>JANRMT010062796.1:29861758-29918658 GCA_026402145.1 Polypterus bichir lapradei | reverse complement strand
GCTGTGCTTGTGCTATCTCGTGCAATCTTGTGATGTCTACGGCTTTATTTAATGTTAACTCAGACCCAGCACTTAAAAGTTTCTCTCGCACTTTTGCTGAGTTTGTACCAAACACTATTCTATCCCTGACCATCTCATCTTCGTTTGCATAAGCACAGTCCTTCACCAGCAATTTTAACTCTGTTACAAAGTGATCAAATGTCTCGTTTATACCTTGCGTCTTCTCACTAAACTTGTATCTCGCGAATATCGTATTCGTCTTAGGCATGACTAATGCCTCGTAGCGGCAGCGTGTCTATTGGATTGCTGCTGACGGACGGCCTTATATGGGCAGGAACTCAATTACGTGGGAGGCGTGCGTATGGGGGACGCAATATAGGCAGGTAGCCAACTATGTGGGAGGCGTGGTGATGAGGGACGCAACTCCGCCTCACACGGCGACCGAGCTGCAGGCTATGGCCGTATATATGTACGTAAGTAGGATTCAGTTATGACCGTTACACGTAGAATTTCGAAATAAAACCTGCTTAACATTTGTAAGTAAGCTGTAAGGAATGAGCCTGCCAAATTTCAGCCTTCTACCTACACGGGAAGTTGGGGAATTAGTGATGAATGAGTCAGTAAATCAGTGAGGGCTTTGCCTTTTATTAGTATAGATATTTAGTGGATGCCTTTATTTAAGGCAGAGGCGGCCTTAGGGGTTTGCGGGACCTAGGTCTGACCAACCCCATGCGGGGCAGGTTACGTCAAATGCTGTTACCGGTATGTGTGGACTGTATAAACTTGTGTGCAAATTTAATAAAAATAATGTTAATATACACCAGAATTTCTCTTTACAGTATTCAGCTAAATATATGCAAGATAACACGTGGACGTTATCAAAATCTATACTAATAAAAGGCAAAGCCCTCACTCACTCACTCACTCACTCACTCACTCACTGACTGACTGACTGACTCATCACTAATTCTCCAACTTCCCGTGTAGGTAGAAGGCTGAAATTTGGCAGGCTTATTACTTACAGCTTCCTTACAAAAGTTGGGCAGGTTTCATTTCGAAATTCTACGCGTAATGGTCATAACTGGAAGCTGTTTTTCTCCATTTACTGTAATGGAGATAAGCTTGGAAGCCGTGGGGGCGGAGGTTCGTGTGACATCATCACGCCTCCTACGTAATCACGCAGTACGTAGAAAACCAGGAAGAGCCCCAAAAAGCGCTGATGAAAACATGCATTATATAATTGAGAAGGCAGCGAAAAAATAAGAAGCGAGCGAGTGACATATACAACCATATTCATGAGTTCTGCTACTTCGGAAACAAAGCACGATGTAAACCTAAACTTTAAATTAAGTTCATAGACAGGCTGCCGCTGGCGTTTGTAATTTAGTGCCTGCCCATATAAGGCCGTCCGTCAGCGGCAATCCAATAGCAAACTGCCACTAAATATTCATGGGTGAAGGACGGTGCTTATGCAGAGGAAGATGAGATGGTCAGGGTGGTGTTTGGCACAAACTCAGCGAAACTGCGAGAGAAAGTTTTAAGTGCCAGGACTTCGGTAACGTTAAATACAGCCATGGACATAGCACGACATGGCACCAGCACAGCTGGGAAACTTCGATGCATGTACACCGAGCGGGTCACGTGAACTGACGCAGTGCACAGACAAAAAGCAACAGTTCCAAAGAGTGCTGAACAAAAAACGAATTACACAATTGAAAAGGCAGCAAAAAAATATGAAGCGTCTGATACATACAAGAATATTCATAAGTGCAGCTGCTGCGGAAACAAAGCACACGGTGGAAAAAGTCAATGTCCCGCTAAAGGAAGACAGTGTAAAAAAAAAACCCGTGCATGCAGTGTGTCAGGTCTCAGATAAAGAAGAAGACGAGCTGTTTATTGATGCAGTAAGAAACGAATCGATGAATGAAACCTGTCATCTTTACAACGATTGACAAACATGGAATGTAACTTGAACACAACACATCCTACAAATACGAACCTGATTGAAAGAAATAATGATAATTAAATCCTTGATGACAGCAACACTCAGTAACACTCACAAAACAATTACTGTATATTGACAGTCATGTTACGTTATTTTTAAAATGTTCCCTTTTCTTTTTCATAGCTTCTTTAAAACACTACTTCTCCGCTGCGATACGCGGGTATATATATATGTATATATATACCCCGATCTACATACTCGAATAATGGATACTTAATTCGCCATCAATGATTGTTTTGGTAAAGCCATACTCAGTGTATTCATTAGATGAACGGTAAAAAAGTAAGAGCGAGGGGAGGATGACTTATTGAGGCACGCAGGCAAAACCACAATAGCACGCGGGCTCGATGTACTGTAGTGCGTGTCAACTCTATCTGAATTGCACGATCACATTTGAAAAAATATATCTTTTCAAGTTCTATTTAGTCCATATGTGTCAAACTCAAGGCCCGCAGGCCACATCCGGCCCGGCGTGTAATTATATCCAGCCCGCGAGATCATTTTATATACTGTATTATTGTTATTAATGGCCCGGGGATATGAAGCGCTGGTAACACAATAAACTACAGATCCCATAATGCAGCGCTTCAGCTGCCTTGCCGAACACTTACCGCGTTAATCAACTCTAGCTTATGATGCTGCAAGTTATTGCGAAGCTAGCCCACACGATGCCGAAGAGAAAAGGTGATTCTGAACATAGAGCCTTTAAAAACCGATGGGAGGCTGAGTATATGTTTACTGACATTGCCGGTAAACCAGTGTGTCTCATTTCTGGAGCAAATGTGGGTGTAATTACAGAATTTAATCTAAAACAGCACTATGAGACAAAACATCAGGATAACCTGAAAGACCTGAATGCAATGCACAAGATACAGAAAGCAGAAGAGTTAAAGAAGAATCTGACACTTCAGCAGACGTTTTTACCCGTGCAAAATCACAAAGTGATTTCAAGTGAAGCTGCTTTTATGGGAGACACAAATGCACCAGTGCAACTTGCCCCACTTTCCCTGTTGTCAAGTAATGTTGAACCAAGTCGACACTATGGTGTTCCCAAATACGCACTTTGTTCATAAACTGAATGATTTGATTTGTTATTGCTGAGAAGAACAAATTTTATTTATGTTTCCAGGTTTTGTTATGCACCATGTTCATATTTGAATTTGTATAATTTTGACAGGATATATTTTTATAGAGAGCAAAATCTTTTGGGATATTTAAAATTTAAGTTTATTTTTTATATAAAATTACATAAGAGTAAAGAAATTTGAATGTTTGTTCTTTCAACATTTACTTTATTTCTAACTTGTATAATTTAGACAGGATATATTTTTATGGAGAGCAAAATATTATAAGTTATTTAAGGTTTGAGTTGATTTATTCCGGAATAATATTCTGTCGACTAAATAAAAATTCCTTCTATTTAAAATTTAAATAGAACTTCAACATATCCGATAGTTGTGTGTGTGTGTGTGTGTGTGTGTATGTATATATGTAGATATGTACAGTATGTATATATATGTTTATATATATGTGTGTGTATGTATATATATATGTATTTGTGTGTATATATGTGTGTGTATGTATATGTATGTGTGTATATGTAGATATAAATATATATATATATGTATATATATGTGGATGTATGTGTATATATGTATGTATATATGTGTGTGTGTATATATGTGTGTGTATATATATATGTGTATATGTGTATATGTATATATGTATGGATATATATATATATATATATATATATATATATATATATATATATATATATGACAGCAACACTCATCACTCATAACAGTGACAAAACAATTACATTGAAAATCATGTTACGTTATTTTCTTTTTCATTGCTTCTTTAACACACTACTTTTCCGCTGCGAAGCGCAGGTATTTTGCTATATATATATATATATATATATGTATGTGTGTATATATATATATAACTGTATATATGTATATACTGTATATATATGTCTATATTTGTATATGTGTATATGTATATATGTATGTATATGTATATATATATATGATGTGTATATATATGATTATAGATGTGTTTATCTGTATATATATATATATATATATATATATATAGATAGATAGATAGATAGATAGATATGACAACAACACTCATATCAATGACAAAACAATTACATTAACAATCAAGTTACGTTATTTTTTAAATTTTTCCTTTTCTTTTTCATAACTTCTTTAACACAGTACTTCTCCGCTGCGAAACGTGGGTATTCTGCTAGTATAACAATATAATCTAAAAATTGCAACTCATAATTCATGACAATACCGTGACAGTGTGAAATGCAATGTGGTGTCGTGGAAATTATCAGGGTCTCTTCTAGAGAGGTACCCAAATTGAAGTATACTCTGAGTCTCAATATGCAGGATGTCATAGTCATAACTCACATTGATGTCATGTCAGCCAGTTATCATTAGCTATACATGTTTTTGTGCATTAATATTTAGACATGTTTATGGCCTACAAATAAAATGTGAAAAAAGAGGTATCATCATGAAATCTCTTACTGGTTTCCAGGTTCAGAGATGAAAATCCACTTTTCTTGCCTTCCGATTGGAAAAGTGGTTGATGAAAACTTCGTAGTCTAATCTGGATGCAATGTCTTTTTCTATAGATAGGAGAAGCCAACCCAGCAACTAATGGGCTGTACCTGTTTTAGGAAGGGATTATACTGGCGACCCTTTTCAGGCAATGAAGATGGACTATGGAATGTTTTCAAAGAGATAGATAGATAGATAGATAGACACTTTATTAATCCCTGGGGAAAATTCACATACTCCAGCAGCAGCATACTGATAAAGAACAATATTAAATTAAAGATTGATAAAAATGCTGGTATAACAGACAATATACATGTGCGGAATTTGACCTTGAAGAGAGATTTTAAAAGGGTTCCTCTTAGAAGCATCTCAAATATATATATATATATATATATATGCTGGAGAATATAACTTGACAAATCCACTCAAACGGGACACGTGGACCTTAAAAGCGGGGCCCCCATAGGCGCGGGGCCTGGGGTGGTCACCTCACTTGCCACCCTCAAACGCGCTCTTGATTTAAGGTGACTTACAAAAGCAAGTTATAATACATATAAGAATGATTAGAAGATGCAAGCATCAAAAGAACTGAGTGAGAGTGAGTAGTTCTACTACTGTATGATTACACCTGCAGCTAGATTAAGACAAAAACCTGTATCCTAAACTCTTTGTCAGTGCAACATTAACAAGACATTAAGCAGCTCCCAAATAGTTAATGAAAAGGTGCACTTTCACAAGACAGCTAAACTTGAGTAAATTGGGTGCAGTTCGAATAGCCAACGAGAGATCATTCCAAATCTTTCGAGCAATTGTCCAGTCTTGGCACATCTGGCAGTCAGCAGACAGGCAGAGACAGAACTGAGACTTCTTGAGGGGACATATGGAGAGACCAAAGACAGGAGCAGAACCATTCAGAGGAGAAAAGTAGTAAAAGTGAAACAAGGAAGAGAAATGCTGTCATTCATGCTGGAGTTGAACCCCAATCTCAGCAACACAAATTCTCCAATTAAGCCACTATGCTATTCAGCCAATGTATAACTGCTGCATTAAAATGAAAATAAGGAAGCACTTATCATTTTATTCTGACCCCCACAGACTCAGACAGAATGCGAGGTAAGAATGGCACCAACACAATATGCCATGGGAGCATTAGTAGAGGGTTCTTCAAAATTATGGGTTTTGTGCCTACAGAGACATGTGTTGTTGTGCAGCTCTGAACTTATTCTTTCCTTTCCTCCTGTTTTCTGCAGATGTCAATGAGTGTGAAACCATTCCTGATGCCTGTAAAGGAGAAATGAAATGCTTCAATCACTACGGCGGCTACTTGTGTCTGCCCCGGTCAGCCTCGGTTGTCTCTAGCAATGAAGTGATGGGCGTAGACTTTCAAGGACCAAGTTCTCGAACTGAAAGCGAGACCTACAACCCCTGTCCACACGGCTATGAGCCTGGTCTTCATGACACTTGTGTGGGTGAGTCACTGGAAGCACAAAAGCTATTGTTGCAATTTGATGCTTGTCTCGAGATATGGCCATTGATCTCTTTTTTCAAACAATAACTGTCCTGAAATAACTGAATTTAGTTTGCTACAGTCAACCTGATTTTGTATAATATTCATCTTTCCATTTGAAATTTTATGCAGCACACACATATAAACAGAGATTAGGAGGTGAAATGATTGGAGTGTTTGAAGGGAAGGGAATCCATGCTGTTATTTTAAAATGGGTCTGTGACCAAGAAAACAGGGAAACAAATGGAGACTGGTTAAGAAGAAATTTTACACAAATGTTAAGAAGTTCATCCTCACACAGAGAACCATTGACACATGGAACAAGTTACCAAGCAATGTGGTAGGATTTTGGGGACCTTCAAAACTTGACAATTTAATTTAATTTAACTGGTTGAATATGATTGGCATGTTTCTTGGGTTGAAAGGACAATCCTTGTCAAAAAGTGCACTGATGTTCTACGGCAAATCTCAGAAAACATCAGTTAGCTGTCCACTGGGGTTCTATAAATAGAATGGCCTGGGGATTTTATACGTAAATAACTTGACTTCCTACTAAGGCACATGTAATAAAATACCACTTTGAGACTTTTGCTTCTGGCAGTTTAAAGTGATTAGGGCTACATGTCTTGTTGACATACATTATCCATCCATACATCCAGTTATCCATCAAATATTGATGCCACTCATCCAAGACAGGACAACAAGGGATATGCCTACCTCGATAACACAGGGTGCAAGATAGGAAGACAGTGCAAATTTAGAGACCCTGATCAACCTGGCCTACACGTGTTTGGGACTTTTGAGTAAAACTGAAGCATCTGCAGAAAACCAAGTGTGAAGGCTAGGGGGCGCAACAGAGCCCCAAGCACAAACACAAAGACACAGTCCTGGGTTCAGATAAAGCAAGGGGGGGGGGTATTATAAAGACCTTGTACAAACAAACAAACAAGTGTTGTCTCTTCTTCCTCCTTTTTCTTTATCTCTGTCTCTCGCTCCACCACATTGCTACTCCTCCAGTGGATTATTGCCCGTTTCTGCTCCCAGCTCCAACTCGTCTGGACAAGGCTGTGTGGTCTGTTTTCTTGAGGACTCAGGAACACTTCTAGTGCCAGGGCTTTGCCCTTTGCAAGCATTTCTGGGTCGTACAGAAGTCCCAAATAGTAGGAAGTGTAATTCCCTGCAGCATCCTCAAGCAGGACCCACGGGTTCAAGCAGAGCTGTGCTACCGGACTACAATTCCCTGTTGGTGTCAGCATGTGTATTGATATCCAACACTGCTGCCATCTAGCATCCTGGAGGAATAAACAACCCCTTGAGACAGTCCTTCTCATTTATCATGGCCAGGAAAGGTGTTGTGAATACATCCAGTCAGGATGCCTGTCCATCCACCTGGGGCTTTCTATCTGGGCAAGGAACCTTCCTCTCACTCAATCAGAGTGTCAGTCCATCTACCTGGGGCATCCTGTTCGGGCAAGAAACCTTTCTCTCTCTCGGTTAGGGTGCCTGTCCATCCCGTATGGCACTTACACTAGACAGAGTAGAAGGAAACATCCAGAGCCACACAGACAATGAGTAGACAGAGATTCAAACCTGCGACTACGGAGAAGTAATGCAGCAGCACTAATATCTCCATTACCAAGTCAAATCTAATGTATGTTATATTATTACTGTTATTTTCAAGAATTTGTAATGCAAATTTGATTCATGGCTGTGTCTTCACCTGCACTTATAAGTTCAGAATGCGCTACTATCTGCTTGTCATTATTTGCTGTTCATCTTTGCTGTGTCGTAATTTCCCTAAGTAGTTATTGGAGACTATATTTGCCATGACAATGTATGTAAAACAGGGGGATTCTTGCAACCTGAAAAAACCCAGAAAATGGCAATTCAAACAACAGAGTGAGAGAGAGACACCCACATCCCCAAAAACAGACATGTTACATTAGTTAATGATTTCAAATTGGCCTTGTGCGGGTGTGTGTGAGTGGGCTGGCACCCCTGCTATAGTGGATTACTGCCTTGAGACCAACACTGGTAGGATAGAATGTGGCACCTCTAGGCAAGCTTAGATATGTTGTGTTATTTCTGAATTCTAATCTTAATAAAAACTGCATGTTGTGACCACTTGGATCTTCCAACAACAATAAAATGATTGATTCAGCAAGATGCAGTGTCAGTTGCAAAGATTTATTTAAGGAGCAAACAACAAAAACAGGGTCAGCTGGGAGCACGTTTTGATTCATGGGAGTGTCAAAGGCAGGTGTTAAAACAAACCACTCAAAACAAAATTCAAAAACTGACAGTCTTAAAAAGAAAGAAAAAAACAGCTGAAGAAGAATTGTCTTCTTGTGAGGAAGTCCTCACTTTATCTATCTTACCAGTGGTTTAACTGTAACATAACTGCCTTGACATCACACTACAGGCACCTTCATAGCATTCGAAACACAAAGGAGAAGCAAGTGACACGCAACAACAAGTTCTAAACATGAGAAAAACAAAACAAATTGGACTTTGAATTGAAAAACACAACGGCACAGTATAATATAATAATTTTGCTCTGATCCTGACATTTTAATATCAAGTATAGCAGCTTTTGAATGAAGGACAGATCGTGGACAATTATCCTGCACAGTTTTTTTAATTGAACCTGAGCTATAGAATTTTGTAGCCGAAATTCTGAGCAAACTTGGTAGTTTTAGGTTTGCCAGAGAGGACAACTTAAGCTTTCTTTGCGAAAGCTTGACTAAGATGCATTATTTATGTGCAGTCTGTCCTTGGGCATGACTTCCTAGAGTACACACAGCAGCAAGTACATTAGAACATTCTAGACGAGAACAGGCCATTCAGCCCAACAAAGCTCGCCAGTCCTATCCACTTGTTTCCTCCAAGAAAACATCAAGTCGAGTTTTGAAAGTCCCTAACGTCTTACTGTCTACCACACTACTTGGTAGCTTATTCCAAGTGTCTATCGTTCTTTGTGTAAAGAAAAACTTCCTAATGTTTGTGCGAAATTTACCCTTAACAAGTTTCCAACTGTGTCCCCGTGTTCTTGATGAACTCATTTTAAAATACAAGTCTCGATCCACTGTACTAATTCCCTTCATAATTTTAAACACTTCAATCATGTCACCTCTTAATCTTCTTTTGCTTAAACTGTAAAGGCTCAGCTCTTTTAATCTTTCCTCATAATTCAACCCCTGTAGCCCTGGAATCAGCCTAGTCGCTCTTCTCTGGACCTTTTCTAGTGCTGCTATGTTCTTTTTGTAGCCTGGAGACCAAAACTGCACACAGTACTCAAGATGAGGCCTAACCAGTGCATTATAAAGGTTGAGCATAACCTCCTTGGACTTGTACTCCACACATCGTGCTATATATCCTAAAATTCTGTTAGCCTTCTTAATGGCTTCTGAACACTGTCAGGAAGTTGATAGCTTAGAGTCCACTATGACTCCTAAATCCTTCTCATAAGGTGTACTCTCGATTTTCCGACCGCCCATTGTGTATTCAAACCCAATATTTTTACTTCCTATGTGTAATACTTTACATTTACTGACATTAAATTTCATCTGCCACAAATCTGCCCAAGCCTGTAAGTCCTTCTGTAATGATATAATGGATTCCAAATTATCTGCTAATCCACCTCTCTTGGTATCATCTGCAAACTTAACCAGCTTGTTACTTGTATTCTTATCTAAATCATTTATATATATTAAAAATAGCAGCGGCCCTATCACTGACCCCTGTGGAACACCACTCTTAACATCGGCCAGTTCTGATGAGGTTCCTCGCACCATCACCCTCTGCTTCCTGTGTCTGAGCCAATTCTGCACCCATCTAAAAACATCACCCTGAACTCCCACTTCTTTTAACTTGATGCCCAACCTCTCATGTGGCACCTTATCAAATGCTTTCTGAAAGTCCAGATAAATAATATCATAAGCTCCACTTTGATCGTATGCTTTTGTTGCAACCTCATAGAATTCCAACATGTTAGTAAAGCACAACCTCCCTCTTCTGAACCCATGCTGACTGGTCAGAATAACTCCTGTCCTTGCCATGTGTTGCTCAATCTTATCCTTAATAATTCCTTCCATTAATTTTCCTGTGATGCATGTTAAGGTTACTGGCCTATAGTTGCTTGGATCTGCCCTGTCACCCTTTTTATATAATGGGATGATATTTGTCATTTTCCAGTCCTTCGGAATCTCTCCAGTGCTCAGTGACTTCCTAAAAATATGTGTCAAGGGTTTATATATGTACTCACTAGCCTCCTTAAGAACACCAGGATAAATATTATCTGGGCCTGGTGATTTGTTTGATTTCAGCCTATTTAATCTGAGCAGCACTTCTCCCTCTTCAATTTCCAAATCCCTGAGTACCTCCTTAGTAGTTGCGTTTACCTCTGGGAGGTTATCCACTTGCTCACTTGTAAACACCTCCGAAAAATGTAAGTTTAGGGCATCTGCTATTTCATTGTCTGTATCTTTTAATTCCCCTTTACTATTCCTAATGCACTTGACCTCCTCCTTGACTGTTCTTTTACTACTAAAATACTGAAAGAATCTCTTAGGGTCTTCTTTCGCCTTATCTGCTATATTCCTCTCCAACTGTCTTTTAGCCTCCCTGATATCCTTCTTAATGGTTGCCCTCATGTTCTCATACGCTCTACGATTCACTTTGCAGTCATTAGTCTTATATGCCTTATACAGCAGTTTTTTCCTTTGCAACTTCTTTTTTAAATCTTTATTAATCCATCGTGGAGTTTTTTTTTAGTTTCCTATTAATTCCAAATTTAGTAAAATGGCTCTGTATCTTTCCATTCCTGAAGAGCTGTCTTCATATCATTCAACTTAACAAAAAACTTTTTCAGTTACTCAGTTTGTGTGCAAGCAGCACAATGTTCTATTTCGCAAGACTAAATCTGTGGTTTGGCTCATCAGAACTGCATTAAACAATTAAAGATAGCCCTATGGCTCTGCGCAAAGTCATTGTTTTCAAATTCCGTGCTTTATTTTGATATAAGAGTCACAGGGTTTAATTACAGAGCTCCTTATGATCCATTGAGGCAGTGAAAGAAAGCAAGGGAACCCCTGTACAGAGTAATATGGTTACAATTTACCACACAAAACCCAACTCCCCATTCCAAATTTTTGAAAAATAAATCCCCTGACTCTCATTATGTTAAAACGCTTGATTCATTGCTCCAGTGCCTAAATCTCCTAAAAGTTTTCACAAAAAAATGAAATTTGGGGCCTTGTCCATATGGCTCAGGAGCATCACATAGAGTGCAGGGTGTTTGCTGCCCATTTTTTAAGATTTATGTATATTAAGCAATTTTAAATTAAATGAGGGATGATACATTGTGTTGCCATTGGTGGTGGGCTGTTTTATATATAGTCATCTATTAAGAAAAAAGAAAGAAAGAAAAAAAGAAAAGAAGAATCTTGACACACTTTTCAGGCTAGCCCATGTCAGAACTCGCATACCCATGTGATCATGAAAGTTAAAGCACAATTCTGTTCTTTCATACTGATCCATGATCCCTGGTATACTTTTCAAAATATGCCAAATCGCTAACTGTGGTTGATGAAGTTTGGGTTGCTCAAATCAGATTGCATATTTACATGTTTTTCTGTTCTCAGAGTAAATAGTAAATGGCAAGGAAAATACTCACTGATGTAACAGGCATCAGTAATAGAGGCAGCAGCAGTCGTACTGACTACGGTGACGTTTTACTTGCATGTCCAACCAAAGTGCAATGAGTGCCATGATAAGGTAGAAAACAAAACTACAGCTGCAGACCTAGAAATAACTGTACTGACTGCTGTCTGGAACATGTCAGTAATTTGTTTATCTTTTTCTGCTTTTATTGTTGTAAGTTATTCATTTTTATTGATATTTTTTCATTGTGACAGTGATGTCATTTAATCAATATTTTCTGTTTTTCTGTCATTGGCGCCACAATTTTATATTTGTGGATGCAGCATGCTACCGGACACGAAATGTGCATGTAACATGACGCATTATGTCATTATGGCCACTTTATAAAAAGTGGTCTAACACATTAAGTAATTAAGTAACTGCTATAAAGATCGGTGCCACATACTTCCTGGTCATCTGAGACTATGGATTTTAAAACAAGCTGAACCAAGTTTTAATAGATTTTCCCTACCACTGCCACCTTCTTCCAATGAGCAGTCTCCCAGCACCATCCCTACTACATAACAACTCCCACCACGTCAACTGGCTGTGGACTGTCTATAACTGAAGAGCAAGTAAGGAGACAACTGAAGAAAGTACACACAGAAAAAGCTGCGGGACCAGATAGAGTAAGTCCTCAAGTTCTTAAGGCCTGTGCTGACCATCTTTGTGGTGTGTCCTCTGTCACCTGCTCAGTCTGTCTATTTTATTAGCAAAAGAACAATATACAGCAAAATGGTTAAAAGAGCGAAAAAGGAACTGCCTGTAAAAGTTGTAAAATACTAACCAGGTCCCAATTCATGAATCAAAATCTGAATTCCTTAAACAGAGCACAAAAAATGTCAAAAGGCCATAAAATCCAAAGAGCAACAATAAGCAATAAGAGGAGAATTTTCAACACCCAAGTGCATATAATCAATGACGAGGAACTGCATTTGCCATAAGCCTTTATAGTGCTGGGAGCAGTCTCTCAACGATGATGGGCAGGGATCATCCCAGAAAATACATGGAACATCAAAGAACAAATATAAGGACATAGAAAGTAAATGATTAAAACAGACATAAAATCCATAATTGGACAAATTATAATAATAAATAACAGTATTAACATAAATGATTGCAATAAATGAGTCAAGAACAAGCAAAAAAATCAAAAAAAGACATAAACATAAACCAGGGAAGGAACACTGGCTAACACATAACACTTCTAAAGAAAGACATTTTTTGCTCTTTTCCACTTCATAATAAAATCTGTTTGACAGATCATTCATCCATCCATCCATTTTCCAACCCGCTGAATCCGAATACAGGGTCACGGGGGTCTGCTGGAGACAATCCCAGCCAACACAGGGCACAAGGCAGGAACCAGTCCTGGGCAGGGTGCCAACCCACCGCAGGACACACACAAACACACCCACACACCAAGCACACACTAGGGCCAATTTAGAATTGCCAATCCACCTAACCTGCATGTCTTTGGACTGTGGGAGGAAACCCACGCAGACACGGGGAGAACATGCAAACTCCAAGCAGGGAGGACCCGGGAAGCGAACCCAGGTCTCCTAACTGCGAGGCAGCAGCGCTACCACTGCGCCTCCGTGCCGCCCACAGATCATTCACCGTTGCCTATTTCAAACATAACTGTAACCATACAAAAGTCAGCCTTGTGGACAGAGAAGTATAAAGTAGCACATATCATGGATGGATATGAATGGAGTTTATAACATGGTTTATAATATGGTTTGAGAACCAAACTGACAAAGCAAAATAAGGTAGAATATACTGTTGTACATGAAACAAGAAGAAAAAAGCAGGTCAAAAAGGAGCAGGATGTTAAAAATAAAGGCATGAAGATTTAGAAAATATAAAAGTCACTAAAAAGATGGCCCCAGAAACCAATAAGTCACAAGCTGAGCACAAAGGGCTTTTACAGAGGCAAACAGCACAATGCTTGAGCACACACCCACCTCGTTCTATCAAGTTACTATTTAATGATAGGCGTTGACATGTAACAACACCATGGAGTTTTATGGCATGGTTAAATCTTTTCACAAAACTCAACCATCTTTTTTTGTGTGAGCTATTTTATATTCAAGTTACAGAGATAAATTTAAATAAGTGAAATGTATGGAGTGGTCAGGCATGGCCCAGTTTGAAACACAAAGTAAACAAGCATTAGTATCATGATAAGAAGAACAAAACCAAAACTCAGTGTCACTAAACAGGCAAGATACAAAAAACAGATGTTGATTAGACCAAAATATCAAAGAAATACATTTAATTTCTAAAAGCCTTCCCTTTATTTTCAACAAAGATCTGATTACTCTTTTGAACATTAGCTATGCAGGTAGAATT
Source organism: Polypterus bichir lapradei (assembly GCA_026402145.1). Classification (NCBI taxonomy): domain Eukaryota; kingdom Metazoa; phylum Chordata; class Cladistia; order Polypteriformes; family Polypteridae; genus Polypterus; species Polypterus bichir. Next base: position 29,904,509 of record JANRMT010062796.1, on the reverse strand, counting down.
AGATTTTAAAGATGTTTGCTACTAATTGTGCTGTCAGTTATCCCTTACCAACTGCCTATCTATAAGATATAGTTTGTATCTCAGAAGAGGAGTACTGTGATATTGCTATCCTCTGTGGTCACTTCTTTTATCTCAATCATGTTTTCTCAGATGTGGATGAGTGTGAACAGGACCTCCATGATTGCCAGCCCAGTCAACAGTGCATCAACACAGCTGGTTCATTCACTTGTCGATGCCCAGATGGGTACCGCAAGATAGGCACAGAGTGTGTGGGTAAGTTATAAATTCAGTGTTCTGTCTTGTCATTGATATGAAACTCAAATGGCGATATGTCCAACGAGAAGAAAAATGTAAAAGCCAGATGGATTATCTCAACGATTTGGAGCAATTTTTCAGTTTCGACTTGTTTTCCTGGCTCTGCCGATAAAGTTACACATTTTTCTTTGAATGTTAGACCTCCTGTGTGCCAAGTTTAGGAGGCAGGTTGTACCCTTTGTTTAAATCCTCCTATGCACTTGCCTAGCAGTCTTCGTTAGGGTTGTCATTTAGGTCAGAATAAATCCAGCTTTTGACACTTATTTTTTTTTTTCCAACTTTTTCCCTGATCTTCTTCAGTCCAATTGCACATTATTTATAAATATTATTATGCTCTGTGTAAATGAAAATGCTCCATTAAGTAAAAATTATGTGCATTGCCTAGTCACTTTTTCCTCAACAGGAAAATAAATTTCATGCAATACAGTTCTGAGTTTTTGCCAGTTAAGGCTAGACAGTGAAAGCCAGAGATAATCTGCTACACATCCAGCATGACTTCCTCTGTCACAAGTTGCCACGATAATTTGACAGAAAAGAAAGCAGATCATGTGCCAAAAAATGCTCTGACCACAAGGCATTACGCCAATCAGAATGTGGCTGCAGATAACGTTTTTATTTTCACCCACCGCCTGTACATGGAAAGGATTACAGTCTCTGGCCGAAGAAGCTAACTTTGAAAAAGCATTTAGGCCTATAAAAGTGGGTCAGGTATGATGTCCCTGTGCTAAACAACAATAATAGTTATTTCTATAGCACATTTTCATACAAATGATGTGGCTCAGTATTTTACAGGATGAAGAAATATAAGAAATAAAATTAGGCAATACTAATTAACATAGAATAAAAGTAAAATCTGCAGGGGTTCAAAGGCCACAAGACCTCCCAGCCTCCTCTAGTAGGTATTCAGGGTTCACATGGAAGAACTTGATGATGATGGTCATGTGAACTTCTGGTCTTTAATTCATCAATTTAGGGACATCACAGTGCTTTGATCTGGTGGTCGTAGCACAGATCGACACCACAGAAAACTGGAAAAAGATTTTGGAGCCAATTTAAAGAAGCACAGTCTCCTATATGATAAGAAAACATAACAGAGAAACTTTGCTTGATTTGTTTGCCATCCTTGCACTGTTCAACAAAAACCTGGTGGCACCCCACTAGGGCTAGGATTGAGCCCTGTGTCGGAATTAACCATTTTTGGAGAGTCGAACTTCTCTTCTGCTGTTTTCAAAAACATGACTGAATTAACTAACTAGTAAACCATTGTCGGGCAACCGGTGCGTGGAATTTTCTAGGGGCGCCGCGAAAAGTTTTTTAAAATATTTAAAATTGCTAGTGTTTTTGAACTTTTGGTTGATTAAAAGATAATGTTTAAAAAATATATTTTATGTTGGAAAAACAGATAACGGAACACTTACGGAAATGAAGTCTAAGAAACGCGAGAAACTTCAAATGATCGGCAAGGAAATGCGCGTTTGTCTTTCGAAAATTGATCCTCACATCAATCTCATATGTGCTGAAAAACAATCTCCACATTCACATTAATTAAATTTAAGATTTATCCTTTGAGTCCTTTATTAATAAAATGTCTTTCAAACTTGTAAAATTAACTGTTTTTATTGGCGATTGTCCATAGATTGTGTCGTCACGACTTTATTTATTAGCAGTCCCTCAGGTGTGCCGCGAAAGAAAATGTTTGGACTTAGTGCGTCGCAACTCCAAAAAGGTTGCCTTTCACTGTAGTAAACAATAACCTGATGAGATCACAAGCTCCATCTCTGTTCATTCTCTTACAAGTTTTCTTACGTTTAAGGCTGTAAAATATACTGCCGATCACCCAGACTCGCATTATGTAGATAAGCATTATGATAATCTAAATAATAAAAGCAGCTTTACATTGCACAACATAACAGTATGACTGTATGACTTTACGTGACTAGCAATGCAAGCGCGCCAGGCCATTTCCCCAGCACCTAAAGAAAGAGTGAACGTCCATGTCGAGTACTGCTCATCTTTATATTTTTGGTTAGCCTGTATGCCCACCTTCACGAATACTAATTCCGTGTTGGCATGCTTTGGTGCTTGTGTAGTTTCTCATTATCACTTACCCTGTGCCAACGGATAAAACATTATTATAAAACATCCTGTTAGATCACTTATGGCCATTTGTGAGTGTTCCTCCCAGTTTGTCATCCAGTCTGAATCCGATCGTAATGAATAAGTAGACTTGTGCTCTCTTATTGGCTCTATCATTACTAATGTATTGCTTTAAAGAGGAAATTCTAACATGGAAAATCATAGAGGCATTTCTGGGAAAAGTCGAAGATTACGCATCATGTGTATAAAACTTTCACAGATGTACCCTGATGCCTCCTTGTAGCCTTCAAAGCCACTTTGGCAGATGTTAGCTAGAAAAAGGAAAGTAGTCTGAACAGTTTGTGTTTTTATATAACAAATAAAAGAAGGATGGTGGAAAAGGGGCATGGATGAAAAGGATACGCATCAGTCATTGTACCTACTGTGTCTAAAATAATACTTAGAAAAGATTTGCACTGATTTCAAGCAAAATGCCTGAACAGGTCAACTCTTTTTCATGATGGTGCATTTAGATAAAGTGGGCAGTGCTGTGACCTGATGTTTCACACATCTCATAACTTTGCATGTTCTCCTAGTGCTTGATTGTTTGTTTGTTTTTTTTTTCTCTTTAGTACTCGTCTTCCTCTTATATCCTATAAACACGTGTGTTAGATTAACTGGCCCCATGTGGTAGTGCCCTGTGATGGTCTGGTACCTTGTCCAGACTTTTAGGCTCCAGACACCTCAACTTAAAACTGGGTTAAAACAGATATTTAGATTGTTTTTTTTTTTTTAATTACAAACACATTTTGTGGTATAGTAAATCCCAGCTGCTTCTTCACAACTTTGATAGCTAGCGTGGTGATAAAGCCACTGTCTCTCTTCCTAGATATCGACGAGTGTCGCTACAGGTACTGCCAGCACCGTTGTGTGAACTCCCCAGGGTCATTCTCTTGCCAGTGTGAGCCTGGCTTCCAGCTGGCTGGCAACAATCGTTCCTGTGTAGGTAAGTCAACTTTAAAAGTTACCAAAAACTTAATGATCAATGGGAATTTTCTTTTTACTGCTAAATCTTAAAAAATTGTTTGCCAGCTTTACAACTTTTTACAAATATTACGATACTTTTGCGGCTTATCTTCCCTCCTGAGTGAGTACAACAGTAGCTAAAAAGGCAGGGCCATATGTCGTATGTAAAAGGACCATGCAATAGGCTGAGTGCTGAACATCTCATAGTTTAGCATAACTGAATCAAATAAGTGGACGGTGGGGATTCCAATCCTTGAATGTTATGGGAAACACTTAATTTCAGTTCTCAATAAAGGGATTTGCATTTCATTCAGCTAACAATTAACATACAGTATAGGCTGATGAAACTCTATGACTAAAATAAGGACATAGTTCTAACATCCCATTCAATCAACACTTCATTTTATATGTCCATGTACATTTGTTGGCTGACTTCAAAATGCATTATATGAGTGTTGTAATTAACAAATCTACAGGGATTATTCAAAAATTAAACATACAAAGCATACCATAAGATTCCAATACCCTGCCACTCATAATCTAACCCTTCTATTGATTAACACATTTTTTCCCAAAAGCAATCAATAACCTTATGTCTCTTGCACATGACTTTTTCAAAAACTAATATAGTGTGGATGTAGATCAGTTTGTGCTAAATATTATTATTGTAACTCATGATCATCTTTTTAAAATGTTTAGAATTTTTGTGTTCTGTCTGCTCTGCCAGTGCCAAAACCCCCCTACAAGGCAGTTCAGTGTTAGGCATGCTTCTGAAGTTGATCTCGTTTTAGTTTTGAGGGTTAGAGGCCATTTCAGATGTTATTTCTTCAAAATTGCAGGTTTACACTGAAGACCTTTTGCCCCAGTTTGTAATACTGCAAACTAATTTCTGAGATCTGTAATAAAATCCCCAAACCAAAATTGCCCTTCACTAATTTAAGGACGTCCACTTCAGCGTTGTTTGAAATTATGTGACAAAATATCTTGTTGTATAAACAGATGTATGACAAGTACCGAGAACAGTGATGAGCAATAGCCAGCGAGGGGATGAGGTGAGAACAACTACAAAGTGAATTTGAGGAAGAGTAGACCCGGAGACCCAAGAAATGGTAGAAAAGTGAGGGGAACTCTGGCAAGAGCACTAATATTTATTTGATGTCTCATCTGAAAATGAGCACAACCAGCACTTCTGGCAACCATTTTGACAGAGTTAGTAATTTCTCACATGTTTGGCCTTAAACACCCTTTGCAGCAGATGAACCCAGGACTTGGTGAACCTCGTCTGTGCCAGATTGTGTAGTGTGTGCCACATTATGTGGACAAAACAACACATTAGAAGATAAAATGTTGTGCAATGTGAGTTGTACTGCAATTTAAGGATTTTGAGTGTTAGGCAGTGGAATTTGCCCTAAAGTTAAAGAAAGACTGTGTTAGCACATCAGTTTAAGGAAATTGCAACCTTGCCTGCTGTAGTTATATTACATATTATATTGTATGCATACAATATTATATATAATATGTAAATATACCATATATACTCGCATTTAAGTTCTCCCACAGATAAGTCGGTGCTTGATTTAACCATATAATTCTCGGTATTTTATAATGTCGGTCGTATAAGTCGAATGCGGAAAACTGCTGCCTTTTTTTCCTATGTATTGTGCCTACGTGACCACACGGTAATACCCAAACTATTCTGAAGCAACGTTTGCACTGATTTGTGTTTTTTGTATCTCACACCCTCATACACCTTTATTGTAAGAGCATCCCTTATCTACGAGGAAGCATTCAATCAGAAGAAAATATAAAGCTGGTTTTAAATTAAAAGTAGTTAACGTGGCAAAAGAAATTGGTATCTGCGCTGCTGCAACTAAATTCGATGCGTCTGAGAAACTGGTGCAAGATTGGAGGAAGCAAGAAGTAAAATAAAAAAAATGTAAGTGTCGTATTTTTGAACGGGCGTATAAGTCAGGGTCTGATTTTATGATCAGTTTTTGAGGTTTCAAGACCCGACTTATACGCGAATATATACCGTATGTATTATATAAATGTAATATTATACATTATATTAAGGATTACTTGTGTTCTGTTCTGTGTATTGTATTTTTTGACACCCACTGCAGACCCAACCTGCCTGGAAAGGGGTCTCTCTTTGAGCTGCCTTTCTCAAGGTTTCTTCCATTTTTTTTTCCCAACAAGGGTTTTTTTGGGAGATTTTTCTTGTTTCCTTAAAAGGCAGGGCCTGTTAAAGCCCATTGCGGCACTTGTGTGATTTTGGGCTATACAAAAATAAATTGTATTGTATAGTATTGTACCTGGTATTTAATATCCTTGACGATGAACAGATGAAGGTAATGTGCTTTCACACACTGCCCAGTAGAGGAGGCCAGTCCATTCACTGCCCAAGAAATGTTTCGCCTGCTCTAGACTGACTCCTCAAAATGACTGGATGCCATTTCCTTCCTTACACAAGACTGGCTTAAGTTTTGTCCACAAGACACATGTGCTGTCATTTCATTCATTTTATCCTTATTATTAATGTGTACTGTCCACCATATATCAAATGTCTTTGTTGAGGAACTGAAGGGTACTTCATTCAGTGTCTTCTACCATCACTAAGACTAGCTGCACATTCCAGACATTTATATTCTTCCAGGATTACTCATTATAGTATAGTGGTGCTTGCTAGTTCACTCAATATGATTTCAATGGCTTCTATCCCATCACTGTGAGCATTTCTCAAAAACTGCTGGTCCCAATAATCATTTCACGAGACTAGCTGTGGTTTTAGCTCCCATGCAGGTGTGAATGTCTTGTCTTTCTTGGACTTTGACTACTGGAAGTGTGCTTTCAGTCAGGTCTAGATGCCATTCTAGTACTTGCTCATGACTAGCAAAATACAGTATTAATGCAATGGCTCTGCAACAGTGGATGCTACTTCAGTCATTCTTCACGTTAGGTTTAACTTAATATTTTCTGGGACTGGATGTACTGTGGTTGAATTTTACATTTACTGGCAGCACACAGAGTGAAGACCTTTTCAAAATGCAGCGACAACAACTAGAAAGTGATCAGTTTAAACTTGGTTCTATGTTTATTTATGAAGCACATCCTGCATGCATTATTCTGGTTTACACATTTTTGGAGCCTGCACAGCACGTTCTTACTACTTTTCAATAAGGACATACTTCTTTTCTAAGATGTAATATGAACCAGTACCTGTGTGGAAAGGGGGTGAGGTATATTAATTGTGAACTGCTAGTGTTGAAAGTGTGGCTAGCCCTCTTAAAACACTGAGAGCTGCTGTCACAATATGCAGAGTTCAGCTCCCTTAGTGTCCACGAGGTGCTGGACGGGGGCACATTGGATTATTCTCTAAGGACATGTTTTACAGTTGCAACCCAGGTGTTCCCAATTCAGAAAAATGTAACCAATGGAGAATAGAACTAGATTGAGCCGTGAAAGTGGGTGGGCCACAATTACTCAAGAAATGGAGGCAAAGTCTTCATGCAAAGAAAGTGCAAGATGTATGGTCATCCACTGTGTAACTGTATACATAAGGAATAAAACATCAGCTAGTTACAACCTTGGGGAAAAATCACTGCTCTTCAGCTAACATTCAACCAGTTTTGGGAGTTTTATATTGAAAATGAATATTTAATTTGAAATTTTGGACATAATTATTCTTCTCTCCTTCCTTCTGTTCCCCCCAGACGTAAATGAATGCGATATGGGAGCCCCTTGCCAACAACGCTGCTATAACACATATGGCACCTTCATATGCCGCTGTGACCAGGGCTATGAGCTGGGTCAGGATGGCTTTGTCTGCAATGGTAAGAAAGATGACATGGTGTACATCTAAATGATGTTTGACTAACTGGTTCATCAGATAAGTAATTAACCATGGCTTGAGATATTTTAAAATGTAAATTAGTAATTGAAGATTAGGTAAGTTAACTTTGTACAATCTGTAGGTTATCTGGCATCCACAAGAAATCTAAAATCTGCAGTGTTGGACCTTAACTATTACTGTAAGTTCATGCAGTGCACTCAAAGACTTAGTGAGACACATCTTCAACACCCTGAAAAATGGCCACTATCATTTCTTCCTAAAATAATCAAGACTAAGAAATGTGAGGCACTTCAAACTAATTTCAGAATGGTGTGTGAATTTATAAATTGAATATGATTAGAGTCACAATCTTACATACCAACTACGATGGCTGTCTTAGATATTTGCAAGACTGGAGGAAAAATCCCGTGTACGGTAAGCTTTGAAGTCACTGCCTTCTCTTCCTGTTGTCTATTTATATCCAACCATCAGCACAATCTTTCAACAATGACACCGTGATGGGGAGGAAGATGTTAGTCTCATATAACGCCAAGTCTCCCCTGGTTTGTGATAAGTCAGCTTTACCAGACCAGTTGAAAATCACAACCAGTCGTCATCATAGTCGGCAATATGGTGAAATTACAATGCAGTATTAATTGTAAGCTAATTATATTGATAAGTAACAATCATGCTGATATAAATGCTTGGTGCCCATACTTCAATCTATTGGATATTTTACAAGTTAAAGTTTTTTTCTCACAATCATGGAATATGTTAAGAACACAATTCCCCAAGGCAAATTAAGTAAAGCATTTTTTTTCTATATATTTTAATTAATATAGGACACAGGTCCTAATGTGGAAACAAAAGCTTTAAAACTTACCAAATATGTCCTTTTTCAGGCCAAGAATGTTCTCAAATGTTGATCCACATCTAGAAAATGCACAAATATCATAAAACAAAGTATCTGTGTCATCACTGGAAAAACAAAATTGTGAAACTCTGCCCTATAAAAGAAATCCAGCTATGCTCTTCACCTCATTGCCTGTCTTTTTCCATGTCAACCTTTCATCCTGAGGTGTTCTTTCCTATACTTTGTATTGTTAATGTTGCAGACACCATTGTTGTCGTTTTTTTTTTTTTTTGAGAGTTATACGAGTGCTTAAGGTTAAATACACTGCTCAAAAAATGAAAGGGACACTTTGAAAACACATCAGATCTCAATGGGAAAAAAGTCTGCTAGATATCTCTACTGTTATGGACTGTGTAATGTGTTAGGAATGAAAGGATGCCACATCGTTTGATGGAAATGAAAATTACCAACCTACAGAGGGCTGAATTCAAAGACACCCCAAAAATCAAAGTGAAAAAATAATGCGGCAAGCTAGTCCATTTTGCAGAAATTTCATTGCAGCAACCACAAATCGTGTTCAGTAGTTTGTATGGCCCCCACGTGCTTGTAAGCATGCCTGACAACGTCGGGAGGATATGCTCCTAATGAGACGACGAATGGTGTCTAATGAGACCACGAATGGTGTCCTGAGGGATCTCCTCCCTGATCTGGATCAGGGCATCACTGAGCTCCTGGTCAGCCTGAGGTGCAACCTGACGGGGTCAGATGGACCAAAACATAAAGTCCCAGAGGTATTCTATTGGATTTAGGTCAGGTGAGCATGGGGGCCAGTCAATGGTATCAATTCCTTCATCCTCCAGGGACTGCCTGAATACTGTCACCACATAAGACAGGGCATTGTCGTTCACCAGGAGGAACCCAGGATCCACTGCAGTGACAAAGGGTCTGACAATGGGTCCAAGGATTTCATCCCAATACCTAATGGCAGTCAAGGTGCCGCTGTCAAGCCTGTAGAGGTCTGTGCGTCCCTCCATGGATATGCCTCTCCAAACCATCACTGACCCACCACCAAACCGGTCATGCTGAACAATGTAACAGGCAGCATAATGTTCTCCACATTTTCTCCAGCCCCTTTCATGTCTGTCACATGTGCTCAGGGTGAAACTGCTCTCATCTGTGAAAAGCACATGGCACCTGTGGTGGACCTGCCAATTCTGGTATTCTATGGCAAATGCCAATCGAGCTCCATGGTGCTGGGCAGTGAGCACGTCCCACTAGAGGACATCGGGTCCTCAGGCCACCTTCATGAAGTATGTTTCTGACTGTTTGGTCAGAGACATTCACACCAGTGGCCTGCTGGAGGTCATTCAGTAGGGTTCTGGCAGTGCTCATCTTGTTCCTCCTTGCCCAAAGGAGCAGATACCGGTCCTGCTTATTGGTTAAGGACCTTCTACAGCCCAGTCCTGCTCTCCTAGAGTAACTAGCTGTCTCCTGGAATCTCCTCCATGCCATTGAGACTGTGCTGGGAGACACAGTAAACCTTCTGGCAATGGCATGTATTGATGTGCCATTCTAGAGAAGTTGGACTATCTGTACCACCTCTGTAGGGTCCAGGTATTGCCTCATGCTACCAGTAGTGACACTGACTGTAGCCAAATCTAAAACTAGTAAAGAAACAGTCAGAAAAGATTATGAGGGGAAATATGTCAGTGGCCTCCACCTGTTAAACCATTCCTGTTTTGGGGGTTGTCTCATTGTTGCCCCTTTAGTGCAGCTGTTGTTAATTTCATTAACACCAAAGCAGCTGAAACTGATTAACAACTCCCTCTGCTACTTAACTGACCAGATCAATATCCCAGAAGTTTCATTGACTTAATGCTATACTCTGATTAAAAAGTGTTTCTTTAATTTTTTTGAGCAGTATATTTCTCTGTATTTACATAACTAACTTTTCATTGTAAACCAGTGGTGGGCCTCTCAATGAAGAAGTAGAAAGACAATGACTGGCTAATGAGTTTCAAATGCATGTGTGCTTGTGTGCTATTTTATTCTTAAACTGCAGGAACAGATGTGGCATCTTTTAAGATTTATATAAAATATTTCACTTAAAAAGACAACTTTCCATGGTACATTCGTGTATACCATAATCATCTTGAAAAATTCTTAACTTTAAATTACCTTCCAAAATGTTGTGGGCAAAAAATACATTTTATTTCAAATTGTTTCACTAGTGTGACCAAATTTCATCCACTGTGACCCATAGAATGAGACACTGTGAATGGTCAGTGGAGCCTTTCAGCCTAACTGCTGGTGGATCACAAAAATGAATTCCCTTTGTTTTGCTAGGTTTGCACTAATTGCTCATCAAAGATCTCACATTCCTTTTCAGCTGCACTGACGTTATTCTCATATCCCTGTGGATGCATTGCAAAGATGCCATGCAGATGAAGAAATCAAAATGTCTTTCCAGATGTAATATGATGCAATTTCACATCATCATTTGCAAATGCTGCACTCAGTTCTTCTGAAATTCTCAATGGTGGATTTTTGTGGAGTTTCTTTCATTAGGATGAGTATCACTGATTTAAACCTTCCCAATTAATGCACCATGCACAACCCTCTCTACCCTTATGAGTATTGGTAAATGTTTTCCTCAGGTCGTCATCAGAGCTATCATTTACAGTACTTCAATAAATCTGTGGGGTGAAAAGTGATGGAGAGGACTAGCATTGGGGTGTTTTTAAAAATCTAAGACCCCGGAAAGACACAATTGATTATGATGTAATTTTCCTAGTGCATTTAACTCAAAGAACCCATTGATTAAACGGAAATGTCACATACAGTACTTTTGCCAACAAAGGAGACAAATGTTGTATCAGTAGGTTCAATAAACATATACAGAAGTAAAATTTTTGGCTAATATGTTTAAATCTGGTTTCCTTGGTCAATTTTTTTTTAATTTTATATGCCTTTGGACATCTAAATTCTTACTTAACCTAGCACTCATAAGCAGACACTGCATTAATCTTTGAAAATCAGACCTTATGAGAATTCATGGACTTTTTCTTACTATCATGTATAGAATAAGGATGAACATGCCAGACACTGAACAATTCTTATTTTGGACTAAACCTATTTGTGGGCACCTCTCCCACTGCAGTATTTTTCATTAGGGCTCAGAGCAGGATGGTGAGCTTCTAACTGACACTTGTTAAATGTTTTTCGCTTCAGACCATAAACATTTTAATGCACCAAATAGAATCCAATGACTAAGTACGCCCCATAAATAGAAACTCCTCATGACAATAAAAAGATATTTAATATTTAAGTTAGTGTACTGTATTTTCAGACAATCTAAATTGAGGAAAAGCAGCCCCATACCCACATCCCAAAATCAAGGTTCTAGCAAGTCTTCTGTGTTAAGGTCCAAGCACTGCTTAGTTTATTTACTGTTACTAGAATGTTCTTCTAACAATTTAATAAAGTTAGGAAAGTTAAGGTTGAAACAAGGTCTAGTAAGTCAGCATCCCCATTATCCTACACTTGTAGGTCTTCAGATGGTAAAAGTGTATTTGTATTCTTGTAAACTTCCAGCTATAACCTGAGCTTCCTCTCTTATCAGATATTGATGAGTGCAGCTATTCCAGCTACCTTTGCCAACATCAGTGTGTCAATGAGCCTGGGCGCTTCATATGCACTTGCCCTGAAGGGTACCAGCTACTGGGCACACGACAATGCCAAGGTATGTGTTCATTTAGAAAACCTTTCACCAGTGGAAGAAAATCAGCTTCAAGCATGAGGTGACACAGTGGTTAGTGATACTATCTCATAGTTCCAGGATACAGATTTAAACTTTTGGCTCAGTTTCTGTGTGTGTGAGCTTTGTACATTTATCATGTGTTTGATTGTTGGTTTTGCCTTTAGATACCAATAAAGTGCCCTTTGGGTTTTATTGCCAACTTTAAGTTGGCCAAATATCTAGGTGAGGTTGTGGGCATGAGACTGGTGGCCCATCCAAGTTTTGTTCGTACCTGGTGCCCAATGCTGGCAAGTCACCTTCTATCAACTTCTGACTCAAATGTTGTTCAATCTGTAATGTGAAAATTATACACAAACAAAATCCATGGGATTTGTCTGCTGCATAGACGATTATTGTGTTTAAAAAAATCCTAAAAATATAAAAAAAAAATCAATGGTTAAGACTTTGGATTCCTCCCTCCCCTCGCCCACACTTTATTTTCTTTTCCCTTCTAGATATCAATGAATGTGAGACCAATGCCCACCAGTGCCCTGAATCTCAGACCTGTGTTAACATCCACGGGGGTTACCAGTGTGTTGACACAAACCGCTGCCAGGAGCCCTATGTCCAGGTGTCAGACAAGTAGGTATTTATTTTTGACATTCAAAAACATCAAGACTCACAAGAAAATGAGCAGAATTTCATTGTTGTTATCCGCTTCTCTGCATGTTGGCATTCCTTCAGTGACCCCTAGTGGGCAATATGCCATTGTGCAGCTAGCACAATAAGTCGTGCTGAAGGTTTTTCTTTAAACTTTGAGAATAATTACTTATGTAAATCTTTACCATAACTGGGCAGTCAGAGGTACTGCCATGTGGATAGCTTCACTCACATTTTACATTTTCTGGCTGGCATCTGTTTAAGGTGTAAAGTTGCCAGCTCCCTGTTGATGCCCTTTTGCTGTTCGTACATAGAGGATCAATTAACATCCATAAGGACAACTAATTATGACCTAATGGAAATTACTATAATTTGAAATCCTAGTTTGTTTTTTTTTTTTGCAGCTTTAAAATAACAGAGTAACACTGTGTGACTGCTGGAAACCAAGGACTTTATTATAATTGCTGAAGGTTACAATATACTCCATATGAAATCACCATGAGTCTTGTTGTTTGTGCTGTGCTAACCAAGGCTTTTACCTTTTTGACACAGACTAGTATATTGATCATTGTGTTATTCCAACCTTTTTTATTCTTTGGTAAGGAACAGGAATAGGAATAGCACAATGGCACAAAGTTCCAGGGACCAGAACCTAGTTCTCGGTGATTCGGTGGAGCATCTGTGCTGTTGCTGTTCATATTCAATTTGTCCTGCATCCCAAAAATCCAGTTACAAAGGTAAACTGTTTAATATACAGTATTGTTGTGAGGAGTGCTTGACTGGTAAAATTAACCAAGGCATCAGAGGGCTTAGCCTAATACTGTATATAGAAATAGAGGCACATCTGCACCAGAAGACGTCCAGCATATATCAACATGGGAACACAGTGTGGGTGGTAAGCCTTTCGTGGTTACTTGCTGTCCCAGGCAGGTGCAGTAAGAAGAAGCCTGGAAGGAGGCATGTACTGTATTGTGCTATCAAGACGCTAAGGCAGGTGACCCAGCTATGGACAAGGATGCCTGACCCTCTTCTTATAGAGGAAGAGAGTCTAAAAAAGGGAACACCAGAGGTGGTAGCATCACCTGCCTGCAAGAGGGCACACAGCTCTGACTGTGGGTCAGCTGTGGAGCTGCCTTGGAGACCTCACCCATTAAGGCCAATGGAAGGCTCAAGGAAGCAGGGACACCAAGAGCTAATAGAGGGAGTTCTAGGTTGGTGTCCCAAGAGAAAATGTAAGGCTGACCCAGAAGTAACCCTGGGGTGGGGTGTCAAACCGGGGCTGTAGAAGAGGCCCGTAAGAGTATTCAGTCATAAAGACAGTTTAACAAACATGTAGCTGGTGGGAGGTGGTGAGGAACATGTGTCAAAGGGGAAAGTAACAGGAATGCTCAGTTATGGTACTGTGAGAGGCAAATGGACAATTCACCTAGCCTGATAAAAACTTTTAAACTCTATATTAAATATACAAAAAAAAAGTTTGCAGAGCATGATAAAGGCTCCTAATTTCATATCTGCTTGTACCACTGTTAGGTTTACGGTTATGTGAATTGAAGGCAGTGAGTGTGCATTTCTATGTGTAATAGTCTCTTGTGCAGACATCTCCCTCACACCATTAAATGACTTCAGAAAAGAAAGAGACCAGCACTCCGAGTGGGATATTGGAATATCACAACCATGATGACCAGTCTATCAGACAACACACAGAAAACTCATGCAAGACAGCATTGCTGCATTCTAAGAGACCTGCCTGGCTGACTTTGGTACTCTGCATGAAAAACACTTTACTTTTTTCTGGCAAGGAAAGGGCACATAGGCTGCTAGGGAGTAAGGTGTCGGCTTTCCTGTCAAAAATACGCTATTGGTAATGATAGAGTCTGGTGTGAACGACATGGAGAGAATATTATCCTTGGGACTTCCCACAATAGATGGACCTAATGCCCTTGTCAATGTATGCACACACCCTCTACTCTCCCTAGGAAGTCAAGGATGAGTTCTACGATCAGCTCCAGAGAGCCATGAAGAGAATCCCCAGACAGGAGCAGCTACTGCTACTTGGAGACTTTAATGCCAGAGTCGACATGGATCAGGAAGCCCGGCCAAACTGCCCTGGATAGTTGGAAGATGGCAGCATGAATGAAAATGGATAACGCTTACTTCAGCTCTGCACACTTCACAATGTGTGCATCACTAACACCTTTGTACAGACCAAACCATGATTAAATGTCTCCTGGAGACATCCTTGTTCCAAGCACTGGCACCAGGTACAGTATATCTGATCAGGAGGTGCCACCTGAAGAATGTGCTCATGACACTCTTTCCAGAGTGTAGACTGCAACACTGGTCACTTGGTAGTGTACAGTAAGATTTGCCTTCAGCCCAAGAAAATCCACCACATCAGGCCACTAAGGAAACATCGCTCAACATCGACAATACTCAGGGTCCCAACAAGCCAATGAGTTTGCAATAATTCTAGAAGAGGCTCCTCAAGGATCTCTTGTACAGTGAGCTGCCGGCTGGCACCAGAGTGCAAGGTTGCATCCATCACCTGTTTAAGGACATCTGGAAATGTGACATGGTCTATGAAATCTATGGGCATTGATATCAACAGATGTGTTCCACATTTGCCAGAGAGAGGACATCCGGAGAGGAGCCAGCAAAAAAGAGACCACTGCATCAAAGAAGAGAGCACGGAAAAAGGTAATCTAGAAAACAAACCCAGGCAGCAGCAACTTTTTGTGTAGCTATTGCCAGGGGGATTGCCACTCACAAATCAGGCTTTACAGCCACACCAAGATTCTGTTTCCCATCCATGTGCGAATATGTCATGGCCTCTTGAGACCAACAGAAGCTTAAACAATACATTCAGTACAGAACATGATAAAGGCTCCAACATTCTTCTCTGCTTGTACAACTGTTGTGTTTAACGTTATACAATTTGAAGGCAGTGAGTGTGCATCATGGTTTGTCACAGTCTCCTATGTAGACATCACCCTCACACCGTTAAATATCTTCGATTTACACAGGCCCTTGGTAAAATGAGCCCAAGATGATATGGCAGTCTGGCTGCAGGTATACAACCTTACATTCCCATTTCAGGTGTCATTCAGGCATATTGAATTCAAATTATTTGCTTAATCTGCCAGTTCCTCTCTATGCCTGTGTGTATTTCTTTTTCACTGTTGGTGGGCCTGGCATTGCTGATTGAGTGTTTGTGTGCAAGTGCATCTAGTGGTGGCCTAGCAGATTTTTACACATTACTTTTAATGCTTACATTTACATTTTACATTTACCTATTTGGCTGACAACTTTATCCATGGCAACTTACAACATTTGTGATACAAATGGTTACATTTCCTTTGGTTTTCCAATTGGAGCACAGGCAGTTCACAGTGTCAACCTTAACCACTATGCCACATTGCTGGCACATGCTACCTACAACCCCATACTGGGATACTTGAGTCCTAAACTTGAAAGAATAAATAAACGTGTCTCCATCTATCTCCTGAAATGAAGAAACATGCACAATTCTATAAAAAGGTAAAATATAAACACAAAGTGTCATTTTGGACCCACATACTAATTGCCTGCCAGGCAAGAGGATGGCTTGAAAGAAATAAACAGGAAAAAAAAAAAAGATCAATTTAGGTCAGTTTCTTCTTTTGCTGTCACAGTACGACCTCTGGGACAGCACTAAGAGTTATTTAAAGAAACCACTTGTCCATGAATGTAATTATTTTCAAATTGGACTCATTTACATTCTGTCAGTATACACGCAATTTTCAGAATAATCCCTAGTGCTTGACACAGTAACGAGAGGGACGCACAGTGCATACAAAACTAGGAACATGGGACATCTGAGGCACACGTTTAAATACAGTGTGTTTTGATCTGTCGTAATAATTAGAGTACATGGCAAACCACTAAAATAAATTATATATAGTACAAAAAAGTGTATTAATTGTAGTTATCAGTATAGGGTCATGAGAAGCAGGATGAAACACTGGGCCATTGCAGAGCACTGCCTCTCAATTTAGATTCATCAGAGAAGGAGGCAGGGAATACCACCAGTGCACAGGCCAGGAGTCAGACGTAGGCCTCTGGCTAACCACTGTGCCACCCACTGGGTTAATTTAGAAAGTATAAACATTCCAGAATATTCGCTTGTTAGAAAATAGATCTAATGAAATGGCAGGCCCTTAAAGGATATATTCAGCATTTTTAAATTGAGGTTATTTTTTTCCATTAATATGGTATACATTAATTTGCCCTGAAGTGAAGCATTATGTATCAATTAAATAAAAAATAAGTCTCCCCAGTATCTTACTATGATGGTCTATAGGACATCAGTGGAAACGTGAAGCAAAGTCTTTGAAACATACCAAATACGTCCACTTTGAACAGGTAATTTATTTTTATTACTGATATTTGGCACTGTCTTTCTGGAACAAAGCATAGGTGTTCGTTTCTCTGTGTTGCGGTATCTTCAAATAAGCAAAGGCCATGTGATGGGAGCCATGCAGCAAATCAATGGTACTAATGCAGAATATCATGAAGTTAATCCTGTGTCTGTAGTTGTTTAGCACATAAATGCCATTCAGTTAAAACGGTTTGTGAAAGTGCCTATCGGGGATGTGAAAGTAAGTTCAAAGATTGGAGTGGCCACGTTGTAGCATGCACACACAATATTTGGGGTGGTGGGTGCAGAGAAGGACTCCACACACGAACACTGGAGACCATGCAGACTCCTCACTGTCACTTGCAGCATTGACACACCAGTATATGTAATGTGCTGCCCAAACAAAAGCTGTCCATTTTTCCTGCCAGCTTTGATAGCTTCTTCCTTAGACACATCTTTGTTTTCCAGCAAGTCCAAAGCCCTGTAGCGGAAGCATTTGTTGTCAGCTGCTATTATTTATAAGTGTGCCCTGAGCCTTGCAGACTCTTCTTGTTTCTCTCCAGTTCTGTCTTTCTTTTTTAATCATCTGCTTATCTTTGTATTCTGACTAATGCAGTTAGAGGGGCTAAACATCTTAATAGTTGGACGAATCAGTGGCATGAAACAGGAGCTTATTTATCGCAATGCTTCAAAAAAATAAAATTTCACTAGCAACAGTAAAACCTGAGTGCTCAAGTTGCTAACAATGTATGAAATAACATATGAAAACTTCAAAAGCATTCATGTAATGAGCTCTAGTGCAGTCAGTGAGGGTGAAAAGTTACTGCATATGGAAAGATAGAATGAAGAGAAACGAACAGCTAGACCTCTTTAAAAATGGTGGAGTCTTACTAAAGTTACTTATATTTTTGCACAGTCTATATGCATGCAATATTAAGACATGAATCAACATTTACGATTAGATCACCATTGTGAACATGGGGTTTATTTTCATATTTATGAATAATGCTCCCCTTAAGAATACAAGTTTCCAAGGCAACTGAATGTTTCCCACAAAAAAATAAATTGAGTTTCAGCGGCCATGGACAACTGGTTGATGCCTCATTGCATTAATGGCATACATTGAATCCTAATCTATAACCGAGGTGCAAAGAAGATTTCTTATCAAGTTCAGCATGCCATTGCAAAGAAGAATTCCTTCTCGTAATGTTATTTCAAAGTCTACTGGTGGTGTGAAGGGCATGATTGTTGGATCACCAAGAACTGTTAACCCATCAGAAAATATTGAAAGGATGAGATAAGCTGTTGAGTGGAGGCCTCAGTGTTTGATGTCAGTTGTAATATAAAATATTTCAGAGTGCTAAATAAGAAAGTAAATCACATTGATTAGTTACTTTTTGACCACTTCATTTCCTTCCCTAATTAAATCCAACCACTATATTTTTACTATCCTTTCAAAAATTGTCACATCCTGTTTTTCACCAATTACCACACATATTGTTAAAATAATGATCATCTGAGTGCCATTCCCACCAAGCTATTTGATACCCGCGCATGCCCATGGACTATGGTATTGTAACCTACTGTGCCCACATGTGCTAAATAAATTTGACTTTAATCACAGGGTAGCAGCAGACTTGCCTTGTCAACAAACCAAAGACACACCTGAAATGCAGAATTTCATTAACCTTCCATGTTTGACGCCCATTGCTTGTGCCATTCAGTTGTCTTTGGTTGGCACCAAACACCCGTTTATTACGGAAACTGTGTTGGATGATTCATTCAGCTTCATTTCATTTCTTTGCTATTCTGTAGTCCACTGCTGTCCTCTTTGCAAGCACATGTCATTTCCACTGTTGTTGTCCTGTTCAGAGGTGAGAATGTAATCAGGTGGTCCATTTTTCATTTATTACATATGGTTGGCACTGGGTGGTGTAGTGGTTAGCCCTTCTGGCTCACAGCATTACAGACTGTTGGTTCAATCCCTACTCTGGTCAAACATGACATGTTTACATTTATCTCACCTTTTTTGGGGAAATCTGGTTTCCTCCCATGTTGTAAAGTTAATTGTGCCAGGGTAATTGGTGACTCTAATTTTGCCCAGTGTACATGTTTTCGATAATGAAGTGGCATTCAGTTCTTGCCCCAACTGAACTGTCCCTGGGTCTTTTCTGGCTTGTTATGAATTGTGCACTTGGAGAATTCTTTTTACTCTCCTGAAATATTTTTTAGAATAATATATTACATGGGAATTTGGGCTGCTTTTTCTCTAGCACCTTCTGAGTGGGTTCCTCAAAATGAAATGTTTCCTGAATGTAATGATTTAACTATTCATGGTACCAGTAAGGTGTTGTACTGTGTTAGCCATTATGGATGCAATAGAAAAGGCAAGCAAAATGACACCTTTTATTGGCTAACTAAAATGATTACAATATGCAAGCTTTCAAGGCAACTCAAGCCCTTCTTCAGCCAAGATTACACTAAATTACATAACATCTTTGCCTGAAGAAGGGGCCTGAATTACCTTGAAAACTTGCATATTGTAATCATTTTAGTTAGCCAATAAAAGGTGTCATTTTGCTGGACTTCTCTATTGTATTCATGGTGCCACAACACTGTTTTACAATTGTGTGCCACCAGGTTATTACTCCTGTTACTGGCACACAGCTTCTCGTTGCCATGGAAGTTGCATTGCACAACCTTTTATATTCTGGAGCAAAGATTCATTCGGTATCTGTGATGGGGTTAAAAAATGCTTTCAAATGAAACGCGTATTCTTTCTCTACTATCTGCTTTTTGATTCTACCATTTCTCTCTGTCATTATGATTCCTAGTTTACGATTATTTTATTTTATTTTTTTTTCTCCAGCCGTCTGGAGTTTTTATTTTGTTTTTTCTGTCCCCCCTGGCCATTGGACCTTACTCTTATTCGATGTTAATTAATGCTGATTTATTTTGTTTTCATATTGTGTTTTTTATTTTTCTATTCTTTATTATGTAAAGCACTTTGAGCTACTGTTTGTATGAATATGTGCTATATAAATAAATGTTGTTGTTGTTGTTGATTAGACTTCGGTGGGTAGGATTTGGTCTTTACGGTTTGCATCTCATTTCTAGTTTGACAAGCGTTTCATCTCCTGGTCCTCTTCTCGCTCTTGGCCAGAATACAGGCCAAGCCCTTAAATTCTATCAGAAGTCAGGTGCAACTCTCTTTTGCAACAGGGACACTAATTGATACCTGCTTCTAGTGGCACCAACTGTCCCTGCTTCCCTGAGGATTCAGTTTCCTTAAAAAGACAATTTCCCCAGGGTAAACACAACTCAGGACAACATGCTGCCATTTTTGAGCCTAGATGTCTTTTTCCTCTGACCTTCCCTCCTTAGCTTCCCTTTTCTTTCAGAGAGTTGGACCACTGCAGAGTCACCTGCCCTCTAGCATTCTGAGGGGACTCCACAAATTGCCACCAAATCCACAACACTTTTCATTTCCCTGGCACCCTGCCTCAAGCCCTTCTGGCACAACCACACTGCCTGGTGGCTCCTGGTGACACATTCTTACATGCACTGGCATGACAACTTGAACCTCTTCTACTCGGTGTCCCCTTTTCTTGCCTGCAGTGTTCTTGTCCATTGGGCCACACATTACAATGTACATATGGCACAGCAGTTATTATGATTCTAGATTTATCAAGTTCAAGTTCAGGTTACTTTTTGGTTTTTTTTGTAAATAGTTGGAACACAGACAGGTTTACTAACTTACACAGTACATTTTTGGAAGGAGTTGGGCTGGCCTTGTGGTCTGAAATCCACTCCCCTAACCAGTATACTACTGTTTAGCATTGCAGCTTCACTTCTCCAGAGTTCTGCAGTCCCACTTGTCCAGTTGGATTACTCCTGTTTGCCTTCCACATTCCAAAGACCTGCATGTCATGTTGATTGCAGACTATAAACTGGCCTGATGTCTGTCACTGTGCTCACAATGAATAAATGCCCAATCAGGATTTATCCCTCTGTGCCTTGTGCCCTGTCTTTCTGGGCCAGTCTGCAGGTCTCACTGTTCCAGTGTGGTGCTAAAGTGTCACCTGCTGCACTCGGGTACAAGTCCAGGTGGTTCGTGGTGCTGTAGGTGCGGCAACAAGTTGTAATCAGCGTCTGCTCCCAACCTTAGTACAGTATGCACCTTGCATGTATTTACTAGTACTGTATACCAATATTCTTTAGTGGTAATTACAAGGAATGACCACATAGGGGTGCTGTATAGTTCAGACTGTATCAAAACAATTTCTGAAGGCATTCAATTCAAAACGATTAAATATCCTGACTGGATAATTAAAAGTCATAACATAATGTTTCTTTTTTTATCTGATGTTTATATTTGTGGCATGTTTACTCACTAAAATATGAAAAGGTCAGCTTAGTGAAGCTAAATGGAGAATGTGACCCTATGTAGACTCCTCCACAGAACCGTGGGATTCTCATCAGTAGGCAAGAACGTGTGCAGAAAAAAAAAAAAACGTGGCATTAAAGCTTACAGCAGGCTGCTTTGTAGCTCAGGCGGTGCTCAACAAATGCTTTTTTCTTCCAATACCATTACTTCAGCAGGTTTGTTTCAAGTTTCTCATAATAATATTCAATGGAAACAATAAATGCAAAAGTTATGTATTCCAAATAATCATACAAAACCCTGTGAGCAGCAGGTGTTTGCTATGCTAACTTCATCCAATGGATATTCCTTTAGTGCCTCTGAAAACTTAACCTGCCATTTCATGCTTTTTCTTCATTATCAGCCTATTATTTCATTCTTCTTTTAACACACTTGCTGACAGTAATATTTTAAGTGAAGGTCTGACAGTAAGAGAGTGGTCTTATTAATGGATTGAACATTGGGCTATGAAAACCCCATTGATTTTTTTTCTTCACATATTCCACCAATGCCACTGTGTTAAATACACTAAATATAAATTTGTATGTGTAAATGATGATTACATCTTGCCTGAAGAAGGGGCCTGAGTTGCCTCAAAAGCTTGCATATTGTAATCTTTTTAGTTAGCCAATAAAAGGTGTCATTTTGCTTGACTTTTTATTAAATATAAAGAAACATTCTGATCTAAAGGCACTGTTCTTTGTGTTTCTGCAGCCGATGCGTGTGCCCTGTGGTGAAGCCAGAGTGCCGGGAGCTGCCGTTCTCAATTGTGCACCGCTACATGAGCATCACATCTGACCGCCCTGTGCCATCAGACATCTTTCAGATCCAAGCCACCAGTGTGTATCCTGGAGCCTACAACACATTTCGGATCCGCTCAGGAGATGAACATGGGGAATTCTACATCAGGGTAAGTAAAAACAATTCCTCTAGCCAACTGGCTATTATGACCCTGTGTAATGGCAAAGTAAATGTGGCCACAGAGAAGTTTACCCTAAATGTGGCTCTCAAAACTGACCCTAAACCTAGAGGGGCAATGTCCATCATTTTCATAAAAATTCTACCATCACTCAGAAGACATACCTATCATTAAACAGTTCATAACTTTACAGGCAGCCTTCACTGATGCTTGCAGGAATGACCAAACAAATCCTACTCCAACGTCACTGGTTTCTTCATGGATTTAGAGAAAAATCCAGTTTATCTGTGCTTGCACTTCACTGAATCATTACATACTACAGTAGTTCCCTTCAGCCACACTGCCAGTCTGGCTTGGGGAGATAAGGCCTTCAGTTCTGTTGCACCCAAACTTTGAAATCATTAGATATGCTAACTTGTTTCACTCTGCTGAAGGAAAACTTAAGGCCAGTCTGCCATAAAAAACATTTAACTTAATCGATCCGTTTGGCAAAGTAGATAGTGCTGCTGCTTCATGGACTTGTGTGTTGGGTAAGAATCCCATTCCCAGTCATTGTCGGTATCTGCATGAGTTCTTCACTTGGTAGTCCATCTTTCCACCCACATCTTCAAACTGGCCCATGTGTGGGTTATTGAGTCCTATGATAGACTGGCATCCTGTCTAAAACTGCTTGCTGTCTTGCACCCAAGTGGGATAGCCCCTTGTGTCCCTGAAGTGCATGCAGTGGCTATCTTAACATCATTACCAATATGACTCTCTTTGTCAGGGCCTACATTAATAAAAATAATAATAATCTATACATTTATATAGCGCTTTTCTCACTACTCAAAGTGCTCTCCATGAAGGGATGACCTGGGAAGCGAACCCATAATCTCCTTACTGCAAAGCAGCAGAACTACCACTGTGCCACCTGCGTGTGTTATTCTACACCTTTCACTTTTCTGTAGCATTTCTTATTTTAATTGCTTTTTATGTTACTTGAGCTTCTATCCTTGCATTTAATACTTCTATAGTGTTAGAGGGAGAATGGATAGATTTTCTTTGTCAATCTATCCATCTTCTGACTGATTTTCCAGTTCCTGTCTCTGACTGCAGCACTAACTGCAAAGTGGGAAGACAACCCTGTACCGACCACCTGGGAAAACTCACATGCACCTCCACATTGACTCAAAATGGGCCTCATTTTGAGTCCCCAATTGTCCCAAATTATCACATTTTTTTCAATCCTAGAATAAAACAATAGCACATTGGGAATAAAAATACATGCAGACAATAGATGGAATGTATAAACCCAACTGAGAGAGTAACCAGGGAGGCTCAGTGTTCCATTGTGTCATGCTGTTGATCCATTCTTCTTTCTTCACCTAGTATGTAAAGCTTGAGATTATTATAGAGTGATCATTATTGACATTTAAATTAATCACATGCCATGATACGACATTAAAATGTTTAAATGCTTTCTTGATAATAGTCAAAGTCCAAAATGAAATGGTTCTGGTAATCCTCTGGAACATGCCTGCATATCTTTGTTTGATAAATAACTATTTTCATTTTGCAGCAAATCAATAACATCAGTGCTATGCTGGTACTTGCCCGACCAGTGACTGGTCCAAAAGAGTACGTCCTGGACCTGGAGATGGTGTCAGTGAACCCCCTCATGAGCTACCAGACCAGCTCGGCCCTGCGCCTCACAGTCTACGTTGGGCCTCACGCCTTCTGAGAAGTCTCGCAGCACTGCTCGCAATGGTGCACTCTTTCTTTCTAAATTGTGGATGGGGGTAGTGGGGAGGGGGGCTCTTTGGGGGGGGGAGGGGTGAAATACCCACAACCTGTAGTGTAAGAAATAGAGCACAAATCTAAGTGGGGGGCTTACAAGATTTAACCTTATAGTATGAAGGTCACGCGACTGCCTAAAGTACATTTGTCAGCCCTGATCGCACAGCAGCTGCTCTTGTATCAAGGATGCAGAAGGCCATTCAATTACAGTCAGAGGTTTAACTTCAAAAGGAAAACCCAGCCAGAGTTATATTAACTCAGCAGGTTTGCGTTTGCAGCTCCTCTAATAAACCTACGTGACTTTGGTCCTTGATGTAAAGTCACAGCCGCGACCAGTTCAATTGCCTCAGACACGAGGGGTGCAGCCTGGACTTGGTGGCAGTTTTATTTTGGTCTGTAGATTATATTTCTTTCTTTTCTATCTTATTTTGTTGCTGTTCTATTATAAATTTCAAGTTGTCAGACAGGTAACAAAAAACCACATGAGGACCAATACTAAAAGGTTTACACATTTCGACTTCTAAATTCTTTGACAGACCTTCCATTGCTTGTGTTCAGAATGGAGTGATCAGTGAGTGGTAATGCGTTTCAGAGGAGTTTGCCTCAACTTCTTGTATGAGGCCAGCTTCATCTTAACCCCAAAACATAGTGGAAAAAAATGAGCTGAATTCATGTTCACACAGGGCACCCAGCATTATTCAGATTGGACACTTGTGTCAGGCGGTCCAGCATGCAATCATTTTTTTGAACTGGGTCTCTAAAAAATGCTGAAATCCAGCTAAATTTCAGGCTCAAGTACATGAATTGCAATATGAAAAATGTGCAACTGTTCAAATCACCTCCGTCAAATCCGAGACCTTCTCTGGTTTTATTTATGGGGTCCTAACAGCCTGTGAAAAGGAATGAAATAATGACAATTCTGTTTTTTGTGTGTTTGTGTTTGAGTCAATTTGAAGAGAGTCGTGTTCAGCTTAGTTACAAGGCTCACTTGTCTTTGTACCTTGTTTGAGGAAGAAAATAAACGT
Source organism: Polypterus bichir lapradei (assembly GCA_026402145.1). Classification (NCBI taxonomy): domain Eukaryota; kingdom Metazoa; phylum Chordata; class Cladistia; order Polypteriformes; family Polypteridae; genus Polypterus; species Polypterus bichir. Next base: position 29,879,469 of record JANRMT010062796.1, on the reverse strand, counting down.
TACATTTTTTGTGTAATTGTATTGTCCATTAATGCATCACTTTTATAAAGCCACGCATATGATGAATACCTGTACAAAGAAAACAAAAAGATGAATAGTAAAAAAATATCTTTCCAAAAACAGTTTTGAATTAATAAAAAAAAATTCCAAAACAAAACATGTCTTCTGTTCTGCCTTTTGGTGTGTGTCCTAGAGGATAAAATCATCATTTTTCAAAAGCATAGATTGCCTCTTTTATAAGTTTTTTTTTGTTTAATTTTGCTCAAATGGACTATGGTGGACTAGAAAGAATTTACTAAGAAATTTATCTAACTAATGTTCAAAGGCATCTTATCTTAATACACTTGTATCCTTTCTTTCTTGTAAACTATTAATACATTTGTACATTTTTTCTGTCTTGTACCAATGTTTCTCATTTTAATGCATGTGTCTTGTTATCTAAATAATTTATTAGTTTTACTTTAAAATTGTCAGATAGTTTACAATTTAATAGTAAAAGAACAAGAGACAACAAGATATTGCACAGGTAAGTTTGACCATCAAAGCTTTGGGCAGAGCCATCCATCGCCAGTCCAGTTAGCTTATCATATGTGTGTAATGTCACATGGTCCAGAACCAAACTTGTATTTTTGACATAAATAAAGACTCATCCAAGAGACTACAGAGTGACAACAGGGGGAAGCAATGCCAAACACCGAGACGCATGAGAAAGAGTATGAGACCATTTTACGTGCAACTCGGAGAGGACAAGTCATGTATTTCTCTGCTTGCTGAATCAAAAAGTCACACAGGACAACATCCACCTTTGGTAATGCAGAGTTTCGGTAAGCTTTGCTATTTATATTTTCTATTATACTTTTTTCTAATGGTGTTATTACACTTTTATAAATACGATGTTAGGAGTGTGATAGGGTGGCACAGTGGTAGCGCTGCTGCCTCGCAGTTAGGAGACCCGGGTTCGCTTCCCAGGTCTTCCCTGCGTGGAGTTTGCATGTTATCCCCGTGTCTGCGTGGGTTTCCTCCAGGTGCTCAGGTTTCCTCCCACAGTCCAAAGACATGCAGGTTAGGTAGATTGGCGATTTTAAATTGTCCCTAGGGTGTGCTTGGTGTGTGGATGTGTGTGTTTGTCCTGCGGTGGGCTGGCACCCTGTCCAGAGTTTGTTTCTTGCCTTGCGCCCTGTGTTGGCTGGGATTGGCTCCAGCAGACCCCCGTGACCCTGTAGTATAGCGGGTTGGATAATGGATGGAGTGTAATATGTAGCACCTACGATAATATCTTAATTGTTGTTTTAATGATGTGCAAGCTGAAATTATCGAGTATGTCACTCACTTTGCAAAAAACAATGCAAAACACATCTTGAGAGTCTTTGGACTCACAATCTAACCTAACAGGATAGACTACTGCACAAGTACCACAAGCGAAGGTCGCATAGCTGCCTAAAACTCAGTGAGCAAACAGTGCCAGGGTATAAAACAGCCTTGCAATTTACATCGTTAGATTTAATTGCAAGATGTGGATCATCCTCACTCGCTAGGAGATGGTCTGGCTTGCTTAAAAAATGTCAATCTGCAAACAATGTCGGAAATTGTTTGCTGTAAAGACAGCGCGACAGCTAAATTGTTTCACCAAAGTGAAATCCAGTACCAACACACCCCTGGTATCGGGCAAAAAAAATCCATTTGACATAATTTGTTTGAAAAGAATATTGTTATTTACGTGAGAAGCACATGCCTAGCGTGTGCTTTTTATTTTGCAAGCCGTCTTGGTTGGGGGTTCTTGATTCTAAAGAAGAGTTTTTTTCTTTCATTATTAAAACACTTCCACAGATCCTCGCCTCCTCACCCCACTCCATCCCACCCCTACGGCTGCATAATTTGGAGCAGGTGATAACACAAAGAAGGGAGCAAAAAAGAAAAAAAATAATATAAATATATAAAAAATACTTTTTTAAAATCATGCTTATATTAAGTAAAAAAGTGTACTAAGAAGTAAAAAATAAGTCTCTCATACATCACTCGTAAAATAAAAGTGTGGGCATTTTTGCTAAGATTTTAAGAAATGTTTTTTGAATGCTGATTGATGAAAAGTGCCCACGCTTTTATTTTACGAGTGATGTATGAGAGACTTATTTTTTACTTTTTAGTACACTTAATATAAGTGTGGTTTTTAAAAAGTATTTTTATATATATATATCATTTTTTAACTTTTTAGTCTTGGGTTTGTTTTAGTTCTAGCCATTACTAGCGCCATCTATTGGTGAAATCTTGAACTATTCTTCATATGAAAATTTAATTTCTTAATTAACATGGATTAATTGATCAGTTAGTGAAACTGATGATTGATTCATGTATTGTCATCGGAAGTGAGTAAGTGTGCAAAATTTCAAGTCATTTGGACAATAGGAAGTGGGTTAAATATCGATTACAAGATTTGTACCAGACAACAAACAGGTGAAGTTAATATAAAGCGTGGTAAAAATAGGAAATAAAAATAGTCTTTAAGCAGTTATTAATAAAAACACAGGAATTCAGAGAAGGCAAGTCTCTGCACACTGCCATTGAAAAAGAGATCATGAGCTACTTGATGATACCGGAGGTGGACAGTGATGTAAATCCACTTGAGTGGTGGAAAACACAAGAGGTATATTTCCCCCTAATTGGGGAATCTTGCAAAAAAAGTACCCATGTATCCCTGCCTCAAGCAGCCCTTCTAGGTGGGCTTTCAGCACCAGAGGAAATGTTGTAACATGTAGGCGTGCTGCTCTGAAGCCAGATGCTGTGGGAAGACTGGTGTTTCTGTCAAACAACTTGAAGTTTCCTCAGTAGAATTTTACAATTTTTGTTTTCTGCTATCCTTGTACAATATTGGACAGAACTTGAAGTTAGTAATTTGTTTAAAAATATGATAGGTTTGAGTTTTTTTGTACCTTTGTGCAATATATGACAGAACTTGTTTGCAAACGCTAGTTTTTTTTTTTATCCTGTGCAGTATTTGACAGACCTTTGGATTTTTACACAATAGTACAGTATGTTAGATTTTTTTGGTCTTGCATGTATGGCGCACAATCTTCAGCCTTCACTCTGTCATCCTTACTCTCTAGCTTCACTGCTACTATCTATGGATTTTAATCTGTGTCGGGCCCTTTTCACTTCTAGGACACCACATGTGGAGTGTTTACAAGCCCCTGCTAATCCAGGCTCTCCTACCTTTGGTGCACCAAGTGGCCTTCTCTCTTCAGAGAAGCCCCGACTGACTTCTGAAAGCTTTTTCATGAATTCTTTACCTTTTTGTGTGCTGCTGTGGCAGTGAGGATAGTGTGACCTTGAAAGTGCTTTGTAAAGGTGTGAGGGACTATGTCAAATCAAATGTGATTGGCTGACGCATGCGCCACCTTGGGCCTTGGCTAACAAATCAAAAAGAGCTTGTGAGGACTAAGGGGGAGAAATGCGTCAAAACAAAGTCGCCCACAATTGCCCACTAACCTGGGGATCCTTCCGTTTTGTCTACTGCTGGCGACACAGTCTTGAGAACTACAGAACATGGGCCGTAGGTTTAATAAACTATAGCGGACAACATCCGTCCTTGTGGTTTGAGATGCACTGGTGTTGCTTGACGCTTTGAGGTATGAGATGGCGTAATCTATGGTAGAAACAGTCTTATGGCAAGAGATCGAGGGGAGAAGCTGGAGGACTAAATGTGTGAGAAAGTGTGGCCTGCCAAACATGGAGGCTGTAATCCACTTAGGAGCGTGCAAATGAAAAGCTTATGGAGAGAACACTTCTTGAGTTTGAATAAACAAATGACACAGTCTGACACATAATAGCACTTACTGATGGCTAGATAATAAAGCCACTTAAACAGGGCTACTCTACTGCCTTGTAATGTATTACGTGCAGTGGACTCAGACAGCATTCAGACCCCTTCATTTTCTGCACACTTTACTTCATTTTAAATTGATTCATTCATAATACATGCACGGATACATACCATAATGAGAAAGTGAAGACTTGTTTTCAGAAAAAAATGTATTAAAAATCAAAACCTGAAGTCTCTCATTAAGTATTCAGACCCTTTGCTGTGGCGCTGCACATTGTGGTCATGTGTGCCCTGTTTGATTTGACTCTCCTTGAGATGTGTCTAGAATGTAGTTGGAGACCACCTGTGATAAACTGAAGTGATTGGACATCATTTAGAAAGGCACACACCTGTGTACATGAAGCCCCACAATTCAAAGCGCATAACGGGGCAAAAGCCAGACCATGAAGTCCAAAGAACTCTCTGTAGACCACCATGAGCAAATTGTGGGGAGGCACAGATCAGGGCAAGGGGATAAAACCATTTGAGGGTTCCCAGGAGCACAGTGGCCTCAATGATGGTGAAATGGATCCACCAGGACTCTTTGTAAAGTCGGCCATCTATCCAAACTGAGTAACTAAGCAAGAGGACCATGGATCAGGGAGTTCATCAAGGTGCCAGTGGTCTCTCTGACAGACCTTCAGACGTCTTCTGCTGACATGGAAGAACCTGTCAGAGGGATGACTGTCTCATCAGCACTCCATCAGTCAGGCATTTATGGGAGAGTGGCTAGATGGAATCCATTCTGGAGTAAAAAGCATAAGACAGCCCACTTGGAAAAAAGCAAAATGTAAAGGAATTCCAATTTAATTATTTTTTTATTTATTTTCAGCATGTTCATTTGTGTCATTTTGCTAATTTCTCACTGTGTGTACATCATCATTTATATTCCTTTGAATAAAGCCTGAGATCATGAGAGGAAAAATTATGTGCTCTGATTAAACAAAAATTGAACTCCAAGCACTATGTCTGTTAAACACCAGGCACTGCACATCCCCACCTAATACCACCGCTATGGTGACGCATGGTGATGGCAGCATCACGCTATGGGGCTGTTTCTCAGTATGCAGGGGCAGGATGAATGCAGCCAAATACGGACAATGCAATGTCCTGACGCATACAGCAAGACAATGCTGACTGTCCTTGAATGGCCCAGCTAAAGCCCAAACTTAAACCCCTAACAACATTGCTGGGGAGACTTGAAGATGGCTGTTTGCAAACTCTTCTTATCCAATCTAACAGAACTTGAGCGGATCTGCCAGAATGAATGGGATAAACTGCCCAAATCCAGGTGCAAAAAGCTTGTAGAAAGTTATCAAAGAAGACCCAAGGGGCTTCTGCAAAGAACCGAATTAAGGGTCTGAATACTTAATCTATATGAGAGATTTCAATTACTGATTTTTGTAACATTTTTGGCAAATTTTTGAAGTTTGCCATCCTTTCTGTTGTCATTCTGAGTTATTGAGTGTAGATTGGTGGGCAAAAATGACAAATGTATCTATTTAAAATTAAATCACAATAAAATTAGAACATAATAAAGTGTGCAGAAGGTGATGGGGTGGGAATTCTTTGTGACTCCACGCTATGCTCAGAATGGCTGTGGATGGGTGGATTATTTCAGGAGGTGCTGTTGTGTGAGGTGACTTCCGTTACCAAAACTAAACTTTACAGGACTCAAAGAAAGTTGAAGGCACACCTGGACATTTTGAGATTCAGTTAATGACCGTTTTGTATTTGGTATAATAGTGTCAAAGCAACGTAAAATGTTGAAATAATGATTTTTTTTGAGTGGTTAGCTAAAGTGTTGGACAGACAGGAGGTCCCAGAGAACGAATGCTGTGGTGAGTGGTAGAAAATGTTTTCAGTTTTTGTTTTAGGAGTTGGCGTCAGCATAGTCTCGAAGTTTTAGCAGCAATGATGCGCTGAAAGCATTATGGTTGTTCCATGATCACATCACTAGCATTAAAGCAGAATGAAAACCACAAAATTTAATTCTTTTCCCTTTTCTCTAATCATTCTTAATTTAATCAGCGTTTGGAAGTTTTGCTGTGTGCACCGCCTTCTTCTAAAGTGCCGCCGTCACAAGTTGCACAGGTGCCACCATGTTGCTTGGAAAGGAGCCATGCCTGTGGCAACCAAGTGGCAATACCCAATGAAAACACAGAGAATGATTAAAAAGTCAAAACTGCTAATAAATGCCACATCGAACCAAAAGCCACACGATACATTCATCAGCCCAATTTCCTGTAGTTAGCAGATGATGTTCACAACATAATGAGCCGTGTGTTGTTTTGGCTACCATTTAAACTACAAACTTTAACTTCAAAAAGCCAAATCAATAAAATGGCATAAATGTTTACATGTAGAGATGGTTGAGGTACCTCAGAATGTGATAAGCCAACTTCAGGGGCTGTAAATAATGCAAATAAAGAGGCAGCCTGTCAGCTTATCATGGACATTTGGAAAAAAAAAATGTAAAAGAAATAAAGTTTTCATTTACCTGTTTTAGCACCCTTATGCAGATTTAACACAAAGTTAATACAAAGTTTTAGTGGCAGTTTGAGCGCTGGGATGTTCATAGGGCTACCTGGAGGCCTACAGGTGCTCCGAGATCAAGTCATGGGGCTCACACTTGGCAATGCTGAGACACGTGTCTGAGGCCGTTTTTCGAGCGCGCTCACAGCTTCCGATGGCCAAGTGAGGAGGTGCGCTTCCATAACCGCTGGAGGAGCGAAGGCGAATGTGGTATATTTAAAACCAGTGGAACAGGTCTGAAGGACAGAAAGCTCCATTTTAAAGTAGCAGGCAAAAAAAGGGAATTCACACATGTGGCAAAGTATAGGAGTGAACGCGGGAGAAAGTAAAATAGTACTTACTTAAGTAAGAGTCTGAACGGGAAGCCCACAAGTCAACAAGACAGGCGGGTGCACTCACGCGAGAGAGAACATTTCAATAGGGTGGACTGTACCTGAGCAGGTGTTGTTGAATGGTGCACGTCCAGACGTGTCTCATTATTGAAAGACCGCGGGAAACGTAAAGGTGGATTGGATGGTCAAAAGGGCTCACAATATAAAACCAGTGTCCGAACACCAGAGGTCAGCTTTTTTATATACACCCAGAATCCGTACGCCCCAGAACTCGAACAACTTGGAATCTGAATGAAAAATTCAAGCAAATTTTGCCCTCGAATCCGAACGCCCAGCATGTTGTTTGTGTGTGTTTGTGCATACGTTTCCCCAGCGCTTGGGCCACCCATATGCTTTATCATTCAGTTCGTTGTCGTAAGCTGTAGTGAAACCATCTTGTGTGATTTTCACTACTAATTTTATGCTTTTGTGCCTGTTTTGTGTTATTTTCACCATGGGTCCTAAAAAGTGTCAAGTCAAGTCAAGTTGGGGAGCTTGCACTGGTACAGTGCGTTGCTGCACCCACTACACGACAAAACAACTTGGGATCCAGGTTGGCAATCCCCCAGGCAGACACGCGGTCCAGTCCCACCCTCCAGAAATTACCCTCTATCTGCTGCAGCCAAGTGTTACGTGGGCGACCCCTTGGCCAGGTCCAGCCACTGGGGCCCCCAACAGTGAGGATCTTACGAGCTGGATCACCCTCGGGGAAACACGCCACATGGCCATAAGTGCCATAACTGACGCTCCCTCACAATGCAGGTAATGTGCCTCATTTGGGACTCCATGAGCAACCGCTCATTCGACACAAAGTCAAACCAACGGTACCCAAGGATTTTCCGGAGAGACACAGTACCAAAGGAGTCCCGTCTTCGTCTCAGATCACTGGATAGTGTCCATGTCTCGCAACCATATAGAAAGACATGAATCACCAGGACTCTAAAGACTTGGACCTTTGTCCTTTTGCATAGATAACGGGAGCACCATAAACCCCTTTCCAGCGACCTTATGACCCCCCATGCTCTCCCAGTCTGTCTACTGACTTCATAGGAAGAGTCACCTGAGACATGAATGTCACTGCCAAGGTAAGTAAACCTCTCAACAAGGTCGACACTCACTCCGCAAACAGACACACTGCTGATGGCTGTGCCCAAGAGGTCATTAAAGGCCTGGATCTTGGACACTTATCCAGGACACTTACAAGCCCAGACACTCAGACTCCTCGCTAAGTTATATGATATCCAATATATAATAGTGATATCCAGCAGCCTTGAGGGGATCCCGCGAACCCTTAGGATGTCCCACAGGTCAGCTTGATCAACTGAGTCGAACGGTTTACGAAAATCGACAAAGGCTGCAAAGAAACTCTGCTGATATTCGCATTTGAGCTCCATGAGAACCCTCAGTGCCAAGATGCAGCCGATGGTAAACTTCTTAGGCATAAAACCAGACTGTTCTGGTCGCTGATAGGTGAGCAAGTGATCATGGATGCTATTGAGGACGCCCTAGCAAGGAGTCTTACCCAGCACCGAGCGCAGTGTTATCCCCCTGTAGTTGCTGCAATCCAGGCAATCACCCTTCCCTTTCCAGATAGGTACAACAAGTCCCATTTTCCAGTCAGTTGGGATGATGCCAGTCTCCCAAATGGAAGCAAAAATTGCTTGCAATGCCAGGAAGACAGCCTTACCACCAGCCTAGAGAAGTTCATCACAGATACCACAGATCCCTGCAGCTTTTCCTCCCCTTTTTTAATTTTATTAATTTACATTTTTGTTCAAATATTATTATTATTTGTTAATATTTTACCTTAAACTCCAGTGTATTTGATGTTAAAATCATTTTGAGAATTCAAGTTCGTGGGACCCTAGAACAGATTAATCCAGTTTGTATTATTTTAAAGAGGAAAATTGTCTTGGATCTCGAACGATTTGGAATTTGAAGTTCAGATTCCAAGGTGTATACTGTATACAGTATATATATTGTAAAAAAGACAAGAAACAATCATAAAGGTTTGGGGTTTTCCGGCCCCGTATACTGTAGAAATATAGATTTTCAAAAAATATTCACAACGGTCAAACATAACAATGCGTCAGTTCTTGACCGCCCAAAGATGGCGGAGGAGGAAAATTTATGGAGGAGGGACCGGAAGAAGAGGGGTATGCTGGGTAGGAGCCGAGTTGTATGGTGGGATTGCTGACGTCATGGGTTGAATGCTGAGGAAGGGCGGAAGTAACGTAGTGCGGGCAGGGTGGCGGCACGTCTTTCTTTCTGTGGAAAATAAAGAGAGAAAGGTTAGTACCCCGCCACTCCCTCCTGGCATATAATCTTACGATATCATTTGGGTCCGTCCGCAGCCCCCCACTCGCATGTGCATGACACGACCCAACCAAAGGCCCAGATGCGTCGGGTCGGGCGGACCGAACCGAGAGGTCGTGGAGTCGGGAGAGGGCGTCGGCATTGGCCTGAAGGTTGCCCCGACGATAAGTGACGGTGAACTTGTAGGGCTGGAGGTCCAGAAACCACCTGGTGACGCGGGGATTCGACTCCTTATGCAGTGCCATCCACTGAAGAGCAGCGTGATCAGTCACCAGAGTGAACTCCCGACCCAACAGGTAATATTGTAGATGAGTCACCGCCCACTTAATGGCCAAGGCCTCCCTCTCCACTGCCACGTACCTGGTCTCCCGGTCCAGCAGTTTCCGGCTCAAGTACATCACGAGGTGCTCGACACCGTCGATGCTTTGGCTCAGCACGGCACCTAGGCCAGTGTCCGAAGCATCGGTCTGGAGAACAAAAGGGAGAGAAAAATCAGGGGTTTTTAGTATTGGTGCCGAGGTTAGGGCCTTCTTTAAGTCACAAAATGCTCGTTCCGCCTGGTCATTCCATACCACGTACAAGGGAGCGCTCTTCTTTGTTAAGTTAGTCAAGGGTGCTGCCCTTTCAGAGAAGTGGGGCACGAACCGGCGGTAATACCCCGCTAGCCCTAAAAAAGCCTGCACCTGTCTCTTGGTATTCGGACGGGGCCATTCCAGGATGTCTTTTACTTTAGAACATTGAGGTTTCACCTGTCCTCGTCCCACTAGGTAGCCTAAATACTTGGCCTCCTTCAAGCCGAAAAAACACTTACGAGGATTTATGCGGAGACCAGCCTTCGCTAGTGTCGCGAGGACAGCGAATACCTGCAATAGATGTTTCTCCCAGGTGCCGGAATAGATGACTATGTCATCCAGGTAGGCGGCACAATAGGACTGATGGGACTTTAGCATTCTGTCTACCAGACGTTGGAAGGTCGCTGGTGCCCGTGCAGCCCAAATGGGAGGACCTTGTATTGCCAATGTCCACTAGGGGTACTGAAGGCCATTTTCTCTTTGGCAGATGCCGTTAAGGGAATTTGCCAGTACCCTTTGGTCATGTCTAAGGTAGTCAAGAATCGAGCTGTACCCAATTGTTCAATGAGGTCATCCACCCTGGGCATTGGGTAGGCATCGAGTTTGGAGACCTGGTTAAGACGTCTAAATTCGTTACAGAATCTCCAAGAGCCATCCGGCTTAGAAACGAGAACGATAGGACTGGACCAGGGACTATGGCTTTCTTCGATAATATCCATGTCCAACATGCGTTCCACCTCGGCGCTTTTTGCTTCCGGGAGGCGATAGGGTCTCTCCCTGACTAACACGCCGGGTTCTGTGATGATGTCGTGTTCAATTAGCGAAGTACGGCCCGGTGACTCGCTCACCACTTCGGAGACGGACAGGATCGTTTGTTGTAGCTCCTGTCGCTGTAGGGGTGTTAGGTCTGGTCCGAGGTTAAGGGCTGGAGTGCAAGCAAAAAGGGAGAGGGATCTACCAGGGTTAGGAGCTTCATCCCAGTCCTTCCAAGGTTTTAATAAGTTTCCGTGGTAAACCCTCTCGCTCGGTCGATGATTCGGTTGTTTTACCAAATAATCGACGAGTCCTTTTCTTTCCTTAACCTCGTATGGGCCTTGCCAATGGGCCAAGAGTGGGAGGTGGGAACGAGCACCATCATGTGCTCCAGGTATTTCCTGGCAATCTCCCACTGACACGCCCCAGCGTGGCAGAAGTGCCAGCTGCATACCCGGAAGCACTCTGGGTGTCCCCAGTCTTCTTCCCCCCAGAACTTCCAGGTGTGGCGGAAGTGCTGAGGGCAGGGCTCCAAAGGTACAGAGGCGCACCCTGGTGGTAGAGCTTCAAAGCTCTGTACCCGTGGCCCCCAAAGGTACCAAGGTGGTCGACTCCATATGGTCTGGGGAAGGCACAAGCCGTCCTCTGGTCCTCCAGGGCATCCCGGCCGGGTAGCCACCCCATCCATCTCTGACTATATATATATATATATATATATATATATATATGTATATTGTCAAAGGTGGCTGGATGTGGTCGGCAATCGGCCGCCTATTTAAGGAGCCGCTGCCCTGCAATCAAGGTTGGAGTCGGGTGAGGAGGAGGACAAGGTCGTGGCAGAGGAGGCGAGGCCTGAGTGTTTGTGTGACGAAGACTGTGCTTATTGACTTTGTGGAACTGGGGGTTTGGTGGTGGTGTACTTTGTAAGATACTGTAAATAAACGTGGGTGATATTGTCAGAGATAGATGGATATATATATATATAAGGTGCTTAGTTTATTCATTTTGTTTTGATTATCTTTATTTGCCTGTCCTTTGAGATCCGTTTTGTAGCTGGAAGAAGAGGTGGAAGAGTTTTTGGTTTTTTTTCTGTTTTCATTTGGAAACCACTGTAAATATTATAACACCTGCACTGATTTTCTTTTGGGAAGTGTCTCTGCATTGGACTTTGTAAATATATTTTTTTGCAAGACATTTCTTTGTAAGATAGTATGGATATTGCTGGAATAAAACAGATTAATAATTTTAAAATAGTTTTTTTTAGTCTGAGTCTCTCTCTCCCTTAGTTGCTCGGTCTCATCTATTGACACCCCAAGTCGGGAATTGTACATCTGGGTCCTTACCTGGGGTGTCTCACAGAACCTTTGCTCCAAGAAATGCAGGATCATTCTGATAATTTTAGATCAAAATTAAAAGTCATAAAAAAAATCAAGGACGTGCCATATTGCTGACACAAGTGACACATGAAAGATTCCTTCAGTATCTTAGCAGAAAGGAAACAGATAAAGAGAAGGTGAAGTACACTGAGGATGGCACTGCCGCCCAGGCATGAAAATGGCAGCACCAAAGAGACTGAATCGTGGGACTGAGCAGCAGAGATTCAGGCGTTTAGGCACGGTAGCCAGGCATACAAGTAGAGGACAAACACAATGATCTGCTAGAACCTTCCTCTAAAAAACAACAAGCAAGAAAGAAGGCTTACATAAAACGAAAACAAATTCAATTCTCATTCTCTTTTTGCTCTTTCTAATTTTTTTCCTTTGGGATAGGCTGGCCTTTCCTTTGCAGGATCTAAATTATGGCTGTGTATCAGTGAGTGCCACATAAAATAAATTGTGAGAGACGGAGGCCTAAACAGAGTTGCGACGCGTATTGGTTGAGGCGAGGTTACACCGTAGATCAAATGTCTGAGAGGTTTACAATGAAGCACAAGAGCTCAAGTTTCTTCTCTAGGTAGTAGTAGTAGTAGTAGATTATTTATATAGCGCCCTTCACAGACAAGGGTCACAGAGCACTGAACAGCAATACTATACAAAGCATAACAAATAGACCAAAACATAAACTTTACTAACAAGATAAGAAACAGAGAGGAACTACTCAGCACTGATTAAAAGCCATTTTAAAAAAGAAATGTTTTCAGTTGTTTTTAAAAAGAATCGACAGATTTAGCTGCACGCAGACCATAAGGCAGGCTATTCCATAGTCTTGGTGCCACGAACTGAAAAGCACAATCCCCACAGCCGAGTGCGCAGGACAACTAAAAGGCCCTGTTGCCCAGATCTAAGAGCCCGACAAGCTGTACATCATTGGAGCAAGCAAGTAAGGTACTCAGGAGCTTGTCCATGCAAGACTCTATAAGTAAGCACCAAAATATTTAAATGAATTCTATAAAACACTGGGAGCCAGTGCAGTGTGTACAGAATGGGAGTGATATGATTAAAAGCCTAGTGGCTGCATTCACTGAAGACGTGAGAGAGAGAGGACTTGCTCAGACCCATATAAAGCAGCATGACAGTAATCAAGTCGTGATGAAACAAAAAATGAACAAGCATCTCCAATTCTGACTTTGAAACAGCAGTTCTTAGTTTAGAAAGATTTCTTAAATGAAAGAAACACAAATGGCTGACTGATCTTACATAGGAATCTAGCATCAGGGACCAGTCAAAGATAACCCCAAGGTTACGTGGACTCAACTTAATAGCAAGAGAGCCAGAAGATAATTTTAAAATAATCTCAGAATGGAAATCGGGAGAAGCAACAATTAATACCTCAGTCCTTCCTGAATTCAACTGCAGGAAATTACTACTGAGCCAGTCATTAACCTGAGACAGACAATCAACCAAGTGACCAAAGTATTAATTTGATTTGGTTTAAAAGGGAGATAAAGCTATCTATCATCTGCATAGAGATGATATGAGATATCCTTAAAAGAATTCAGAGTCTGTGATAAGGGAAGAATATACAGTGAAAAAAACTGACCATCCTTCTTTTGAACTCCCTGGCCAGAAGAGGAGTCATCTGGAGGAGTTGATGCAAAGGTGATGTGATGGATTATTAGGTGGATCGAGCCAGGGACGGAAGTAGGCAGCCTCACACACTCTCGACTCCCTTCATGTACCTTCAAAATGAGTCCCCATGAAGCACTCACCATGTCTGCTGCCATGTTCAATAGAAATAGTGTGACCATGTAACTCGTTATGAAGCCCTCAGAGTCACAAATCTTTTTTGTGACCATCTCAGAATGATTTAATTTGATTTGTTGATTTTTTTAGATGTGGCTTTCTTGTAGATTATTTATTTTAACATTTTGATAGTTATGCCATTATGGCACCATTTGGAATAGATTCCTTGCCACTTTGCTGCCATTTTGTGATGTGTGTGTTTTTCCTCTCTTTGTAGACGATGGCACAGCAGATCTTCTGGTATCCAAGAGTTGGATTCTTTCTGAATAAAATCTTTCTTTGTGTTAGCGTTAGTTGAGGTAACAACCCAAGGCCATGTTAGTATTTCCTGCTCTTCTTCCTTTATTTGACTACAGTTTCTGATTTGTAACCTGCTTTTCTTTACTGTCCTGACACTGGACACATGTTTGTGCATCTCTTCCACCACCTGGACCTTTTTAACTATCCAGTTTGAACATCTCATCCTTCCAGGCAGTTCACATCAGCCAGCTCACGCAGCAAGCAATGTGCAGACAATGACATGGCAGTGCCCATGAAAATGACACACCGAATGCTGTGCCTCTTGAGAAAACACTAAACAAAATGGCCCCACAATGACGTTACAGAAATAACGATAACATTTTAAGGAAAGAAAAATAGCAACAGTAACCATTCCAAAAATATACAAAAGCACATCACGACATTCTCTTGACCAATACCAATAAATAATTATAGTATCATTATAGTTACAATTATTCCAGCTCAAATGTAGAGAATAACACATCAGCAGTAGAACAAATATATGCTTCTGAAGGAGGCACATCCTCACAGAACTTACTGTTATCTTTCATATTTTTGTTTTTTTTGTGATGTTTGTAATTATGTACTGTTCCTTTAAATGTTCTGCTGTTCCTTGTACCCCGGGAGGCAGGGCCACCCTGTCATCACCTCTCCTCACCCATAGACATGCTATTTAAAGAGAGCAGAGAAGGCTCAGGAGTAGGAGATCACTGCTTTCACTGTGTTTGCTATTTTTATTTATTTTTCTGGTTTTCTAACTTGCTTTGCTTCTGTCCTTGAATTTTGTGTACAGGTTGTTGATTTAGACTTGTTTGCACCTGGAGTAAGGAGATCAGGGTTTATGTCCTGGGTTCTCCCTGCGTGGAGTTTGCATGTTCTCCCCATGTCTGTGTGGGTTTCCTCCCCCTGTTCAAAGACATGCAGGTTAGGTGGATTGGTGATGCTAAATTGGCCCGCCTGTGTATTGAGTTTATTCCTGCTCCTGCCTTGCGCCTTGTGCTAGATCAGATAGACTCTGACCCTGCCATGGTCCTGGTCTGGATTAAACGGGTTAGAAAATGACATAATGTTACTCTGCTATTACTTTTGCCTACTTTCGCTTTTTTTGAGCTTTCTCTTGTATTTGTGAAAATAAATCCTTTTATTAATAAAGATACTTTGCTCACCTTTTTGATCACAACCCGGCACCCCCAATCCCCCTCTAGTGGGACTTTTTCTGTATTTTGGACATTTTGTATTATTTTACCAACTCCCCTTTTGGGGCCTGCTAGATGAAAAGCCTGCTGCTAGCAGTTGTGAGACCACCTGAATATGGGGTGATTCTCCTTGGGCAAGCTGATTAGGTTACTGCCCTGCTTTTATGCTCCTTTTAGGGGGCCTCACGTCCATTTTGCTATGTTTGGGATTTCTATCTCACAACAAAGCATGGATGCCTTAGGTAACATATCGAAACCAATGCTGTCCAACTTGTTGGTTAGTCTTTTAAGAATGAATAAGTACAGACTGTCTACTGAGAACACTGCATAAACGATAGATTTTAGTAATCTTAAAACTAGAAAATAAAGTCATAGCACACTTCTCACCATCCTGACACCCAGACCCCAACATGCAGCCAGGCATGCCAAGCACACTGATATATTTATTTATTCCGTACACCCTGACAGGCATAGAATATAAAAAAAAGTTCACAAGGAAATAGTAAATACATTACATTTCTTATTTTTTGTGTGAGAAAAGGTTTGAAACGATGAGCAAAATGAATGGCGTTGAAAGGGACTTTACATTAAAAAGACAAATTCAGGCACAGCAATACTCTTCTTCTTAAGCATTTCCATCTTTGATGTGGAGTCGCTATGTTGGACCAGCCTCCTCCACTCCCGCCTGATACCCCTTTGACTCTCCCTTCACACAGCCCATTCACAATCTCTTGGATTGTCCTCCGCTCCTCCATCCCCACACCTCCATATCCATGATTCTTCTCTCCACATTGGTTACCTCTCTTCTCCTGACAACCCCATACCACTTTAACCTTCTTTCCTATATTTTCTTTGCGGTTTTCCCAACTTTAACTGAACCTCTGATTGTCTCAATCTTGAACTTATCACTCTTTGTTACTCTACACACCCATCTCAATGTCCTTATTTCTGTAGCATGCGGTTTCATTTCATGCACCTTTTTAAATGCATAGCTTTCTGATCCATGCAGCGATGCTGGTCTGATGGTCACTGTGTTACAGTGTGGTGGCTCTGAGGCTAGGGATCTGCAATGCGGTTCAAATCCCGTAAATGCCAAAAGGGACTCTGCACTTCTGGGCCCTTAAGCACGGCCCTTAACCTGCAATTTGCTGAGTGCTTTGAGTAGTGAAAAAAGCGCTATAGAAAAAAAGATTTTATTTTATTTTACCCTTCACTCTTGCACTAATTCTTCAGTCCAGTAACACTCCTGATACCTTTTTATCTGATTATCCCAACCCTGATTAGATTTTATTGTTTATTTCTAGAGCTAACTCTCCATCCTCTGTTATTGTTGATCCAAGATATTTGAACTTTTCCACTCTTTAAAGCCTTTCTCTCTGGAAGTTAACTTCTCCATCTTGTTCTTGTCCCTTAAATCATAGATATCCTGTCTTTTTCCTACTAATCTAATGGCCTCTACCCTCCATATCTCCTCTCCACTGTTCCAGTTTCCTTTCCACAACTTCGCGTGATGTGAATAATCTGTACAACGTCTCCTTAGGCGGACAACACAGAGTCAGTCCTCCAGTTTACTGTACTGCCCCCTAGTGGACTTGTTTTGTGACAGCCCTCCCTATACTCGCCTGTAAAGCGGCATTGTGATCCTAGCATACCTTACTACTGACTACCATGCACTGCCCACTACTGGCTAGGAGTCCTCGGGTCGCTTGCCATATCACAGTGGCCTTCTTTCACAATCTCATATCTTTAGGTAAAGCACATAAAGGGCACAAGGTACATCAGGAAAGCCTTTATGCTCCATGGTGGTGTCCTCCTTCTCATTCTGGTATGTCGTTTCCATTCCCAGTTCCAACACTAGTTTTCTACTCTCTCATTGGCCTATGCCACTCTTCTACTTCTTTACTCCCTGGCAACCTCTTCCAAACCAGGCAACATGGCACTTTATAGGGTAAGTTCAGCATCGCAAGTCACTGGAGTATTTCCCAGCAGGCATGGCTACATGACTCTTGATGGAGCGTCAGTGCGTCAGATAAATCATTCTTACACTCCATCGTTCCCCAAGTGTACCCACATAACACAGACAGAATGAGCAAACTCCACATTATGGGACAATTGGCGACAATCAAATGTGGATCTGGTAGCTGTAAGATGACAAGGCTACACACTGCCCAGGCAAAACATCATTGTGCATTTCATCGGGGGTTAACTGGTTCGAAGCTCTTTGGTGTTCTTTTTATTTCTGTACTTTTCCTAGAATGGCTCTTCAGTGAATGCCTAATAATATGCCCCATTTCCTTACTGAGGATAATTACATCATTTATCTAGCATTACACTCAGAACCAATGCTCTATACCAGGTTCCCTTCAAGCCTTTGATCCTAAATTAAACCTCTGTGAAAAAAAATTAATTCCCACTCATTCACTCAGTAACCACAAAGCCAGCTCAATGTCTAATTGCTGCCGATGAGTCATTCCATTAAATCTCCATCCCTTAGCTCTAGTGCAGGGTCCAGTCAAGAAGTGCTGAAAATAAAAAGGGAGATGATTACTTTGACAGCTGATTCGATTTACTAGTTGTGCCGGCGCAGTTTATTAATAAAGATGAAAGTGCATCGCTTCACCTTTGATCTCAGGATGATGATGGGGAAGACA
>JANRMT010062796.1:29818984-29831758 GCA_026402145.1 Polypterus bichir lapradei | reverse complement strand
ATATATATATATATATATATATATATATATAATTTTTTTTTTTTGTTAGAGAAATTAAGCTTTGTTTCAGATAGGTATATTATCAAAAAAAATGAAACAATATGACAGCCAGAAATTATGAGAAAACTTTGATTTTCTTTTATACCATGTGTATTACGGATACATATTTCTGTATAGATTTTATATAAATGCTGAGAATTATTATTATTATTATTAAAGTATATAATTGAAGGTAATTTTATTTATTTTAGTATTTTTATGGTCACTGAACAATAAGCGTATCGAATTTCATTTTGTTAATAAAAATAAACCGTTAAGACCTGTGGTCTCTAGGTTAATTATAAAAATACACTTTAATATAGGACATAAGGCTTCAGTGTGTCTGGTTATACAGGAGCTTACTGTAAAGAGTTTTTAAAGGGATAAAGGAAAAAAAAATTGGTATTTGAACCGGCCGATCAAATAATATGAAAATAGTAATCGGTGTCGGCATTAAAAGTCCTGATCAGAGCCTCTCTAGATAGCAGCCATGCCACTTCATCCTCTGCATATATGAAGACCTTGGTGTTCAGTTTGTAAAGAGATCATTCTGTGCTATTTATTGGTCGGTGGATAAGCAAAAGTAAGAGCTGGCCAGTTGTCTTTGTTTTTTCATTATTATTAAGAGGAAGAATGACTTAACGCAGGATGTGCTTTGTGGCTCCAAACCACAGGCAGGTAGCGATGTACACAGTCTGTAGTAATACAGCAGTGAATGGCTAGACAGCTGATTTCTCAGGTCAATGTAGTGTGTTACATTTATAAAACATAGTTTAATGTCTGGCTTAATCATAGTACACACTGCCTTATCTTAATTTAATCACCTTAATTACACAGAAATATCTGACAGTAGAATTAAGAATATAAACACGCTATAGCAGAGCTTTCTAAGTTCTTTCTTCGGGCTCCCCTAAGGCTGCAGGTTTTTGTCCCAACCAGTTTCACAATCACTCTGCCATTTTACCTCAAATTGATCTCATTGTTTAATTAGCTGGTCTTTTTATTCTGCATTTCAAAGAAGTAATATGAAACTTACACTCAAAGAAAATTTAGAAATAAAAGATTTTAATTCTCCTTTGACATTTTCCAGTTAATTCAAGAGGTGTAGCTGTTGTTTGACCAAATATTTGATTTCACAAGCTGTGTGATCACAGTGACTTTGCTTGTGGTGTGATTGCTGGCCTTATCCCATAAACAGCTGCAAGATTTTCAGACACTTCAGGGTTTACAGAGAAAAATGCAGTAAATATAAAAGATCCCGAAACACTTTGTTAATAAGAGAGACCGGGGGAGAGTGGACTCAATCAAGCTAACAGACAGCAGCTCTTTACTTTGCTCTGGATGACCTACAGCAACAGAAGACCATGTGAGCTCTTCTCCTACTGGCTAAGGTCAGGAACATCAGGCTATAGTGGGCACCAGATCACCTAAACTGGAGAAGTGAAGACTAGTAAAATGTCACCTGGTCTTGATTTCTGCTGCTACACCCAGATGGTAGGGTCACAATTTGGAGTAAATATTATGAATCTATGAAGTGATTCTTCCTTGAGTCAAGGGTGTGGCCCGGTGTTGGTAATTTAATGCTGTGGGTAATGTTTTCTTAGCACACATTAGTCATTTTAATTCCATATTAGCATCATTCAAATGCTACAGAGTTCCTAAGGATTGCTGCTGGTGATGTTCATCTCTTTATGGTCAGTCTGCTCTTTCTCATATGCATACTTCAAGCTGGGTAGTGTGCCATGTCACAGCACAAGCAACACCTCAAGCTGGTTCCACTAACAATATGGTGACTTCGGTTTACTCCAAAGATCAGCAC
The DNA here is from genome assembly GCA_026402145.1 of Polypterus bichir lapradei. NCBI lineage: Eukaryota > Metazoa > Chordata > Cladistia > Polypteriformes > Polypteridae > Polypterus > Polypterus bichir. Next base: position 29,829,900 of record JANRMT010062796.1, on the reverse strand, counting down.
AGTACCCAGATCTCAGTCCAATACAGCACCTTTGGTGTGAAATGGAATGAGGGGTTCATGGCATGAATGTGTGGCCAGAAATGTATTATACAATGATGAATGCATTATAAGAACTACAGGACTATCCTACAGACAGAAAGGGGGTTCCTACCCTGGCCCTAGAAAGAGGTTCCTAATAAAGTGGCCACTAAGTGCATATAAATAATTATAAAACAACTGTTTAATTTTTTTTTCTTTCAAAACTAAAGGACAAGGTGGAATGGCAATTCATTCGGTGAGTCACAAGTCCAGTATAATAACCGCTAGGTCACCAAGCAGCTAACAACCTATATAAATAAACGTAATACCTTCTGTCTGTCAGTTACTGGAATTTTTCAGCTTCATTTAATGTAATGTATCTGGTTTACCTTCTGGAAGACCTCATTTTAACCCTCAGATCACTTCATGTCTGTTTATTTCTTTGTTTCATGGTGGTCCAACACAAAAACTGAGCATCACTAGTTTGTTCATGGGAAGGTCATAGGACCATGGGGTGTGTTTCATTCCAAAAAATCTCCCTTAAGGCAACTTTATTGACCACACCTGCACTTTATTCCACCCGGGGCAATACCAGGTACCCCTGCCAGTATACAATAACACCATTACCATCATCATCATTTACACTCCTCTTATTCTGAGGGTCATGATAGCAACATGCTGAGCTAACCTGACCAGGTCACCAGATTCCCAGAAATTCCTTCCAGTCTTGCCTGAGGAGTTTCCAGGTGCCAGCAAATAGATATAATCCTTTATCATGTCCTGGCACAGCCCTGGGGCATCTCCCAATAGGTCATGCATTGAATTTGGTTAGCTAGATATGCCAAGTGGACACTCTAATTACATGCCAAAACAACCTCAAATTAATATTTATACATAAAGGCTTTATTAGAAAAAATAGAAAAATACAAGCAAAATGGTCAAAGAAACAAAAATATGTAAAATAGTCCTAAAAAACAACACCAAATCCATAATCCAGTAGAGAAACTCAACGGCAGAAGCAAAATAAATCAAGAAAACTGGACAATCCAACAAAAATAGCAAAAGTCAGAAAGACAAGCACAGAGATCTCCTTATCTAAGTTTACTCAGCCGGGGGTTTAAATAGCTAGTGAGGGCTCAGAGGGAGTGGTGTCAGGGTGGTCCCGCCTCCCTAGGCTACACCCACAAAGCGCACAGAATGGAACTTCATCATCATATCTTAGCATGCCACTGCCGTATCTAGGTAAAGGTGGTGTCATTAGCATCCTTAAGATCTTCATCAGTGCATGTAGGGCCTTCGGAACATTCATGGAGAATGTGGTGTGTTGTTTAGGTGGGCTCACCACAGGGACATTCAGCACTTGTTGTGAAGCCCCATCTAAACAGGTTGTCCCTCGTTTTGCCCACCTTTGACCTAGCTTGGTTAAGCGCAACCCAGTCTGTTCCATTGGGTAGATGCTCTTGAGGTGTAGGTAGAGCTTCATTGGGAGAGCTACGGTCAGTCTCTCACCACCTCTAGAGCCTATGTGATGTGGATTGCTTTGGATTGAGGGGTTCCACTGTGGTGAAGCTCTGACGAGAAGGTAGTCGGCAATTTACTTCCTGGTGGTGGTGGAGTGGGTGTCTGAAGTCCATTAGTTGCTTGAACCTTTCTACTCTTGAACTGGTTTCTCATCGTATATGAGGAGGTGTGATCCCGGCCAGCCTGTATAAAGCATGAAGGCACGTTCGCAATGTGCCAGTGATGATTCGGCATGAACTACTTAGCTCAGGGTCAACCTGGTTGGTATGGGTTGACCTAGCCCGCACTGGTGTGTAATACTCTATAGTTGAACAACATAGTGCCATGGCCATTGATTGCAGGGTCTTAAGGTCTGCTCCCCAGGATGTGTTTGCTAGTTTGCTAAGGAGATTAATCCAGCTGGATTTCTTCTTTCTGAGTCTAAGAATATGTTCTTTAAAAGAGAGTGTCCTGTCCAGGGTGATGCCTAAGTAAACAGGATGTTTGGTGTTCTTCAGTACGTTGTTGTTCTATCTGATCTCTAAAGTTGTGTTTGCTTGTTTGTTGTTAAGATGGAAGGTACAGACTTGTGCCTTCCCTGGGTTGGCAGTTAAAGTACATAATAACTAAATGATAAATGAAACTAATGGAAACAACAAAAACAAGGAAAAATTCTAACATAAATGTAACAAAATTAATACAATATAAAATAACACATAAACTCAGGTTGTTACATAATAGATGCAGGTTTTGCTTAATTATAAACAAGGCTTTGCTAATTACAGATCTTATTTCATTTTATGGCTTCTTAGCATTTTCATTTTGCCATGTTGGGTCATTTTTATTTTTGTGGTTATTTTTTTTTCTTTTCTGAGGATTTGTAGCCTGAATCATACAAGCAATTCTCAGTCCTTCACTTTTTCACTTCAGTTTTCTTTCAAATATTTTATTTAACCAGATAGTTCCTGATAAATATACTTCTGGTGTATATGGAAACAAGTTAGATCGATGATAATGAGAAGCATTAAAAGCAGGGAATGCAGCTGTTTAAGATTCAAATAAGCAATTAAGAGTGCATAATTGTAACAAACTAAACTAAAATGAAGCAAGAAAATGTTGCTTGAGGAATAAGTGATTTACCAGGAATAGATGACTTCTCATAAAGAAATCAGATTGGAGCAAAAAAACTGCAGCCACTATGGCCCTCCAGGACCAGTTCTGCAGACCCCTACTATAACGGAACCTTATTTTGGCTTCTTGTACTTGTGATCTCATTCGTTCAATCACCACAAACAGGTAAGGATGGGGATGCAGACTGACAGGTAAGTCGAAAGCTTCAAGTGAGAACCACCACAGTTCAGTACAACATCCACAATACTGCTGATGCAGCATCAATTAATTGGTCAATGACAAAATCACCTCTCCTCTCCCAGAAGTACTTGAACTCCTCCAATTGGGGCGGCTGCTCACACTTTATCTGAAGAAGTTAACAAATTCTTTTCAGGGCGATCTACAGGTTAGAGGTGCTAATTCTCATCCCAACTACATCACACTCAACTGTCGACTGTTGAGTGTACACCACTGGCTGGTACGAAGAGCCCAAGGGTCAACATTTGCAAAGAGCAGAGTTGCATTCCGCAGATTCCCAAACTGGATGAAAAACAGGAACAGAAGAGGAGACAAGATACATGCTTGGTAGAGACCAATTCAAACCATTGAGCCATCAAGTTCATACCAAGTATGCAGACCACAACTGTTGCTCCACAAATGCAGGGATGCCAGTATTTATCTACAGCAGCCCAAGAATACCATACTCTTCAAGATCCTCCTACAGTATACCATGGGGTACACAATCATAAGCCTTTTCTATATCTACAAAGCACAGGATTGGCAGATATCTGTGGCAAGTTCAAAGAGATGGTGATTTTCTCCAAGGCAGGGCAAAATCTCATTCCTACTGAATCTGAGGTTCAGCTATTGGATGGTGTCTCCATTCCAGTTCCCTGCCATAGACTTTCTTAAGGAGCCTGAGAAGTGTGATCCTTCATTAACTGAAACACAATTTCAAGACCCCTTTTTAAAAATGAGGACCTCCATTCCAGTCTTTCAATCCTGAAACACTGTTGCCAGTTTAAATGCAACATTGACACAACACATCATAAGAGCAACCATAGACACATGGAGGAAACTACCAAGTACTATGGCAAAAACCAGAACTTAAGAGATCTTCAGAACTCAAATGAATGATATTTTGGACAGTCTAGGTGAATAGGAAGAATGAACATATTGGGCTGAATGGCATGTTCTCATCCAAATTGTCTAATCTCACCACCAAGTGGCTCAGCCCCCTTTAACCTGAGTGTCTAAAACACATGGCCTCAAGTCAGGCAACATAACTGTAAAGCCAATCATTTACCTTTGGCCTCAGGTACTCTGATACTAAATTCCCTTATGTTCAAACACAGTGGTCACTATAGACATCTAATAATGACAATTCATCACTTGGGCTTAGGTCGGGAAAGCCCTCCTCCCAATCTCCATATCTCTCCATTTACTTTCCAGACAGTAGATGTTAGGCTTCTGAGCACCAAATCCAATGTCTCTGAACGGGCCAAATACTCTTCTTTAGCACACACGCACATAAACACCAGTCAATGCCTCTGCTGGTTAACTGGAAACTTGAAGTCACATTCTGGAACAAACTCTAACTATATGGCATGTGAGGATCTCCACACCCACCCAGGACTGATCCCATGAGGAAACTGCAGTTTGAAAAGTTTTACTGGATTTCATCAGATGAGGAGAACAAAATCAAATGAACAAATATGAATTCTGTTGAGTTCTATCTGTTTTAACTCCACCATCAGTATAATGCACGTGCTGAGTAATGTCATGTAATGTCAAACTGAAAGATAAGCAAAGAGGAAAGACTCACATGATATCTTTGGCCACCTAAGAACTTGTGTTCCCATCTGTTCAACCCTAATTATGATTCTGAGAGCTCCTTAAAATGGTACAGCATGTTTCAAGATGATCTGTGCCAGCCTTCAGTACGATGCCATCTTTTGTACTCATGTGATGTACATGACTCACACACACACACACATTCTGGGGAAAAACTCAACACAATATGACAAGAAGAAAGTCAAACCCTTTTGTATCTTAATGTTCCATGTTTCTTTCTACCCTCTTAAATACCATTTAGCACATTTTCCTCTCTATTTTGTATCCCCTTCTCCCACACAACTTATGTCTAGTTACTTCTGCATACGTTTTTGTTGTGGGTCTCCCTTTGGAAGACATCTTGTGAAGAAACCAAATCTGAGATAGCATAACACTTCTGGCATCAAGTGTTCTGAAGCACACAAAGTCAGGATGGTCCACACTCAAGCAGGGCCCACTCAGAGTCACCATTATGTTTTGTCAAGCAGGAAAAAGTTCGGACTAGAATTAAACCGTGATCCATGGAGCAGTGAGGCAGCAGCACTAACCACTATGACTACCTCAAAATCCATCCCTCTGTTTTTCAAAATATTTAACCAATAAGGCCTCCTGTGATTTCAGCGAAAACTATCAACTGATCTTGCATGCACGCACAACTTCATTTTACCCTTTTGCTCTAACTTGTTATAACATTTGCACCCCTATTGGCCGTAAAATTTGCTGAACAATCGTTTTGAAGGAAAACGGGCTCAGGGTTAGAGTTAATGCTGATAGTCTAAGAGTTGGCCCTGTCCATCACCACACCCCTATATAACAGTCTTCCATATAAAAAGGGTCACTTGGACTTGTGCACCTCATTTTTTCTGTATTCCAACTTCCCCTGTTTGGGTCTTCATATCATTTCAAGTACTTGCTGAAGACTAGAGATCTCCTGAGAATGTTCCTTCTTGACACCACTAATATAAGAAACCTCACCTGGCCTGGACATGACAGACTGATAGCTCTTAGTCGATTCTGTGCATGGATGTTCTTAGATGGTGAATCACTTTGTCTGATAATGGACGAGTCTCCAGACTTCTACAAAGTTAGACAGCATCCAACTTCTTAGAAGGCCAAGTGGCTTTCAGTCAGTTCAGGCCAAGTGATGACAGGTCTATGTTACACTTACTGTAGATGTCTGGGGCTCTGAATGGATCGATGTGTGTCTACCTGGTGTCAAGTGCTGCTGATAAGCCGCTGAACCCCATTTGTGGTGAGGACCAGGGCTTCCAATTCCAAACAAATGAAGAATTTCCAGTAAATGTGGGCCATAAGCTTACACTGATTAAGTAAGTCCCTGTCCTTTGTTCACACCGTTGCTTTCTACTACGTAATGAATGATTGGATGAGCCCTGTCTTGGTCACTTGTGGTCTTTGATGTTAGCGTCAAGAAGTCGATCGAACCTGACTGACTAGCTAAAAGTGATGGTTATAACATGCTGTAGTTAACATGAAGTACCAGGCTCCTTCAAGTGTCCAGCCTCTGCTCAAGCTCCTTGAGACCCGAAGGCTGGCCTACCACATTCTATTGTTATATTGACTTAAAAATGATGAGATGAGATGAGACGCTGTTTTAGTGAGTAGGATCAGAAGAAGAGATGTCATCAAAAAACCCCTAAGTCATCAATCAACTGTACTTTTATCAACCCACAAAAAAAAAAAAAAAAATCAGAGTCCATCTACCTGGAGAATCATAAATCGCAAAGAAACATATTCTAGCCTTTTAGGTTTATTCCACAATCTCTGATACTATCTTTATAATGCAGCGGCAAAATGTCAAAAACAGACACTGCTCTGGAAAACAACATGGCATTGTGAGAAGATGAAAAAGTTTGGACGTGAGCATCAGTAGGCTTTGTGCCCTAGGGACCAAGTTAGCTGAACTATACTATAACATTTCATTAATTATTTACTGCTCTGATGCTGAACTTTCTGATCATAAAATAGGTCATTATGACAGCAATTGATGAGAAGATTTCATAATTAATTGTGGAATTACAGTATTTGAGGGTTCCTCTAGAGTGCCTCTTTTTTTTGCACGATTTGGCTCAAATACTAATCAGCACGTCGTCATCTCATAACAGGCAAGTTTCGAGTTTGCAATTTTTCTGTCCAGTCGTTTTAGCTCTAGACCATCCTGAAGAAACTGTGACACACAGACAGAAACACGGCCATCGAGATCCGTTGAAAACCGGAGATTGAAATTTTTGATGAATCTGAAGGTTTTGCTCCACCCCCCATAGACAATAGGTTATGGTGGCAGAGGGTGCAAAGCAAAAATATGCAAATACATTTTGTTTTCAAAAATGAAGTGGAACTTTAGAAAACCATATACAAAATTTAAAAAGATATCTAGGAGGCAAAATAAGAAAAGTGAGTGTGGCAAAGGTGGCATTGTGCCAGTCGAAGCCCATTTTAGAATGGACATCACCCCCATTGACTTTAGCGACCATTTCCTACTTGGTGTCAGGGGTGTGCACCCCATCAACAGTACAATCAGCGCCCACTCAGTATCATCAGAGCTTGATGACTTGAGGGAGTCCCGTCAGAGTTCTTCTCATTATCAACATAGTTTGATGACCTACCCCCTGAGGGTCTCGAGTAAATGCTGCCCCTCAGATGACGGCGCCCCACTCAGCCACCTAGGGCACCTAATGTAGTGACCGGCTGTACAATGCAATAAGAGTCTGCCTTAAAAAACTCAGCACCACCTGGAATTCTCTACCCTTTGTAACAAAGGCGCTATATAGGCACCTGACCTGACACAGACTCACACCGGAGGCATGTAGAAAAACCAAAGAACTTTTATTTTTCTTCATCTGTGGGGCACGTCCTCCCTGTGTCCCATAGGCACAACACAGTCCCAAAGCAGACAAAAACACCAACACACACAGTCCTTTTTTGCACCACCACTCCTCCTCCAAGCTTCGTCCTCCTCCTCCCGACTCTGGCCCCTGAGTGGTGGCTGCTGGCCCTTTTTATAGTTCACCTGGAAGTGCTCCAGGTGGTTGACTGCTGAGTTCCGGCTGCACTTCCGGGTGTGGCGAATACTTTGCCCATAAGGGCTCAGAAGTCCCAGCTGCAGCACCCCCTGGCGGCGCCTGTGGGACCCAACAGGGCTGCACCCAACTCCAATTCCCATGGAGCCCTGCAGGAAACCGAGGCACCGCTCCAAACCAGTGGGGCTGCCATCTAGCGTCCAGGTAGAGGTATTGCAGAGTCCATGGCTGCTCCCCCTGAGCATATAGTGAAGGGGAGTCCCGGCCAGGCATGGAGGATCACAGGAATCATGGGAAAGAGGGATCCTTTCATCGGATTGGCTGGCCCAGCACTGTTTCAGCCATGGAATGGCCAAATGGGGGAGGCAGCTTGATGGATGAGGTCTCCAGGACTCTAAAAATATCCAAATCTTATTATGTGATATCATCTACTGTTAAATTCTGCTCCGTACTTCTAAAATTTTTATTTTTATGCTGTATTAAGGATTTGTTCTGTTCTGTGTATTGTATTGTATTGTATTGTATTGACCCCCTTCTTTTTGACACCCACTGCACGCCCAACCTACCTGAAAAGGGGTCTCTCTTTGAACTGCCTTTCCCAAGGTTTCTTCCATTTTTCCCTACAAGAGTTTTTTTTGGGAGTTTTTTCTTGTCTTCTCAGAGAGTCAAGGCTGGGGGGCTGTCAAGAGGCAGGGCCTGTTAAAGCCCATTGCATCACTTTCTGTGTGATTTTGGGCTATACAAAAATAAACTGTATTGTATTGTATTGTAACTAGCACAACTGCTCGACCCATTTTGGGTTTTTGTACTTTTGCCGCCTGAATGTTCTAAATAATTTATAAAGAACCTGAACTATAACAGTCTGACACTCCTGGCTCTTGAGAAGGCCTGATTCGAAGCACCATTTCTGCACATTCTGACACCACCAAGCATCTGCACTGATTTTGACCCTGTTATGAATAAAGACCATTCATTTATTTTCTGATTTAAGAATGCTGGGTAGGAAAGGAGAATAAAAGTCACCTTTCCAAATATGCCAATTGAGGGCTGCAATCACCTAACCTGCACAGCATACCTCGGCCTATCACAGGTTGAATAAGGCTGAATGCTTCCATTGTCAGCCCTGTAGGAGGCAGAAGGCGTCAAAATCAGATTACCTAATGAAATGAAAAGCTTTGAGAGAAACAACAAAAAGCTGACAGCCTTTCTCTCAGTTAGTAATCTAAGAAGGCCAGTGGCTAAATGGAGGCAATCTGCCCTGGCCAACTCTGGATAGTCTCTACTGTCTTACTGATACCCACTCAGGCTGTGCTTTATGCATTATGGAGTGATCACTTATATTCATGTCAAAAAAATTTTTTTTAAATTAAATTTAAAAAATAAATAAAGGTTCCCTGAATCTGGGACGACGGGAAATGTGCTCTCAGAGCAGCAGAGCAGGTCGGTCAGCAGCTTGTTCAGTTATGTAAATTCAGGAATGCCAGCATTTTCTGGGGTTTTTTTTGGAGCTATGACTCATCCTCTTGTTATTATGCAACTCCGAAAAAGAAAGAAAGTGACGAGGAGGAGGAGGAGGAGGAGTGTAAGAATTGGCATGCAGTAAACACCGCCGCCACTGGAGGGCAGCCTTTTCATTACTGACAGAGAGAGTGGATTTGGCCGCTGTGTCGGTAACCTAATAAACTACTGAACTGGTTCCATTCCCTACCGACCCTGTGGGGGCCGCTTTCCTGCCTCACAGCACACGGCTAGTTTCAGTTGCCTGATGAAGCTGTACTGGAAAATAGAAAGAATTCAATGTAAAGAAGTTTTCAATCAGGCAGCTAATCAATATTTAATCTATATAGCATCTTAACGCATCAAAGGGGACTTTTAAAGAGCTAACAAGTTTATATTACTGCAGGAAATATGCTAACCAAGTACAAAAGTATTAGCACAGCAAAAATAAATCCAAACAAAGTACAGACTTGAAAATGCAGCTGACCCTTTGCCACAGACACAGGAGAGGTGGTCTGCATGAGGGTCTCACAAGTCCATAAGAAAGTCCGAGTACACAAAGGGGAAACGGATCAAGCATGAGGTAAGTACTGCATCAAGTAACAATGGCAATCAAAGAATGAATCCAAATTAGGCACAATGGAGTGGTCAGACAAAGGGATCCAACGCTAGTAAACTCTTTAACTGAACAGCAGTCTGGGGGCTGAGCACTCAGAAGCTCCTGGTCATTAAGGAGGTGAGCCTCCATGTACAGCTGTAGGAACTGACTAAAGGCACCGCCAACTGATCACTCCTAACACGGCTGAGATGAATGATGGAGTGCCAGTCAGAGAGATATGTCATATGGGAATGGGAATAGAAAAAGGGGGTAAAATAGGAAAGGTGAACGGGGAAAAAATGGACCCTCCACTGTCATGGGCAATGAAACCCTGTCATCCACATTGTACATAACAATATGAGTCTGCCTTACAAAGCTCAGCACCACCTGGATTTTTTCTGGATTCTCTGCCATTTCTGTACCCGTCTACAAGACCCTTCTGCATACTTCTCTACTTAGATCTAGACCATCTGCTTGACCCATTTTGAGAGTCTATGCTTTTCCTGCCACATTTTCATGTTTGGAGAAGTACAGTGGTGCAGCAGATAGTTCTGTGGTCTCACAGCTGCTGAATTCTGGGATTGCTGCCCGTGTGGAGCTGGAATGTTCTCCTTCTGTTCCTGTCGTTTTTTTCTCAAAGTACTCCAGTTTCTTCTCACAATTCAAAGATTTTAGGTTAACTATTCATTTTTAAATTGATGCTATGTGTCGTAAAGATCTATAGCTGGTTTCTCGATTGCTCCCAGTTCTTCTGGGATAGACTCGTAGGTTTCTGCATCACTAGAGTGAAAAGGTGGGGGAAAAAGCAGAAAGATGGACAATAAGCAGTGCTTGACTATGATTTAAAAGTCAATCTCTAAACTTGAGAGTCGGGTAGGAGAAAAGTCTGAAGACTTTGTGGATAAGCTCTGCAGCCAGAGAAGGACAAGCAGTAGAAGTTCAGTGGACAGTGACATTCTGGGACTGGTTTACATTATTAAAGAGGGACAATGGGGAAGCCACCATGATGGACAGGCAGAGGCAATAACCTGTGGAATGCGACTCAGGTCGGAGTGCACTCTGCCACGTCACCTGGATTGATATCTGCTTTGGTGTCTTCTGTGAAAGGTTCACTGATCACGGCGCAGAAGAGTGGAGACATGCTGCATGTTGAGCAGCACACGTAACTAAGAAGCTGGCGGTCAACTTATACTCATCTCTTCCTGCGCTTCTGAGTGAACAAACTGTTCTGATTTACACAGTATGCCATGAACACAGTGTACGATCTATCTATCTATCTATCTATCTATCTATCTATCTATCTATCTATCTATCTATCTATC
>JANRMT010062796.1:29760017-29817570 GCA_026402145.1 Polypterus bichir lapradei | reverse complement strand
GATAGATAGATAGATAGATAGATAGATAGATAGATAGATAGATAGATAGATAGATAGATAGATAGATAGATAGACAGATAGATAGATAGATAGATAGACAGCTGGATGAGCCCCTTTAAGCCTTCAGTCTTTTTCTTTTTGTTTCCTGTCTATCATCTGTAGACTTACTGCCACACTGTGCAGGTCAGCCCGCTCACTCGTCACATGACAGAGGTTGAGGTTCTCTAAATGGCCAAAAACAACAGAAGCCATGCCAGTCTACAGTATATCTGTCCCTTCAGGATTTTAGTGTCATTATCGTCTTGTGTACAGAGCACAGTGAAATTCTTACTTGCTTATGCTAATCAGCATTCAAAACGTCACCAATCTCTGGCACCATAATTAGTGATTATAACACCTCCAAGTTTCTGTCGTCCTTACCTGAAAAATCTCAGCTCTAATAACGTCAAATCCACGGAGATGCTGGACTTAACAGCTGTGTTCAGTTACACTTTGTAAGCACACCACTCCTTAATACCGTAAAGTATTACTATATGGATATACAATAACAATAGACACACTGTGGCAATCAGTACCAGAATAAAACCATGATGGTGCATTCATGTTACCAATAAAGAACCTGTGAATAGTGAATTCAAAATACAAGCGGCACAGTGCCTAATACTGCTGTCTCATAAACCTAGGGCCTCAGGGCCTTAAATTTGATGTTGCCTGAATGGCATTTGCATGTTCTCCCTGTGCCCACATTTCTTTTCTACTTGTACTCCTGCTTATCTCCCAGATCCCACAGGTGTAGTAATAGTAGTCTTGCCATGTGTACAGAGTATTCTTCCATGCACATCTGGCCAACATGCTGCACATCCCCACCCTCCAGTACCATGATACACAAGAACAAATGATAATATGTAACTCCAGTTTTTTGAACAGAAGTGCTTGCGCCAGGTTAGCTGGAGATGTTAAATGGGCCCTGTGTGCAGACCGTGTCTCCTGCCTTCGTGATGCTGTGGATCAGCTGCAGCCTCCTGGGCCACTAACTTGGATAGAGCAGGTTTGCTATGTCATAATAGATGATGATGCCCAGTGTTTCCAGGAAACTCCATGCACTCGTATTTCGCACTGGAGGAAGCCTTGGGTGTCTGCTCTAGGGCTGTATGGTATACAGGTACTGGAAAAGTACAGAAAAACACAATTTTTAAAATGGTATGGTAACATCATTATGATAATTTCGCTGCTGGAAGTAAATGGTAGTTTTCAAACACCTCACGCACCGTCGTTTATTAGCCTGATCACAACCTGACCCACTTTTTGATGAAATATACATATTACATCTACCTCAATTCACCATGGGGGACCATAATCCCGCTCCTTGAAGTACATTTTAATATAAACGCACTGGAGACTCCAAGGGGGAACTCCTTGTATTGATTTGCGGAGAGCAGCAAGGCATGGAGGCGCATGTTTGAGTGGCGGAGCAGGGAGGCTGCTGTGAGATGAAGGGGCGCAGGGAGATCTCGTTTATGTGCTTTGTACTGAGATCTGAAATCTGGTATCAAAATTTTCGGACCAATCCAACGCTAGACTGGACACAACTCCTTGATGAAGTCTCGCCACATGGCTTCCCCAGCAATCACTGACCTGGGCAGGAGGTTACCCTGGTCAAAAGCATCAGCAGTAAGGAACGGAAAAGGTTTAAGTCCCACAGAAAAGAGTTACACTGGAAGCAGGAAGCAAGCCCTACAGGGTCCACTTTGTATGTGTGCTGGGTACCCCAGAAATGAAGTAGGCTGGGGTGCCAACTGCACATGAAAGTAAGTGGCAGCCTTAGGAAAGCACACACTGAAAAGGAGCTACAGACCATCTTCTCATGAAAAGTGAGAGAAAATAAGGCCACAGAGTCTCTCCAAGCTTGGCCTGCACTGCCCATGAAAATTATACATAGATGGTGAAGAGTGTGGTGCACTGCATGGAAGTCCTACAACTGTCCGGAATGGATCTGACTGAACAGCAAGACTGCAGACAAAACTATCCATCTGACAATCACTGAGCCTGTTTAATCCACTTCAGGAGCCTATCACAGCTTCCATTCAGGAACCAATCCTGGATGGGACACAAGGGCACGTACACATACTTGAAAAGTCCAACTTAGAGTTACTAGGGAACAAAAACTGGGTGTCTCTAAGATGTAGAAGGACGCTGGACAAAACCATCACACTATACTATAAATACAATAGTACAAATGGCATCCAGCATGCTGCATACTCTTGTGGCCTCCTGAACAAAGAATCCCAGGGTACGTGGCCTTCTAAAGGGCCATACGGTGAATGCAGACTGGCCACAGCGCTATAATATCTTAAATGCTTTCACAAAGACAGAAATCTGGTGCAGCCATCCTTGGCCCAGACAATCTCCACAATGGATGATCACCCTTTGCTCACCAAAAGTCATAGTGCCCATAGGAATTGGACCCTACCATTGAAGTCTTCCAGTCCAGAGATATAGTCCTGCTTGGCACAAAATTTTGAAGAATGCCAAGACACCCCAATAATATCCAGGACCTTCCCAACCATCCCTGCAGCAGTGCCTCCTCTGAACTTCTGAAAAGGATCTGAGGTTCATGTTGACACAACATTTTCAGCATCTAAACAATGTGCAGAAGCAAGTAAAAATTAAATAGAATGTTAGGCTATATTGTAAAAACTGGAAGGCCGTTATGCTTGGGCTATAAAATGCATTAGTGAGATGTATCTGGAGTATTGTGTGTAGTTCCAGACACCACAGTACAAGAAAGACATAAAGGTGAATCACAAACTCGAGGACACCAATGGGAACTAGGACTGAAGCCAGGAAGCAATTCTTTACACAAAGGGTTGTGGGAATCTGGAAAAAACTACTGAGACATAGAGTTGAAGCAGAAACCTTGACAACCTTTAAGAAGTAACTGGATGAGATATTGGGACAGCTTAGCTATTAGCTAAGCAAACAGGCTAGATGGACTGAATGGTCTCCTCTCGTGTGTCGGATTTCTTATGTCCTCCTCAGAAGGAGTGTCAGCCAGTGTGAGGAGTTCAGCTTCTTGCTAAAATCCCCAATCTGAGGTTAGCCCTTCCCAGTCTTTACCAAAAAGCCTGGCTGACATCTATTCTTCTTGGGTAGTCCAATGATTTGCCACACCCTACTTGGGACCTCTCAAAAAGTCATCCAGACATCTCCTACACCTGGACCTTTGCCCCAGCTGCTATATTCTTCTTGGCCTAAAGAGACATTCTGTTTGTTAAACCTAATGTCCTCCATCACTGCCGGTGTCAACAAGTAAGTCCCAGCCTACAGTGAATGTCACCAAAGAACCCTCCCAAACAGAGGTCTTCACTAGATGTTGAGGAATCCATGTTGATCCTGCAGGTATCTTCTCTTCTTTAAGACCTAATTGAGCTCTAAAATGTTCAAGCAGAATTACAGACTCATACAGACTTCTGGTAGCACAAACACTCACTCCATGAAGGCTAAATCCTCCAGAGAGGTGCACGCACACACAGCTACAATGAATGCCAAGGTACTAACACCATCTCTTCTTTAATTCCAGACAGGTCAAAAGGCACAGGGTATGAGAAGATGGCACAGCTAATGATCAGTCTGAATTAGGCTTACAGAAACAGCTGAAGTATACAGTGTTTGCTCAAATATGTCTCATATCTCTTGAAATCATTTTCATTCTTGTATTTAATTCCAAGTCAAGAGGTGGGGCAGGAGGTACGAGTGCAGGCATCTGCTCAAATGTTTAAATGGACCCGCGTCATCTGCCATTGTATAAGAGAGCAAGGCCGCTAAGTTCACCCGAGTGGTGCTGTGCGCATTTCCAATTTGGTTCCAGGTCTGGCCTTAAGGTGAGTCATACGACTCTCTTATTACCAGAAAGGTACCGTGGGCCGCTCAAAAATACCTTCTCCTTTGTGGATCCTGCCATTCAGTGGCGGCTATTGATTTGCTGTACAATAAAAATAGCTTTCAAATGGCCTTGGATAGGCTTGTCAGGGGAAGGGGGGTGTAGGGGAGGAAGGGGGGTGTAGGGGGACAAGCCATTCAGCGCTTTTCATTCTTTTCTTCACATGAATGCTTTCAAACCTCCGAACTGGAATGAAGCTATGAGCGACAGAACTTCAGCCTGCCATTTATTTTTAGCAACAGGCAGCTTTATAAATACAAAACGACAAAGTTTTTTTTTTTCTTTTTTATATAAGTCTTTATGACTTTATTTGAGCTTTATTTTTAGTCCTGTGTAGTTCTGATGTTTAAGTGTTTCTGTTTACACTAATGCTAGTTGGAGTGAGTGAGTGTGTCAGCATGGAAATTACTGTGGATTGCTGTGAGTGGACATTGACGAGCTTGTAATGGTCCTTCAGCTAATATTTGGGGGGGGGGGGGCTACCTCAGTTACCTTCTTCTTTCATCCCAGTGGATGTAGTTAGGCGGGAAGCTTTGATAATTAACAATGTGCACTCTGCAAAAAATGAAATCTAAGCTAAGTGAAAAGTATTATAAATCACAACATCAAACCTTGTGTTCCTTATTGTAAGAATTATTGACTTATCCAAAAATTTGTACCGTATATATTCGAGTATAAGTCAGGTCTTGAAACCTGAAAAATCAATCATAAAATGAGACCCGACTTATATGCCCGTTCAGAAATGCGACACTTATATTTTTTTTACATCTTCTTGCCTCCTCCAATCTCACATCAGTTTCTCAGACGCATCAAATTTTGTTGTAGCAGCGCAGTTACCGATTTCTTTCGCCACTTCAACGACTTTTAATTTAAAACCAGTTTCATATTTTCTTCTGATTGAACGCTCTATTGTAGATGAGGTGTATGAAGGCGTGAGATACAAAAAACACAAATCAGTGCAAACATTGCTTTGAAATAGTTTGGGTATTACCGTGTGGTCACGTAGGCACAATACATAGAAAACAAAGGCAGTGTGCTCCATGGTTACTCTCTCAGGCGGGCGTTAGCATTTCATAATCTCTTGCACCAATAGCATGAGTTTATCGCATTCAACTTATATGACCGACATTATAAAATACCAGAAATTATACAGTAAAATCAAGCCACGACTTATCCCATGGGAGAACTTAAACGTGAGGATATATGGTATTTACGATTATTTAGCTTACTTTAAGAACTCCTGTCAAGTAAATTTTGCTCACCCCTTTGAAAGATTTTTTTTGCCAAATATAAAAAAACAGCTCCCATTTAAAGTTTTTCGTCTAGTTTTTACATATGCATTTTTTGCAGTGCAATAATAAAATGAAAAAGAATTTGGACGTTTTTGTGTAATACATAACTAGCAACTCCAGTGTGAATAGTGGGGCGTGTGAGTGTGTGACAGCTGCCTTCTCCAGGGTCGTCTTTCTGAATTTTTCTGTGGTGGAGATCGGCGCCATGATCAAAGCACCGTGCAGTCCCTACATTGATGGACTAAAGGCCAGAAGTTCACATGACCATCATCATCAAGTTCTTCCATGTGAACCCTGAATACCATGAGTATTGATTCAGATCATTTATGTTAGGTAGAATGCCTAGTGGGAACTGGAAGGTCTCGTGGACTTGGAACCCCTGCAGATTTTGTTGTTTTTTCTCCAGCCCATCTGGAGTTTTTTTCGGACCTTACTTTATTCTTTGTTAATTAGTATTGCCTAATTTTCATTTTTTTCTCTTTTTTCTTTCTTCATTTTGTAAAGCACTTTGAGCTACATCATTTGTATGAAAATGTGCTATAGAAATAAATGTTGTTGTTGTCTTCTGCCCTGCACAGTGGATAAGATCCCACCCAGGAGAAGATCAAGCAGGCTGGAGATTAGATAGATAGATAGATAGATAGATAGATAGATAGATAGATAGATAGATAGATAGATAGATACTTTATTAATCCCAAGGGGAAATTCACATTATATGGATAATATAATATAATAACTTGCATGGTGGTGCAGAAGTGTTCATCATCCTGGGTTCAAAGCCCAGCCTCTCATTGTCTGAGTGGAGTTTGCTTGTTATCCTGCTATCTCTGCTTTCTTCTCTACATACTTCAGTTGTCCTCCCACACCTCAAGGTCTTTAATGTTAGTTAAACTGGTAACATACTGTATGGGAGTTTGAATGTGGCTGTGTGTATGAGTGAGCCCAGCGACAGACCACCACCCTGTCAAATGTGTCTCTTACCTGGCACCTATTGGACTGTGGCTCCTCGACTTTGAATGGGATTAAGTGGGTCTTACAAAACAGAGAGAATAGGCTCACCATGTTGGCACAGTGCTTATCACTGCAGCCTGACAGGAGATTGCTTGTGAATCCTATGAAATTTTAAGAGCCCACACAAACACAAAAATGTGGTGCAGTGTCTTCCTTGGCCTAGAAACGCTCCAAAGAATCTGAGGAACACCTCTCAGTAAGAGCCTCCTTGCCAGTTCTCCAGCATAGGTATTTAGGATTGTCACCCCTTGATCTCCAGAATCCATAGTGTACCTACCATTCACGTGTGCCAGTCCAGAAATACAGTACAGTCCCTGCTTGCATAAGTTTGAAGAAGGGCATTAAACAGACACCCCAACAATATCGAATGGGCCTCCCCATTCATCCCTGCAGCACTCCCCCCATTGCCCCAGGAGTGATGGCTTGTGTCAAGAGTTCAGCTTCTTGCTAAAATCCTCCATTTGACATGGTGTGGTGTGGTGAGTGCCCACTGTCTGCACTAAGTTCCCCCCTCCACTGTGTCAGTGTGGGCTTTTCTTCAGGTACTCTGCTTATCCACTCACAGTCCAAAGATCTGAGTGGTCTGATAGCTGGTGGCTTTAAACTGGTTAAGGAAGTATGGATGTGTGAGTGAGTGAGACCTGGGGTAAGTCATACACCCAGTGAGGCCTGCCCACAACCCTACTCAGGATAAAGTGGATTTGGAAGATGAATGAATGGAGGGATGGACAGATGGAATAATATTACAGTTATCTAATAATGCATGCACTAAAATTTCATGAAGCTGAAGACTAACCTGTCATCATCAGCAATAAGATGTAACCATGGATAGGGAGCCAGTCCGTCATAGTGTGACATATAATATAATATAATATAATATAATATAATATAATATAATATAATATAATATAATATAATATAATATGGCTGGTTCCTGCCTAGGTTCTGGCTCTCCTGATCCACTGAAATGGATTAAATAAACTTTGAAATGGATGGATGGATGGATGGATTCTCTCTATCATTACCAAACCAGCTTCATTTTCGTTTCAGGGTTGTGGGAGGTAAAAATCAATGAATTTAGTGCAACCCTGGACAAGATGCCAGTCCATCAGAGCGTCCACTGACACTCTTAAAAATAAAGGTGCCAATGAGTGATGCAAGAGGAGGACAACCATCATGAAGGATCCCGAACAAATCTTGTAAGTAGATTCAGACCAGTAATGGGTCCCATGAACAGACAGTAACAGATCTGTGAAACACCACTGAAAGGACTTTTGCTGCACAAAATAACACAGGCTAAGCTCAGGTTTTCTTGATACGTCCATATCCTCATATAGGTAGCCTACTACATTTTAAAGACTTCCATTTTGTCCACATATTAGGAACATTTTCAAAAGCCAAAGGGCCAAATTCATATACAAAGAAACTTCCTAGAATGAAAAGGTTCTTCATCAAGCAATACTTCCACAAGGAATAGCACAACCCAGGTAAGGTGCCATTACAGAGCCAATGTTTTATACTCTGTGTCTGCACCAACAGGGCTAATTTAGAGGTGCCAGTAAACCTAAAATGAATGTTTAATTGAGAGGAAGTATAAGATAATTGAGAGGAAAAAACACAGCGAGACAGGGAGAACATGCAAACTCAAAAGACTATAACTTGGCTGGAATGCAGGTATGGGAGTGTAAATTTAGATGATTGGGTGCAGACTGTGAATGGTTGAAGATGAAAAGATGACGCTGTGTAGTTGCATGTATCTTTTATATAAATGATTTGAGAAAAGTGGTAGATATTTCGACTGAATTGTAGTGTGTGTGTGTGTGTGTGTGTGTGTGTGTGTGTGTGCGCGCGCGCGCTGGCCCCTGGTCCAGGGTTTGTTCCTGCCTTGCGCCCCCTCTTGTTGGGACCATCTCCAGCTTCCTGGCAACCCTGCCAAGGATAAAGCGGGTTTGTAAGATGAATGAATGGAGACTTGGATGTTACATCGCAAACTTGCCAATGCTAAAAAAAAACTCTTAAATGTGCTTATTGAACTGTATGCTGAATAAATACTCATGAGGTCTTAATTGAACATCAGCGATTTTGCTGTGCAATTAACTAAAGCAGCGACCCCGGTCTGGATTAAGCAGGTTACAAAATGACATGACAATGAACCAATTTCAGCTCTTTTTCAAGAAACTAGAAGTGTTCATATGTGTGATGCAGAGCTGGCCTTTGTGTCACACTCCAGAAGGACGCGTTGATCAACATGAGGCGCTATATGACTTCAAGCTGACTGACTGATTAGTTTATGAATCACGCACAAAAAATAAAGCGCGAGTGAGTCAACTGAAAGTCACACATGTAACCTTACTGGGAACAGGTGTGGGGCAGCGCAGGGGGTGACACTGGGGTGGGCTGGTGTGAGTTTGGAGGTTATGATACTGAGACAGATAGCACTTAGATATTCCAACCCTAGAAGTCGTTTTTTCACGGCGATCTGTCCTGTTACTTAGAGCTCTAAAAATAGATAAATGAGCAAATGGAGGGTGTTATGACTTAGTATTTGAATAAAGGAAGAACACTTCTGAAATGTTTCCTCATTGGTCTTACTTTCACTTTTGAATTCAGATTTATCTAAAAATGACCAATCCGATTGGCAGATAACGCTTTGTCTGGCCACCTCACGCTTGTCCGCTCATTACCATGCGATGCTATGATTAACCCACGCGGGATTTCTAAAACAAAATTACATTTTTGGGAGCGGAGATTGGGTGGTGTTGGCAGAGCTTCAGTAATAAATGCACGAAGCGACAAAATGTGTTTATTCTGTTGAGAAACTAACCGTCGATTTCGTGTAGAAGCAACCGAATATTAACGTGCATTCGGGGAGTTTCCCAGCCGCGCTCTCTCCCGCTCTCTCCGTTTCCCTGGTTTTCAAAGTCTCCTTTCATAATAGCCCTTATTACTTTCATGTGTGTCATAAAATCTCTAATCACCTTATTTTTCACCCTTAAAAACTCTCGCCGATGCTAGGCGGGCTCCGTCTCCTTCTTTATTCCTGCAGCCTGCGCCCTATTCCGTTGTGCGTAAATGCGGTTGCTAAGAGACCAAGATGCAGTTGCTAGGGACGCGTGGGCGGACAGACGCAGGGGCTGCACCGATGAAAAAAGCGATGATGGGGGGGGGTGAAAGATGGGGCTCCCTTAAAATGCCGTTTCTCTGTATAGATATGGTACGTCCCCAAAAAGATTAGTGAAGGATTACTAAACTCTGGTACTCTCTCAAAAATAGAGTCTCAGCTCATTCAATAAAATGATGGCATATGCAGCAGCAGATGGAGCACAGGCATTGGTTCTTCTCTAAATGGAAGTCATTATTACCGCTAGTTATTATACGAGTTTTCTATCCTTACCATAGGAGAATGGAGCAGTTGGGTCCACTTAATAAGAACAACGGTGTGCTTAACAGTTTAAACTTTGAAGCACAGCGAAGGCGTGAGCAGCTTGTTCATGGTTGGGAGACTCACAAATAAGGGGACAACTGGGGATGACAGCTGCAGAATCCTAGGTTCAGGCTCACTTGTGAGGATTTTGCTCTTTGTACATGTCTTCATGGATTTTCCTCTGCATATACTCACCCTTTCTGCCCACATCCCAAAGACATGACTCTAGAACAGGAGTCTTCAGGTTCAGTCCTAGGGAGCTGTAATGGCTGCAGGTTTTTGTTCCAAACCAATTGCTTAATTCAAAGCCAATGCTTCCGACTTTAGAATTTAATTAATTTTGTCGCTTGTTAGCGTTTTCATTCATCCACAACAGATCATTCTTAAATTGCAGATTTTTCTCTTAAATTAATTTGTGTCTAGATTAGATTAGTAACTTTTTCACTTAAATTTCCTCTGCAAATATTTTATTGAAACAGACAATCATGATGAACACACCCAGACGTAAATGGAGCCAAGTTAGCTGCAGGACTACTGGTTTTCAAGTGGCAGATTGTTATGAAAACAAGAAGCAATTAAAACCAAAGAATTCAACAGTTTAAGACAAAAAGAAGTAATAAAGCTCAAGAATCCTAATAAGCAAGTCAGCCAAAATGATGTGCATGAGTAATAATTGTTTTAGCAGCAACAACTGGACTCTCATTAAAAATTGGGTTGGAATGAGGAACCTGCAACCTCTATGAACCTCCAGGACTGCTCTAGAATGCCTGCACGTCCTCCATGACTGAGCTTGAGGATGCCTACTTTAGATTGTCTGCAGGAGTGTGTCCTTCAGGGCTAGGCTCAAAGATTCCTGCTCTAGAGTGTAAACATGAAAGTCCTTCAGGGCTGAACTTGAGGATTCCGCCTCTAATGTCTCTGCAGGAGCATATCCTCCAGAATTAAGTTTGATGATCCCTGTCCCAGAGTGTCTGTGCCCTCTAGAACTAAGCTTGAGGATACCTGCTCTAGACTGTCAACATGAGTGTCCTCCAGGACTGAACTTGAGGACTTCTACACTAGGGTGTCTGCAGGAGCGTGTCCTCTAGGACTAAGCTTGAGGATCTCCATTCCAGAGTGTCCTTGCCCTGCAGGACTGTCAGCTCGAAGATTCCAGCTCTAGAGTGTCAACATGAGTGTACTCCCAGGCTGAGCTTGAGGATTCCTGCCCAGAGTGTCTGCAGAAACTGGTCCCCCAGGACTAAGTGTGAAGATATCTGCATAGATTGTCTGCAGGAGTGTGTCCTCCAGGACTAAGCTTGAGGATACCTGCTCTAGATCGTTAACAGAAGTGTCCTCCAGGACTGAACTTGAGGATTTCTGCACTAGAGTGTCTGCAGGAGCATGTCCTGCAGGATTAAGCTTGAGGATCTCCATTCCAGAGTGTCTGTGTCCTCCAGGACTGTCCGCTTAAAGAGTCCTGCTCTAGAGTGTCAACATGAGTGTCCTCCATGATGGAGCATGTCAATTCCTGCTCTAGAGTGTCTTCAGGAGTGTACCTTGCAGTGAACTGGCATACTTTTGAAGGTTGGTTGCTGGTTGGACAGGCATTCCTCCTGACCCTAAGGTGGATAATGGGGTTGAAAGATGGATCAATTGTATGATGAGAGTGAATGGAATAAAAAGGACAGGCTAAATTGCTTCATGTATGGATGGTGCTCATTAAGAAAGGAGCTATGTAAGATATTACATCACTGACTAACAAAAAATAATTCCACTTGAGTGCAAATTTCTTAAAATCCTGTGGTACAAACTCAACACTCTTGGACCCATCTTCCACTACCATCTGCAAGGATGAAGGCAGGCAAAACAAGCAGAATAGAACAGATGTAAGGAGTTAAGATTTTAGATAAAAAATACACTGATTTTAATTTTATCACCCAGAGACATAGCTTCTCTTTTTGGTACCCTGGAAGAGGTAAAGGGGTGGTGGAGGGTAGGCAGCAGTACTCCTGGTGTTTGGGTAAAGCCTATAAAAGTGTCATTTCTGGGGTGGCATTATTGCCCAGCTGCAGTTCCAGCTTTTGCCTCACAGCATCAGACTGCTGGGTGAGAAGTCCTGGTCTGATGCATTATCTATTTGGAGTCTGAATGTCCTCCCACATATCACAGATGTGTTTTATTATTTTAACACGTGACTAAAGTAGTAAGGTATAAGAAAGTGTGCCCTGTGGTGGACTGGCACCCAGGGTTAGTCACTGCCAAGCAAGTCTCTGCTCTTGGAAACCCTGAACTGGACAATTGGGTTTAATCATGGATGACTGAATGGATCGTGTTGGTTCTGCAGGAAGTGAGGTGACCTCTGCTTAGAGAAAAGCTCCATCAATCACTACTCCCTGACAAACTGATGGTTGAGCTTGGGAGAGAACAAAAGTATCTGGCTTTCCATATTTTAGTGGTTTAGATACAGCTCTGGAGGAGCAACGATTGTGAGGCTAGTCATTTGTGATTGCTCATAAGTGAAAAAAGTATTGACCATTTCCTCAAGTCACGTTTCAGCAGTATCAAGCTCTCTTAATTGCAAAACAAAGTGCCTGTTTATATGGAAGTAGAGAAGACCCCCAACAAAGGCTCAAAAGGCATCTTATCGAAAGACCTCGTGCCCATTGTCAGCAACATGTGTGCATTCAAGAGGCCCGCTGTAAAGTGCTTCATGCCCCCACAGGAGATGAGCTTGCATTGTCCTAGTGAGCCACGGCATATCCGACTTGAGCTCTCTCAGCACTACAAAAAAAAAGCTGTGCCCTGAAATCCGTTTCTGTGACTCGTCAGAGGAAGCATTTCACTTCAAAGGGTCTTACACTTGCATAGCGCTGGCTCTATTTTGAGAAGCGCATTTCTAGCAGGTTTTCTGCATTTTAATGAGCTTTTAACAAAGAATTGCTTATTATTTGGATTGCTTAGCATCATACCTGACAGTGAGCAGAGATGGGGAACCCAGCAGGGCCGTCTTAACAGCACCATAGGCCCCTGCGCAAAATGGTGCACTGGCATTCCTGTTTTGGTAGCAAAACAGAAAAATACATAGGCATCAGAGACATTGTGGGCTCCCATGCTCCTAGGGCCTCCAGCCAGTACCCATTGTGCCCATATTAAGATGGCTCCAGGTGCCTGGCTCCCTTCAACGGCCTCGCAACTATTTAAAAACGTGTCCAAGTGGGGATGTGACATTAGCAAACACACCACACATGGCCTGTCATCACCCTGTGGACACCTGAGATGACAAGAAGCTCAGACGGGACACAAATAGTACAAGGTGAGGACACCCAGATTAGCAGACTGGGAGGGCTGGGTTTACAAATAAGGGTCTGCATTGCTGATTAATTTTTCTTCCATTATTGCTTGCAGTCAGAGGCTAATTCTCCCTTTTATGGAGAAACTCCATCAGGTGAGGTTAGAAAGTGGATGTGTGAAATGCTGCTCTGCTGGTTTACACTTCAGTCACTGTCTTTAATGAGCTTCTTTGTCGCCGCTTTAATTAAATGTTGTGCATGATAGGGCCTCCTCTTTTCACCTTTTCTCACTGGTCGCCTCATGCAAAGAGTAGCACAGTGATTAATACTGCTGCCTCATGGATGAAGCATTCTGGGTTCAAATGCCAGGCCTTTTCATTGTCCATGCAGAGCTCACATGATACTCCTGGGTTTTTGTCCTACATGTCCAAAGTCATGGGCTGATTGTCCATTCCAAATTGTCCCAGTGTGTCTGTGTGGATGAGTGAACACTGTGACGGCCTTGTGCCCAGTGCTGATGGTAAATACTGTCCCATACAACCCTGTCAACCCCAAATTAGGTTGATGGTAGAAGTTCTTTTTTTTGTAGTTACTGTTAATCACATTTTGCAGATGTTTTTATGCATCACCATTTTAGTTATCTGGTTGCTATGATACCACGTGACCCTGGAGGGGTGCATCTCATGCACATAGGATGTGATAGGTCAATTGGAGAGCAGCACGTAAACTACTGTAGCATTCTGCTGGAGCTACTCTGACTAGACAAAGACATTCCTAGGCTTATATAGACATAGATAAGAAACAACAGTGAAAAATGAGTTAATCATCCTGAAGACTGTGGAAAGTTACTAGTGGGGAGTTCAAACACGCACAGCACAGCACTCTGCCATTAGTCCAGTTGAAGCCAAGGTCAAATGAACATGGATGTTCTGCTGTGGGATTGCGTCATTGTTCAATAATGTGCCATAGTGAGCGCCACAGAGGGAGCGAAACCTGCAGAAATTAATGAAAGGATGTTGGATCAGCACGCAAGTGAAAACAGTGTGACTTGATGAAAAGTTTATGAATGGGTAGAAAGGTCTAAAGAGAGAAGAACATGTTTAACCAATGAAGCCTGACCTGGTTGACCATTAACATTATTCACACAAGCCCACATCGACATGGTGAATGTCTTAATTAGAGAAGACCAATGGATTGTTTTGTCTGCTGTTGCTGTACATCTGGATATCAGCTATGGATCTGCATACGCCAAAGTGCATGATGAGTTGGGGTACCATAAAGTTTTGTGCAAAACGAGTACCCAAACAGCTTACCAGCCAACATCGCTTGGTGAATTTCAGCAGGTTTCACTCCCTCTGCCCAATGAAATCTCACTATGGTCGCGTTGTTCAACAATGGTGCAATCCCGCAGCTGAGCATCCATGTTCATTTGACTTTGATTTCAACTAGACTAACAGCAGACTGCTGTGCTGTGCATCTCTGAATTACCCATAAGCCCCTGTGTATAAGTTGCACTGTATTGTATCAGCTGTAATCTGTTGTGGTTACAGAGTAACCTTACTTTTTGTTATCCCCTCATGTGGGTGGGAGCTCTTACTGGGGTAGCTTTGCTGTTCTCATCCATCTGACCTGGAAATGCTTCTGTAGTACAGGAAGTACTCCCTGGTCAGGTGGTCAGAGAAGTTTCTCCAACTCTAACAGGTATGGGAGAGTTAGGAATGGGGTAGGCATAAAGCCGTAGAGGAGGAGGAATACTGAGGAAAAGCCTGTAGTTGAGAAGGCAATTTTTAGAAATAAAAGTCTTTTTGATTCAGACACTTGCTTAGAATAATTGTGTTTTGGATTTGGGGTGGGAGATGCCCAGTATCATCCGCAACAGACTTATACAGACAAACAGGCATCATGCTAAAAGGGTTCAAGTATTGTTGAGGCATGGCTAAAACATGCAAATCCATATAAAACTGGAAGTCAAAATTACCATACCATTTTCACACCTGCTTGATGCAATTTAGGGTCATGGAGGATGCAGCCTCTCCCTGCTGCATTGGGTGCTAGACAGAAAACAGGCCTGTACAGGAGCAAGTCTGTCATAGTCCATCACAGTTGATAGGATCATTATTGTCACATTTACAGAGAATAACAAAACCCTTAATCCTCGGTCTGCCTCACATTTTCCTTATAAACTGCATGTATAACCAAAGCCTTTGTAAGGAAAGTCAAAAACAACCCAGGTGACAAGAAGGTAATTAACATTGGAGGTCAGGTCACAAACAAACAACATGTGGACGATGTAGCCAAAGGCATCTGGGATGGACAAGTATGAGGGAGCAGCATGGCAGGAGAGTGCGGAGTTCTTGTCAGCAATAAAATGAGGATGGTCAGTGCTGCTCTTGGAAAACTGAGTTCTCATCCCAGGCTGCTCTTGGGTCTGTGGCTGTTTCTTCTGATCTCCATTTGTGGTTCTGTAACATTTGCCAGAACAGAGGAGGTAGAAGAGTGGCAGGGCAGCAAGGCAGTGGTCTCTAATAACACAGTTTGCCTTTTAAAGCTAATGTGTGTTATACAGTAGATGTCTTATGAACTGAAGGGAGCCATATTATCAGCCATGTTCTTAGCTCATTTCACTATTGTTTTTATTGTTTTCCTGATGTTGCACAGCCAGTAAAGATGGACTGCATTATGCAGTTGCAGAAATTGGTAAGCATAGATGGAGATGCCAGGACTTTCGTCAGACGTCTAAAAAGATAAAGACCTTGGTGAGTTTCCTTGATGATAGACATGATGATGTGTTGTGCCCACTCTATGTGCTGTACTCATTTTGTGCAGGTGTAAGAGTGAAGTAATGTAGTGAATCGTCATGCAAATGTGCTACACCCACTGTGCGGGGATGCCCTACTTTTGATTAAAAAAGTTTTGGAAAGTTAGTCTATTCGTGCACACACGTCTTTATTTCAAGAATTGACCGTATTGTAATAAAACAGCAACATTTAAACACAATTAATGGAAAAGACTCATTAAAGAAGAGCACAAAAGAGACCAAAAGTAAATCTGCGTACTAAAATGCATTTTTGAAAGACATTTTAAAAACGGTGGGGGAATCTCGATTTTACCTTCAGGCCAGGATGCCAGAAATATGAAGAGATCAATGCAATTTATGAACAAAGTTACAGTCAATTCTCGTTATGAAAATCCCAGTGAAAACAGAAACTGCAGATACTGAAGCATTGATCTTATGTGGACAATGGGGTTAGGTTCCAGTGGGACGCCGGCTTAGGCGGAGGACTGGCAGGAGGAGACTGTAGGCCAGGACATCACAGACTGGTTATTGGTTAATCTCACGTGTTGCTCATGTGCGATTAGCCTCTCCAAATTTATTTATTTATTTATTTTTGCTGTGTATGGCCACAAATAGGCACAATTAGTGTCGCAAAACAGGTTACAATTTTAGAATAGCAGAGAGGTGAATTTATGGGAATGAAGTGCACAAATCGTGAGGATTTACTGTATTTAAATCCACGATAAATGACTTTCACTTTTTCTGGTTGTGGTATGGCCATGGTGGTAAACTGTTTTTTATAAGTTAACCTAAACACGCTTGCTGCAATAAACCAAAAAATACAATTAATTCATAACATAAGATGGATATGCAGTATGCAAGTATATATAGATATATATGCAGACAAAGGACAATAACAGCAGAAAAGATACATTTACATCATCTTAGCTTGAACTTTTCCTCTTCTATAGAAAAATGCACCTAACTTAAGAATTCTTTCAACTAAGATGGATACGTTTTTTAGTTAGTTAGCAAGTTCCTAGTGTCTGCACCATGATGGTGAATTTGATTTGCTCACAGCTAGTCAACAGTAGTTTAACCCCTCACCAACGTGACTGTAGATGTGTGGGGAGCTGCACTGAACTTATATACTGAGTTTAGGAAGAGAAACTTAAAACAACTAAAAACTTACACTTCACAAAGGTTATTACGTACTTTTCAGGTACAGTAATATCAGTAATCAGAATAGCTGTTAGCTGGCTTTATCCTCACTACATAAAGGCCCATGTTAGACGCCTTTTGAATCGATGTGCAGTTGTAGCCTTTATTTGCTGCACAGAACCTTTGCAAGTCAGAGACAGATGACAACACACTCCGTGGATATGACACACCTAACGACTGAGATCAACTAGGCTAGGACTGTCTAGGATGAAATCAGAACTGTTTTATTTTCTCATTAGTCATAGACTGTGTGTGGACGACCAAACGAACCAATGAATGTTTATCTGGAAGTACAATGCAAAGAATGTAGCAACGAGATAAGGAACACAGTTGTTTTGAACCTCACAAACTGAAGAGAAGCTCATCTGTCTGATGTCTCATATTTTAATACCATAACAGAATGGAATAAAGAATTAAAGAGCAGAGATTGCTGCTGAACTCTCTGCACTGCTCAGTCAGGCAGCATTTTGGTTGTCAGAAAAAGGGACAAGCACGGCTATGCTGGAAGATTGGCGCTCGGTCGCTAAACATGACATGGGCTGAGATTTACCATCACGTAATATGACATGGTGCCACGATGAGATCAGTGACTGCGACTGGCAAACCTTATATGACCCACAACAAAAAGTCACATAATGTGACATTGGCTTAAGTTACAATCAATAATTCTCTGAATCAAAATAGCTGAACCTTTGGCCTGTTGACTCCAGGCAATGCCTTGTGCCAGTCCTTCTGGGTCAGCTTCCTCCGGCACATGGAGGAAGAATGTTCAGTGTGCCTTTTTTCCTTTGTTAAGAAGCTCTTCTTCTCTTCTGGTTGCAGTGCTACATTTTTCTCTGAGGTTTCACACACCATGACCCTCATCTGCTAGCATAAAATTTATGTCTGTGTGTCTTTAGCTAAAGATGAACATGTGGCTTTATGCACAATCTCTCTTGCTCATGCACTTTGCTTTACCTTAGCAAAGTTGGGACTCATGGCACTGTTGTATTTAAAAAACCCCAAAACCCATTGCATTTAAGAGTCACGTAAAGTTCTATGAAATATCTCGCAATAGGTTGCCACGGGTTGTTTAAGCAATCAACATTGCTCTGAGGGGGACTCCCAATGTACCATACCTCCCCGCTCCCCTTATGCCAACCTGAAGGTCATCATGGACTCATGGTCTCAAAGACACTAAGAAGGGCAAGATTGGGTCACTAGAAAAAAAGATTTAAGAAACCCTGCCCTAAGGAGCCACATCCTAGCCAACAGGGGTCCTGATATGGAGCAGAGTTACAGCCCACCTGAGAGCATTGTGCACATGGAGAGCAGAGATCTAGCGTTTGCAAAGAGTTATAAAGGCAGGAATGGACATTTTTCTTTTGGTTTCCTGGGTGCACATAAGCCCAACCTTTTGGTTGACCATTGGCACAAAGTTTTGTCCCTCAAAGTTGCCAATGTTTGATTTCTGGCTCTTTGTTCACTGGCAACAGTTTAAATAATGCGTCATAGAGACATCAGAACAATTTAGACAAGAACAGGACATTCAGCCCAAAAAAGTTCACCAGTCCTATCCACTTAATTCTTCTAAAAACATCAAGTCGAGTTTTGAAAGTCCCTAACGTCTTACTGTCTACCACACTACTTGGTAGTTTATTCCAAATGTCTATCGTTCTTTGTGTAAAGAAAAACTTCCTAATGTTTGTGCGAAATTTACCCTTAACAAGTTTCCAACTGTATCCCTGTGTTCTTGATGAACTCATTTTAAAATAACAGTCTTGATCCAGTGGACTATTTCCCTTCATAATTTATACACTTCAATCATGTCACCTCTTAATCTTCTTTTAATTAAACTGAGCAGACTCAGCTCTTTTAATCTTTCTTCATAACCCATCCCCTGTAGCCCTGGAATCAGCGTAGTCACTCTTTTCTGGACTTTTTCTAGTGCTGCTATGTCCTTTTCGTACATATGACATGTCTGGATGTCCCAGAAATTTCCTTCCAAAGTAGATATGTGGGGGGAGAAAACTGACACTTGAGCAGAAGTTCAACATCAATGAAAATAGGATCTGGCAGCTGCTTCTTAAGCAAAAGACTTGTGCGCCAAAGCAAAGCATTATGGGTTATACCAGTCTGTCCTTCCCTATCTTTATACTGAATTCAGAAATGGTTTCTGGAATCACTTGCACAAAAAGCAGCCATTGCTGCTGGTCTCAAAGAACTGAGTCTCTCATGAGTTGTGTTAAACTTGACTGTTTTAGAGCAAAGCAAAGTCACCAGGTTGAGGTGTATTGTTCTTTATGCAAATCTTTCGTACTTCATATTGTTTGCTACAAAAAATGCAGATAGTCACTCATGTAATAAATAATCTATATGGCATAAAATCATCTAATACAACAGCTTCAGTATTTCATTTAAGGACATCCTAAGTGAGCCAACTAGATGACCCTGGACTCATCCCATCCAGCCAATCATTTGGTTTTAGCTGGCTCTTAGACACCCAAACAGCTGCTGCCATGATTCTGTAAGCTTATCGGATTCCCTTTGTAAGTCTTCCCATAAATTCCTAATACTGTAACAGTTACAATTCTTGAATACTTTTTGCACTGTATTATGGTTATGTAAGTATGATGCCAAAACTCGTTCATGTAGCCATACTGAGCAGCTCCTGCTTAGTCGTTTTGGACCAATGGTGCTCATCTTTCCTGGGGTGCCACCTGCTTCTTCTTCTTCTCCTTGGTCTTCTGACAAATGTCACACTTAACATCACGTAAACAGTGCCTGCCGTGTGGCAGTTACATTTTTTTTCCTTTTTCCTTATTGGAGTACCACCTTTAGTTATGTAGGCCAGCACCCTTGTAACACTTTTAGGATACACTTGAAATATCTCAAATATTTTTCCTCCTCTAAGTGAATACAGCTCCTTCTTTCAATTTAACATACTACGCCATTCTCAGACCTACATAGTCTGGTTCTGAGTCACTGATTGCAGGAGCCTCTCCTGACAGCAGTGGACTCAAGGTAGGATCCAGCCATGAACAAGCTGCCAGTTTGTTGCAGGGCCCACTCACACTTACACACCCCACACAAGTTTAATAAAAAAAAAATCACCAGTTAACCTGTTAGGCTTTGAGGATGTTGGAGGAAATCCATACAGGCACAGGGAGAACAGTCAGACTCCAAACATGGACAATAAGCATGAATGGAACTTGAACTCAGGCTGCTAGATCTGTGAGGTAGCAGAGCTGATCATTGTGCCACCATGCTGCTGGGTGCAATAGAAGTGTGCTTAAAATAATTACCTCATGTTGACTTTTCATAATATATTCAAATCACTTCATATCCTTTTACTCTTGCTCTTAAGTGTTTTTTGGGGATAGCAATAAAATCCGTCCACCTATCCATTTGTAGTCCCCTCTATGACTGATTTAGAGTTTTGGTGGCTCAAGCCTGTCATAGCAGAAACCAGCCCTGCACTGGACACCAGTTCATCTCACACGCACTTGTACCCTCATTCATACTGAACCAGTTTACAGTCACCAGTTAACCTGGGAAAAAAAAAAACAGAATACGCCCTGCATTCCAATAAACACTCACAGATTCAAACCCAGGATATTCCGGAGCGATGAGGCAGCAGTGCTAATAATCACTATCACCATGAACATGCAGCGCTAATTTGAAATCAGACTACACCACCTAGATAAAGAGCTCTGCTGTGTGGATGAAGGAGCATTTCCTTGCCTGAAGGATGACGACTCTCAGCCCCGTCAGACTCTTCTTGCCTTTGCTGCTCCATCACTTAAAGAATCTGTCATCTAGAGGCTCTGACTGGATGATGCAAGATTCCAGATTGAAGAATGCTATCTTATGGCCATGACAGTGAGCAATATTCTATAGCTGAAATTCTGGATGACGGCTGAGAATGTGTGTGACCTCAAAGAAACAGGGCGGCTAGGGGGAACCTTGGACGTAAATGAATCAGCATTGTGGCAATAAAGTGGTCATTTGCATTTGTTTCTCCCTCTCTTACAGCAGGCAGATAAAAGCAAGCCCCATGTTTTGATATGTAGCCATCTTGAGCCTCTTCCGGTTCTGGAAGCCAACAGCTCATTTAAGCAGGAGAAGGGTCCATCATGCCAGTCAAAGCACTTCACTTGCATCGCTTGGATAGGGCAGTGCATCAACAGTGGTAACTGCCAAAGTAATCAATGTCTACTTTATATTGTATAGTGCCTTTCATGGAAAGTACCATCATAACTAGGTTTTCCGAGCAAAGTAAATTGCCTACAGTACATACAGTATGGCAGTGTCAGTACTGTATCCATTTTCATTTCTGTACAACTCATTTTTGAGTCAGAGGGACCTGGTGTCTCTCCCAAACACAACAGGGACAAGGCCTAGGAAGGGTGCCAGTCCATGCAGGGCACACTCACATTCATTTATATCTGACCAGTTAACTCGCTTACACCTGATGTCTCACCAGTTAACTCTATTCGGACATCAGTGCAGTGGGGATTAAAGGCAACCCTTAAGATTTTGATATGCACACTGAGCATCCACCTTATGATCATTTTTGGAAGACTGATATGGATATGTATGGTCTAGACATGTAGCCCTTGTTTGCACTGCATTCCTGATATCCAAACTTTCAAAGAGACAACCTGTTTATGCTGATGATCTACTGTACTGTTTTGATGTAAGATTTTGCCTAGAACTTGATAAATGTTTTGTATGTCTTTATTTGTATATTTGGCGAAGCAATGTAATTTAGTGTTACTTTGGTGAGAGGAATTCGCATTTGCCCCCCATTTGTGCGGCTGTCTCTTTGTACTTTTACGACAGGATTTGGGGATGTGTCTTAAACCAGTTTGGCAAGTGTTTCTTTGCTAAAGTCTTTCTCTCATCCCCACATAAAGCCAGGTTAGCTTAACATATGGTCTTGGGGGGGGGTTGCAGGTCTTAAGGTGTACTATTTCCCCCCATTGGTCTGAGATATGGTTGTCTGGATTGGCTGTAGGGGTTGGACAGAAAACCTATAAATTTGCTTGCTCAACTACATTCTCTCTCTCTAACCAACATATGATGAAAGAAGCATCTCTCTTGCTAACCTGTGATGATGTAGAAGTATCTTTCTCTTGTTAACAACTGATGAAGACCATCACACCTTGAACTGACAAGAACAGCACAATGAAGAGCACAGCTTCAGCCATATTGAGACAGGCTTGAGGCCTGTTCTGAAGAAAGCTGAGCACCAATGATGCCTTAACTAGAGATATTTTAAGTAACCACAAGTCTGTGTGCCACCTGAGTTACACATCACCATTTTATCAAGTTGTATGGTTGCCAATATTCAAATGTACTTTGCATTTTGTTATTATTTATGAATATTATCAGTAATACATTATTTTATGTGTAACTTAACTCCTGCTTGTCTTTTTACTACATCTAATTGCCTGAGGTTATAGATATAGAAGGGAAGGTGGGGTTAAGTTATATACAATAATACCTTATAAACAGTGGTAAGTCTGTGAGATTAGGCATTCTAAGGCTACATGTTAATAATACAATAGGGGTAAGTAGAGCAAAATATATTACTCTACCAAGATAAAGCATGTACCTACCCTTCTTGAACCACAGCAGGGCCCTAGTACTCCCTTGTCTGTAGTCTAATTAGGTCACTAGAAGGCGATAAAGGAGAATTTCCCTCAGTGACACGGGAAGCAAGAAGTATAAGGGTACTGAGAATCCATTATAAGCCCACTACTCTTGTCACTATGAATGGGGTCGGCAATATTAATGCTGCATATGGTTCCATAGCAGCCATAACACATCTTTAGGATCAGAGAGATTAGAAGTCCTGTTTTGATGGAGGTGAGGGAAGAAGATGCAGTAAGACATCCATTTATTATTATCTTCCTGCTTTCCTCTCTCTTTGCCTTTGCTCTGTGTTGAGCATGTCACTGTACCTCTCTGACTTCTAAAGTCCAGCATTCCATTTGATAGTACTTGTTAAGAATGATGAGGCTCTTGTCACAGTACTTCTTGGAGGCTACAGGACTTATCACACACATTGACTACTCAAACAACCTACAGGTTTGTGAAGTAGAAGGTGGTCACAGCACCCAACTCTGTGCTCTGGTTTCATCTGGATTCCTTTGATGAGCCCAGTACAATTGCTGCTTATCCTATGAATGCCATGCTGCCCATTGCTGGATCTACCTGTGACTTGGGACCAACATGTAAGCCTACCAGGCTTTCAGAGTTCCCAATGACCCCCTAACTGAAAGTTTCTCTAAAAGTGTTTTTTATTGCCCAGAGCTAACACAAACCTCAAGCATCATTCAAAAAGCATGCCCTGCCTTTTGCCCACCACAGACCAATCACAATTTGACAGCTGAAAACATTTCTTCCATTGCAAAGCTGGCACCTCCCTTACAAATTCTGAATCAATCAAATGTGGACGTTTGCAGTTGCTATGACAACAGGCCACCAATTCATTTTTAACCTATGCTTTACTCTACCAGTGACGACACACATTGCATGACAGCACTTCTCAAGTGTAAACAAGATGAACACTTCGAGCCTCCTCTTCAGTTTGCTCTCCTCACAGCCATTTCAGTGAGTGCTTTTTGGGTTTAATTCAGCTAAACTGCTACTGTTCATTTAGATTTGCATATTTTATTTTGGGAAAATTATTCTCTGATTAAGTATATGTAAATTATTTCAGAAGGAATCTAAGATGGGATGGAAATTTTTGGAAAAAGAAGATATTATAATTAACCAAGCAAAGATAAGTGTGGAATTGATGAAATAAGGTGGCGCCACCAAGAATGTTCCCAGCAAGAATCAAGTGGAATTACACGGGTGAAGAAAAAGATAGGAAGGATTATAAAAAGACTTGGCTGTTTGTTCACATATGCAAGAGTGGTGGGATCCAGATATGCCAATAGACAGCCTACTATAGACCCCAAATCCCCTCTTTCTCCTGAACTACACAGTATAGTAGCACACAATTTAATTCAATATTTCGACACATTCCCACATCTGCTTAGTCTGTTTTTATCAGTGCCACCCTTTCTCTTACCAAGGATTATTTTTTATTGTGACTAGAAGGAAGTCATCCTTAAGAACCCATCTGAACAGGTCACTTAAAAATATGCCTAAGCAATGCCGTCTGTGAGATGGTCCAGGAATCATTTGTGATCCCAGATTTTCTTCCTTAAAGGATGCAACCAAATAGCAGGAGACAGCTGATTCTTCCTAAGAGAACCCAGATACCTGGTCCAGTGAACTGAGATGAACCACTATATGGTGGAACTCACGTTTGCAGAACCACTTACTCTCCCCTCCTGCCATCTTCCTTGTGTATGCTAGGAGTCTCGCTCTATTAGAAGGGCTCTCTGAGCTGTCAGCTGCCCATGTAAACAGCACAGAAGGCATATTTTCAGCTGCTTCATTCAGCTCCTATAAACTGATGGAGCCTGCCATCTCAGCTGGAGGGAGTTCAGAAACGGCAAAAGAAAAATCCCATGGTGACACTACTGCTTTGCCTAAAGAAGGCAATGTGTGACTGCCTGGTAACTGACGTATCTCATTGAAGAGTTTGCATCAATGAATCAGGAACGCTGACTTGTCTACTGCCTTCACTAAGTGGCTGCAAACAAGAGCGCAAAAGCTCCCTCCCCCTCGGCTTTCTCATGCAGCGAGTGAGCTCTGTGCCTGCTCTCTCCTCCTTCTTCTATCATTACAGTCGCTGGCCTCTTGCTCACCCCTTCAGTCGATCTTCTTTTGCTCAAAGCTGTTACTCCTCTTCTCTTTCTTGCTATGTTCTCTTTCTGTCTCTTCCCTATGTGATATCTCTGCCATTTAGGCCCCTTCTTTCTGCTCTTTGGTCCTTTCACTTATCTCACTTTAACATGCTCTTCACTTGGGCTGACCCATGGCCGTTATGATTTTTTTGACAGTTTATAAAAATGCTACAAAATCTTTACAAAAATGTATTAAAAGTCAGCACAGGTTTGTAATTATTAAAAACATTATACTGGTAGTGGTCTCTGACTTGTGCCTGATGTTGGTGCTGTAGGCTTGGGCCCCATGACTTTAAAGTGAGTTGATGGACACACCAATGTGTCTGCCTTACACCCAGTGCTGCAGTAATAAGACTCCTGCAAAAAAAGCTCAGACAATACATGAATGTGTTTTACATTGATTCACAGTTCATACCCTGTCTTACCAGCAACATATACAGTATAGGAAAATCTAATTTGCAGCCTCCTAATGTTTAATAAGATGAACGTCACATTGGGTTCAGCCTTAGCACCCACCACAAGGTCACCTTACCAGATGAGTGGTCATTGGTTATGTAGACCAGGGTTGGTGTTACTGTCAGCTGCATAGCTTGTGCTATCATGGCAACATAAAGGACTTGCATGTTAAATACAGTTACGCCCTTTCTGCTTAAATTTGTTTTACTTGGTGCTGAGAGGTTCTTCTGCTAACACCATTGTGACTGAGATGGGCTTAGCCCTTGGATCCACTTGCGATCGAATAGCAGCCCTGTTACTTTGTGTCATGAAGTCCACTGGACCTTTACTGCACTCTCATGGGCAGATATTATGTTTACTAAACTAACTGATTATAATGGGAATTCTTATTTACTTTCACTTGCCCATATCTGAATTTTCCTTCTGAGTCTGAATATATACCCACAGTCCACTGCTCAAGTAAAATCATTCTTTTCAAAAGAATTACTAATAATGTATTATTAATTAATTATTGCATTCATTCATTAATTAATAATTAACCAACAAGAATAACCATTTACTGTATCCTAATTTCCAACATTTTAATTAATTGTCTGTCTTTATTTATTTTAACCCAGCCACAGAAAATGTACAAACCAGTGTGTTTCATCTCACCGGTCCCAAGCCCAGATAGATGGGGAGGGTTACATCAGCAAGGGCATTTGGTTTAAAATTTTGCCAGATCAATATGTGGACTACAATACAGATTTCCATACTGGATCGGTTGAGGCCCGGGCTAACAACCGCTGCCACCAGTACTGTTAGCTAACAGGATGCTAGCAGAAATTGGGCTACTGTTGGCCGAAGAAGAGGGGGGAGACATGTCCAGTGGCAGGAGGAGAGGAAGAAGGTAAAGAGAGTGGAACTGAGGGT
Source organism: Polypterus bichir lapradei (assembly GCA_026402145.1). Taxonomy (NCBI): domain Eukaryota; kingdom Metazoa; phylum Chordata; class Cladistia; order Polypteriformes; family Polypteridae; genus Polypterus; species Polypterus bichir. The sequence goes on along the minus strand of JANRMT010062796.1, from coordinate 29,791,476 downwards.
AGGAACTTTGAATGTTGGCAGTATGACTGGTAAGGGAAGAGAGTTAGCAGATATGGTGGAGAGAAGGAAGGATGATATATTGTGTGTGCAAGAGACTAAATGGAAGGGGAGTAAGACCAGGTGGATTGGAAGTGGATTCAAATTGTTCTGGCATGGTGTGGATGGGAGGAGAAATGGGGTAGGGTTATTATGAAGGAGCAGTATGTCAAGAGTGTTTCAGAGGTGTAAAAAGTGTCAGACAGAGTGATGATTATGTGTGACGATGAATGTTGTTAGTGCATATGCCCCCCAAGTTGGGTGTGCGATGGATAAGAAAGAAGATTTCTGGAGTTAGTTGGATGAAGTGATGGACAATGTACCCAAGGGACAGAAAGTGGTGATTGGAGTAGATTTTAATGGACATGTTGGTGAAGCGAACAGAATGGATGAGGAGGTGATGGGTAGATATGGTGTCAAGGAGAGGAATAAAGAAGGTCAGATGAGAGTGGATTTTGAGAAAAGGATGGACATGGCTGCGGTGAATAAGTATTTTAAGAAGAGGGAGGAATATAGGATGATGTTCAAGAATGGAGGAAGATGCACACTGGTAGATTATATCCTATTCAGGAGGGTCAATCTGAAGGAGACTGAACACTGCAAAGTGGTGGCAGGGAAAAGTGTACTTAGACAGCATAGGATGGTGGTCTTTAGGAGGACGTTGGAAATCAAGAAGAGGAGTAGAGTGAAGGCAGAGCCAAGGATCAAATGGTGGAAGTTGAAAAAGGAAGACTGCAAGGTTGAGTTCAGGGAGGAGGTAAGACAGGCACTGGGCAGCAGTGAGGAACAACCAGACAGCTGGGCAAATACAGAAGATGTAGTAATGAGCTGTATGAGAGACTGGACACTAAGGAGGGAGAAAAGGACCTGTACCTGTAAGGGTGACAGCTAGAAGGGTGCTTGGCGTGACATCTGGAAAACATGAAGGAGGAAAAGGAAATCTGGTGGTGGAAAGGGGAAGTACAGGAGAGCATACATAGGAAGAGGTTGGTGAAGAAGTAGTGGGACAGTCAGAGAGATGAAGAAAGTAGACAAGAGTACAAGGAGATAAGGCGCAAGGTGAAGAGCGAGGTAGCAAAGGCTAAAGAATAGGCGTATGATGAGTTGTATGAGAGGCTGGACACTAAGGAGGGAGAAAAGAACCTTTACTTATTGGCTAGACAGAGGGACCAAGCTGGGAAAGATGTGCAGCAGGTTAGGGTGATAAAGGATAAAGATGGAAACATACTCACAAGCGAGGAGAGTGTGTTGAGCAGATGGAAAGAGTACTTTGAGAGGCTGATAAAGAGAATGAGAGAGAGAGAGAAGGTTGGACGATGTGAAGATAGTGAATCAAGTTGTGCAATGGATTAGCAAGGAGGAAATAACGGCAGCTATGAAGAGGATGAAGATTGGAAAGGCCGTTGGTCCAGATGACATACCTGTGGAAGCATGAAGGTTTTTAGAAGAGATGGAAGTGGGGTTTTTAACCAGATTGTTTAATGGAATCTTGGAAAGTGAGAGGATGCCTGACGAGTGGAGAAGAAGTGTACTGGTACCAATTTTTAAGAATAAGGGGGATGTGCAGAGGTATAGTAACTACAGAGGGATAAAATTAAGGAGCCACAGCATGAAATTATGGGAACGATTAGTGGAAGCTAGGTTTAGAAGGGAAGTGATGATTACTGAGCATTGGTATGGTTTCATGCCAGGACAGAGCACCACAGACGTGATTTTTGCTCTGAGGGTGTTGATGGGCAAGTATAGAGAAGATCAGAAGGTATCGTATTGTGTCTTTATGGACCTGGAGAAAGCACGACAGGAGTTGTGGTATTATATGAGGAAGTTGGGATGGCAGAGAAGTATGTAAGAGTTGTACAGGATATGTACGAGGGAAGTGTGACAGCGGTGAGGTCTGCGGTAGGAGTGATAGATGCATTTAACATGGAGATGGGATTATATCAGGGATCGGCTCTGAGCCCTTTCTTATTTTCAATGGTGATGGACAGGTTGACAGACAAGGTTAGACAAGAGTCCCCATGGACAATGATGTTTGCTGATGACATTGTGTTCTGTAGTGAGAGCAGGGTGCAGGTTGAGGAGACCCTGCAGAGGTGGAGATATGCTCTAGAGAAGAGAGGAATGAAGGTCAGTAGGAACAAAACAGATGTGGAAATAAGTGGAAGGTCAGTGGAATGGTGAAGATGCAAGGAGTAGAGGTGGATGAGTTTAAATACTTGGGATCAACAGTACAGAGTAATGGGGATTGTGGAAGAGAGGTGAAAAAGGGAGTGCAGGCAGGGTGGAATGGGTGGAGAAGTGTCAGGAGTAATTTGTGATAGATGGGTATCAGCAAGAGTGAAAGGGAAAGTCTACAGGATGGTACTGAGGTCAGCTATGTTATATGTGTTGGAGACGGTGGCACTGACCAAAAAGCAGGAGACAGAGTTGGAGGTGGCAGTGTTAAAGATCCTAAGATTTGCATTGGGTGTGGCAAGGATGGATAGGATTAGACATGAGTACAGTAATCCCTTGCTACTTCGCGGTTCACTTTTCACAGATTCACGACTTTGCGGGTTTTTAAATATAGTAGTAGTATTTCCTAGTCTAAGAACAACAAAACAAGTTCGGTGACTAAGTGCGTTGTAACACGGGCTGTGATTGGTACATGGGAGGGAGACGACAAATCACAGCTTCCCGCTTTCTAATCGGGCCTGTGATTGGTGCTTTGACTGATGCCCAGATCCCACACCATCTCCCCTTGTCTCTCTGTCGCGGCCATTTCGCTTCAAGCTTTCTCGCCGAGCAGTTTACTTTACACTGTACTGTGTGTGATTTTTTTTGTGGTTTCTTTGTGTTGAACTTCGCTTCAATTTTCACCCCCTGCAATGGCTCCCAAACATGCTCCGCCTACAAGCTGCTCTTCGACCGGAAAAAGAAGCAGCGGCAGCAACTGCCGATCACAATGTTTTTGCAGCCTCGCAAAAAAGAGCCAGTTCCTACTACTACTATGGATACACCTTCGGAAACCATGGAAGAGGTGCCCCAGGAAATGTTAGGTAGGTCTCTGTTATTAATAGAGTAAAGGGTGAGTTGTAAACAGTACAGGGAGGGTTTAAAAACGTCCAAATACACGTTAAATAATTAAATAAATATGGTGTCCCTACTTCGTGGAAATTCAGTTATTGAGGCCGGCCTTGGAACCTATCTCCCGTGATAAACGAGGGATTACTGTACATTAAAGGGTCAACTCAGGTTGGACAGTTGGGAGGCAAAATCAGAGAGGCAAGATTGGATTGGTTTGGACATGTGCAGAGGAGAGATGCTGGGTAAATTGGGAGAAGGATGTTAAGGATAGAGCTGCCAGGCAAGAGGAAAAGAGGAAGGCCTAAGAGAAGGTTTATGGATGTGGTGAGAGAGGACATGCAGGTGATGGGTGTAACAGAGCAAGATGCAGATGACAGAAATATATGGAAAAAGATGATTTGCTGTGGCGACCCCTAAAGGGAGAAGCTGAAAGAAGAAGAAGTCTGTCTTTATTTATATTGATTAAAAGAAATGCCCCCTTATGGATTGGTTAGGGAATCAAATCTTTACTCTGTTGCCTCAGTGTGGTGTCCAGTGCACAAATTAAGGTCCACATTACAATTTGGCTTATTTCTAGAAACCACAGTCCACAGCAGCATCAAAAGCAGCAGTTATTATGGACAGGACAGTGGCTGCCCTGAGTTCTCTTACTTTATCTGGATATCCACAATTTTTATTTTTTTGTAAGTCTTAGAAAGCAGCATTATTGTTCGGAATTCTGCTTTTTCTTGCCCCATCAACTTCAGTGTACGCTTCTTAACTTGTACTATAGGTGTGATTAGAAATGACTGGGAATATCATTAAAGGATGCAAGAAACATTTAAAGGAACATCTAAATTCAGTGAAGATGCTCTCGTTCGATGGTGATATGTGAACAGTATCTGTAGCCAAGGCCTCCGTAGTAGCTGAGAAGATCCATGGTGTAAAGGATGGGTGAGTATGAACTGGACATGTTCAGCACTTTGGAAACTGCAGAGGTCTCTTAGTTAACAGGTCTTTTCAGCATTCAGTTCCTCAGGATGTTTGTCACATTTTTAAAAGGGAAAAAGAGGTGGTGTTCCAGTTTATGAGGGATCACACTTCTCGATCTCTCTGAGAAAACCTAGCTGGGGTACTAAAACAGAGACTATAGCTAACAGCTAAACCACAAGTTCAGAAGGAACAAATCATGTTCACCCACAGTTGTTAAGCAGTGCTCCAAACTTTTGTCACCATATAGATATCTGATGCACCAGGGAGATTTAAACAGTCTTGTACTCACATTTTATCGACGTAAAGAGGGTAGTACAGTATCTTGTTCGATGCTTAACAAAGGTGTGGGGGCCGGTGCCCACTGCTGTGTGACATTTGCCCCTTGTATTTTGTAGCATAAAAGCTGAGCTATCATACTTGGCAATAAGTTAAATCTATTTAAAGAGGTACTGGATTGGATTTTCATCGACAGGATATTAGGATGCATTGGAGACAGGAAGAGTGGCTAGTATGGCTGCTTGAGGGTTGCATCTCTTAAATTTTTCTCCTGGCTTTATAACACTGTGATTTCTAATGCACACAAGAACCATCCATTGATGTGGTTGGGATGAGAGACAGCATTTCCAAATCTGAAGTCACAGTTCTCTCCCAGAAACAGTAAACTTCTCTTTGCATGAAACGGAGGAATGGTTTCCCCAGGAATATCTGTTATGAGGCCTTTTTCACTAGTGAGGGTTGGAGCCACATTATGACCCCTTCCACATGAGTTGTCTTGTTTCTAACTATTGGAAAAGATCCCAAACACTCTGTGGGACTTTGTATCTGTTAGCACTCCTGGGGACACTTGGAAATTCCCCAGAAGGGAATTGAGACCTTTAGATGAATGAGTGGATAGATGCTAGGTATGATCAAGGAAAAATATACATCAGTAAAGTACAAATTAGCAGCTCTGGGTAATTTTTTATTTTAAACAAAATTAGGAATAACCCATTTATTTCGTCAGTGTTATTACAGGGATTATCATAGTTTTTTTTATATCTCCAAAGACCCAAAGCAGATTACTAATCCAGTCACTATCTCTATAAAGATTACATGTTCTCCCCCCACCACATTTGCATTGTCTTCAGCTGCTCCAGCTTCCTCCAAAGATGTACGGCTTGAGTAAATGGTTTATGCTACATTGGTGGTGCATGAATCCATGTGAGTGTATGCTGTGAGGAGTAGGAATCTCTTCCAAGGTTGGCTCCTACTGTATGTTGCACATGATGTTAACCAAAATAAGATTTAGCTCTCTGCCACCCTACAATGGATGAATGTTATGGTGATGCAGAGCTCAGAGCTGCTTTCTCACAGCACCACAGCTCTGACTTTTACTTCCAGTCCCGTGAGTGTCCATGTGAAGTTTGCATGTTCTCTCGGTGTGTTTTCAGCACATATTAGACCAACTGGTTTACCATGAGACTGAGTGTATGCATGAGTGGTCCCTGTGGTGCACTACTGTCATATTTTATACCTGATTATGTTTAGCTGGGAGATCCCAACTCCATCTCTCCCAGATACAGAATGGAAAAGGCATGTTCAGAAAATACTACAAGAAGATGTTATTGTTATGCAGCAGCAAAGGAGAGCATATTAATGAATACACAAATGATGAACATGCTTGGAATAAATTGACATAAAATTATATTATTGATTTGTACACTGCCAACAAAAATAACCTAATTTATTTAGTCCCTATGGGTACACTGACAAAACAGTAATAACATTGACTAATTCAACTGTGTTTTAATTTGTCCTATATTACATTATTAAAAACCTTGACAAGCAGGCATTTATTTATAATTTCATGAACATATTTAGAAAAAGTAATGCATACATTTTTTATGTAGCTGTGACATGGTCTATGTATGCATCTATAATGTAAAATATCCTGAAAAAGAGATATTTGCGTATAGATATTTTTAAATTGCAGAAACAGATGTTACCGTAGATGGATTAGCACTACCAAGCAGTGACGCCATAGTTGCTTTACTGATCTCCGTTGCAATGGTAAAGCTATACATAACATGGGAGCTAACCAGCACTTGCGTCAATATTCCACAGTTCATAAAGTTGTATCAGCATCTGTTTATCTCTCATTCCTAATTACTCATGTAAAACAGATTTATATGAAGGATGGGATGTTGTTAAAAGAGCTGTAATCTATCACAGTTATTCTGGTCTTGACACATAATGAGTGACATCAAATAGTGGTCTGATCTCATCAGTAATCTTTTATGTTGCACTCCATATCATCACAGTGACTGAGGAGCTGAAACTGGGGATTGCAAGACTGAAAAGAATGTGTTATGACACACTGGTGGATATATCTAGTCAGTCAGTCGTTGTCTAACCCATTTAGTCCTGAACAGGGTTGTGGGGGTCTGCTGGAGCCTATCTCTGGTAGCAAAGGGCACAAGGCAGGGAACAAACCATGGATAGAGTGCCAGTTCATTGCAGGGCACACACACAGCAAGCACACACTAGGGCCAGTTTAGGTTCACCAGTTTATCTAACCTGCATATCTCTGGACTGAGGGAGGGAATTGGAGCACCCAGAAGAAACCCACACAGACATGGGAAGAACATGCAGACTCGACACAAGGAGGACCGGAACACAAACCCTGGTCTCCTTACTGTGAGGCAGCAGTGCTACCACTGTGCCACCCTGGATATGTCCAGTGCCAGCCCCATTTACAGGTGTGCCTGGTATGAAACAGGGATGACCACAGGCAGAATGGTTGAAGCACCAGCCAGGATATCCCGATTTAATCAAAAAAGAAAAAAAAAAGTCTAGAAATGACAACAAAAAAATGTGTTAACTGCAATTGCAGGCAGACTCTCCTGGGTAGCTTGTCTCCACAACTAGCTAAAAAGCTCTATCAGATCCAGCTGATCAGCCTCTTTTGGTGGAGCAACGGAATATATAACTCCTCGTCTTGAAGGAGTGGGGCACTGCATAAGAGTCAGGGGCATGGTCAATCCTCACAGGTCCATTTCTCTAAACTGTAGGAAAAGAAGAAGAACTTGTCAGCACCATCGCCCCCTACCTTCCTGGGGTGGTATGGCTTACCAGGACAGAGCCCTGAAGGTGGTACCTAGTTGAACATGCAAGAAAACAGGGAACAACTGCATTATAGGGGCAGTGAAAAAATACTGTTGCTGCTCCACAGCCCCTTAGTGCAAATCCCACCCCAGTCACTGTCAGTGTAGTACTTTGCATGCTCTCCTTACATCTTTGTGGGATTTTCTCTGAATACTGCAGGTTTCCTATTACACCCTGAAGAGATGCTTGTGACTCTAAACACACTCCATGTGGGTATGTGTATGTGTGTGTGAGTCCTATAATGGAATTGCACTCCATCTTGAGTTGGTCCACACCTTGAGCCCAGTGCTTCTGGGATAGTCACCAGTTCCTCACAAAACCACAAGTGGAGATGCAAGGTAAAAATAAAATAATAAAAAAGGGATAGTGACTAACAATGAATCAAGAGGATCAAGAACAGTATAGTATAGCAGATCATTCAAAATGGAGGAAGGGAGAGAGAGAACCCCAGAACACCATGTTGCAGTCTTTTCTGCCAGTCTTTCCTAATATTATTCAAACAAATATAATTTGGACAGAAATGACATGTACAGGCGGCTGCTTATAACAGTATTAATTTAAACATCTGCAGTTATAGGTCTGAAGTACAATACTTCAAGTAAGGAAGGTTGAAAGCTTTGAATAAGGTTTTTATACTCACTGATCTTCAAACTGCAGATTAGCAACGTGTTGCCTTTTGATTAGCCTACTGTAGCTGGGAGGACTGGGGGAGCAGTGGTGCCTCGGACTCCTGCAGGGCTTCATGGGAGTTGTAGAGTGGTGCAGCCCTGTTGGGATCCACAGGCGCCGCCAGGGGGTGCTGCAGCAGGAACTGCTGAGACCTTATGGGCAGTTTTTCCACCACGGCCAGAAGTGCTGCCGGAAACGAGTAATCAAGCACCTGGAGCACTTCCGGGTACCTTATGACAGGAGCCAGCAGCCACTACTCAGGAGCCAGAGTTGGGAGGAGGAAGACAAAGCTTGACCAGAGGAGTGGAGGAGAAAAGGAAGAGAGAAGGAAGACTATTATGTTTGTGCTGTGCTTGTGCTGGGACTGTATTGTAAGCGTGGGAAATGGGGTAAGGCATTCCCCACAAGGTAAAAGTAAATAAGAACTCGTGTGTGCCTTGAACTTGTGTCCCACGCTTGTCTGTGTCAGGTTCAGGTGGCAGTGTCAGCCTGGGTGGTCCACACCATGTAATAATCTCATTATAATCTGTACACTTTACAATTAAGGGAATATAAACCTCTAAACCTAAGAATGCGCACCAGTTCATCGAGTTTATCAAAATGTTGATTGCTTATTTCACAAAATCAAAGCAAAATAATTCTGAAGCTCCAACAGGTAACCGTATTTTATTAAGCAGCTTTCACAGCAAATACTGTCCACTTCAATTATTTCCGTATTTCCATAACTCCAGGGCTGGCATGTTATTAAGTTAGACAGAGAATCACTTCTGGGACCTGAACCAGTAATCTTTATTAATTATCATTCTTTGCTGCTAGTCCTCCTAGCATTCAGAGCTCAGTCTGGTGGGTTGCCCCAGTATAACACAAACAGTTCAATGATAAACAATTGTCCAGTATTTAAGGTGTTTTATTTTTGACGCTGAATATGATCAAAGTGTCTCAGCCACTTAACTCCTCCATTCACCTCCGTTCCACCGTCTATGTGGAGTCTGCAGATTGCCGCTGTGTCTGCTTGTGTTTTCTCACACATCCTAAAGGGGTTCATCTAGCTAAACTGGGGGCTCCCAACATGAATTCCTCTAGGAGTGTCTATCAGCGGCTAGCATTTTCTCCGGATTAGATCCCTGCCTTCAACAAGATTCTGTCAGGTTAGGCCCCAGGTTCAGAGGGACATGAAGTGGGAAATGTAGATTAAGAAAATGAATGGATAGATGAAATTTTATCAATCCCAAATATCAGTAGCAATAAGTAAAGAGGGGCCAAGTGAACAAGTCAAATACAATTTGTGTAATGTCATTCATAAGCAAGGTAATACATTCATATATTTGTGAAATATAAATCAACTCATTATGTTCAATAACTCTAGTGTCATGGTGGTTATTTGTAGTGTTTTGCAGACTCGTGCCAAACCAAGTGACCTTTCTCACAACTTTTACTCATCGACATTTCATACAATATATACTCTTTTGCTTCAAACTCTTTCAGATTCAGGAAAAAAAAGCAAATTATGTTAAAACAATTGACCACTTCTGGCTTAAAAGCCAAAATGTGGTAATAAACTTGGTATGTTGTACTATATATTCAGATACACAGACACTTTTAAAATGCATGTTTGCATTTACAGGTAGTGTGTAGTAATGTACAGCTAAAAACAGCTGGTTTTAAACAAGAAAGAGAGACTTTGAGATACAGATAAGTTAATAAGTCACCAGTACACTTTAAGTACCTCTTATAAGAATATTAATCAGTACCAAACCTTTCCTCCTCATCACCAGTCCAATTCCATGCCATAATCTGGTCTGTCCTACCTAACCGTCTCCGTAGCTTTTCTTTTGTAGCTTTTCTTAAACAGGTATGTTATCTCAGAAATGTATTGACAATCGACTCATGGTGATCAAAAGTTAGTCTCTTGGAAAATACAAACTTAACAATTTTCCACAAAACAACCAGGTATGACTTCCAGGGTTCTATAACTTCTACTTATAAATTTGCCAAGGAATTAAATAGCCAAATCAAGTAATAAAAACAATAAAAACAGTTTAATGTAAGATTTCCTGGCATTATAGAATGGGAACCAATCTTAACAGAAACACTGTTTCATTTTTTTTTTTCTACCTAGGGTTTTATACCAGACCTGTACAAAAAAGATATTGACAATTGTGTTGGTATTTATTAATGATTTTGCTAGTTTCCATCCATTACTCAGGTTTACAATTGACATTTCCACCACAAGCCTACAGTTTTTATATATCAGTCTTCCTATCAGCATTCCAGAATTTGAAACTTCTGTCTATTACAAGCCACAGTTACCTTCTCTACAGCTCCGTCCATCTCTGGCCTGCTAAAAACTCTCTCTCTCCTCCACAGTTCCTTAGACACTGCCGCCTTGGCAGTGATGGGATTTAACTTCTGTAATGAAGCACTTAGAATGAAGAACTTCTACCCTGATTGAGCATACCCTTCCCATATTGTGGGCATGGCCTTCAATCAAGCCAGGAGTAGACCTCACAACACCCACTCTAAGAGGAACCCCAATAATGAAACCCACATCCCCTGGTCCTCCTATTGCACCCTAACACTTTCTCTCTCTCCCAAAGGTCATCAAACAAATCTTCCTAATTTTGCAGACTGCTCCTTCCACAAGTGCCTTGTTCCTAACCCTCTCTTGATCCCCTTTTGTTGACCACCTAACCTGCAGCTCACTTGACAGAGTAGAGCCACATTCCTCACAAGGTACTTTCAGCCGTGTCACTAGTTAATAAAACACCAACAATATCCATGGTATTGGTAAATTCAATAAAAACAAGAGGCCACTTGCCAGTCTAAAAGTCTTATTTACTGCATTTCTTGTAGGACGTGTCCAGTCTTCTACATAGGTGAAACAGGGAGATGGCTACCAGGCAATTGCTAGAAGCATGTTAGAGCCATTAAGATCTTACAAAGCATATTGAGCAACACTTCACATCCCTTGAGCCACATTGATCTCTCCATTTGTGGTTTTTCACATGGTTTCAAAGACACTTTACAAAGAAAAACAGAAGAAACTAAGCTCATTCTTAGCCTGGAATAACAGATTTCTCAGGGTTTTAATGACCGACTAATTTTTGAATCTCCCCCTTCATCTTCTCTAATGGCACACCTGCTCTCACCTTTTCTACTTTCACCTGCGCTTCCCATATACAATATGTTACCTGGATTTCCCTTTACAGTTACACACCTGAAGAAGGCAATACAGGTGAAACGTTCAGTCTTTTAACATTCTTTATTTTTCACTATGGAAATAACCTTTAACTGTTTTTCTTTGCAGATGCACACTGATGCAGCCTTACCCTACCTCCAATGATAGATACTTCCATATATAAGATTACAAGGACTGTATCTTGAGAATTGATTTAGTAATAAACACAGAACTTAACACTTAATTTCTTGCTTTCAAAATGTATAAAAATAAATCTCTGAAAGTTGGAGGTAAACTTAAATGGAGTGGCTACTTGTTATCTAAACCAAATAGGGTCTTATTATGAAACTTTCAGGAGTAGTGAAAGAATCTGAGAATTGCAAATGAATGAAAAATTAATGAGGACACTTATGCAAAAGAAAATAAAAACACTTTACTCCCCACTTTTGATGATCTAACACACTGATTGATAAAGTGGCGACCAACAGTACACAGTAATATAAGGCAGTGACAGAAAAAGAAAATATTAAATGCTAAGCTGTTATAATACATCTAAAAAGTGATCAGTCCACAGTCATGTGGGGGTTTGTTATTTTTAAAGACAAAATATTAGCAACAAAACTCTAATACCAAGAAGGAATTATGGGTCAAAAAAGTAAACTAACAGAACAAAATGTAAAATTTTCTAGTGAAAAAATAAGCATTGTTAGAAATATCCAAAAGCTCAGATGCATGGCACACTATAGGGTGGTCCAGATCTAATTATGCAATTTTCATTAAGCTATAACTTATTAAGTTTATTACATAAAAAATCACCCGTAAAATCCTGGACCATCGAGAAGTGTGTGAACTGACGACATGAAGAATCGTCTTTGCGCCGAACTGGAATCATCTCCACATAAATCAAAGTCATCCAGACAGTCTAGATCTGCATAATTAGATCTGGACCACCCTGTACACTGCTGTCATGAACTCAGATTCATTTAAATTTTTTCTGAAAGAAATACAGTACATTTTTCCTTCAAAAACGAAAATGTTTGTGTCATGTTTTTTAACGTGGAGAATCTTTAGGTGTGTTGAAAGGTCATTTAAGTGGCCGTTTTCAGAAGATTACAATTATTAACATCATTACTTTTAAGTTTACCGTAGCACCATATTGTTCATTGATTAGGTCGCTATGCAGATCTGTGGTGGCTAGGGCCATATTCTTTAATGAGTTCTCATTTTGTTTGTTTTTTATTTATTTATTTTTTTTGCTAGAAATCTTTTCAGTTAAGAGTTCTTACCAGCTGTGCCTCGTGCTTGAACCCAAGCTACAAGGGTTGGCTTTCACTCCAAATAACCCTGAGGCTGGTAAAGATGCTCAACCATTCTCATTCTGACCCTGCTTCTTTTAATACATGGTGGGAACCAACACCAGATGGGCTCCCTTTCCAACTCTGTAATCCAGCGCACGGTGAATAATCAGTTAGGAGGTCGGAGAAAAGTGCAAACTCCACACAGATAGCAAAAGCAGGCCAGGATTCAAACCCAGTCTTTTAAGGTCACCTACTTGCACATCTTTGCTTCCAGTTCAACAAAATGTACTGTACAGATGGAGAGTATATATTGCAAAATGTTGCTAAACAAATCTCTGGAAATTGAAAGAGTTCTTGGAAATTATCATTGCAGAAAGTACACTAATTCCAAGAATTTCAGAAAAAAATTTTCTTCTGAGCATTTCACTTTACATTTATTCCGATTTTTGTTCGGGAAGCTACAGCTAGATGTGAAACTGCATTCTCTAAGGAAGAACAGCCTTTCTGTGCTCATCTGATTTCCATCCACCTCTTCTCAGTGAGTTTTTCAGTGCTTACCAAAAAAAAAACAAAAAACTGAGCGTGATAGTGATGGTTGTGAGGGGAGAAGGGGGATTGGATGCGTGGGCATCTGTTCAGATCACCTACTGTAGGAACGTCAGACATGCCTGTAATGCAACACGCCAATTGTTACTCACTTAAAGGAGCCCTCCTCAGTTTTACACTTTTTAAAACATGAGCAGCAGTGACTGGAGTTTAGGGACAAGACAATTCATTTTGACTAACAATTTTACAAGAGATGAGAAAGAAGACTTCCTTATCGTTGAAAACAAGGGATGATTGAGCTGTTCACAAGCTGACTCTGTCAAGATTCTGTAGTGAAAGTGTGTAAACCACACATTTGGATGCTGTTAATGCGCAGGTATAAACAAAGGCATTAACAAAATAATTAAACAGTACAATTCACCAGAAAAGAGAAAAGAAGATGATAATGTAACCCAGTTTTACGATATAAGATGGAATAGGACAGACTGAGCAGGTTGCCACCAAGGTCTTCTAGTCAAACAGAGTGTGTTGAGCAGAATAACCGTCATAGATGACTTGACTGAAGCCACTGGAATTGTGTTAACTGTGTCTTTGAATTACACGCGATAAACTTGGATTGAATGTCTACAGTATAGAGGAAGGAAAATGTTATCATTAAGTGTTGCTGGCCATAAAGATTTCATTTTTTAGCAACTAAGGAATACCTATTACCATTCAACAAATATAAAATACCAGTTATGGTGTATTGCACGATAACGTGTAGTGAATAAACTTGACTTATAGTTTTCATCCTCTCTCTCTATACTTTTAGCATTCGTTTGCTCAGAGGTTGATGCGCTTGCTGCTTCCTGAGCAGCTCTTCTTTTCTCCACCCTACCGGCACGCTTCTTCTCTTCTTTCGTCGGTATCTTTGCGCACTACAACTGATTAAGTCAGTTTTTGTGTTGCAATTGCTTGGTACATTTTTCTTAATTTTTCACTTAAGCTGGCACTGAAGTCTTCAATCTGCCTCAAGAATGATTTAAGATATGAAGAGGTAGAGGAAGTGACAGCGACAGTGGTGTTGTTTCTACAATAAAGTAAAATAAAAATAAAAAGAGTAATAAAAAATCATCACCCTGAAAGCGGATAGTAGATGTCACATAGTACAGTATATGTGTACCAAATTTCAGGTCAATTGATCAAACGGTTTGCAAGCTACAGGTGATCTGAAATCCTGGACAGACAAACGGGCAGCCACGGTAGCGTATTATATAAGAAGATTGTCTTTCCGACACCTGTGGAGGATTGTACAGGCCGTCCCACCAGCCTCTGGCAGAAGGTAGGAATGACACTTAAATGAGGTACCAACCCATTACAGGGCCAACTCACATTCAAACAAGGCCAGTTCATAACATACATTTTTCGGGAGGTGGAAAAAAATATCCGAGTACTGTATTTGAAGCAATGTATGCTTTTTTTCTGTTATGAAACTAAAATCTCCAATTTGGAATTAAGTGAGGTGGCATTGAGGATTTGGGGTCTATGGCACTTGATGAAAAAAATTGACTTTCATTCCAGCACCAACTTTTAGTAAGACTGATGCCATTTTAGTTTATTTTTGACCTAGACAGAGAACTAACATATGACATTTGTTAAAAAAAAAATTAATCTACAAGATATTTTGGGCATTGTAATGCCACAGTGGTGCATTACATATCCAACATCAAGGATGTCAATTCCATTCCCCAGTCATTACCAATATGTGCGTTCGCATGTTCTCCCCATATCTGTATGGGTTTACCTCTTAACGTTACCAATGACTTATGTGTTAAGATAATTGCTGGCTTGTAACTTGTCCTATGTTAGGTGTCTGTGTGGGGGAAAAGCGATGAACTGATGTCACGTCCTGAGTATGTTTCTGCCATTTTTTTTTTTTATATACTTTGTTAATCCCAGAGGGGAAACTGTCTTTTCACATGACTTTTAGGTGGTCAGAGCTCAGGATCAGCCATCGTACAGTACAAGTGGAGCAATTTTCAGGTTGCTCAAGGGCCCAACAGAGGAAGACCATTTCTGGCAGTAACAGGACTTGAACCGTTAACCTTCTAGATACCAGCGCATGGAAAGGCTCCAGCCATATCGCCACCATAAACTAGACTAGGATGGATTGA
The DNA here is from genome assembly GCA_026402145.1 of Polypterus bichir lapradei. Classification (NCBI taxonomy): domain Eukaryota; kingdom Metazoa; phylum Chordata; class Cladistia; order Polypteriformes; family Polypteridae; genus Polypterus; species Polypterus bichir. Next base: position 29,776,414 of record JANRMT010062796.1, on the reverse strand, counting down.
GAATGTTAAGATGTTCATTCATTAGACACCCTACCATCCTGCCCCAAACTTGATCTTTAGTGAACAAAATGCAATAGTACCATATTTGTTGAGATGCTCTCATTCCAATTCCTTGTACAATATTTGTTACAGATGCTAGAAGCAAATATGTATGTATTTATTAAAAAGTTGAAAGCAGAAGAGTTTAAAACCTATGGGAGATAAAGCATACCGAATAACCTCTTCATTTTCTGAACAATTTTTTGGTAATGTTATCAACTTAGACAGATGGTTTCTGGAAGTGAGGGTGCCCCCAATGTCAGATCAAGCTCCAGACCCAAAGTTGCCAGCAACTTTAGTAGAAATTAAGAAACTGCTCCCCAATAATTACAAGAGTACTGAAGTATATGTTTTTCACTGTGGGGGGAATCTGTTATGGAGCTAGATTTACTTTTATTTATTTGGCTGACAGTTTTATCTAAAGCGACCTACAACGTTTGAGATACAATTAGTTAAGTTCCTTTTTATGTTCTCCCATTAGAGCATAGGTGGGTGAAATGACTTGCTGAGGGGTCACACAGTGTCAGTTGTGGGATTCAGACCCACAGCTTCAGGGTTTGAAGTCCAGAGCCTTTAACTACAGTGCCACTGCCTGCCTTGGTAGATAACTAAGAATATTTGACCGGATTATTATTAATTTACTTCAGATTATGCAGTTTTGTTCCCCAGAATAAGTTGATTGTAGACAGATTTCGCTGTCCTTTCACAGTAAAAAATGCCAAAAGCTAAAACCTGAATACAATAGTGCTCTGGTTTTCAACTTGTGAGTGCTTTATAAACTGGGAAAGAGACATGATTAGTAAGCACAAACCTCAAATACTGAAACATTAAGGCGTTTTCTAAAGCTAATGTTGTAAACGCCACAGAGAGACTTCTCAGTTGGAAGACAATGACCAGCACTGTCACTTGAGCCTCCACAACAGAGTAATAAGCCAAAGACTTCTATAGAGTGAAGTGAAAAGTAGATCCTCAGCAGACGGAAAGCCGAGATGGGTAATCCCAATCAGGGAAAATGTAGAGTAATACTACAGAATAGTGTTGGACTAGCCATCAGGCTTCAGGTGAAAATTAATGTGCTCACTGGTTAAAAAAAACTGCAGAAATACTAACATAACAAAACCTTCTCAAACTCATGTAATCCAATTCAAAGTCATAGGGGGCTGGGCGGTGCTGGGCACAGGGCAGTAAACAACTCTGGACAAGGCACCAGACCGCTGCAGGGTCATGAAAAGTGTAAAGTCAAAATGATTATAAATTGTAGTGAAGCTGAAGGATGATTTTCATGAAATGCGGTACGGGGAATTTGTCTTGCCATTGTGTTAGCCTTTACAATTTGGGATCAAAACTGAGATCACATGTTATTTAGTAAACGAGAAAAAAGTTTTCTTTTGTCTGTTTCACTTTAGCACTATGGTTTGCTTTTACTCCCAACAGGATTAGCTTGTTGTACGGCTTTTGGTTCCTTTTTTCTGATCACTGATAGGATCTGCTAGGCCATTTATCTCCAAATCTTGTATTCTTTTGTGCTTTATAAAATCTTGACCACACAGTAGCACTCTTAGCGCATATTATATTTTAATTATATTTGCATGTGTTTGTTGATTGAGATGGTACCCAACACACAACACAGTTCTAGAAATTTCAGCATCCTACCCACATTTTCAAGTCATTTAACCTAGAAAACATGCATGTAAAGCACAAACACAAATGGATTGATACAACACAGAAACAATACCTATCAAAACATGTGGTGTACGAAGCAAACATCATGATTTTTTTCAGAAAGTCACTGGATATGGAGTGGCAGGCACTGGGAAATGCAAGCTTTGATTCTGATACTGGAGAAGTAGGGTCTCTTGTAGTAAACGTGACAGTGCTGGGGTCAGAAAAGAACGCTAAAGGGTTTGTTGACCAAAGGTCATCAAAAGCCATTGAGGATACAGGATCTGATGGAAGTGATTTTCATTCAAATATTTAACTTTGCTTTAAGACACGCACAAAATAACAGATATCTGGTATATGCAAATGATGATACTAGCCACGTTTAGTTTCGCACAAAGTTTTCACAAACTGACACCAAAATTTGTTTTGCTTGTGATTTTCCATTTGTAAAATGAAAAACTCAATAAAAAAGGGATTTTTGGATTTTTTAAAGATTTTTCTGGGTTGAAAAACAATGAATACTTCTGTTTAAAGCCTTGTTCGCATTTTTGCTTTTACTTTGCGCAGTGTGTAATCCAGGTAATTAGCAGTACACTGTTAAAACCGTTCTATTTTGTTGCTCACGTTTACATCACCGATGACAAGTGCATTGTAGTTTTAAATTTTCACACTATGACACGACAAAATGCCCCATTTTACTTCTTACTGCATTTTCTTCACATTTTCACTGCATGAAAAGCCACCCCTCCATTCTTCCCTAATGACCGCCCTTTCCTGATTCTTCATTCCTGCAGATGAGGTGAAGATATCCATGCTCCACATCTGTCTACACTTGATAGGAAAGGAGGCCAGTGATTTTATTTTTTTCCCCTCTAGTGATTTTTATTTAAACACTAAATTCCAGCCGGATACATGCAGAATTAATACAAGAAAATCTTCGAAACAGGAACTAAACACCTCTCTTACTATATCAATGAACGGTACATCAATGGTACTTTGAAATTTGTTTTGTCAGGTGAAACTTCAATTTCACGTGAATCCTTCTGTTCATCAGTACCAAGTACAGATGCATGTTTCAGAATAGCACTTTGGGGAACCATGGCTCAAATCTCAGTAAAGGAAATAGGAATTGATGGTTAGTTTGATCTGAAAAGCCTGTTTTTGTCAACACATTTATTTTCCTTTTGCACTCTTATCAGACATTTCTTAAATGTAGCACAACTGAAGAAGAGAGTGATTACATTTCAAATGCTCTTGCTATAACATAATTCACTTAATCTTTATGGCTTCGTTCACGTAACCTCTGGCTTTCATTCATTGTTCAAATCAAACCAATAAAGGTGATATTGTGCATGAAGTGTTCGGCTACTGACAAACAATAAAAGACTTACCTATTCTGCAGAAAACGGATGGAAAAAATGGAACACATTGAAGAAATTATTGTCTTGGAGGTTATCATATTCCATTCTTTCAAACTAATTCATTGAGGGAGAGAGATGAACACCAGAGAGTAGAAACCATATATTATCTCAGTCACACTTTTAAATAAATAAGAAGGTAGATATTCACTATTTACTTTGCATTAATAAAACAACTTCCCAAGACTAAAGGGTAGGCAAGAGGCCAAGAATACTATAATGAACTATAGACAAAAAGTAAACTGAACCCACACGCCCCCTCTCCTCGACTGGCATTCCTGAGTTGACTCTAAAGTGCATCGTCTGACAACAAAGGTTGTCAAAGGTGTCAATGAAAGTTAATCTGACACATCTGCAGAGTCTCCTTTAGACAAAAAGGATGGACATTCATGTCAGGCTTATAGCTGCAACCTGAACTCTGCCTGAATGTAATGGAAAAAAAGGCACCTATAAATCAATCTCAATCAAATTTTATTTGTCACATACACATTTTACATACAATATAATATGTAGTGAAAATGCTTAGTTGCCCACCTCCAATGATTGTGCCTTTAAGGAGAACATAAAAGGAAAGATATGTGACTTTCTCTATTGGATAGAGTCTCTCCATACTGGTCTTTAGACAGTGGTATCATTTACCTGACCGCAGCACACAAACAAGGTTGATGCTGGGATGTCTGATATCTCTGATTATTTTCTTTGACCAGGCCTGACATCTCTTGGTTTAGGTCTCTGGAAGTTAGAGAGTGCACACCCAGTGATGTGTTTAGCTGACCACACCACTCCCTGTACATCTTTGTGATTCTGTTCCATGATGATCCCAAATTAGGCAGTAATCCTTCCTGTTTAGATGTTCTTCAGTAATTGGTAAGGAAGACTGAAAGCCCTGAGGTATCTGAGTTGATAAAGACATTGTTGTGTCTTCTTTACCAAAGTGTCATTGTGGTTTGGACCAGGTCACGTTCTCTGTGATATGAGATATCTGAAACTGTCCACCCTTTACACCTGAGTGCTGTTAATAGTGAGGGGATTGTAGCACCTCTGCCATTTTCTCCCAAAGTCTGCAATCAGATTCTTCCTCACATTCAGAAGCATACTGTTGTCCTCACAGCAGTATCACAGACTCTGCACTTCATCCAGGTAAGCCTTCTGAATGTTGTTAGATATCAGGCCTACCACAGCTGTGTCATTAACAAACTTCACAATGAGGTTAGAGTGATGTGAAGCCATGCAGTCATATGTGTAGAGGGAGTATAGAATTGGTCTGAGAACACGGCCCTGTGGAGCAGCTGTGCTGAGAGTGATGGATGATGAAGTGTGGTCACACTCTCAAACCACCTGGAGTCTGCCCGTCAAGAAGTTAAAAACCCACAGGGACACAGGTCCCTAAACTTGGCAATGAGCTTAGAGGGTATTATTGTGTTGAATGTAGAACTGTTAATAAACAGTATTCACACACAATTTCCTCTCTTGTTGTCCAGGTGGGCTAGTACTGTATGAAGGATAAAGGTAATGGCATCATTTGTGCATCTACTGGAGTTATATGCAAGCTGTAATGGATCCAGTTCTTTTAGCAGAGAAGAGCATATGTGATTTTTGGCTGCCTCTTAACACACTTCACTGTGGTAGGAATTAGTGCGACAGTGGAAAGAAGCTTCTCCTTGAAGTCTTTCTGTACAAGTCTTTAGACAGCAGTATTGTTTACCAGACTGCAGCACACAAATGAGGCTGATGTTGGGATGCCTGGACGATAGTCATTCAGACATGTTGGACTTGCCTTCTTAGGTGCAGGGAAAATGGTGGGTCTTTTAAAGCATAACAGACTGGGTTAAGGAGAGATCAAATAATACAATTAAAACTGGTGGACGCTGATCAGCACAGACCTTAAAAACACATTCCGGAATGCCATCCAAACCTGCTGCTTTCCTGGGGTTCACGTTCCTAACAGCTCTCCTTACATCATGTTCTGATAAACTGAGAGCTGTTTCCTCTTTAAGCTATTCTCCCACACACAGATGTACTGGACTGCTGGCTGGTATTAGTGACATTCATATCCAAGTGTATATAGAAATTATTAAGCTCATCTTCCAGAGAGGTGTCTGCACTCACCATGGTGGGAGTAGTTACTTTATAGTTCGTTATTGTCTGCAGACCTTGCCACATGCACCTAGGGACTAGATTGTTAAAATTGCCCTTTCACTTTTTCCCCACATCTTTGCTTAGTGTCTTTCACTGCAGGCTGTAATTGTCCATATTCTAAGCCATGAGTTGTATGCAGTGTGATGTGAGTTTAGTACATCACAGATGGTTTTATCCACCTAACGTTTCTGGTTTGGGTAAGTCCTGATGCTATTTCATTTACGAGATATCCATTGTAACAAGTCATGATTTCTGTAAATACATTGCCATCATCCTCACAACTGCATCTGAACATATCCCAGTCATAACTCAGTGTGTCCTGAAAAATGGCCTCTGATCAGTTTGTTCAACGAGCAACCACACGCATGACTAGAGCTTCTTGTTTTAACGTTGGTTTATAAACTGGGCATAAGAAAGAGTGCAGCATGGTTTGATTTACACAACAGAGGCAGTAGCTGTGCTTTATAGCCATCTTTATTCAGAGTACAGCAATGATCCAGCGTCCTGTCCCCTCTAGTAGAACATGCAATGTGGTGATTAATGTACAGCATTACCTTTTTGAGACTAGCATTGTTAAGATCGCATCCAGGTTATCATTCTGGAGGTGACTGAGCATCTCATACAGTTCCAACTGGACAGTGTCGGTGTCCACTTAAGGTGGAACATACACAGTCGAGACAATGACTGAATCTATAACTGGAACTGAGTTTGATCATATGACCAGAGTTTACACCTTCCTTCAATACTAGCAGAGTTCACGTCTTCTGTGTCTTTGGGGAGATGGAAGCCGACAATATGTTTTCTCAGGGGAGCTGAAAGCTGACGAGCAACTCTCTTTGGGATTGAGAAGCCATCCACTCTCTGTGGAACAAAAAGCTCACAAACTTTCTTTGGCCTGGAAGTTACTCTCCACAGAAATATGGAATTGGGTGTCGTCAGCTCACTCTAAATCCACTCTGACAAGCCAAGAACTGTGCCAGTGACTGAGCCCAGTCCGAGAAGACTAAGAAGCAGCATTACTGCAAGAAGGGGACTTCAGCAGCTGCACCCTTGTGCCAGAAAGACAAACACTTTTCACTATGAAGTTGCAGAGGACACAGCAAAGAGTCTAACAGCAAGGTGAGGAAGGCAGGATCACAACACACCATTGACACAGGACCATATACTGTAGCAAAAACTAAGGCTGCACTCTAATGCAAGAGAAGTTCTCCACTTGAAACTGAGGCAACAACGCACAACTGCATCAGACATCATTCTTGAAGGCTTGGTATCATAAAACTGCTTATCTGTGCCAAGATAAATTAGAAGAATTAGTAGCCCGTAAACAGCCAGCCTCTTCTCTGTTATATGTCTTTCTTGTGTCCTGTCTTCAATGTCAATATAATGTATACGCAGTTAGCATATTTCTATAATTGTGTGTATCAATTAATTGTATTTTACTGTTTCTTAAAATGAGTGTGCTTCAGTTACCTTGATATAACAGTTGGAAACTGTTCCTACAGAGAAGGTTAAGGAAAATAAAGTGGGAGCCTACCATATTATTGAATTATTACTGGCACTGCCAAAGGCAAAACTGATAATTAACTGATTAACTAACATCAATACAATCTCTTTCTCACATCTTACACATTTCCTACAGTGCAATATCTGTAATCAGACATAGCCTATGACCAAAAAAAAAAAAACATTGCTGCTTTTTATTTATGTTGTTACTAAATTTAGCACTTGGGCTGCTCTACTAAATTCAGGAGGACACACAAATGGTCTGGGTCTCCTATTGAAAGTCTGAAATGCCAGAGAGGTTTTAAGGACTGGGATTACAGAACTATGCCCTAACACCCCCTATAAACCTATCAATAAACGGAGGTCTCATTATCTAACCACAGTATAATGAGCTGGGAGGCAGGAGGCACAAATTCACACAAATGGAGAAACTTAGACAAGAAAGACCAACTCAAAACAAGAGGAATGTGAGCAAGGGCCTGCAGATTTTCTTCTGCCAGCTCAACCGCATTCTTAACTTGTGCTTTTTGTTTATAACAGCTCTGGAGAATGAGGACTGGCAGCATTTGGGTTAGACATGCAAGGATGAATTTCACTGGACTCTGTACATGTGACAGTAGTATTACTGCTACTAATCCATTCAAGAAAAGAGAAGGGGGAACTGGCTGGCCCAGTTTTCTGATATATTGCTGCCTGTGAATAGTTTGAACACTATCCTCCTACCCATGCTGGTTTTCATTCTGTACTATGGTTTCTTCACACATCCCAAAGAATACAAATATTAGCTTATCTATAATCATCTAAACTAGCCAAATTTAGATTGTGTGAATGAGTTTACTTTGTAGTGGAATGGCACCTTGTCTGCAGTTGTATCCCGCCTGGCGCTTGATGATATCAGGATGCCTGTCCACTTTCCATAACCCAGTATTATAAAATGCAAGTACAAAAGAATGACGGATTGTTGAAATGAGGGTAAAGCAAATTGTTTTTTGTTTTCCTAAGTGATTTTGTATTTGGTACAGCATTATAATCTTATTAGCTCTTTAAAGTGCCTTAAAATGGTGCATGCTGTTAATTATCATTATTGTTAGTGAGTATCAGTTATGGAAAAAGATGATCTGCTGTGGCAACACCTACCAGGAGAAGCTGAAAGAAGAAGTTAGTGAATATCAGTGGTGTAAAGTAATACATTACATTTACTCTCACTACAGTACTTGAGCAGACTATGTAGGGAATTGTACTTTTTAAAGTATTTTTAAATTCAATTATGTTTACTCTTTAAAAGTATATTATTTAGTAATAATTCTACTTAATTACCTTTTCAAGGTGTGTTTTTACAAACTGCAATTGATTGGCTATAGTCTAAATCTATAGTTCACTGTGGCCAATTAAAATAAAATGGCATGCAACCATTTTTGAGGTCATAGGTTATGATCTTGTTATGTGAAGTGCTTTGGAGAGCAACACAATGGTCATGCCATTTTCTCTGGCTCTCAGTGGGTACAGCTCAATATACAGGGGGAGTCAAAATGATTTTAAAACTAATGGTACTGCTATGTATTGTAACAAAGTCACTATATAGGCGCCGACCTGACACAGACTGGCGCTGGAGGCACGTATAAAAGTAAATAAACTGTCCCACAGGAAGTACACAGTCCCAAAAGCACTACACAAAACCAAAACACACACTACTCTTCGCACCACCACTCCTCCCGGCAAGCATTGCCCTCCTCCTCCTGACTCAGGCTCCTGGAGTGGTGGCTGCTGGCCCTTTTTACAGTTAACCCAAAAGTGCTTCAGGTGCTTGACCACCTGCCTCCGATTGCACCTCCGGGTGAGGCTGAACTACAGCCCAGACGGGCCCAGGAACCTCTGCAGCGCCTCCTGGTGGCCACCCTGGATCCGAGCAGGGCTATGGAGAACTTAATCTCCCATGGAGACCTGCGGGTATCTGAGGCACCACAGTCACCCAGGGGGGCTGCCGCCAAGTGGTCCGGGGGAGGTACTGTGCAGCCCATGCTTGCTCCCCTGGCACATACACAGAAGGGGTGTGGGCCCCGGCCATTCGTCGCAGTATATACTTATATATAATTTATGTGCCACATATGGTACATGTGTTGAACATGATGGTGAACAGGCTGAGACATTCCTGTAAATCATTTTGCATATATGAAGTATGTTTTGTGAATAAATTGTTTCCACCATTCAAATTTTGACTCACCCTGAATTGTAGAAGTGTTAGGCTTTATTCTAGTCAGCAGCAACTTTAGTTCTACTACACATGGAATGGTGGATGCAGAATAAAGTTCTTGGTGTAGTGGTAGCAACAACAATCTTTACAAAAAAAGGGACATTTCATATCACCTTTTTGAACAGCTGCTCAGTTTTAAGGAAATAAAACAAAATAGCTTCATCATGTAGTGTATCTGCGGTGGGCTGGCACCCTGCCCAGGGTTTGTTTCCTGCCTTGCACCCTGTGTTGGCTGGGATTGGCTCCAGCAGACTCCCGTGACCCTGTAGTTAGCATATAGTGGGTTGGATAATGGATGGATGGATTGATGCAGTGTATACTTCCAAAAAACTGTGGATTTACCAGCACACAAGAACTCTTTCCCAAATTTACAAATACCAAAAGATGTAAGTTATTTTTAAGCCATCACTGTGTTTTTAACTGATGTTTAAACATTTGTTAATAAATTTATTAATAAAAATAAAAATCACGGTAATGACAAATACTACAGTAAAATTCTGATAACCACTTACTGTTGGCGACTGAAGTAGTGCTCAGATGTCCAAAATGATCAGCCAAGAGAGCAAGTGGCATCATTTTAAAAAGATGTTTCTCTTAAGGGTGTAATAGTGTGGCGCAGTGGTTAAGGCTTCGGCCTTCAAATCCTGACGGTTTGTTACCTTGATCAAGTCACCTCACCTGCCTAAGCTCCAATTGGAAGGAGAGAGAAGTTGAGAGCATACCCACCACACAATAGACCACCTGGATTGGGACCTGAATGCAGTCGTGCATCGGATGGAAAAGAAATGTGACCTGATGTATCTCAAATTTTGCAAGTCACTTTGGATAAAGGTGTCTAAATAATGCTACTAATAATTTTTTCCTGAGTACCTTTTACTTTTACCAAAATAGTTCCCATGTCAAATGATTTTACTTCTACTTGAGTAGATTTTTTAGTACTCTTTCCACCTCTGGTGTATATTTGGCAGGCACCTTTCCCAAAACTCGGTTGGTGATTTGACAGTCCAACAACTGGCTTCTCTAAACTGGGCCTCTGGGACCGAATGCAGATTTGTGTGAATATGTGTGTCTTGCCATTACAGCAAATAGCATCCCATCCAGGCTTGGTTTGTTCCCTGGTATCAGGAAAGGTTGTGCAATACTGTAATGAAATAAGACAATTAGGAAAATGATTGATTGTTTAATTTACTGTTTGAGTTTTTAATGTACTGATTACTTAATTCACAAAGACTTTTTGCCACTATCTCCGGAATCTTAAGCAGAGATCACAGCAAAAAAAATAATGACACACCACAAGCACTCTCTCTTTAGATTCCAGCAATATTTCATTAGCACTTAACTATTTAATCAGTTCATAACTTTTTCTCTAAGAGGGCCTTGCACCACTTAAAAAAATTCCTTACAGCTGCCTACACTGTCTACAGTATTCAGCGTATTGCCACTGTGCAACTCTAACCAGAAGAAGTGGATGGAGCATGAAGTGGAGCGAAGTGAAACGTGATGGTGTATCTTGACATATTTAAATATGCCAGTCAGACAGCAACATGCTTCAAGCGTTTTGCCAACCGTCTTCCCACCTGAAGCTACAGAAACATGTATTCTTATTAACCTTTCGGAGGAAAGCAAGCATGCAACCCTGTGATCAACAAAACACTCATTGTCTGAGACACACTGACCTCCTGAGTAGCACTATAAATAAACTCTGAGCTAAAAATAGAGCTGAGTGACCCAAAGACCATGACCCCTAAGATGAATAAGAAGATGTTAAATGTCAGGGATTTTTGAGTCGGCACTAATACTAATGTTAAATTAACAGATCTTCACATCTTTAGTCTTTAAACTGGGACTGAGATGTGCATAACTGCAGCGGAAAGGTCTTTTCATGACTTCTCAGTTGTGTAAGATTTAGTTACATAATAAAATGTCATCCTTGACTTGCTCATTTCCACTGCTGCGTCGCTTTGCTAGACTAACAGCTAGAAATTCAAGTCAAAGGAACACTAGCCTGCTTGTTACTTTAACTGTCAAAGATGGACCTATCCTGTCTCAGTTCTGAATGTTGTTTTGTAAAATTACAAAGATGCCAATTTTTTTCCTGACAGGGCTTCCTTTGTCCAAGCTGTTGGCAAAACTGCGTCCTGAAGTTGAATGGGTATTTTTAGAAAATGGATTGCTTGATAATTGGTCAATTCTCCCCCAATTCTTACCATACCTAATAAAGCTGTAATAAGAAACATTATGCATGGTGAAAGAAGATTTCTGGAGTGAGTTGGAATGACAAAGAAGATTTCTGGAGTGAGTTGGATGAAGTGATGTGCAGTGTACCCAAGGGACAGAAAGTGGTCATGGGAGCGGAATTCAATGGACATGTAGGCGAAGGGAACACGAGGAGATGAGGAAGTGATGGACATGTATGGTGTTAATGAGAGGAAGTGAAGAAGGTCAGATGATAGTGGATTTTGCAAAAAGGGTGGGCATGGCTGTGGTGAATACATATTTTAAGAAGAGGGAGGAACATAGGGTGATGTACAAGAGTGGAGGAAGATGCACACAGGTAGATTATATCCTATGCAGAAGAGTCAATCTGAAGGAGATTGAAGACTGCAAAGTGGTGGTAGGGGAAAGTGTAGTTAAGCAGCATAAGATGGTGGTCTGTAGGATGACGTTGGAGATCAAGAAGAGGAAGAGCGTGATGGCAGAGTCAAGAATCAAATGGTGGAAGTTGAAAAAGGAAGACTGCAAGGCTGAGTTTAGGGAGAAGGTGAGACAGGCACTGGGCAGTGGTGAGGACTTACCAGACAGCTGGGCAACTACAGGAGAAGTAGTAAGGATGACAGCTAGAAGGGTGCTTGGTGTGACATCTGGACAGAGGAAGGAGGAAAAGGAAACCTGGTGGCCGAATGTGGAAGTACAGGAGAGTAAACAGAGGAGGAGGATGGTGAAGAAGAAGTGGGATAGTCAGAGAGATGCAGAAAGTAAACAAGAGTACAAGGAGATAAGACGGTGAAAAGAGAGGTGGCAAAGGCTAAAGAAAAGGCGTATGATGAGTTGTATGAGAGGCTGGACACTAAGGATGGAGAAAACAACCGGTACAGATTGGCTAGACCAGTGGTGGGCAATGTCGGCCCTGGAGAGCCGCAGTGGCTACAGGTTTTCATTCGAACCCAATTGCTTAATTAGAAACCAATCCCTGCCAATGTCAGACCTTATTTAATTTTATGTCTTGTTAGTCTGCAATGTAAGGTTCTTATATAGTAGATTTTTTCCTTTCCAAGTCATTCAAATGATTTGAAGCCTAAAATGGATAATTTTCAGTCTGTCTCATTTTCTTTTAAGTGTTTTATTAAATCAAACAGTGCATGATGAACACACACAGATGTAAATGGAAACAAGCTAGATGGAGAACTGCTGGCTGCTTTGTCATTTACATCTTATTGCTAATAAGGAGCTATAAAATAAAGTCAAAGCAGCTGTTTAAGATTGAAATAAGCAATTAAGGGTGGGGAACCTTAACAAGCAAGACCACTAAAATGAAGGATCAAAATGTCATTTAAGCAATAAGTGCTTCATCAGCAATAATTGATTATTGCTAATAATTGAGGTCAGTGGAATGGTGAGGAAGCAGGGAGTAGAGTTGCCGAAGGTGGAGGAGTTTAAATACTTGGGATCAACAGTATAGAGTAACAGGGATTGTGGAAGAGAGGTGAAAAAGAGAGTGCAGGCAGGGTGGAATGGATGGAGAAGAGTATGAGAAGTAATTTGCGACAGACGGTTATCAGTGAGAGTGAAAGGGAAGGTCTACAGGACGGTAGGGAGACCAGCTATGTTATATGGGTTGGAGACGGTGGCACTGACCAGAAAGCAGGAGACAGAGCTGGAGGTGGCAGAGTTAAAGATGCTAAGATTTGCATTGGTTGGGGTGAGAATGGACAGGATAAGAAATGAGTACATGAAGGGGTTTGCTCATGTTGGACAGTTGGGAGACAAAGTCAGAGGGGCAACATTGGATTGGTTTGGACATGTGCAGAGGAGAGATGCTGGGTATATTAGAGAAAGGATGCTAAGGATAGAGCTGCCAGGCAAGAGAAAAAGAGGAAGGCCTAAGAAGAGGTTTATGGATGTGGTGAGAGAGGACATGCAGGTGATGGGTGTGACAGAGCAAGATGTAGAGGAAAGGAAGATATAGAAGAAGATGATCCGCTGTGGCAACCCGTAATAGAAGCAACTGAAATAACAAGAAGAAGAAGATACATGGTGATTTTATCATACATTCATCCCTTTTATCAAGCTAAGATTCAAGGCTTTAGCACCAATTAGGACATCTAGATACACCAACCAGTTTAAATGCTTATCTTTCAATCCTGGAAGGAAATTTAGAAGAAAACCACACTAGAAAGGAGAACAGGTAAACATGTAATGAGCACGTAGCCAGTCCCTAAACCAGGATAACAGTATTCTAAGTGACAATGCCACCAGGAGGTCCATTTTTTATGTCAATTAGTTGTTGCTAGAATCTTTTAGACCACAGAACCATGTAAAACATAAAATGATTTTATCTCAACTTTCTGAGTGGATGTTCAGTTAATTAATGACCCTAAATTATTACTACATGTGTAAGGACGTGTGTGTGTGTGTGATCAGGCACTGTGATGGACTTCACACCATTTAAGTTTGGCTACTGCCTTACACCCAGTCCAAGCCCTCTGAAAAGAATTAATTGGGTTTGAGAATGTTAAGCTGTAAGTTATAAAATAAACTTCCTAATGAGCAAAATTATAATGTGTTGGGCAAATAAACAAATAACATCAATTAGAAGATTTCCAAAAATACAAAGGGGAAAGAAGTAATGGCTATATGGGTAAGCTAATAAATCAGGATAACATTATTAAATAGCACTCATTTAGACAATGGGAACAGTAGAAAGTCAAAAGGAAATGTGTCAACAGGAGTGGCTCGCCTAACATTAGGTCACCCAAAACAAACCCGTTCAAGAGTGATGTGAAATAAATCATAAACAGGGGACACAAAATCAATACCTCATGAGAGAGCAAAATGCAAAGAGCGTTATGAATCAGTTCCTGATCCTTTTTGTAATATAAATGTTTTCTTTTTTTTTTATAATATTATGGGTTCTGAAGCCTACGGTGGGCTGGTGCCCTGCCCGGGGTTTGTTTCCTGCCTTGCTCCCTGTGTTGGCTGGGATTGGCTACAGCAGACTCCCGTGACCCTCTGGTTTGGATTTGGCTGGTTGGGTAATCGATGGATGGATGGGTTCTGAAGCATCCTGAAACCACTGGTGACAAGGTTTTTTTGATATAAAATGTATCTTTCATATCTTTTTTTAACACCATTTTGCTTTTTACATACTATAATGTTGCTAGGAAAAGGTCACAGAAGGGATGATTAGTAATGTCAAAACTGCAATGGGATAAAAGATCAGCACTGAGCATTTCCCACTCATCCAAGATTGAGGATAACTCTTTAAAACTTTTAAGTGTGACTTTTGTTGGTTTTGTATCCCTTGGTAATAGACTTTTTGGCTATGGCTTTTGACTTTGATTTGGGGTTTTGTTTCTGGTTGTAATGCCTGTGTTTTTCTCTTTTGATTACGACCTTTGTGTGTATCCTTTTGACTTCATCCCAATCCTTTTTTGACTATTTTTTGTAGCAGTGAAGTTTTGGACTCATCTACACTGTGACCCAGCTAAATGACTTGTGTTTTTATTTGGTATTTAGATCATTATATTTTTTCCTTCTGCCTTTCCCTATTTGACAGAACAGGGAGAAAATATGTGGACTTTGGGTACAGACAAGTAAGGTGGGGAACTGTAGAACAAGGCTGCTGCCGAATGTCTCATTTTGTTTAGTCTGGATGCATAGGACCCTCAATATCAGAAGGTCAAGTATATGGCAATGTATTCCATATATGCAGTGAAATATTTTTTGGATAGTTTTTAAATAGACCATAGACAATTTTTGCAACCTCTCCTTGGTTTCCTTGTCTGCTAGACCAAAGGATGGATAGGAAGATGGACATTCAAATAAGAAATAATTCCTAAACCAGGTCTTCAAGATTTTAAAATGGGATATTATGCTAGAGCCTCGCAGTTAGGAGACCCGGGTTCGCTTCCCGGGTCCTCCCTGCGTGGAGTTTGCATGTTCTCCCCGTGTCTGCGTGGGTTTCCTCCAGGCGCTCCAGTTTCCTCCCACAGTCCAAAGACATGCCAGTTAGGTGGATTGGCAATTCTAAATTGGCCCTAGTGTGTGCTTGGTGTGTGGGTGTGTTTGTGTGTGTCCTGCGGTGGGTTGGCACCCTGCCCGGGATTGGTTCCAGCCCTGTGCCCTGCGTTGGCTGGGATTGGCTCCAGCAGACCCCCATGACCCTGTGTTCGGATTCAGCGGGTTGGAAAATGGATGTATATTATGCTAGAAAAGAACAAAAGAATTTCAGGTAAACTAAAATTAAAATACATTTCTCAACTAATTTGTTATTAAATCTCGTATCTTATGAGAGGCTGCAGCTGATTCTGGTATCAGCTACTTGTGGGTTAAGCCAGCTCTTGACGGGATGGCAACGCACTGAACTGGACCCTAAAGCTCACACTTTCAGGACTAGGCTAATTTATATTTAAAAACCAACCCAACACACGTATCTTTGAAATGTGAGGAGAAACTAATTCACTCTGAAAAACCTCACTTGGACACTGGAAGAATGTGCAGACTCTAAACAAAATGTAACCTGGTCAGGCTAAGGAAGCCTGGTTAGTGCAGCTTCACGGAAACACTGCTCTTCTACTTGCAGGTCAATTTGCCAATAAAACAATGTGGATTAATTGCTAAATAAACAAAAGGGCACGGCATGTTGGCAAATAACCACATTGCTTTATTGTTACAGTAAGAGAGATCGATCTGTTAGTCATATAATGCAAGTTACTGTATATCTGTCATCTATCTGTCTGTCTGCAGCTCATCTCTATTACTCACTTCTGCTTGTAGTACACATTATTTTGTGAAACAGTATCTGTCATGCACATAGTAAATGCTTGTTATCGAAGGTTAGGTGTATGAAATCAAGCAAATAGTACTAGTTCTCCATAATTGGAGTTTTGATTCACATAGTCTTGGCAGATCCAGCCCAGAGCACTGCAGCCGTTCATCCCTCTTTTTCGTCACTCTCGCTTGTAGGTGCTGGGAGTGGGTGTGTTGCTAAGCAACAGATGAGATTTCTTTTCTCTCAAGATGCCAAGACCTTGATATATATATACACACACACACACACACACATATATATACAGTATATAAATGTATGTATATAATATATATATATATATACAGTATATATATCTTGAGTGTACAGAAATTTCTTCTGTTGCTTAGCAACACAC
>JANRMT010062796.1:29738571-29750017 GCA_026402145.1 Polypterus bichir lapradei | reverse complement strand
TATTTTGCTATATATATATATATAGATATAGATATGGGAACAACACTCATATCAATGACAAAACAATTACATTAACAATCATGTTACGTTATTTTTTAAATTTTTCCTTTTCTTTTTCATACCTTCTTTAACACACTACTTCTCCGCTGCGAAGCGCGGGTATTCTGCTAGTATATATATAAAATCCAACACCTGTCTGTCTGTATGTCTGTCCGCTTTTCATGAAAGAACTACTTAACGGATTTAGATTGAGTTTTTACTATAATTCACTTGAACATTCTGGTTGATTTTACAACTTCTCTCATCGCGCTAAGTATCATAGTTTGCTTGCAGTATCGATTTATTTCTGCAAATCCAAAAGAGCAGCTGTGAGCCGAGGGGAAGGGGGCGGTGGCCTCCTCACTCACGTGCCAGCCTCCGTTCGAGTCACTCTACCTCTCGCCACATGTTGGAGTGCACCTTGCCTTCGCTTAGCCAGCGATACCTGTTTGTTCAACAGACATTATCATTTACAGATTGTTAAGGAGTAACATTTGACTTTTTTCAGAGACAGATCAGAGCATACGTGTGTTTTAGAGGGAAGCTGCTGATTGGCAGAGATATCATGGCCATGTGCTTTTCTCCCCACTCAGGGGACACTTTCCCACCAGAGCTGAACACGATCAGATACAGGGCCAATGTTTGACATTGGGGCATACCTACCTTCTGCTTGGCCAGAATTACTTTTTTTTCATGCTTTTTAAAGCTTGTCCTATTTCAGAATTATATATGCAGGGACACAGGGGACGACTTAGTATTTAAATAAATTATGTATCTCAAAAACTACTTGTGCAACAATTTTGCAAGACAATAGGTCTGGTCCCATGACTAAATGACTGCAAAAGTCAGTTAATTGAAACAGTCTCCATGGAAGTTATCATTGGACAGAGATCAAAAAGGTTTTTGAAGGATATGTAGATAAGTAGTGGACTAAACTGCTCTGAACACAAAAGGAGTGGTGCCTTTAATAAGGCAATTTGTTTGAAACAGATTTCTGAAGTTATCATTGTACATAGGTTTCCTCAGATGCACATATACAGACACTATGCTGTAAACAACATTTTTCTGCATTTTAAACAGCAGAAGATTAGAATCTGGACTTAACTTAATAGCAAATTATTGACCACTTCACCAAACTTCAATCTACATGTAAGTAATGTAAAAAACAGAATTGTAAATAAAACAAACACCACTTTGAGGTTCTAAGCCAAGACAAAATCCAGAGCTCAGGTAAGTAAAGACAGAAAGAGAGGGAGCCTGCACTGATACAGTATATTGCTACACCCACCAAACAACAAACTACCTCAGGATGCCAAATTAGGACCCAACTGCAACTGTATAATGGGTGACACCTCAGCACCACACTAGTTTCAATGGACTGGAACAGTGTGAGGTGTTTTTTGTTTTTTTTATAGTGGGTGGAGTGAAATCCTGCCACCAACAAACATGTTTTCCATGCAAGAAGGATGACCTGCTTGCGTTTAACAGCATATGCAAGACACAGTAAGGGCCCAACGGAGTAGAGTCACTTCAGGCATTTGTGGGATTCGAACCAGCAACCTTCCAATTGCCAGCACAGATCCCTAGCCTCAGGGCCACCAGTCTGCTAACTAAAAAGGCAAAAAGTTAAACAGCAGAAATACACTTTCAACAAATTGCAAACTAGAGAGCTTCAACACATTCAAAAAAACACATCAAACATAAGGTAAAATAATCCCAAATGGAACAAACAACTCATAAAATACAAAAAACAAAAACCCTTAAAACAAGAAGCAACTTGGCTAATAGCAATTGGGAGCTGAAAGCAGAAAGGGAAGAGAAAGTCCCTCTAAGCCAAAGCCTCGCCCCCCGGGACTGCAGTCACAGGTCATAATGACAGCACACCTGCATAATGGGGGTCCTGTGTCCCTAGGCCTCATATGCAGTTGTAGCAAAGAGGGAACAAAAAATTACAACTATTACAAATTACAAATTAACAAAAAAGAAAAATGATGAATGAAGATAATAAACCAATTTAAAAAAAAAAAAAATCATACAATTAGGAAATCATAAGAAAATAAACAAAAATTACAAAACAAAATCAAAGCGTATAGGCGTATTAAGGCCCTGAAAAATACAATTCACAACACTGAAAAATATATAATCTCTATTGTATGAATACAAACTTTAATATTTCTTCTCTTTGGAATACAGTTTTCTTAATGCCACACTCTAAAACAGAGGATGATTGGAAGACAGCATAATGTCATTGAGTAATGGGCTACACTTCATGCCCAAGGGCATCAGGTTCAGTTCCCATGTACTTCTGGCCCCAAGCGAGTGAGTGGATTAAAATGTCAAGAGGCCACATCTTCTTACAAGATGTAAAGCACAACTGTGGCCCTGTTGGTTTATGCTTTATTGTCAGTGGAAATGTGAATTAAAAATCTGTCATATTCAAATGCTGAGCAAGTTTTCATAAACAAAACAAACATGTACTGATGGCATTTTCAACATCATGCATAATGAAATTGCTCAGAATACGTTAAGAATTGTTCTGGTGTGCACAAGCCCACACTTTTAGGGTTATAAGCTGCATCCGACTTCCTCTGAGCAGAGATTTGATGTGAAAGGAAAGTTAAATGCAGTTTGAATGGGGGGGGGATAGGGGTCAAAGGCTGCATGCAAAAGCGTTCTTTTACAGATCCGGCCTCTGCAGAATCCACTCGCCCACTGGTCCCTCAGAAAGCCTCTCACTGGCAGTAGAATAGAGTAGGTGGAAATATTAGTTATATAATTGTTTTTTTTTTTTTACCAGCAATAAAAAAAAGAGTATGTGAAAAGCAATGAGTGAAAATATTCCACAAAAAAAGAAAGGAAAAGAAAAGAAAAACACTTCCTTACAGGTTGTAGGCACTGAAGGAAGTAGTGGATTGGCAATTGAGGTTTTAAATTCTAGTCACTTGCTTTCAGTAGAATGGCAGTGGGCGTTAGAATGAAAATGACACCGCAAACCTGTTAATGTGAACAGTTTCCTTTTTGCACATAATATTAACAAAGAATTGCCATGTATGGCCAGCAGTACACGACTCAAAGAAAGGTGGGCACACACAAATTGCTACAGTTTCTTTTCACCTTTTTAAACAGCAATTATCCTCACATTTACTGTCCAACTGGAGGTTTCATGTGGTCACTGGTATTCATTCCAACCAAACTGCTAATAAGAGGGCAACTCGTTAGACCAGCTGCTTCATTAAATACACATCAGCACTCTGACCACAAATACCCACGAATACGTTGGTCATTTTTTACTTCTAAATTGCCCCATCATTTTTTTCCTTCTTAAGGGATTTGCTGAACACAGCACAGCTTTACTGTAGATTAATATTTAATATTTTGATTATTGTTTGTCTGAGGTGGGCTGGCGCTCTGCCCGGGGTTTGTTTCGTGCCTTGCGCCCTGTGTTGGCTGGGATTGGCTCCAGCAGACCCCCATGACCCTGTGTTAGGATATAGCGGGTTGGATAATAACCGACTGACTTAAAAAAAGAAGCAGCTTTCTTTAAGCAAGTCATGGTAAACTCACCAAAGTTTTAGGAATACAATCACTAATAAGAACTTTTTTTTCTGCTTTGTGGAAGGTAATTTTTTTAGGGGAGGGGGGTCAGGCAATCGTTAATCTACTTGTAACCAATTTAATGGAAGAACGGTCTAAACTGTGAAAACTGACCAGCTAGCCTGATAAGTAAGGGCAGCAAGGTTAGATTAGAGATAGGGTCATGCTGAAAGAAGATCTGGCATGAAGGACAGAGTTGACTTATTTTACTGGTCACTGGGGAATGGGGTTTGGCTGGCTTGGACTGGTCACTGAATTCAAAAGAGTCACTCTTGTACCATCACATCCCATTGGTCTACGACATGTCACAGGAAACCAAAGGACTGGCACACTGCTTCTCGATGTATTAACATACGTTTCTTGTTTCTGCCTCTCTGTGTAGTGGCACATGGACATTGACCATCAGTTGTACTAGTCTGTCTTGCAATGCATCCCTCCCTGTGCAACTGGCAGCTGGTGGAGGTTTAGTGTAGTGACGCATGTCAGAGTCTGTGGCGTCAAATGGTTTTAGAAATAAAATCGTTGCACTGATGTTTGCATGGGTGTAAGTGTGAAAGGCTCTGGGGTCTTGATGTGCAATTCACTGGCCAGGCATTCACATGCGGATGTGCACAGCACTCAAATGACTTGTTAACACTCTGGGGTCCGTGATCATGGCACCTGCACCCATTAAAGGAAAGAAAAGGAGCCTGAGCAGAAGACGAGTGGGGGGCGCCCCCCCCCCAAAATCTGAAAAAGAGAAGCAGAGTCAGGTGTGCTAGACAACTCAATAGTGTGGGTGACAGGCAGTCAGAGGCCTAGTGAGGTGGCAAGTGTTCGACAATCCAAAGGGTGGATAATGCTCTTCTGAATAGTTTGGAGGTAGCAGGATGAACTAAACGGTCCTCCTAGAGATCTGGTAGATGACAGGTGTGACAGATAGGGGGGGCTGTCATCCCCTTGAACCTCAGACCAGATTCCAGACACCAGATAAAAGTTCCAGTTATTTTATTTTTATAATAATACAGTGCACAAAGCACCTCCACCTCCACTATACTTAATAATAAACACTATACTCAATACTACAATACACAATAATCAAATCCTCCACTCCCAGACGCGTTGTCACCCTTCCTCCCATCTCAGCTCAATGCTGGGATCTCCCACAGTCCTTTTTAAAGTCCTTGACCCGGAAGTGTTTCTCTCTCTCTCTCTGTCCATGTGATTCTTAGCACTTCCGGGTCAGATCAAAACTCCTCTTTTCTTTAGCCTGGAAGTATATCATCTCTTCCGTTCCCGTGATTGTGAATTACTTCCGGGCTATATCGAAAGTACAAATCCCTGGGCCTCCTTGCAGCGTCCCCTGGTGGCCCCCACGGTATCCAGCAGAGCTGTGAAGAAAAACTCCAAGGTCCATGATGCCCTGCTGGAATTTGATGCACCTCCATGTTGCCGGGAGGGCTCCATCTGGCAGCGTGGGGGTACTGGCCGAGATGAGCGGCCGGCCATATACCACACAGGGAAAGGGTATGAGGAAGATGAAGGTCCTGTAGACACCAACAGAGGTAGTAGAATATTAATTTTCGACTCTTACTGTTCCAGCAGATGACAAAAGAGCCTTTGAGTGGGACTGCAGGTGTCAGCATCTCCGGCCAGCTGTAAGACTCAATAGAATGAGCTTGGGAGATGAAAGGGGGAAGATAGAAGGAGGAATTGGACAACAACAAAAAAATTAAGTAATGTCAAAGCATTCATTAAGTAATTCTTATGCAAAAGTGCTTGTTCGTTACATCCCCAATGTTATATTATCTTCCCAAGGTTACACTCCTTTGAACCAATAAATCATTAAGTCAAAATGTACAAATTCACAAAATTAATTTCTTAATACTTAATCCAGCCTTATAGAGTTGCAGTATCTGGAGCCTGTCTTCAGACATAAGGTGTGAAGTTTTATTCCATTTCAGGATGCACACGTCCTTGTTGTCTCATAACAACCAATCAACTTCACATGAACAACTTTAGATAGTGGAAGGAAAGCTAAAGTGACAACAACAAATCCCCACAGAGACACAAGAAAAGCATTCGGACTTCATACAGTCTCTGCTGATGGGCAGATGTTGGATCTAATACGCCACTATGCCCCCTTCATGCAAAATATAATGGAAATTCACTGTAAAGTCATCCACTGATGTCCTTCTGTCCTGTTTAGACAGTGAATTGCATTAGAATTTACAGTAGCAAACTAAATTATAAAATAATCATGCATACTTAGTGTAAGGCATAAGAAAAAGCTGTAGAGCAGCCAAACTAATGGATTCCAGAAGTAACAACTTGGGACAAATGTGATAGGCAATGGCTCATCAGCCTTGGCTTGAACATTAAGATCGGCAGTCAAATGTAAAATATGGCCCTAGAGTGCTGAATAAATACAGTAGTCGCTGACTTTTGGAGTATTTTAAATACTGCTCTTAATATGGGAATTGACATTTCCCTTTCCTATTTTATTGTTCTGATTGTGACTTGTGTATGCTATGTTTTATCTTCTTATTTCCTGAGTGAGGGTGTCATGATGAAGCCCACTATGAATAGCATTATAAAAGTCAAATATTAATATGCTTTAAGTCGGTATCTGTACAAAGGGTGTGCAAGCTATAATTCCGAGACATGGAAAATAAATTTTTTATCATCATTGTGGTAAATCATAACTTATTACCTACACTGGAAAAAAGAAGTGAGCGTTTATTTGCGTGGTGTGCAGCAGGAACATGCACAGAACAGTGGCTATGGTGGCTCAACACCAGTCCTTTGCCCTTCATTGGCTCAAGTGCCCTTTTCTCTCATCGGGAAATAATTGATGACTTCTGACCACAAGCAATGTGCAGTGCTAAATCTAGGCTGGCTAATGTTTACTACCACGTGCAGAATTACTTAATACATTTTTGTGTGCTAAAGGTCAAGGTTTGTGTGATGTTATGACATGGAAGATACTTGTAACGTCTGCATACAAGTCTCACACATTAACCAGCTATTCTAGTTGGCTTGTTATGGTTTTCAGCTACTCCTGACTTTCAAGACCTATAACAGTTTTACTAAATAATTGTATGTCAGAGTGCACACCATTTCCTGCCTGTCAACTCAAGTGCATTGTGCAACTGTGGGCTTCTGTGAGAGCACATCCTTGAGGGATGAATTTAGAGGATCTGGCAATAAAATGTACTTATTTGGCTGACGTCTTTATCCAAGGCGACTTGCAACATTTATGAAATAATTGGTTACATTTCTTCTGGTTTTCCAATTTGGAGCACAGGCAGGTGAAGTGACTTTCTCATGGTCAGTAGCAGGATTTGAACCCACAACCACTGGATTTGTTGTCCAAAGCCTTTATAGCACTACACCACACTGCCTGCACTAATAATTATCATGCTCAGAATATTCTATGAAGTATATTTGGAGCTGAAAAATGGTAGTTTCCCTGGTTCTTAATATTAGATGAGGTAGAAACAACCCAAAATCAAGTATTTGCTATCTTCTTCTTTCGGCTGCTCCCGTTAGGGGTTGCCACAGTGGATCATCTTCTTCCATATCTTCCTTTCCTCTACATCTTGCTCTGTCATACCCATCACCTACATGTCCTCTCTCACTACATCCATAAACCTCCTCTTAGGCCTTCCTCTTTTTCTCTTGCCTGGTAGCTCTATCCTTAACATCCTTCTCCCAATATACCCAGCATCTTTCCTCTGCACAGGTCCAAACCAACGCAATCTCGCCTCTCTGACTTTGTCTCCAAACCGTCAAACTTGAGCTGACCCTCTAATGTACTCATTTCTAAAGTATTTGCTATAAATTTGTAAATAATTCATTTTAAAAAACGTATTCCCTTTTTTATTCTAAAATGGTGTTCTTTTAATTTTAGACCTTCATCTGTCAGAAATTGGATGTTCAACTGTGTTGCCAGCTTTAGATGCATCTTCCTCAAATACATGAAGAACACCAAAAATTAAAAAATATTTTTGCAGACCAGTATAATACGCAGTCATGAATGAAAGTTTGTGAACATAATACCCATGAAGTTACATTCAAATAATAAAAATGTAACAAACCCCATTCTGTATAGCAGCCCTTCTCCACTTTTGAGCTACTGTCCATTAAAAGGTCTGTGTTGTGTCACTGGATTGAAGCACTTAAAGAAAATATAAAATTAACCTTTAACTAGCAAAATAAACAGCAACCGTTGAACAGATTGAACAGCTCAGAATCACACAGACAGACTACTGAACTGCCATTCTACATGAGGCAAGGAAAGCAGCTCATATGACTGTGTAGAGCTATACCAGCACGTCAGTCACAGAGTTTGTAAAATGAACACTTCGAGTAGAACTTGCTACATAAATATCTAGTAAAAGTTTAATAGCAAAATAAAAAACACATACACACACACTTACTTAGGAGAGACCAGGGTAAAAGGGTAGGTGCCAAGTCTGCAACCTTCAGACTTAGCATGTATGATATACAGTACGGTGCACACTGCAGAGTCAATCCGCGTAAAGCTGCTAGAGCAGACAGAGTGCTTAGAAACTGTGCTGAGCAGCTTCCTAAGCTATTTACAAATATCTTTAATCTCTTCTTGATGTAGGAAATGGTCCCTGCATGCCTTAAGTCAGCCAGACCGAGTCGCTCATCATCGATTTCAGAAGATCACGTGATGAGCATCATTCTCCAGTTTTCATCAATGGGGACAGGGTGGAGTGTGTATCAGTCTTTAGGTTCCTGGGGATATATATCACCAGAGTCAGTGCTAAAGAAAACCATCATCAGTAATACACCAATGATAATGAAATTCTTTGATAGTTCTCTCTAACATTAAAGACAACGTCTCCGCCTCCCTGGACTCATTGCTTACAGAGCAAATGGATCTGCAGAGGATGCCATCTCTCTAGCTCTGCACACAGCCCTTACTCATCTGGAGGGACAGGGCACATTAGTGAGGATGCTATGTTTAGACCATAGCTCTGCTTTCAATATTGTTGTCTCATCCAAGCTCATCCATTAACTGCACCAATTGGACATCAGGTGATATGGCTAGGCCCTCATCTCTCCTCCACCATATCACTGAAAATGGGCACACCGCAATGATTCCTGGTGAGATGGTGCTCAGTGAACAACCTATCCCTCAACACAAGGAAGACCGAATAGCTCGTCATCGATTTCAGAAGATCACGTGATGAACATCATTCTCCAGTATTCATCAATGGGCACAGGGTGGAGTGTGTATCAAGCTTTTAGGTTCGTGGGGATATATATCACCAGAGAGCTTTCATGGACAGCTAACACCACAGCACTGCCCGAAGAAGGCACAGCAACGGCTGTTTTTCTTAAAAATGTTGAAAAAAAGCTGGCTTCCCTCGATTGCTGCTGCACCACAGAGGGTATTTTAACCCATTGTATTTATGGGTGATATTTTAGCTGTATAACTGCTAATCGGAAAGCTCTATAATGGGTTGTGTCAAGAGCGCAGAAGATTATCGGGATACAGTTTCAAGCCATGGAGGACATTTATAGCACATGCTGCCTCAGGATAGCCACCATCTGCATGGATTCCACTCACACATGCCATAGTCAATTTGAACTTCTCCCACCCGGCAAATGCTACAGAGCCTTTTGTACATGGCTTCAAGGTTCAGAGATAGTTTCTTCCCAAGAGCTATGAATGCACTCAATCAGTCCATTAGTGCTCCAAGTAGAGCACTTTGCACTATATGTATATGTATATTGTATCTATGTTTTCATATTGTATATCTGTATTGTTTTATTGTGCTATTTTTATCATTTTATGGGAAAAGTATTGTTTTTGTGGAGGAGTTGCACATTGAATCCCATTGTACTGTGTACAATAACAATAAAGGCATTCAATTCAATGCCAAACCTCACAGAGCTTTTTAATTCTGAATGTTTTTCACTTGCCCAATTAGTTTTTAATATTTAATTGCCTGTGCTGTCATTCATTTATCTCTTCTTTTCTGTGTTGATTAGTTTATTATCACTTAATAACTGTTTACTTTGCCAGAAAGCACACCTATTAAGACACACAGTGCGAGTTTTGTATAAAAGTACTCAGTAGCAGAATGACAGGGGCTTGTGTTACAAAAGGCGTAATCATCGTGGGAGAATGGGGCATTTGGAAGAGGTTCATACATCTCTGAAAATCCAGTGGAAAATACGGACTTTACCAGACACAGGCTCCTGATAGTTAGTTACTTGGAGTGCTCCACATCGGACTGGTGGGTGTCAGCAATACGGCCTGTTAAAATGTTCTTTGGCTGTCAGAGGATGGAGTTGTTTGTTTGCCTTTACTCACCAGTAGTACATGCTGCTGTTAAAGTGATTTTTAATAAAGACGTAAAAACCTTTTGAGGGCTTCTCAATCAAGGGTGAAGGAAAAAGTAAAGTTCAACACAAATAATTATGAAAGGCGAGAGAGGACGTGCAATATTGTTATTTTTTTTTAATTGTCTCCTCAAGATAGCAGACTCATTTTATCAAGATCTCCAGAAAACGAACTTTGTTTTCTCAAGATAATGGAATAATTTTATCGAGATGTCAAGAAAACAAAAATTTGTTTGCCCACACATTATGCCGTTTTTATAGCGATCGGCGATTCACGAACGGTTCCATCTTTTTGAACGACTTTTTCCAGTGAATCATGAGAAGAGATTCACCAGCATGAATGAATCAAATCCGCAGGACTGCTAAAGAGCATGCCTGATGCCATCAGAAAACCCCCTTGCTGCACCCGCAGAATGAGGTAGGGCAAAGCAGGAGTCAAGTTAAATATTTAACTCCGCCTATAATCCATAGGCATCACGCCCCATTCTGCATGCTGGGAGTGGCAGTTGCAATAGAGTTGAGCTGCAGACCACCAAGAGCGCTGCTCTGATGAGGAAGTTGTCGCTTTAGATTATATGTCAGTGATGTTATGTGATACTTCTGGTTACACTATGGTTAAGATTAGGGTTATGGGAAGGTTAGCTGACTCAGATAATGACCACTGTCAAGTAAACCAACGTTTGCACTATGTCTCTGAGTTACAGCCACAGTTAAATGTTTAACCCTGTCCACATTTAATCCCATTCTGCATACTTCAATGAGGACATTCTTACCTTTTTCAATCAGATGTTTTAAGCATATGTGTGATTCTGTCATCCTCTTTCATTTAGATGTTTTAAATCACATGTAAAAGTAACACCCACCTGAAACAAGATTCTTTTTAGTTAGAACTAAATCATCATCAGTGAACAAGAACTCTGTCATAAGCCTGTCTCTTTCATCAAACAAGTGCAAGTACAATACAGTAACTACACATTTATAAAGAATTAAGTACTTGTTTTTTGTAAAATACATTATTATCAATATTGTTTTCAACAGACTATATAAAAATAACATTAAATAATATATTTATGGCACTTTGTACATTGAAAAAAATAGTCAGTGTAAATTAAACCTTATAAAAATATTATTTTGATTTCTAACAATTGTTTGTTTTCAGCTTTACTTTAGCACTCATGTTTTAGGGCTCATTGTATTAACAGAGCATATTATCATTAACTGATTCTTTCAAATTCCAACTGAATCATCACCCAAGAACGGGTTGCACAACTAACCTGTGAATCTATAACATAATGTTTCATTTTAATTATGTATCTTAAATTTGTTATGCTCTATGTAATGAAACAGGACAATGTCATATGAAGTATCATCATGTTAAATATGTAAGCTTTTATATATATGTGTATATATATATATATATATATATATATATATATATATATATATATAT
>JANRMT010062796.1:29720986-29737409 GCA_026402145.1 Polypterus bichir lapradei | reverse complement strand
GGCCTTATATGGGCAGGCACTAAATTACAAACGCCAGCGGCAGCCTGTCTATGAACTTAATTTAAAGTGTAGGTTTACACTGTGCTTTGTTTCCGAAGTAGCAGAACTCATGAATATGGTTGTATATATCACTCGCTCGCTTCTTATTGTTTCGCTGCCTTCTCAATTATATAATGCATGTTTTCTAAAGCGCTTTTTGGGCCTCTTCCTGGTTTTCTACGTACTGCGTGATTACGTAGGAGGCGTGATGATGTCAGACGAATCTCCGCCCCCACGGGTTTCAAGCTCATCTCCATTACAGCAAATGGAGAAAAACAGCTTCCAGTTATGACCATTACGCATAGAATTTCGAAATGAAACCTGCCCAACTTTTGTAAGGAAGCTGTAAGGAATAAGCCTGCCAAATTTCAGCCTTCTACCTACACGGGAAGTTGGAGAATTAGTGATGAGTCAGTGAGTGAGTGAGTGAGTGAGTGAGTGAGTGAGTGAGTCAGTGAGTGAGTGAGTGAGTGAGGGCTTTGCCGTTTATTAGTATAGATAGATATTTGTAGCTAGAAATCCACGAGGGAGCAAATGATTAGACATACAAGAATCAAAGGCAATACACAGTAAATGGGGAGGTAGGTAGGTGTAAGTGGGGGGTTAATAAGTTCAGGTTTGGAAGGTGTTGGTTATAAAGTCTTATTTACTATGTGGATGTTCTTCTTTTTAAGCCTGCATATTCTGTGTTCATACTTAAATGACTGTTAAAGGCATTTTCATTTGAGAGCACCGATTCTGCCAGCTCTCCAGGACTTTCTGTATTAGCCCTGAAT
Organism: Polypterus bichir lapradei; assembly: GCA_026402145.1. NCBI lineage: Eukaryota > Metazoa > Chordata > Cladistia > Polypteriformes > Polypteridae > Polypterus > Polypterus bichir. The sequence continues at coordinate 29,736,594 of JANRMT010062796.1, read as the reverse complement.
TTTATATATATATAAAATATTAATATTTCTGATGCTATCAGAGCCCCCCCCCAATTAACACATGCACCAGCCTCTAATACTTTAAATGATTCAAATGAATCAAAAAAACTGATTAACTTGAAAGGAAAGTTCAAAAGAATTAAATCAGTGAAGTGAATCAAAATGTCCATCACTAGCGCCGTATGTTTAGATTTATGTTTCAGCTGGTAATAAGGATTCATTTTTATCCATCCCTTATGGAGAACAGCCCGGACACAGACAGGTAGACATAGTTCTTGAAGCACCACACACATTTATTTACAATGTTTACAAAAGTGAAACACACACAAACCCAGTGCCGCAGCACCAATCACCCCCAAAGTCCAGGCCTCTTCACAATACCTCTCTCTGTCTTCTGACCGCCTCCACTCCTCTCCTCCAAGCTCCGTCCACTTCCACCCGACTCCATTCAACGAATGGAGGGAGGCAGCCCCTTTTATACACACCCGGACGTGCTCCATGTGCCTCCTGATTAGCTTCCACCGGCACTTCCAAGTGTGGCGGAACTACCGGCTAAGCACCCGGAAGCACTCCGGGTGTCCCTGGTCTTCGTCCCCCCAGCACTTCCAGGTGTGGCAGAAGTGCTGAGGGCCAGGGCTCCTTAGGCATTGGGGTGCCCCCTGGCAGTGACCATGGGCCCCTATAGGGTTGAGCTTCTAAGCTCTGTTCCCGTGGTCCCCAAAGCCACCAGGGCAGTTGCCCCCTCGTAGTTTGGAGGTCCTCCTGGACGTCCCGGCTGGGTACCACCCCCAGCCACTCGCCACACCCTATATCCTCATGCACATGAGTGGAGTTAGGACTTCCTAAATTCAGATCTCTGCATCTTGAAATATTTGCTAACATGCAATTAAATTCTCACAACCAAGTCACCTTAAAGCTCACAATCAATCTTTTCATGAACTACATGATTTATGGGACATGTTTAAGAAATAAAACTGGATAATTTTAACATTATTTTTAAAAATGGTTTCTTAATAGGTTTTCATTGTTCCTCTCACAAGTCTTTAATCAGGTGCAAAGTAATTCCTACAAGATTAGGTTGACAAGTCTTCAGTTTGTTGATCCAGGCCCATTCATACTTTTTCAGCTGCATTAAATAAGAGTTCAGTCTCAGTTCAGTGAGGACTTGGATCTCAAGAAGTTAAAGTTTTCGTTGCAGAGTGACTCACATGCAAGACCATCAAGCTGTGCCTACCCTGAATAATTACTATCCAACAAACACTATTGTTTATTCATTTATCCACTTGCTTGGGATGTTATTCTCCTCTGGCAGCCTCTAAAGCAATGAAGTGTGAACTCTTACCAAGATTTAGCTCATCCTGTTTCATTTTTGGCACTTTCTGTAGGATGCTGCAATGTGAGAGAGATGAGACGTCAAGGTAGCACCTGACTTCACGCCAAACCCATCAGGAGAGAATAACAAGACCAATTGACTGAAACGTAATGTACAAACCTTGAGGAACATACTGTTTGATTAATGTGCACACAGAGTGGGGATGTGTAGGTGGTTGAGAAGAATGACAGGGAGTATTGACAACAGTAAGAGTAACAGTAACTTGGTCATCCTCACATGTTTCTGTGATTAAAATCTACTAGGCTTTCTGGGAAAAATTGTTTGAAAGAGCACTTCTTTGTTAAGATAATGTGTCTTGTACATGTGAAGAGAACAGCAGCAGTAGCACCCTACGCTAACTTAACGAGGAGAGGGAAAATGCACTGTTTCAGAGATACTAACAAGCCTGTCTGCTTTCTGCTGCTGACTGCATTCAGTTCAGTGGACTTAGTTGCAGGACATGCTGTTTCAATACACCACTACTCTAAAGATTTGCATACAGTCGTCTACAAGCTGTCACTGTTAATGTGTTTCTGGAGGATGAAAAATGTTACCTGCCTGTGAAAAAGTGGATACCTGGACTATACACTGGAGTGGATGGTTACTTGAGAAGCAGATACAAAAGTACAACTGGCAGCACTGTCTTGCACTATCAGAGAATTTTTTTAAAGGTGAAAGTATAAAAGCTTTTAAAAAGTATCTGGATGAGATACTGGGATAACTTAGCTGTTAGCTAACCTGCAGCGGTTAAGGCTTTGGACTGCAACTTGGTAGGCTATGGGTTCAAATCCCACTACTGACACGCTACTGTGTGACCATGAACAAGTCACTTCACCCACCTGTGCCCCCATTTGAAGAACCAAAAGAAATGTAACCATTTGTACCATAAATGTTGTTAGTTGCCTTGGATAAAGGCATCATCCAAATAAGTAAGTTTGAATCACGGAATAGTTGCCTTTGTTTGCCAAACCTGCAATGCTCTTACATTCTTATGTAAACCTGCCAGTTTTTGTCTTTCATTTAACATTAAACTATATGAATGATGGTAGCCTCACCACAGCCTACCTTATGCATCGTCTGCCTTTCATTTCATTCTGGAGGTCTCCAGTTCACATATTCTGTTTTTTTTTTTGTTTGTTTGTTTTTTTTTTAACTCCCTTGTAAACAATAATAAATTTCTAAGTTATTGTCATATGTACAGAGAACAGTGGATATACTAAATAACATGCAACATGTTACCGCTCTCCTGCACTGTGAGTACTTTGAATAACAACTTTTTTGCAAAACATAAAACGAGCTAAAATGAAGAACCCATGATTTGTAATAAAGGCTGCATAGTCAAAATATCGTGTGTCTAACATTCTTTTCCAATCTCAGCAGGGCACATGTAAGACACTGGAATTCCTCTGGGTGATGTGCCCTCTGCTGGGGAACTTGGGTAACTGCTCAAGGCCAGGAGTCAAAAGGCCTGCTTCTTTGGCTTGTTGTTTATAAGTTCTTACAACCTTCGTAACTTCTGGTCTCCTGAGACCCTAATAGCATGATTTGGAGAACGCATGTAAGCAGGGCTGTGGAGTCGGAGTCGAAGAGTCGGAGATAATTTTGGATACCTGGAGTTGAGGTCAGGGTCGGCAAAAATTTACTGACTCTGACTCCTAATAAATTTAAACTGTAATGAAAAATAATACAGCAAGTTCAAATGTCCCATTTCACAAACAATAGTCATAATTAAGTACTTCTCTGATGTAAGAATAAAGCCCAGTGCATAGTTATGTTACTACTAGTGTGAAGTTCAGATGAGCTATTATACAACCTGACATTCACATATTGCAATCTGGATTATGGTACATTACAAAAAGTGTTTCATTTTGTTTCAGATATAATGTGTTTAACAAGTTAATATGAGTGTAAACAAGTGTAATGATGTAGGTGGAGGTGTGTGCTATGGCATGATGTGTGTTCAGGGGTTCTTGTTTTTTGTTTAACTGGCCAATATGGTAGAGAGTCAGCTTCTTAGCCAGTAGTTTTGTGGTTAAATGACGTGTATGTTGCCTTCCTTTAATCAACATGGAAAATACATTAGCATATTAAATACAGAGGAGTCGGAGTCAGAAGTACCAGAAACTAAGGAGTTAGAGTTGGATTCGGAGTCGAAGGATTTATCTACCGACTCCACAGCCCTGCATGTAAGAGCTCCTGTTCATAAGATGGAATATTATTATATTTCAATGTATACCACCTAGATTTTTACCCAAGAAAACTTACAAGATTGGGATAGAATATAATTATTTGTATATACAGGTGCCGGTCATAAAATTAGAATATCATGACAAAGTTGATTTATTTCAGTAATTCCATTCAAAAAGTGAAACTTGTATATTAGATTCATTCATTACACACAGACTGATGTATTTCAAATGTTTATTTCTTTTAATTTTGATGATTATACCTGACAACTAATGAAAGTCCCAAATTCAGTATCTCGGAAAATTAGAATACCCCGGTATTGTGAAAAGGTTCAATATTTTGAACTTTATAACTCAAAACACCTGCAAAAGCCTTTAAATGGTCTCTCAGTCTCGTTCTGTAGGCTACACAATCATGGGGAAGACTGCTGACTAGACAGTTGTCCAAAAGACGACCATTGACACCTTGCACAAGGAGGGCAAGACACAAAAGGTCATTGCTAAAGAGGCTGGCTGTTCACAGAGCTCTATGTCCAAGCACATTAATAGAGAGGTGAAGGGAAGGACAAGATGTGGTAGAAAAAAGTGTACAAGCAATAGGGATAACCGCACCCTGGAGAGGATTGTGAAACAAAACCCATTCAAAACTGTGGGGGAGATTCACAGAGTGGACTGCAGCTGGAGTCAGTGCTTCAAGAACCACCACGCACAGACGTATGCAAGACATGGGTTTCAGCTGTCGCATTCCTTGTGTCAAGCCACTCTTGAACAAGAGACAGCGTCAGAAGCGTCTCAACTGGACTGCTGCTGAGTGGTCCAAAGTTATGTTCTCTGATGAAAGTAAATTTTACATTTCCTTTGGAAATCAAGGTCCCAGAGTCTGGAGGAAGAGAGGAGAGGCACAGAATCCACGTTGCTTGAGGTCCAGTGTAAAGTTTCCACAGTCAGTGATGGTTTGGGGTGCCATGTCATCTGCTGGTGTTGGTCCATTGTGTTTTCTGAGGTCCAAGGTCAACGCAGCCGTCTACCAGGAAGTTTTAGAGCACTTCATGCTTCCTGCTGCTGACGAACTTTATGGAGATGCAGATTTCATTTTCCAGCAGGATCTGGCACCTGCACACAGTGCCAAAGCTACCAGTACCTGGCTTAAGGACCATGGTATCCCTGTTCTTGATTGGCCAGCAAACTCGCCTGACCTTAACCCCATAGAAAATCAATGGGGTATTGTTAAGAGGAAGATGCAATATGCCAGACCCAACAATTCAGAAGATCTGAAGGCCACTATCAGAGCAACATGGGCTCTCATAACACCTGAGCAGTGCCACAGACTGATCGACTCCATGCCACGCTGCATTGCTGCAGTAATCCAGGCCAAAGGAGCCCCAACTATTACTGAGTGCTGTACATGCTCATACTTTTCATGTTCATACCTTTCAGTTGGCCAACATTTCTAAAAATCCTTTTTTTTGCATTGGTCTTAATTGATATTCTAATTTTCCGAGATACTGAATTTGGGACTTTCATTAGTTGTCATTATGATCATCAAAATTAAAAGAAATAAACATTTGAAATACATCAGTCTGTGTGTAATGAATGAATCTAATATACAAGTTTCACTTTTTGAATGGAATTACTGAAATAAATCAACTTTGTCACAATATTCTAATTTTATGACCCGCACCTGTATTGTTTAGATTTGCTTAATTGGGTAGTTTAAATGAGTTGCGTGGAGTCATGCAGTAAGCAGGAGGTAGGAACTGAACTTAATGTTTTACCACTATACCACACTGTCCATTTTAATAAAGGTAAGCCTATGAAGTGTGTGGTGAGAACAAGCAATTATCAAAAAGCTTCTGTGAGCTGTAACCCTTATTCCTTTATACGCACATAGATTCATCATATACACAGAACAACACATTTACAGTACCTACACTTATCGTCCATTTTAAAAAGTAAACCTACTTGTTAACACAAACAGCCTGCTCCTACAATGAGCCAATCACTTGGTACTAAATACAATAAACAGGCTCCTTACAACAAGGCTGTATAGAAGGTAATGTCTGAATGCACAATGTACTGGATAGGTCACAGGAGCAGAAGGCCACACAGTGCTCAAATCCTGACATCTAAGAACAGCAGGATGAAGCTATAGTGCATAATCACCAAAACTGGATACACGCAGCTGTGTGTGAACAATACAGGCTGGTGGCAATAATGTTATGCAGTGGGCAATATGTTATTTATAATCCACATTTGGTCTTTTAGTGAGTGTTATTTGAAAACATTGTTGATGATTTTGTGCATCCCTCTTTTACCAAAGTCTATCTTTATTCAGATGGATACTTCTAGCAGAATAGTGTGCCATATCAAAATAGATGCATCATCTTAAGCTGGTTCTGTAAACCTGGCAGAGACTTCAGTTTACTCCAAATGCCTTCATAGTCTCCGGATCTCAATTAAACTGAGCATCTTAGGGGTCAAGTGGAATTGGAAATTCTCAGGATGAATGTGTTGCTTAAAAAAACAGTTGAACTGCTTGGTAAAAGGTCAACATGGACCAAAATCTCAATGCCGTGTTTAACTGATGAATCCATACCTGAAAAATTTTTAAGGAAAAAAAGGGGACACAGTGGTACAAGAAAGGATTAACTAACAAAGTACACACTCTGTGCATATGTCTCATATACATGTATGCAGTGAAAGAGAGATCATATCATAAGAATAAAACTGTAAGTCCAAGTATTAGATTCCAATATACAATTCTTCCAACTGGGGTTTCTATTTTCCACTCCTTCCTGGCCATCTAACCATATTTTCTGTTATTAAGTTGTACATTTTGATTTTCTAATGTTTTACACAACCTGATTTAATTAATGATTCTTTAGTTTTTACTTTCTTTTGTAACTCTGTTTCGCTATTTTTATTATTATAAAGCACTTTGAGATACTTTCATATAAGAACATGTGCTATAAAGACACATGTTGCTCTTTTAACAGAGGCAGGGACTTTCCACCAAAATGCAGATGTTGTAATTATTCAGCAAATTGAAGTTCAAGTGCATAAGGTGGATGGCTATCTGCCTGCTTATAATCAAAAGGGAAAGACCAAGTGTTATTTAAATTATCTTTTTTATTTTTTGAGAAATGTGTTATTATTTGATTGACGAGTGTTTGAAAATAAAAGACAAGAACTGTCTCAGGCATAAATAATAAGAAGTTCACCTATGGATGAGTAAGATATCCAACCTGACAGCGTCTAGCAACATGTGTTCAGGTCCTGAAGAGGACACAGACGGACATCAAATATGGACGTCAGCCTTTTTATTTTTTTTGCATGAACACGCTCAGGGAAACGTATGAACCTACAGCCAGAAGTCTAATTTGTGTTCCATTTCTTCCCATAAAACCAGATTATCCAAGCATCCGGATCTTTACGTCCTGTCTCTACTACTATCAGGTGTATGTGTGCGCATTAAAGGCATATCTAATCATTATCCAGAAGTCTGATGACCCCAAAAACAAAAGGATCATACATTATTGGACAAGGACAGTGAAAGACAGAGAAAAAAGCCAGTGATCTGTCACGCAAAGGAGCTCATGTCAGTGAACTGTTGACATTTGGTTTAATTTTTTCCAGTTTCTTCAATAAGAGGACATGGCTGGTTCTCAAAATGTTCTTCATCTGTTCACAGGTCATTTCTTCATAAACGCTTTCAAAGAATGGAATAGACTTCCACAGTTAGCTTTCAAATGTGGTCAGTTGAAAATCTCATCACATCTGAACCAATGCGGTCCTGCCTGCAGGATGTGTAGTGCCTTAGCTGCTTATGAATTTCATTGATGTTGTCATACATGTGTGGAAATTGCCATATTTTGGAGAGTAAAACCCACTATTTCAATCACAGAGTTCTCTAAATTAATCTCATTCAAAACCTATTTACAACCTATACACCGTTTTTCTCACGACAATATTTAATGTCATATTGTTCAGAATATAGTGTATCAAGGTCTGATGTGAGTAAGCCATCTTCTATCAATCATGTTCTTTCCATTCTTTCTAGCCTCATTTTATTTAAACTCACCATAATTTGTAGACTGTTTATGGCTTATTCATCTATTAGGTAAGATCAAACCTTTATCTTCTAGTGATCTTGAGAAAGCTACTCATGCTTTTATTTTTTCTCTCCTTGATTACTGCAACTTGCTGTATTCTGGGATTAACAAATCTCTGATACACATGTTACAGTTAGTCCAGAATGCTGCCGCTCGCTTCCTGGTTGGGGCAAGAAAGTATGACTCTGTTTCTTCTATTTTAGCTTCTTTACACTGGCTGCCCGTCAGTTTTCAAATTGATTTTAAAATCTTGTTGCTAGTTTTTAAATCTTTACATGGGCTAGCTCCTACCTATTTATCTGAATTGTGTGCTTTACACCAGACATCCAGAGTGTTTAGATCTTCTGGTCAGTTGTCTCTTGTTGTCCCTCGTACCAAAAGTAAAACTAAGGGGGGCAGGGCCTTTGCAGCTGCTGCTCCTCGCCTGTGGAACTCTTTACCTCATCATATAAAGGAGTCGTCTTCAATTGAAATGTTCAAAACAAGATTAAAAACTCATTTCTATTCACTTGCTTTCCGTGACCTTTAGTAATACTGACGGTTTCCTCATTGTGAATATATAACATTACTTCTATTTATTATGTATTTTATTTATGTTCTTATTTTTTATTTCTAATTATGTTATTTATGTTATTTGTTTGTTTTCTTTTATTCTATTATTGTAAAGCACTTTGGCCACAGCATTCCTATGTTGTTTTAAATGTGCTATATAAATAAATTGACATTGACATTATTTGTTCTCTTTCACTTTTTCTTCAGATTATAACATTATCTATTAAAAATGCATTCATTACTAAAGTCAATATTTTGTTCTCTTGTTAATAGCCACAAGATACTGTCATTTGAGGTTTCAAAGGTACAAGGCTACTAGGATTTAGGCTGAACATGATGAGGATAGATCAGCAAGGTGGCGCAGTGGGTAGCGCTGCTGCCTTGCAGTTAGGAGACCCGGGTTCGCTTGCCAGGTCCTCCCTGTGTGGAGTCTGCATGTTGTCTGCGTGGGTTTCCTCGGGATGCTCCGGTTTTCTCCCACAGTCCAAAGACATGCAGGTTAGGTGCATTGGTGATTCTAAATTGTCCCTAGTGTGTGTGTGGGTGTGTGTGTGCGTGCCCTGCGGTGGGTTGGCGCCCTGCCCGGGGTTTGTTTCCTGCCTTGCCCCCTGTGTTGGCTGGGATTGGCTCCAGCAGACCTGTAGTTAGGATATAGCAGGTTGGATAATGGATGGATTGATGGATGATAAGGATAAAGAAGTGGAGGCAGACAACTGGAGAAAATAGTCATGGGTTTGTCAGACTTGCCGACCGCAGTTGATGATCGCGTCATTGGACACTTGTGAGTTTAAAGGACTGAAACTTTCTGCACATGTCACATTTACCAACTGAGTGCCGACCCTCCAGTCCTTGTGCAACTGCCTGATGGAGTTGGCACTGTATGAAAGGTTATAAGGTATGGAGAGTTTAGCCACGGTCTCATCCCTTTTTTCTTTTTTTCCATTCTGCCATGTAAGTAAAACACAACACATCAGGCAGAGCTTCTGTTCTGTTAGTGAGGTCCGGAACACCGACATTTCATATTTCTCATTGCTACATTATAGGACAAGTACTTCTAGATGAGCATTCATTGGTTGTCAGCTCTCCTGCACACACAGCCTGCTACTAGGACTAAACTCAAAATCATACCTCTTGAATTTGACTGGAGTAGGTCGCAGACTAGTTGGAGTAAGTCGCCAGGATTGTCATATTGCGTGACGAGCTTAGCAGAAGTACACTGGTGACAGCCTCCGGTTCACTAAGACAATATAAATGTAGAGTATGACTGAAAATAGGCTGAAAAAGTCTTTTAATGTGACATGGGCTTTAGCTGTCTGACATATGTTGTTTTCCAAATCATATTACTGTTTATTTTCTTTTTTGAAAAATGTTATCATTCTGTGTTTTTCATTGGGAGCCACATATCTCACATAAATGAAAAAGTATTATTTCTAGAAAATACTTTTTGTATTTAGCTTCATATGTTGACTTTGAATTCTAGTTAGTGTTTGCACTTTCATGAACAATCCCATAACTTCACATATAACAGACCCCTGCTTGTTATTTGATTATCCTTGTTGCCTCTGCCATAAAGAAAGATGTTAGTGCACGCTCAATTAAAAAAAATCACTCCATTTTGAGCATTCTGTAGGCCCCAAAATGAATATACAATCAGCTGGAAATTTCTTTGTAAGGATTTGAGTCACAACACATTGTGAAATTGTCTAAGGTACACTAAACTAATTACAAATTGAAGATAAGTCCACCTACTAAGGGGGCTGTTGCTAGGCAACAGTGGCTTTACTTGTGGCAAAGGGATGTGGTTTAGTTTATTAGAAAAAAGTACACTTTCCTCATTCTGGTTTCGACCCATGTTGAGCTACTAGACTCAGCCTTTGCAATGTATTAGTCCTTGTCTCTTATTGTCGGTCTTATTTACACTGTGCCTGATTGTTAGTGTGCTTGCTTCTCTGTCACTTGTCACTGACGCCCTGTCACATGATCCTGCTTTATAATTTAAACACAGGGAGCTGTATCACTCTGGAAATATTCAAGACAAAATAGTGAATAAGGAAAGCTCAGGCTCTTCTGACCTACCATTGTTTAAATCAGGGGTCTCCAACCTTTTTTTCCCTGAGAGCTACTTTTACAAAATGAAAATGGCCGAGAACTAGTCCTGTTTTCTAACGTTTATTCTCATAGCTTATTTCAAACCAAACAAACTGAATAAGCTTGTTTAGCCTGAACATTTACACAACTCAAATTTTGCATTAAAACATCACATACAATATTCAGTTCACCTGCAAGTGCATTTTGTATGTCTGTATGCTGTCAAAACAAAACAATGCAATTACAAATACACATATATTACTTATTCATTTGTCATTTTGTCACATGTCACTGTTTCACTTCACAAGAGTATTCACATGTCCAGTTGCATGTGTGATGTGTTTTTTAGTTAGTGAGATGACTGGCACTGCATGGAGTAAACAGGAGAGGTGTATGGTGGAGTGTAGCCACTTAGGTTCACTCTTATGGAGTTATTTAAATGTTCATCTGTTGTTGTTCTGAGCTTTGATTTCATGACATTCATGTCAGAAAAGGCAGACTCACAGAGGTATGTAGACTCAAACAAAACAGACATTTCCAGAGCTGCTTGGTGAAGATTCTTATAGTTATCTGACTCTACTAAGCTCCAGAAATGCTGAGAATGCTGTTGAGACTTTAACTGCACATTATTTTGAAGGTTTACTAATATATAATTTATAAAATCCAATGTCTGTATGTCTGTCCACTTTTCACGAGAGAACTACTTAACGGATTTAGATCAGGTTTTTTTCTATAATTTGCTTGAACATTCCGGTTGATTTTGCGACTTCTCTCATTTCGCTATGTATCATAGTTCGCTTGCAGTACCAATGTATTTGTGGAAATCCGAGAAACACGCAGCGGACCGAGGGGAGGGGCCTTCCTCACTCACTCCACAGCTTCGGGGCGTGTTCCTTAACTCCGCTTAACTAGCAAACGAGAGAACAATTGAATTCAACTTTGTTTGATATTTAAAATAAAAGTATTATTTAGGTCTTGATGAGTTTGAGCCTGGATGTTCTCTTAAGTGTACACCACATTGAAAAGATAGATTGCAATTCAGATTGTGGATCGTGATTTTGTGTTAAAAGGGTCGTGATATGTTTTTTTGGAAAGATCGCTCATCCCCAATTTGACTAATCAAGTTTTCAAATTTATGTAGGATTCATTAACCTTTTGGCGAGCTACTTGGAAAGGGGTTGTGAGCTACTGGTAGCTCGCGAGCAACGTGTTGGAGACTCCTGATTTAAATTATAACTGTTACATCACCGGAAGTAGACTTCCCAGTTCTTGGATGCTCACATGCCCGATGGCATGTTTTAAAGCCAGTTATGGGGGCAACTGAAAGTCATAAAGAGTAGAAGATACTCTGTAATCCAAATTGTTGTGAACAAGAACAGAAGGAGTACAGTACAAGAGGTTGTAGTAAGGGGCATGCAGAACAAACCCTAGAAGGCAAGTCAAAAAATTATAATCAAGAAACTAAAGGCAACAGGTTGCAAATACAATAGGATCAAACAGGACATAAGTGTGCTCTGTCAGACTGAGGCCTTCCCTACTGCAGTTAACCCTAAAATCAGAAACAGGCTTTCAGCCTGCACAGGTCCATCAAAAGGGTAAAAGGCTTTAAAGTCAAAACTCAGAGTTGGGAGAGAGGACTGTGCAAACCTCTGGCCCACAATAGCAAGCAATCAAAAAAAAGGTCTGTAATATTTAAACATTTATTAAGTTAAACTGCCAAAGGCAAAAAACAACAAAAAAGAGGGATTTAAAGGATGAGTCAAAAAGACAAACCTAAAAGCTAATAAATCCAATGCCTAATCCAGTAATTGAAAGCAAAAACAGAGCCCATTAACCAAAGAAAAATCAGTAAAAGCACTTGAAATAAGAAAATCCGAAGTCAAATCCAAAAGGAGCAGAACAAATATACCCTACTTAGGCCTTTCCCATGGCTCTAAATACCAGAGGCAGCACTGATCCCATTCCCACCTCCATATATTTGGGATACCTTAACTGAGCTCTCTTGTACAAGATATAAGGATTTAGAGGGATTTATCAAGATAGGTAATCATCGGGGTATGAAACACTTCCATGCTGCAAGCTTGTTATTAGATCGATCACAGGCCAGTAAGCTAATGAGAAGCAACATAATCTTCCTAATTAGTATCAAAACTAATGCCATTTATAGGCTTTGCCAAAGCAGTTTCCATGTAAAATGTCTCTCTTTATAAGGCAGAAAGTTACAGCACTGATACACGTTTGCTGCCCCAGGCTCCCTGAGTAATCCCCTCACATTTACTGAATTCAAACTGAAACAATTTTGTAGGATTCCCACTGCACAACTACTAGTTTTTTTCCCAAAAGTGTATCCTGTAGTCTTTATGATCCTAATCTCTCAACCTTTGGCTACATTTGGATATTAAAAGTATTTATTTATACTCAAACATTTTAAAGAACCTTGAATGAGCTCTCAATTAGCTATAGCTTATAATTCTCTCCTAAACATTTTACTTTTTCAATCATATTTTACTAGAGAAGAAGATGTGATTAGACACCCAGTGAGGACTCTAACTTGAATTGCACATCAGACCGAGTGTATTTTATATTAACTAGTCATCTGCTATTTTCAATAAGGTTATGTGAAGGATAAGCGTATGACAAGACAGAAATGAGGTATGTTGGTTTGTTTTACCATTTTGAGGTTGCATAGGTGTTTGCTGGCTCCTCCAGTTACTTTTCATCAAGACTGAAACATTTGGAAGTACTTCTCCATATTTCATATCTGACCTACTTCATCTATTTAACTTCTAGGGTCAGGTCTAGAGATTGGGCTTTGCTAAAAGTCTTTATTCCGTTGGGTAGGACTTAAGAAGATGATTCTTGTCTTTCTTGAAAGTGGAAATCTTTATAAGTAATGTTACCTATGGATGGGTATCACCTTATGAACATTTGAAGGAACTCGATTTGCTTGTAACCTAAAACCTAACCACAAATGCACTAGCTGCTCCACCAATAATTTTTATATGATATCAGTTAGCTCTCACTTAGAAGCAATGAAACCAACCACTACTTGTACCAAAATGTTCAATGAAATCATTTTACGTCCTGCAAGCTCTCTTTAAGTCTTAGTTAACTGTTTTAGCCTTTTCTTGAAGTCAAATTCTTGCTGATTGGCATGTGGCATTAGTTCTGGCCCTCATTCCAAATCATCAACAGCCTTTCCATTTCAATGATCAAATCACTGAATTGCTTAGTAATGTTTGTAGATTTCATTGGTGTAGATCTTTCACATGGTCTTTATATGGTCTTTCTTGTCTAAAATGATACCTGTTGTAGATTGGCTAGAGCCTAGACTTTGATTGATACGTAATGGAATTTCTTTACTACCTTCAGGCTTTTTGATGTCTATTCTTTTTTCCAGTGCTATTAATTTACTTTTTTATAATCACTACCTAAATTAGCACTGGATAAAATAACTAATGGCACAAAAATCCAACACTAACTGATGATTGTGAGACCAGTAATTGAAAATAGTAGCTAAGCATGAATTTTACTGGAGTACATTTCAGTGTTAGAGATGGCCTCTGAAACTGGAAGTCAATGATGCTGGAAGCTTCTTGCTGTTCTGGATTCCCAAAGGATATAAAAGCACAGTTAAGCCTTTGTGTAATTTTGCTTGCCATTAGATATGACTACAATATCTCTGACGCTGTTTAAAGTTATACATTTTAAGTTACGCAACACACCTGTTAAGCTTAATATAAAAATTGGAAATGGGTTAAATGAGTTAAGTGGGTTTAGAGGTTTATGGGTTCATGACAGTCATACGTTTCTGTTATGTAATGTAATTCAGCTACCAGTAGTCAACATAGTATTTCAAAACAACTGTTAAACAAATTTAAACACAAATTGTGTGTGCTAGTGACATTCCTTCTTATTTCCATTACGATGTCATGATCAAGGTAGTCTGGCAAAGGACATGGTAGAGACAGTGCCAGTCAAACAAATTAGGATGCATAGGTGGCCATCTAGGCACCAACGTCTTGGGTGACACCAACTTAGCAAGCCAATTTTACTTTGTCTCGGACGGTGTGTGCCACACTCTATATGCTCCTTGCACCACTAAGAACGTGTGCCTTCTGCTGTGCTGGCACTGAATATCTACCCCAAATGGGGGGATTGGAGACGGTGTCAAGGCTGCTGTTATGTTAGTTTGGTGTGATCCAAACCAAAACAATTAATTGCAAGTAAAGTGTTAATGAGAGGCATAGGGCTCATCAAGGAGTATCTCAAAATGAGAAGGCAAAAGCCATCAGGAGGTCAACACTGCAAAAGGGAAAAGGAACGAGAGGAGTGGCAAACTAAACACAGAGGTATGAACATTCTGTCATTGTGCAAATTGTGTTTGTTTGATTATAACTATTAACATTAGCACAACTGTAAGCTAAATCAGCTCGCTACCAAAGATTACATGTGCAAAGTTAGCCTGCAAGCTGTTAAATAACTGAGCTACCTTAGCTATTTTGCTTTCCTTATATGCATAATGGAGCTTTCTAGACAGCACAGGCATCACCAAGTTCTGTAGTGATCAGAAAGGTTTTAAATGATTGCACTTTCAGCATAAACTTACTGTAATGTCATAATAATTATTATTCCTACTACCTAAGCATGCTTCCATTGCCATATTAAGTCAACACAAATAGATGAAGTATGTCCCAGGGTTTGATTGTGTTTATATCCCTAAACATTTAATAGCTGCAATCAGTACATGGGCCTTTAATATTATAATAAAAGGTAATGGGGCAACTTCTTAGGTGTGTTTTATAACATTGTCATTTATGTCATTTCTTTTAAAATATGCAGAGTCACCCTGCCCAACATGCACATCCTCCTCAGGTGGTCGAGACCAAACGTCATCTCAGTCCATAAATTTTGTTAAATGTCAGTTGTGAAAACTCTGCAATTATTGTGTTGTGTTTAAGTGATAAAATGTATACTATACATAGATTCTGAGTTAACAGTGTCCTTTAATGTATTCTTAAATTCATAAATTGTATTTGTGCATTTACCTCAAAACACCTGTTTACGATATTTATTATTCATTTTATTATAATTATTATATTATTTATAATTACCTTTGTGCACTTTGCACATGCTTGCTTTGTCATTACTTTGGTTTATTGTATTCAGCAAAGGCATCTGCATATAGATAGATAGATAGATAGATAGATAGATAGATAGATAGATAGATAGATAAGTAAGAGGCTATATAATAGATAGATAGATAGATAGATAGATAGATAGATAGATAGATAGATA
>JANRMT010062796.1:29655510-29720586 GCA_026402145.1 Polypterus bichir lapradei | reverse complement strand
ATATATATATATATATATGCAACTGTTTATAGTGTTATAACTGTTTATATTGTTTATAAATAACAAGTATAATCTGTTTAATTTTATAGATAACTGTTCATATTGTTGGTGGGAATTTAGTTTGCTGGAGGAAAGTTAGAAATAGGAGCACCCATCCCAAAACACATGCAGAAGCCAACATTACATTGTATTTCTTTTTATTCTCCCAGATGCCAAGGAAATAAAATACCCAAAGTTCAAGGCAACTGATGGTTTTTGATGGTAAAGAAAAGAGCAGCATGGCAGAAGGTACACTACTTTATGTTGGGTTTCAGAGCAGTAAATCTTAAAGGTCCTTCATCTCTGGCTCATTTCACTTCACAACGTATGGAGTCTTGCCATATTTGCTGTTCAACTAGTCTGCAGTGGCTTTGGTTTCACCCTGTTTTCCTCAGTACTTGCTATTATTCCTGTTAATGAGATTCATGAAGGTCTGGAACAAGTCCCGCTGTTCAAGCCAAGACACGGATGACTTTTAGAAAATGCCTCAATGTGATGTTGGCTGGCTGAGGTATCAATGAAGTAGGGTAACCTGATAGAATGAGTGTAAAATTTCTTCTGCTCCATATTACAGTACAGCAATTTTCTGTGACCACACAACTACTTGAAGCAATATGCTTTCAATTTCTAACTGCCACATGGCTTGCGTTTTTCCACAAAATTGTTTAAAGGCAGTTGTTATTTTCATTGTGTCTCCTATTCATAAACAACAAGATTTAATTACTCATTTAGAAAATGTAAGCAGTATAAGCATGTGCTGGTGCTGTAGTTGATTGCAACAGTGATCTTTTGGTAGAAACACTGGAGAAAAAAGCAAAGAGTGTAGAGACTGATAAAGTGCCTCTGACAAAAAAGAAAAAAATAATTAAGCATTACATTTAATTCATAGCCTTCAATGAATTGTCCAGGGATGATACAATGATTGTGGGATAAGCTGTAGACCCAGTGATCTTGTAGATTCATGAAACAGATGTTTTCTTTTGTGATTTTTACTAATAGGGTCCTTGCTTGATACAGTATATACAGTACAATGTGTCTTATTATTTACTGGTTTGCTTTGAGCCATTATTCTCCTTTAGCTTCCCTGAAAAAAATACAGTGCAGCTGTTAATTACTTAAGGCCAATACCCATGTCCCATGAAAGCTGCACTTTTGGTCTTCTGCACATGCTTTTGCATTCTTCCTTAAGCCCATAAAGGTGTTTATAAATACATTATTTACCAATTTTTTCCCTCGAGCAGAGCAATTTCACATCATTCAAGTAAACAATATTACTTGCAGTCCCATTCAACTCCACTCCTTGCTGAGCCCAACGTGAATGAGATATTAATTTTCTTTCTTTGTCGCTCCTCGTTAATGTACCTTATTATCATGGGGCTATTTGAATCCAGCTTGTTTTGCTCCTCATTCACCGACAGGTTTAAGAGGGTGAGAGCTGTGCTGAAAACACTTTTTTTAATTGTCTTCTTTGCTTCCTAGTATTTTTCTTGGACATCAGATGAGATGCTTTGATGTCTCAGCCTGTATCAGAGCCTGTTTTAAATCAACAAAATAAGAGCAAATGAGATGCTGCTGGTGAACCCAGTTGCTTTAGCTCTCAACAATGACTGTTTTACAGTACTGTATATAGCATCATTCATTCTGAACAGCATCACAGGGCGCCGTATGCTACAACCATTATAACCGGAGGTAGAGCCTAAGGTTCAGGGAGAAGTTATAATGTCAAAAGGAGTTCAAGCTGATAAAAATAAATACATTTATTTGGAAAGAAAGCAAAGGAGATATGAATGGACAAAATGTATTGAATAAATAATAAAAAGTATCAAATAAATAGACATTAATATAAAGCTGGGTGGCACAATGGTTACCATATCTCAGATTTACCCTCATCACCACATATATGCATATCTCCCTATTATAAAAAATATCTTGGAAGGAAGACTAGGGAGACGAGATGTGATCTTCTCAGAAGACAATTTGACATCCCACAAGAGACACTTTAACGTCACACAAGACAAGGCAGTAAGACAACATTTAAAACAAGTTCACGGACATCTAACCTAGCAGTTGTTGGAATGCTTTTGGCAGATACGCTTCATGTGCTCACAGCTCTTAAAATGACAAGCGACAAGCAGAACATACAGCTCGCCAGCAGCAGCAAGCCAGCAGATGATCCGACCGCATCTCCTCTTAGCATGCGTTCAGCCAAACCCAACCCTTCACAATGCGAGCAGCAGGGATGTGAAGTGGCAAAAGGACAGCTGCTGTACAGGCTTTTAAATGATCAACGCACAGCGTGACTAGCAGAATATGCAGCTCGCCAGCAGCAGCAGCAAGCCAGTAGATGATCCGACCGCATCTCCTCTTAGCATGCGTTCAGCCAAACCCAACCCTTCACAATACGAGCAGCAGGGACGTGAAGTGGCAAAAGGACAGCTGCTGTACAGGCTTTTAAATGATCGACGCGCAGCGTGACTAGCAGAATACGCAGCTCGCCAGCAGCAGCAGCAAGCCAGCAGATGATCCAACTGCTTCTCCTTAGCATGCGTTCGGCCTCCCCCCCTTCACAACGTGAGCAGAGTTACACGTCCTGTGAGAAAGAGATTTATCCACGCACAGGGCTGGAAATAAAGAACAAGTACAGTATTGTTTTGGCAAAAGATTTAATTAATTTAATTTAATTTAATTATTTTTGTTTTTAGCCTTTAGTACCAGTCAAAGGTTTGGACACATCCGAAAAGTTTCATCTTTTCCACAGAAATACCATTACAAAAATAAAGGCAAGTCATTACAATTACTGCTTGAAGTGAGTCATTTTTTATTTAATATTCACATATGATCATAAAGCTCTATTTTCAGCAGCCATTCCGTCAGTGCCCTAATGGTTAACTCCATTAGCTTATCCTTAATTAGTCATGTGTTAAGGCTAATTGGTTATTAGAGAAACCTTTGTACTTGCATTAGCCCTACTAAAACCTGTGATTCTGTTCATTTGCGATGCAAGGCACTGGCATTCCTAAAGTTCAGTTCTGGGTTCAATAGCCAAAATGATACTAGTTTCTCATGAATCCCCAAAAAAAAAAAAAGTCAGTCAATATTTTTTCTGTTTGTTTGTTTTTTTGACCTTCAAAGTGTTTTTTTCTGAAACTACAGACTGATGTTCTTCTCCTCCTATGACATTGCCCATCTGGGGCTTACTCTTCTTTTTCTATTCAGGTCAGATGCAGTTCACTCTTTTTTCTCAAGACAGTAATGATACATTTGTATGGCATCTCCAGTTTCTTGGCAATCTGTCACTTGAAATAACCTTCATTCGGCACAAAAGCAATAGACTGACATGTTTATTGACAATGCTGTTTTAGTTTGGCCTTTTCTGAACCCAAAACTGAACTCCTGAACTACTGAATTCCAGTACCTTGCAACCCAAGTGAATAGAATAACTGGTTTCAGGGGTGCTAATGCAAGTACACAGGTTTCTCCAATAACCAATTAGCATTTAAAATGAGTAATTATAAATAATATAGGGGAGGTCGCCTTTAGGATACCAAAGGATGCCTACTGAAAATGGGGCTTTGCAGTCATGTTGTGAATAATAAATTAAAAACCAGTTATTTCAAGCAGTAAAAGCCATTAGTAATAGTAGACTGTATTTTAAAAACCATTTAATGGCATTTTGTTAAAAAATGCATCTATGTTTCTATCAAAAACATGAAAAATTTTGGGTGTGAACAAAATTTTTACTGGTCCTGGTACTGCACAGTTTATTGATATAACAAGCTGATGTATTTTTTACATTCATTCGGGGTATATTTATACTAAAGAATTCTTTCGTGGTCTTTTTCTCTGCTATTAAACATGTTCATAGCAGCTGCTTGCATTCCCTTGCTCAGAATTTCTGAGCAAACCAATGGGTGGATTCATATACACACAACACCATGAAGGCAGAACTCTCCAGTCGCTATCCAGCCTGTTGACACAATGCACCATTACAGCAGGCATTATGTATAATGATATCCAAAAGGCCACAAAAGTGAAATACTTTAAAGCTTAAATAACACGCGTATGTAATTTTCACAGAACTCTCTGTTCCATGTGAAACTGTAGCTTTAAGAAAGTTAAATCGTAACCTTAGGGAGATAGCATAGTGGTTTGCTGTACATTTTGTTAGTCAACTCTCTATTTTTATATTTAATAATGACTCATATGACAGGCTGCATATTGAAGCATTCAATAATGTTAAAGTTCTAATTCTGAGGATTTCAAGTAACTTAGACATATAGTACCAGACAGTTTGAAGTGGATGTGGCAAACAGCTCTTAATGTCAGCTGGATCACAGGGGACCTGAGCAGTTCTGAGCTGGAAAAATAATACTTTGAAAGAGATGAATGTCTCATTGAAATCATCTCACAAGTGTATTGGAGACAATTTGTAGAGCAAATGGAAACCTGTAATACATGCAGCATTAAAGTTGAAGGCTTAAATAGGGAGACACTATCCTTGAGACATCATGATGCTCTGCAGTGACCCTTCCTATAGTGGTCACCAGTGGTCTGGTGTTGTTCCTTTTAATAATAGCTTACTGGACTGAAAATGGAGTTTATTTGTAATGGAAGAACATTGTGGGAAGGATGTTTTACCTGTCAGTTGAACGTTGTAACAAAGAGCTTTTAAAGACCCAGTTGGCTTTCTCCAAAATGAATAAATCACAGTGTCATCCTTAGCATTGTTCACTCTCGCAGAAATTTGGGATTTGTGTAAACAGTTCTTGTTAGCACAGATTTCCCTCAGTTCATGAATCCAAGTTATCCAGTTGAGGGCTTACTGATAATGCAGAACATCTCTGAGGAGCAGCAGTCACTGTCAGGATGTCACCCTAGGCGTAGAAAGGTCACACTAAGTGATTTTCTGCCCAGTGAGGCAGAAGTGACTTCATGGTCTCATTTTTATCAGTTACAGTACTTCAGATTGACTCTTTCAAGGCTGAACTTAACTAAAAAACAAAAAAAATCCAACAGTGATGTTTAACTTGTTATATCAACTGTTTATTATACTACTGCATCTACGGTCATAATAAAGCATTGTCACATTGGCTTAATCCAGTTCAGATTCCAAGGGGGTGCAGCCTATCGTAGAGTTATTGGTGCAAGGCAAAGAAATGGCCCTGAACGGGGTAGTACTCCATCGTCACCCCATTAACAATTGTTTATTTAACCTAGCACAAATGTCTTTGTGTATGTGGGAGAAAATGGAGAGACATGGAGAGAGTTTACAGAATTCACACAGACAGCAGCCAGGTTTGGCATTCAAAGCAACAATGTTGGATCCACGACCCTCTTTAAGTCAATTAGTCTTCATACAGGAACGGTGCATTTAAAAGTAGCCCCACACATGGTAAGAAGCCCTCCTGTGGTTTTACAACATGTGTGCTTGCAGGAGACAAGACATGTAGTGTTCATTGAAGCAGCATATTTTGCAGTTGCATGTTGGTCAGACGTGGAGGTAAGAATTTCAGTGTGCTCTGCACATGTGTCAGTACAGCTACTACCACAGACTTTTCAATATGACATGTGAAGAACTGATGGAACAATATCTTGTTACAACTGCTTCCGAAAAATTGCACAATTCAGCAACTGGTGAAAAAGTGATGTACTATTGCTACTGTGAACAGTGCACCGAAACCAGGAAATGCGTCTGTCCAAAGCCCAGAGGTTGTGACGAGCATTGTGGACCTTATGGAAACAAGTGCTCGTAAGTCAACGTAGCTATTATCACAGCAGATGATTTTGTCACAAAGATCATGGCACTGTGTCCTCCATGATTTGTGGACTATGTTTCTCTGTCACTCTGTATTTAATGCAACAATCTTCAAGTTCTCTAAAATGGTCTTGTGTCCAATTAGACATAGACATGGGGAGAGCATGTAAATGTGACATGATGGGCAGTGACTAGATGAATCCAGGACACCACCATGCCGCTCTGTTTTTTATACGAAACAACAACAGCTGCAAAACAAATGTAGTAAATGTAGTATTTGGGACTACTGGAAGAAATTATTCTAATCAAAGGTTGAATTCCTATGATTTCAAATGAATAATATATAACATTTAATTAAATTTATAATCAGTATGATGAGCAGCAGAGAGGCACATTATTTTAATTTTAATAAAATTTTCATAATTAGCAAGGATATGCATTCTTACAGTTCTGTTGAAGCATTTAAACATTTGGGTTTACAGGTGTTTGAATTGCAAACTGTAAGTACAAAAATATAAAGACACAAACACTAATTTGCAGGTGCTGTCTTAAAATTGCTATATACATATATATATATATATATATATATAGTTGACAACCAGGCGGGCACATGCCTTCCCCCATTTCCTCCAAGAATAACACAGTCACAAGCACAGAACAGCACAAATTTCTTCTTCATCTCTTTCTCTTTCTTTTCTCCTCCACTCCTCCTGGCAAGCTTCGTCTCCCTCCTCCCGACTCTGGCTCCCAGAGAAGTGGCTGCTGGCTCCTTTTATATGGCACCTGGAAGTAATCCAGGTCATTGACGCTTATTGACGCATTTCTGGCAGCACTTCCGGGTGTGGTGGAAAAGCTGCTCTTAAGGACTCAGCATGGTCTGTAGCACCCCCTGGCAGACCCCACGGATGCAAACAGGGCTGTATTCAACTCTCCGAGAGTCTGAGGCACAGCTGCAACACAGGGGGGCTGCCACCTAGGGGTCTGGGAGAGCTAATGATCTGACCACGCTTCTTCCCCAGGTCCTTCCTGCGTGGAGGCATCCCGGCTAGGCAAGGGCCCTGGCCATCCACCACAATATGTACAGTGAAAGACGGCCGAGACACCTTCAGGATGGAATGACAGGGGGAGACAACTTATACAGAGCTTTATCTTCCCCAGGACACTAGATGGCAGCGAGCCCAGGCTCAGATTCCCTCATCGGTGTCTGCCGGGCATGCCAGGTATTGTAGTCCCAGAGGACAGCCTTGTCAGGTCCCATGGTGCCCACCAGGAACAGCTGCAGAACTGGGGAGTCCCTACATTGTGGGATTTACTCATCACCCAGAAATTCTTGCAGACCATGTAGGCAGAAGAGCGGAAGCATTCAGAGGTGGCTTACTGTAAATAAAAGTTGCTGCCTTCCTCACATGAGGGAGCTGTGAGGAATTGGACAAAGCTTCCGAGGAGGCGTGTGGGAGGCAGCAACTGAGAGAAAACAAACAGAAAACAAAGTATTTCCTATACGTTACATATTTTTATATATAACTATATAAATGCTAAAGTTAAGTCACTTGTTTAAAGTCACCTAGTGTACCAAAAGTGGGATTTGGACAGTGACCTTAGTTTGAAACACATGACCCTTATTATCAAACCACACAAACTACATGTTCAAAAAGTAACTGAAGGAATGATTGTATGTCCGATTGTAGATTATGGACAAGCAGATATCTGGAATATCCAACTTCATGTTCAGGTTTATTGTCATACATAGTAAAATGAAATTCTAACTTACATGTCTTCTCAGGATAGTAACAATGATACAATAGCAAGAGACCCATTATGTATGGGTGTATATATACATCTCAAAGTGACTTTGTCACAATACACAGTATAAATATCAGGTCAGGTCAGGTGGGGAGCATGCACTGGTACAGCACGTTGCTGCATCCACCACACGACGAAACAGCTCGGGATCCTGGTTGGCAACTGCCCAGGCAGACATGCAGTCCAGTCCCACCCTCCAGAAATGACTATCTATCTGCCGCAGCCAGGTGTTATGTCGCCAACCCTTTGGCCTGGTCCAGCCACTCGAGTCCTCAACAATGGGGATCCTGCGAGCCGGATCACACTTAGGTAATTGCACCACATGGCTGTTGTGCCATAACTGACACTCCCGTACAATGCAGGTAATGTGCCTCATTCAGGACTCCATAAGCAACCAGTCATTTGACACAAAGTCAAATCAGTGGTACCCAAGGATTCTTCGGAGAGACAAAGTACCGAAGGAGTCCAGTTTTCGTCTCAGGTCACTGGATAGCATCCATGTCTCACAACCATATAGCAAGACAGGAAGCACCAGGACTCTAAAGACTTGGACCTTCATACTTTTGTAAACATAGTGCCACACACACCTTTCCAGCGACTTCATAACCCCCATGCTTTCCCAATCCATCTACTGACTTCATAGGAAGAATCACCAGAGACATGAATGTCACTGCCAAGGTAAGTAAACCTCTCGACAAGATCAACACTCTCTCCACAGACAGACACACTGCTGATGGCTGTGTCCACGAGGTCATTAATGGCCTGGATCTTGGTTTTTATCCAGGACACTCTCAAGCCCAGACACTCCTTGCTCAGTCTCTCAAGCGATCCAATCAGAGCCTCCATTGACTCTGCGAAGATCACAGCATCGTCAGCAAAGTCAAGATCAATGAACCTTTCTTCACCAACAGATGCCCCACAGCCACTGGACCCCACAACCTTGAACAACACCCAGTCCATACAAGCATTAAACAGATTAGGAGCAAGAACACACCCCTGACGAACCCCAGAATCAACTGGGAAAAATGCAGAGATCCTGCCTCCACTCTGCACAGCACTCACAGTACCATTGTACAGGCCGGCCATGATATCCAGCAACCTCAAGGGGATCCCGCGAACCCTCAGGATGTCCCACAGGGAAGCTCGATCAATTGAATCGAATGCTTTATGAAAATTGACAAAGGCTGCAAAGCAACTCTGCTGATATTCATGTTTGCGCTCCATGAGAACCCTCAGTGCTAGGATGCGGACGATGGTAGACTTCTTAGGTGTAAAACCAGATTGTTCCGTCGCTGGTAGGTGAGCAAGTGGTCACGGATCCTATTGAGGCAACCCTAGCAAGGACCTTACCTGGCACCAAGACCAGTGTTATCCCCCTGTAGCTGCCGCAATCCAGGCAATCACTCTTCCCTTTCCAGATAGGGACGACAAGTCTCCTTTCAAGTCATTTGGGATGACACCAGTCTCCCAAATGGAAGCAAAGATTGCTTGCAATGCCAGAAGGACAGCCCTACCACCAGCCTGGAGAAGTTCACCCTGGATACCACAAATACCTGCATCCTTCCCTACCCTCAACTGGTTCACCATCTGTGCAATCTCAGTGAGACTGGGTGGTTCACATCTAATTGGAGGATCAGCCTTAAGAACTGTAGACCCAGAGATATCCAATGTCTAAGCTGGAGGATCTGCTTTAAACAACTGTTTAAAGTAGCCAGCCCAGTGGTTCACAACTGCAGTGTCATCCATAACGACCGATCCATCAGATGCCCTGACTGCGATTCTCCGAGGAACAGATTTGGATATACGTAATGCTTCCTCTTGTAGAAGGACGTATGTCACTAGACCATAGATGGTGTTTCACGTGCTCACAGAATCCTCTAACAAACGCCTCCTAATCTGCCTTAAAGCCCTCGCAGCCATTCATCTCAGTTCCTGGTACAGACCAGAGTTGCCATCAAGCTGCGCACTGTGACTCCTCTCAATGATATCCAGAGTGCCTTGTAAGATGAAATACCTCCTTCTGGAAACACCAGTAACGCCAACACAACCCTCAGCAACCTTCAGGGTCTTGTCACAGAAGGTCTCCCACATCACATTATGATCGGCAGTCACACCCAAATCCGTAAGTTCCTCACACAAACTGCATGCAAATGCATCAGAAATATACTACATATGCTTGTTATGTTATAGTATTTGTTGTTATGATCAGCTGTTCACACCTGAATCCACTGCTGTGGGTGCCAATGGTCCTGTATTATTTGTACCAAAAGGGAAGGGGAAAAAAGTGACTGTGCAGGCTGGTTAAGGTCTCTAATTATCCTGTTTACCTTTCAAATGCATTGAGTGTTGTATATGTCCTGAGCAGAAGGCCCCAGGGTAGAGGTAATATTCTGTGCTCTTAATGTCGTGCAGCAGTTAGTGAGTGCAGATGGAACAATCTGAGCTTTCCTCAGGCATCTGAGGATGTAGAGGTGTTGGTGAACCTTTCTAACTTTATTCAATCTCTATTTCTCTAACCATTTGGAATTTGGACACTATGGAATTTCTCTTCATTTTTCTTACAATAAAGGCCACAATTTGCAAGACTGGCAACATAAATAAAGGATTTATAGTAACACATAATTTATTAGTCCGTATTCTCCTTCTGTAAATGGCACAATGTAATGTAAATTCTAATTTTCTCATAACAATAGTTGTACATCTTAATTAAGCACTCCACAATTAATCAGTTTGGTTAGTGTGATAGTAAGCACTGTTGCCTCACAGATCCAGCGTCTTTGGTTTGAATCATGTACTCAGTTGTTGTAGTGGATCTCCAGATGTTTGTGTGGGTTTTCTTCCTACAGTACATCCCCAAAGCCATTCAGGTCAAAATAATTTGTGACTTTAAATTTGTCTGATGCATTGTTTAGCATGTGGGTGCATTATGTTTCATCTTGGCAGTGGCACAAACTGGGCACTACTTAAAAAAACTGTCACAGATTTGCAAAGGCACATGTACTACGTAAAGAACATAGAGAAACAATAGACAGCTGCACTTCTTTTCTTTTTTCACCTCTACTATAGTTGGCTACTTGTTTATTTAATGGTAGTCCGGCAGCAGATGCGCTCAAACATCCACGAAGTTCTGGGAGTTATCTACAGATCTGATGGCACCTCATTACAGCTGAATGATTTTGACTGACAGAAAGCTAAAAAAATCACACCAACATCTCATAAATCCACTGTTACTGATGCATTTGTTTCATCTTTGTATAAAAATGAAGCAGTCTGGGCTCTCATTGGCTTTTTTATGATAAATTAGTTTTGAAAATGAACATTGAGCAGAATTTTGAAATCAGTAGAAGAGATCTATCTGATATCTTTAATAAAATCTAAAGTCCATTTTCTGATGGTAGACAAATAAACTGTAATCTTAGTAATATAGGACTCTTTTAAAGTGTGTTTTAAATTGTTAGGTGTTTAGCAGGATTGTAAAAGTTCCCCCTTTTCCTGGGTAATGCTCCAGTCCAGAGTGAATATAAAGCAACTTCCACTGGAAGGTTTATTTTGTTGGGGTCAGTTATACAGCCTAGGCATTGTCTTACTTGCTGTTATGTACCTTCATTTTCTTGGGTATTGTACTTTATCTCAAACTAAAGCCATTCGGTTTGGAATCACTTTCTCTCTGGTAGTTTTACTTCCAAGTACTACTTTAGTGGGCTTCAATAGTCAGTATTATTTCTAAATAAGCTCTGGTTTAATTCAAAATGTCTGATAAACACATTTTGAAAAGAGAACCCAAACAGTCCGACTTCCCTAAGCTATACTGGTATTCTGCTTTTTGCTCCAGTGCCATTGTGATACTAAGTTGTGTGTCTAACTTGTCCACAGAGTAACTACCATAATGAAATGTAAAAGTCTACTTCTTATTATTGATGATCATGTTAAAGAAATTACAAAGAGGCAAACATATTATAAAGCTTAAGAGGTCCTGTGAGGAGGTCATCTACTCGGAGCAAGTCAGAAGAGTGTTTCTATGACACAGCGGCTAATCCCTGAGAACAGGACAATGTCTTCTAATTACTGGCCTGTCATTACGGTAGAGACTGGGATGAAAAATCACATGGATGTGAGCCACAACATAATGTATGTAGTAATTTTAAACAGACAAACATTGCCAAGCATTCTCTGTCTAAGTTACTGTAACTTAATAACAGTCAAGATCAACTTCCTAACTGCAGCGTAGATTCTGTGCTTCCACTCACTGCTGTGACTCCAAGCACTGGCAGACAACCAGCAGATTTGCCTCCGAGGTCAAAACTGTATGTAGCTTTCTATTGTTCTTGCCTGTTTTTTACGTTTCTAGTACAAGACAAAAGCTCCGGAGACATGCAAATATTGGTGGACTATATAATGATTTTTCTTGTCTGTCTAAATATTACCTATTAACTTCTACTCCTTGAAGAGCAAAGGCCAACACCATGAAAATAATAGGCCTATTGATAGTATATTTGTCCTAAGGCAGAACAGAAAAATGTGTGTGATACTTCATGTCTCACAAAGTCAAAGTTCAGAATGTTGTCATTTTAGCACTAGCTCTTATCGTAGTCTGAATATTGTATTAATATTTCTCTTGTCCTACCTATGACATAATGTTAGATGTTATTAATTCCAGATTTTATTGGTAAGCACATAAATACTAGATGAAGAATAACTTTTATGGCTAAAGGGAATTGGACATGATTCTCTAAGACAAGCCATGCTGTTGTAACAAAGTTTCCACAATGCAGGAAACACAATGCATTCATCCAGAAAGATGTCATACCCTCAATGGGCAGGTGATTGTGCTCAATTCAATTCAATTCCATTCAATTCAAGACTTATTCAAGAATGCAGAAAGCAGTAATAAGGAAAGGAACATCTCCCATTGCTCACCACCCTTTGCCAGCTGTGAACTTGCAGACATGGTCCAAAGCTGAAAAACGTATTGTCACAAATGCATCTTAACATTCATGTCTACCAACTATGGGAGTAGTTTTTTTCTTTTTCAGGACAGCTGTAAGCAACAAACTGTAAACACCCCAACTGGGATATCCTATAGGAGATTTGGGTCACTCCATCTATGAAAAAGAAACAAAAGATTGCAAGTTCTATATCTTATGGCTTCTATTTAAGGCAAAAGCCTTGATTAACTCCAATGTATTAGCAGAAGCAAAAGGGATTAGTGCCATACTACAACGTACATCACTACAGTGGGCAGGGTAATGTAACCTATTGATTAAGAGGTTGGACTGTAAAACTCATGGCTGCCAGTACAATCTTTGGCTCTAACACTCTTTATGACACTAATCACGACAATTAATCTGTTTGTGTTCTAATTGTAATACAATATCTTTACTTAATTGTGCTGTGGATCTGCAAAGAGTTTGTAGATGAGGGTCTGGGTGAATCAGGGTGGCACAGTGTATAAATTACAAATGTTTTGAATCTGAAAATGTATCACATCTGAAAACAAGCATTTGCTTAGGAGACAGTGATGGGATTTAAACTCACTATCGTATGGTTTTTTGGAACAAATTGCCTTCACCTCTCACCTCCATATTTTACAAAACTTGGACGAATAGGGATTGATGAGCAACATCATGCTGAATGGCTATTCTTATCACAATTGCCCGATTACATTTACCCACAGGTTTCTAAGCCCTTGTCATGAAAACTGGGCCATTGGTACTTTATGGTAGGTTATCGGGGCAGCCGAGCAGGCGCAAAGATAAAAGATAAGATAAAAGCCAAGCAGCTTGAGAGAAAATGGCGTTATAAACCGTCAATGCCTTCTGTGATCCTGGGAAATGTGAACTATTTTTTTATATTTTGTGAATTTCCCCTTGGAATGTGAATTTCCCCTTGGGATTAATAAAGTATCTATCTATCTATCTATCTATCTATCTATCTATCTATCTATCTATTTCAGGAGCTGTGAAGGCTTGTAAGGAAAACTTGGCTATACAGCATGCAGCAGACGGGACTTTGGCATGGTAATGTAGATCTCAGCAGCAGAACAGGCAGAGGTTGTTATGTCTTCTGGTACATCAGAACAGTTGTTCTGGCATTAGAAAGTGGCAAATGAATAAAACATCCGTTATCTTGTTCTCCCTGTCATTAGAATAAGGCTGCATGTTAATGAGATCATGCAAAGGTGTCTTCCAAGTCAAGTTCAAGTTTATTGTCATGTGAATTTAGTAACATGACATTCATACTTGCTTATCTCCTCAGAATAGTTGAGAAAAATACAAATAAATATGCCTAGCATGCAACATATACAGTACTATATAAAATAGAATATCTGACTGTCTATCTGCGTGTTCCCTATGCAATCCTATATCCTTTGACTGAAATGGACCAAATTTTGCATAGTTGTTCTTTATTACCATAAGATAGACTACTTTGGAAACCAAAATGTTGACCCTTGGGTTCGCAGTGGGTTTTTGTTTTCCTGTGTGCTACAGTTTACACAACAATGCCACCTGCTGGCCCAGAGCAAGTAAAACATCCAAACAGACTGAAGCCAGACTAGCAGACAAAATGACCAGAGCTTAACATTACTGACGTGAGTAACGCCACATGCTGCTTCTATCCACTGTTGTAAAAAAAGGAGTATCATACGCTTTTGTAGAAGCATGTTGGGTGAGTCTTGATGGAGAGTGGAAGGGCAGTGCAACATAAGGAAAATCAAAGGGTTATTGTTTAAGTCCTTTTTTGTTGGCTTTTCTTAATAATTTAAGCACTATGAACTGTCCACCTTGAACTATGAAAAAGAGTCAGACATTCATTGTTACAATTCAGCAAGGACTTACCACAATTTTAGAATCCAATCGGACCCAAAAAACTAATTCTGAAGTTACAAGAGTGAAGATATTGATAGAGAGACACAATGGATGATGGATGGGACATCTAGCAATAACAGCATGGTCACCATTTAAAAATCACATAAACCTTCAATTGCTTTCCTTAAGCCATTTTATGATATGTTTGGGCAACACCAGGTACTTTAGCTATTGTCGTATTAACAGTATTTGAATTTGTGTGACTGACCATTCAACAGCCTTATTACATGTGGGTAGAAACTAAAATGTGAGTATCAATGACCGTGTACCATTTGCCAGAAGAGAGGAGTGAGAAAAGCAAATGTGCAGGATACCTGAGATCTTTAATAATCCTCTTTGCCTTTCTATGCCCTAAACAGATGACAGCTGGGTGCCAGTAATTTTCTGTGCCAACTTCACAATGTTTACAATTCTTAAGTCTGTAGATCTTGAGTTGACCATATTTGCCTTCATGATTGCACTTGTGATTTCCAGATGGCATATATTTAAGCCACACTCAACACATTTCCCAATTATCTTTTTCTTTACCTTACTCACCTCATATTGCTCTGCCTCCACAATCTAGTCTCCGTGTAGTCTTATTGATATGTACAGGTCAGTGTCAACCACATACTGATGCATGAATCTACTATACTAAGCAACACCATCATGTTAATAGCCAACATTGGAATTGTCACAATAACTCTTAAAGGCAAAATAAAAATAACAAGAGCAGTTGTTATTTTGAACAATTAGAGTATCTTTAGGAATAGGTTACCCAGGTACCTGGAGCTGCCAGAAATAGCACTGTGTCCCACAAGGAAGTGGTAGATGGATTATAGTGACCATCGTGAGAATCTCAGTGATGATCTGAGACATGTAGGACAATATGTGTCCAACAGGCAAACAAAAGTGTGAAGTTCTGGACTCTTATCGTATACGTCTGATTTCAGCATTCGGACCTGAATTCAATGTTTGAATGTTGAAGCCTAGTTGAACTGATCTCTGAATTGTAGCTAGAAACTGACAACCACATTCGTAATCGGTGATTAAGGAATGAACATACATCCTCAACTGAACCATCATCTGTCATATTTAGAGTTTCCATAAAAGAATGTCTGGCTGGTACAGGGCAGCCAAAAGTGGTGTGAGACAGGCTGAGGTGGGAGCTGAGATTGTCCAGAGCTGGGGATGGAAACCGAAGAAAAGAGAAAAAAGCAGTTGGGCTAGAAGTGTTTAGAGCTCAAGTGCATACAATCATTTACCTTGGATCCAACCCTTGAAGCAGTCGCTATAGCCATATCTTTCATGTCAGAGAAAGTTGTATTGGTAGACTTCTACAATATGCAAATGCTCACCGTACATCTGGTTTGCTTTAGATTTGAAATAGTGTGTATAATTTGCTGTTTTTCTTTGGGATCAGGCTTATTTCAAATGGTGCTATAGCAATAAATATAGTTTGATACTGATAACCATAAAGCAGTCAGCAAACTGAATTGTTAATTGGATAAATGAAACCCTAGCCCAGACAATGTCTGTTTTCAGTTTGTTTGTTTTCACCCTGTCCATTTGTGCTTTTCCCTGATTTTTTTTTTCCTCCTGTATCCTAAAGACATGCATATTATGCTAACTGGCCTTATGTGAGAGGATCTATATTTCAATGACCTGGAGTCCCACCCAAGGTTAGTTCCTGCACTTGATGCTACTTGGGTATTCTTCTACACCTCTGATAATAAAAAGGCATTAAGCAGGATCAAAAGAGAATTGGTCAATATACCATATATACTTGCGTATTAGTCGGGTCTTGAAACCCAAAAAATCGATCATAAAATCCAATCTCGCACCAGTTTCTCAGACATGTCAAATTTTGTTGCAGCAGCGTAGTTACCAATTTCTTTCGCCACTTCAATGACTTTTAATTTAAAACCAGCTTCATATTTTCTTCTGATCGAACGCTCCATCGTAGATAAGGGATAAAGGTGTATGAGGGTGTGAGATACAAAAATCACAAATCAGTGCAAACGTCACTTCAGAATAGTTTGAGTATTACTGTGTGGTCACGTAGGCACAATACATAGAAAGAAAAGGCAGTGTGCTCCATGGTTACTCTCACAGGTGGGCATTAGCATATCATAATCTCTTGGATCGATAGCGTGAGTTTTCCGCATTCGACTTACACAGCCAATATTATAAAATACCAGAAATTATATCATAAAATCAAGTCCCGACTTAGGGAGAACTTAAACATGAGTACATATGGTAAATACAGTATAAACAAGTTAAAAAATGTACACATGGTGTAACATTCAGGTTCAAGGGCTGTGCAGGCTCTGTAGCCCTCAATTGACTGAGTTTAGTAAGTTGGTTCTAGAAATTTCTCAGTCCATTTCAGTGTTGCAGGGACCAAATCTGTCTCATCACGATTTGGAAAAGGATGATGGAGGATTACTTTTCCACATGTGCACAAGCAGCCAGTAAAAGCAACTTCCTACTTGCACATGCAGTTTGGTGGTGTTTCATTAACTTGTACTGGGGAGCTGTTTGCCATCAGCAGCAGCTATCAAAGGTGAAAAAGAGGAAAATATACAAGTTGGTGCAACCACTTCCAAGGTAAAGGTTGAAACAGTAAACTAATTCATAATTGAAGTTGCACTGAACTTCTCTCATGTTTTCAGATAGAGGAGGAGAGAGGAAAGGTTGGGAGCCTGGACTGATGCTGCAGACAAGCTCACAAATTCACCAATTTTTTCAAAGGGAGATTGTGAAATTTTATAACTGTGTACAGTGCAACCCGTCCAAGATATCTCAATGAAAATTGAACTGTCTTGACAAATTTCCTTGAAGAGTAAGTGTGCCCCATTTCAACAAGATTGGTCCACAGGGGGCCAAGTTGTTTCGTGAGGACCGACAAAAGAACACGCAGAAAGACAGACATGGATTATCACAATAAGAGCTTTGTGGATTATATGCGTATGCACTTAAAAATAAAAACTACAGAGCTTTGGTAAGATGTGAATGAGTAGCACATGTCTCTATTTAAACTAAACTCAATAGGATGGCTAATTAAAACTTAATTCTGAAGTTATAATGAGTATAATCATTAGTTTTGAAACATGCAAGTATTTTTGGAATAAGTCCCACATAAGATTTTGAAAAATCTGCCAACGATTGTTTTTCTGGTCCATCTTTGCTCAGCCTCCTTCTTGAACCTAATGAAACTGATGAGGTAGCTAAGGGGAGACACATAAATGTGGCCAGTGCCTTTTAGATCGTGCCAGCTTAGCTGAACCTCTTTTGCACTCCCCCAGCATCCCTCAGTAATTTAGCTCAAAAGTACACTTGAAGTTGCAAATATTTGTTTTCTCCATACCTAATAATTTGCTAAACTATATATGGACCCACTAAAACGCTAGTTTGGTATAACAATATTAAGGCACATCCCACTACACAATGCATTTTGCACATGTAAACAGCCCCATAGACTAAACAAGCTAAGAAAACAATGTACTCTACAGAGTCGCCCACACCACGGTGAGCAGGTTTGATTTTATTTCAAGAGCAGGACCAGGCGGACAGTTTAGGCAACAAGTGGTAATGCATGCTTGTGTTTGTGTGCCCTTGCGTGCAGGGGAGGCTGAGAGCATTTAGGGCCGTGCGCACTCTCTTGCTGTGTTCCACCAAACAGGAAATCACCAGAGGAGGTGAAGAGGGTTTCTCATTGTGTGCAATGGCTGGCTGTTCTGCTTTGAGCTCCCACCATGCTCTCATTGACTTGAAAGTGAATGTAAAGTGTGCAGGATAGGGGGTGGACTAATGTGGCTCAGTTTCATCCTCCGGTGTTTCTTGTCTGAAAAGCTCTCCAAGCATTACTGGTGGCTAGATGAATGTTTCTAGCTATAAGATGAAAGCTGTAGGAAAAGAACAACTGGATGAAATGAACCGGATAGCACCTATTCAGATGAACTAACTCTCTCTTCTCCAAGAGGCTATTGTGTTAATTTAGAAGCTGTTATGCTTTAGTTAACCATCAAGAGTGTGTCCTCCTACCTGCAGGAAGCGTGTCTTGATTCTGCCTGATCAAGGAAGCAGAGACTCTTTAGGCAATGTGCACGAGCAGATGTAGAGAGCAGAGCTCTTGATACATCTTTCGTTACCAGAATGACACAAGAAGGCCAAAATAAACAAAAAAGATGTTTTTAAGAATACACACACCATGATTTTAGGAAGTTTCAGCATAATGGTGCAGCAGATTTGGGTTTGATTCTCGGCATAATCATGGGTCTGTGTGAAGTTCACATGTTCTACCTGTACTAATGTGCTAGTGCAGTTTCCTCCGACATCCCAAACATTTAATATTAGCATAACTGCTAAGCCTAAATTTGTATGTCCTGAGATGCCTGGTCACCCTGTGTTAGGATAACTCTCATCTATAAAGTGGTATTCTTAAATCAGTCCTGTCAGTAAAGATTGTGGCGGCCTTTTATACTTTAATAGTAAAATGGGTACAAAATGGAATGATGGAAGGATAATCATAAGAATATAAACTAATTATCTCCATGGAAAAGTTGAACTTTTGAAAAAGCTACCTGTTCTTGTCAAAATGTTCAAGTTCTTATTGTATATTAGTGCAGGGGTCGCCAACTCTGGTCCTGGAGGACCACCATGGCTGCAGGTTTTCATTCTCACCCTTTTCTTAATGAGTGACCTGTTTTTGCTGCTAATTAACTTTTTTTGAACTAATTTTAATTGACTTGCTCTTGAAGACTCAGACCCCTTAATTGTTTCTTTTTCCTTAATTAGCAGCCAAACAATAATGAGATACAAAATGAGCCAAAGCAACTGGTGTCCATCATACAACATCTGAAAATAAAGAAAGATGAAGGTCTCAGAAATGTTGATCTGCTCAGGTCCCCAGTGCTCTTAGAAAAGAGAAAATCAACAATTTCGGAAATGTCTGCTAATGCACCACGAGAGCAGCAACAAGCCATAGAATTAAAGAATGAGTTTAATTGACGACAAGACTCTGCGCCTAATTAAGCAACCGGTTGGACAGAAATTGGTTGGAGTTTGAAGCCCTGACTTAGTTGATCTTCTGTTGGTTTACTCACCTCACATTTCATTTCTGTTTGGGTGCCATTTAAGGGAAGAAATGAAGAAATTCAGGGGAACAAATCTTAAGAAAGCAATTCAATTAAAATTAATTCACAAGAAGTTAATTAGCAGCACAAACAGGGCACTCATTAAAAAAAAGGGTTAGAATGAAAACCTGCTGCCACGGTGGTCCTCCAGGACTAGAGTTGGTGGCCCCTGTATTAGTGCATATCAATCTATTTTGTAAGTTTTTAAAAAGTATGTCAATAAGTAAATGGTAATATCAACTACAATAAGTTATCTAAGGGTCAACAAAAATTCAGCCTACGAAGAATGTAAAGAAACCTCAGTCACAAGTAAATTGTTTAGTCTGTTTTATGACAAGCCATCATCCAGCTGATCCCAGAGAATGCAATAAAGTTGGTTGGACAGATTCCTATACTTTGGTTGAACATGACGAAAGTTATTGTTTAATTTCACCCATCCAGTCATTACAATAGGAACCACTACCCCAAGAGTGACATCTAGCACATATTAAAATAAAGTCAGTGCATCCTCTTCTAAACCATCATCTACATTTTGGGTCCACTTCCAAAAGTCATTCTTTTCTATAATTCAGTTCATTTCAAGAGAAACATGATTGCATATGCACGGCATTTGTAACCTATTTGTTCAGAAAGAATAATCTGTGCTGCTGACAAATAAGGTAGCCCTGCTTTAACCCTTAAAAGAACTACATAATTAAAAAACTAAATAGGATCCAAGAGTACAGTTGAAGCAAAACACAAATCTAGACACCAATTGCGTTGTCACAGGTAGGGAAAGCATTTCCATGGCAAAAATGAATAAAAACTATCATTTGAAAACAATATTCTAACAGAATGTTAGATTAATAAAACTACCAAACAACATGCAAAAATAATCATCTTGAGTTAGATGGTGTCACGCATGTGTATTGGAGGATCGCTTTATAGGCCCTGTCGAGGTATGTAACAACCCACCGGGATGAGAGGGGGCACTAAGACTAACACTGTTATCTCCTTCTTTTTCCACAGTACAGAGTAACTACCCAGTCAGGGCAACTGACTCTTCCCCTTCTGGTTCACCCTCCATAAAGGCCTCGGCTTCCCGGAAGGAAGTGTCATATTGGCAAGAGTGACCCACCAGACAGAGCTCCTGAGCAGAATAACTTTAACTTGCAATTATAAGTCAAAGGACATTTTTTGTTTCATTTTCAGCCTGAAACCCATAAGGCAAATATGCCAAAGAGCACCTTGAATGTTTATATTGTTGGATATTAAACAACCTGTCATTCCTGCACCCAGCCACAACAGCTATTAAGTAAAATAGTTGACTTCAGTGCTTACTCATGACATTGTTTCAGCAATCAAGAATATGAAACACTTTATTTTCCTACAGTTTTAGTAACTTACTATTGGTTGTATTTAACTGGTGAGTTTGGAAGTGAAGTGATCAGAAAGCCTGAATGGAGTTCAAGAAAACAGGATTAGAAAGACTAAATAACATTATTATTATTATTATTATTATTATTATTATTATTATTATTATTATTATTATTATTCCAATAGGGTGTTGTGTTTTTGCACCAACATCCCAAAGAATTGCATGCGGGGTTAATTCAAGATCCTAAATTGGCAAAGTGTGAGTGTGAGTGGGTCCTGTGATGGACTGTATCCTCTCTGTGAATGGTTTCCACCTTACGTTTCCACCTTGTGTTTCCAGTTGTTGCTGAGATCATCTCTGGCTCATTAATATGATGAAGAAGATTAAATGGATTGGGATTGTTAGGCTATTATCTGGCACACTGGCAGGGCCGTTTGAAGGAATTTGGGGGCCCCAAGCAAAATGGACATGGAGGCCCCCCGCACGCACGCACGCACGCACGCACACACGCACGCACGCACGCAAAGGAACCACAGCATAGCCATACAGTTTAAATTCACTCACACTTTATATAAATAAAAAGGGTTTACAGTGCAAATACTGCTGTTGCATATACTGTGCATAAATAAAAAAATGTTTAGAGTGCAAATACTGCTGTTGCATATAAAGTGCATAAAATGTGAACATTTTCAACAATTGAACATTTGTTGGAATAGTTAGTATAGCATGCTATGCCACTTTCATCAAAACCTATTACAAAGCTATAGCAATGTCATGTCATTTATGTATGATACATAAACATATTTCTGCTAGCCTACCTGCTGCAAAATTGCACCATTTGTACAAGACAAGTAGAGCTATTTTATGTGTGTAATTTATCACTTACCACTGTCTTGTTTTTTCTTATCCTCCTCTTCCTTTCTCTTCTTTCTTTTTTGGTTTCCTGAAGCATAATTCCGCTTCATGACTGCCGAGGAAGTTTTGTATTTTGCCGGCAGCAGAGATCGCGTGGTTGGCTGGCTGCTGTCAGCGAGGGGGGCCCCCTTGAGGGGGATCCCGATAACAGTGTCATTGCACTTTACTGCATTCACTATCAATGGGGCGCTCACACAGTTTGTCGCTGCATTTTATTCTTAACCAGTCGTTGTCTTGGGGCCCCAGGCCAGCTCGGGCACCAAGCATTTGCTTGGTTTGCCTGCCTTGTCGCGACGGGCCTGCACACTGGCCAGCCATGCATCTAAAGTGGGTAAACTATTTTTGTTGCAAGAAATAGTCCAAAACTTCTTCAAAGCTGGGTAGGTGGTGTTTGTCAGAAGTGAAAAAACTCCACAAGGACAAAAAGTACAAAGATTGGATGCAAAGATAAGAGAAAAAATACTGTCTAAAGTAAGCAGGGGCACAAATCAGAAAAATTATAGTCAAAATACATACAATAATGTAGCTCCCTAAGTAGCTAATGTAGCTAAATAATCTGTGAAATTTTGTTTGCAAATCCAAAAGTTGGATGCTAGCACAAGTGTGCCACCATCTTAAATAGTGTCTCTGCAATGTTTTCATGCATTGAATATCCAGTTGTCACATAGTAAAAACCTGAGATTATTACTATGAGCACCCGTGATTGTTGTGGTCACAATCACTGTTTTGATGAACAAAACAGTGGAAAGGTAACACCATGAAAATAAAAATAATGAGAAACATACATTTTATGGGAAAATGATTGCAGAATTAGATTCAGTGAGGAAAAAAGACTGAGAGGCACAGTCCAAAATATTACTTCATTTCCTTTCAAATATTCATTTTCAAAAAATAATACAAATGTGTTTTTGGCTGTTTTTGAATTGTGTATAATAACAACCACACCTTATAATTATAGCACTTTGGTATTCATTATTAGCAAAAAGGCATTTCTCACATGTGCTTCTAAAACTCTTTTCTCTCTCAGTTATTTTCACCTCAGTCTCAGTCACAACCTCCGCTTAGCAATCAGGACACTCTCAATACCCACCCTGATTTGTGGAATTTAATACATACATTCCTGTGTAAAACAGACATCAATATTTTAAGATTAAATATTTGTGCTACCTTTCGATTATATTGTATGCACATCATAAAATAATATTTACAAGCCAGTACCATATTTCCTAGTACTATTAAAATTGACCTTAAACACCTGTTGTTTTTCTGCAAAACTTTTTTTCCCACAATGATCCGTTGTCTTCTACAGTTGCATGTATATGATTATTCAAATACAATTAACCAATAAAACATCATGAAGTGTGTCTCTCTTTGGGCCATTCTGACATGTTTTCCTATGTGTGAACTACAGTTCTTCTCTTTTATTTGTACTTAATTTCCTTTTCTCCTAGAGCTTTTCTTTTAGCATGTTCTCTCCGATACTTAAGTATCACACCATCAAAATGTTATTTTCATCCTTTTCCTCACAAACCCATTACCTTTGTGAGTCCTGAACTCCTTTAATATTTTGATGAGTTAGGATGGTGTCACAGAGATGAGGCACAATGCCTGTCTCCTGTTACATCTTTGTTTCAAGAGGGTTGGCATACTTACACAAAATGAGCAAGTAGCGTTACATTCTTCCCTTCCAAATCCACAGTCGTAATCTATCATTGACGGATTCATAGGAAGTACTAACTCTTCAATCCAGCTTCTTAAAATATATAATCCATTGTGGATTATGTTATTGAGATGTGCATTGTGTTAGCTGATAAAGTCTGAAACTCATAAATTAACATTAGTCTAAATTTTATAACAGGACCAATGTGGTGTGCCCTCCAGCCCCCTATGGTAGCCTAAACCCCCTCTATAGCTTGCTTCACTCGCTATCGGACCACAGGTATATTCTAACATGGTCAAAACTCTGGCACTGAGATTTATTTATAGTTATATCAAATACTTGAAATATTGGAAATTGTCACTTATGCAAGATGAATTATAATCTACTTGCTGATGTATCACCAGTATCTAAATTAATATGCATAAGGAATACAACTTCTCCTGCATGACCACCAGTCATGATTTTGCTGGCAATTGAATGATTGTGCAGGTTTACAATTTGTAAGCGTGTGCCATTACTTTATTTGTCGACTGCTAACACACAACTCAATTACTACTGTTTTTAGAGGAGCTGATGTATATGAGGTATTTTGTTTGAGATATGGGCGGCATGGTGGCGCAGGGGGTAGTGCTGCTGCCTCACAGTTATGAGCGATCCCGGGTCTTCCCTGCGTGGAGTTTGCATGTTCTCCCCATGTCTGCACGGGTTTCCTCCGGGTGCTCCGGTTTCCTCCCACTGTCCAAAGACATGCAGGTTAGGTGCATTGGCAATTCTAAATTGTCCCTACTGTGTGCTTGGTGTGTGTGTGTGGGTGTGTGTGCCCTGCGGTGGGCTGGTGACCTGCCCGGGTTTGTTTCCTGCCTTGCGCCATGTGTTGGCTGGGATTGGCTCCAGCAGACCCCTGTGACCCTGTAATTAGGATATAGCAGGTTGGATAATAGATGGATGGATGTTTGACATATGCACATTAAATTGGTTGTATTGACATGAAAGTATCATTGTTGTATTCTTCTAATGAAGATGAAGCAAGTGATATATATATATATATTATATGACGTATGGTTTTGAAGAAAAATAGGTGTTGCATGAAATCACTACATAATAACGCTGCATGATGTTTTATTTATATAGAGTAAATAATGCCTGTATAGACGTCTGACAGTAATCCAGGTAGCAAATATAATCAGTGAGTTTCTAAAGAAAATTGATTTAGTTTCAGAGAGAACAACTTTATTTTAATGTGTACTACTGGAACAGTCCAAGAATAGAAAACAACTGTTATGGGCACTTGAAAACAAAGGAGTCCAGAAAAAGAAAAGAAAAAGAAATTGACTGGGAGATGAAAAGATTTACCTGAATTAGATCAGACAAAAAACGAGGTCTCAGAGCAATCAGTGGTCAAAATAACAAAAAAGAGACAAAACATGATGGTATTACATGTGTTTATGGATGTTATTATTGCTTTTGTTGTTTCTGAGCTCTTACGGGTTTTACTTTTATTTAAAGAATGCACTGTCACGTTAAATTTACGTATGTTCCATGTTCTTTTTGGGTGGAACCCTAATAGGCAGCACCACCTTGATGTCTCCACTCCTGCACCCCTCCTCAGCCTATTTAGGTCAAAGCCGAAGAAGAGTCCAAGCAAGGCATATTTAAGTCTGTTGGAGTTATAACGAGTATTGTGTTTCTTGTTGGAATTATGTTTTCTTAATTTGTCCTGCTCTTTTTTCTCAGATTTTTTGTTGGATTTGCATATTGGGAATTCACAGCTATTTGATTGTGTATAAGGCAACTCCTTTTGCATTATTTTTTGCTATCAGAGCATTACTGTTTCACCTTTCAATTTATTACTGAATATTTTTGATTAATAAGGATTATTTTGGGGATTGTCTCTGCAAGTCTACTGTTTTTACAGTTTCCTTTCCCTTGAAAGGCATTTTTATATTTTTGGATTTTTAAGGTTAATTTTGAGGCTAAATCCATTTTTTCTTCTGCAAACTCTAAGAAGGACCAGTAGAGTTGGATTAAGCCTGTTGGGGTCAGGCAAAGGAGGCCTGGCCTGGCCAGTGAAGTCTGTTGGAGGCCTCACACTACTTTCTAGAATGGTTTTAAATCTAATTCATGACATAAAGAACTGCTTGTCAAAGCCAGAAACATCAAACCAGAATCATATCCAAAATAACATGTAGGTTCTCATACTATTGTGTATTTATTGCCCTCAAATAACACTTTTATTCTTTTGCAAATCCAAAAATGTGTACTAGAGGATGTGTTCCACCTTCTTATATAGGTGGGGCATGATGACACAATCCATCATGTAATGGGGAGAACAATTATAAATAACTTGGCAACTTCTATGTAAAGATAGTTACCACTCAAAAACAAAACTGAAAATGGCATTGCGACAGAACCACAAAAAACATTATGATTCTGGGATTTGACTTTGTCATCTTTCATTTTGTGCACTTATGCTTCACTTTTATTTTGATGTTTAGATTATTTGCCATTACTGTTATATTATTAACTATCTGTTCTTTTAAGCAACAGTTTTACTGGATAATTAAGTAAGTATGACTGCACCTCCTAAGTCAGTTGTGGTCCCTAGAGGGTGCTATTGAGCCAAAGTCAAATGGTGTCTGCAAGGCAAAAACCAGTAAAAAGAAAACTCTATCCCTGTACATAAGAGTTATTCTGGGTTGGTAAAAGTATGAATGTCTGGTATCTCTGTCTCAGTCAGATACTACACTTTTTCAACATGCTAGCTCACTACTAATTGGTGAACATTATTCACATTGTATCTTGAATTGTGCCTCAACATAAGCATTCATGTAGAGTGAGCTAAGTTTGAGTATGTGCATTACGCATGTGTGTGCACAGAAGTGAACATGAGCATGGAAAAATTCATTTGCATTAAATCAATAAGTAGTTTTTTCAAAATAATATGTCTGTTACTTCAGGTCCATGTCCCCTGCCCTGGTTAATTCTTTAGAATTAGCAGACGACTCTGCAATATATGACTTTAGAAATAGCATGCTTTATGCATTCTAGGGACTAGTTATGATCATTAGGGGATTTGATTGGTTTTTGTTTTGTTCAGTTCATGGGCACTGCCATTGTTTTGTTAGAAATGAGGCTTTGTTGCTACTATATGACAGTAGAAAGTGATGTCATTGAGCCACCACTATTTAAGAGCACTATCTTCAATGTCCAAGTTCTTGAATACCCTGAAAACCTTGCATATGGTAGCTCATCTCAAAATCTCACTAGAGATATTCAGGGTGTATTTTGATAGTGATTTTGGGCATTGTAGTAAAGATCTAACTGACCTTTTGGTTTTTGCCCTTATTTTTGTTTTGGGCTTATGCCTTTTTTAGCTTGTGGTCCACAATCATCACCTCGTTTTGACATTTGCTTTGATAAACAGTCCAATAATTAGAAAGTTTGACTCTTAGGATGTCAAAGACTAAGATTTATTACAACTGCTAAGTAATACCCGTTTAAGACAAGCAAATAGATTCCAAAAAAAGTCTCATATTTTGTTTTGCCGCCATTATATACTAAAATAAGCAGTGTTAAACTAACATTTAAAAGTGTTTATACGAAACAATGTTTTCATATATATACCCTCAAATATTGGCAATTTTGTTGTGTATATGTGATATGCTGCTGGTAACTTTACTAAATAGTATTCCATTCTAATTGATGTTCATTTCATATATCATCATTCATATGTTTGTTTTCAAAAGATTTCCACATTTTCAGTAAATGGAAGGTGGATCTGATGGAAGAAATAATACAATGGATACAAGTTAGGATTTCAGCACAAATGGTTGGCAACTTAAGACCAAGGTGTTATGTTCATCTTGCCAAGCAATCACAAATGGCTCTTCAAATCGTACCTCTCCTTCATGTGTAGCTTAATGTGTTTGTTCTTGACAATCAGCAGTTCATCATCATATGAACAAGAGCTCCAGTAGGATGTTAAATACATTCCAGTATTAATATGGGAAGCTTACATTATCAAAGCAATGCTCAACTGCTCAACAAACCATGATTCTGATGATGGGAGATAATAGTGTGGGCCTTATGGAGCCCAATGATGGCAGACCTTCTACATTAAATGATGGAGATAAACTGGAATCCCAAATCAGAACAAGAAATTCTGCACTCTAGGCACTCGCAATTGTAAGTTTACAGCTAAAGCTTAAAGTTGTCTTTCCTAAATGAGCCATATCTATTTTACACTTTCTGTACAATCCAGCGCCTCTGGTAACATTTTATTTTTCTGTGTGTTCAATTGAGCATTCCTTCTCCTTGGCTCCATACCAGAAACAAACAGGTTTCTTTGAGCCAAAGGTCTTTTTGATGCTTCAGGCCTGGCATCTTTATTACATAAATATGGTGAGTTAAGGAAGCAACTTCAAAGTCAAAAAGCATTTTTTTTCTTCTTCAGAAGCAGTTTATGGCTCACCACCTACAGAAGGGCCAGGTTGCTGCAGAACAAGGAAAGCCTGGGCAAACATGTTTAAGCATTCTGAGTGCTG
Source organism: Polypterus bichir lapradei (assembly GCA_026402145.1). Taxonomy (NCBI): domain Eukaryota; kingdom Metazoa; phylum Chordata; class Cladistia; order Polypteriformes; family Polypteridae; genus Polypterus; species Polypterus bichir. The sequence goes on along the minus strand of JANRMT010062796.1, from coordinate 29,692,530 downwards.
CAGTGATCCAAAATTCTTTATGAAGGATGCAGTCAAAGGCATGACAGATATGTGTCATTTTAGCAAAACGTAATGAGGTGGTGCCTAATTGTACACAATGTGTATACGGACATGGATTGCCTGCAATTAATTACCCACCTAAAAACCCACATAAAACAGAAATACTACTCACTAGCTCTAAACATAAGTGATTCAAATACGAACTCACAAACTTGACCGTTGCCAACAAATAAAGCTAATTCAAAGGTAATATGTCCCTGTAAAGTTTATTGCCACCTTATTACAGTAGGACCTCAGTACATCTCATTAGGGTGTCCCTGTTCTTCCCAAAAGAACTGAATCTATGGGTTCAGTACAACAGTGAACTTCCACTCATCTGGGCTCCCCTATGAATTCAATTACTGGAATTCACCAGATGAATAAATGAAGGCAATGACCTGCTCTTCACCATCAAATGTGATTCCTTACCCATTGAAGAGCAGTACAATTAAAGGTAACCTGCATCAGGCACCAGCAGAAGATGCCAGAATGTGCTCTCTCATATCAATGTATGGCAAGTGTAAATCATTTGGTTATCTCTCTATTATAATAAAAAAAATCTTGGATCGAGGCGTGATCTTCTTGGAAAGACACTTTGACGTCCCGCGAGACTAGACTTTACAACCTTTGGAAGCAAGACCAGTGAGACGGTGACTTTTGCATGTTACGCCCTACTTACAAACAATTTAAAACAAGATCACAGACATCTAACCTCTCAGTTTTTAGAATGCTTTTGGCAGACACACTTCATGTGCTCCCAGCTCTTAAAAATGTTATACATTCTAGATGGCACATCAACGACTAAGTAAAATTGCCCAGACCATGTGGAATTGAAAACCTCGTACTGTAGGTCCAATCGTGGTCAGAAATAAAAGACTTCATAAAGACGTTCAAAAACGCTGGTGCAATACACATGCAGAGCAGGTTAGAGATTATGAAAGCGGTAAAACTCAAAAGTATCAAAAAAAGAAAGTAAAGATCACATTAGCACAAACAAACAAATTATTACTTGGTGAAATAACGGCACAGCAAAAAGAGATCAAATATATGGACACAGGTGATACGTCAGAAGTATGTATATATTGTAAGGCTTTAAAGTTTAAGCTGGAGACTTGTAGATCGGCTAATTTGTGTTGCCATCTGGGAACAGTAGTGTTGCATCCCAAAGAAGAGGCGTATCCACGAGAAACAAAAGATTTGTTGTTCGGTGAAAGTGAAATCCACAGGCACTACAGACCAAATATCTTAGTCTACAATAAACTTTTTGCAATCACATCATTCAATATTCAAAACGTAGATTTACACAATAATGGACTATACGCTATGAGAATCTGTGGTCCAGCAACAATTAAAGCTACGACAAGTTTAATTTCGAAGAAACTACAAGTGTTTCAGGTGTATATTTATGATCACGGAGAAGCGATGCAACATAGAATCGAAAGAGTAGGTAACAATTCCAATTAAAATAACAATCTCTTTAAATTGTATATCCGGATAACCAAACCCAGGGTGGGCGAGCAAAGTGAGCAGGGGACGAAGACCCCTAGTTCTTAATATGATCAACTGGAAGTTTACACTTGCTATGACAAATATTTCCAACACTCTTTTCAACTGTTATTCACCCAGCCACATTTCATAATTGTTCCTTTCAATACAATAAGAGATAACTTTTCAAAACAGGATTTGGGCCAACACAGGAACAACTCCGAACAGGCTGCATGTCCATCGTAGGACCCACTTATGTACACACCAACACAAAAAGTATTAGGATTTGATAGGAATCCACAGTAAACAGAGAAAAATCCACAATAACTCAAAGACAGCAAGCAAAATCTACCCCGACAGTAACCAGGTTGGGATCTGAAACCACGTCTGAGTTGATATGAGGCATTAGTGCTAATAGCTGTGCCACCTACTCTCTGCGATGCTTTCTTGATCAATGACCACAAACTGTGTAGTCTGTCTGAATGTGCATGCTGACTGCCTGCACCAAACCTTATAACTTAATAACATTACATATGGGTCTCTCTGAAGTACACTACCCTACATTTTCCTTTCTCTGACATTTGGGTGTACCCTTAACTCCATGTGACTAACCTGGTGGATCAAAGGATAAACAGTCACCTTCCCCAGATTACTGCACACTGGGTTATAGATATACAGTAGACACTGTACTTAATAAAATATGATGGAAGAAGAAGTGCACCAACCATTCCTCTGAGTACTAATGATACAAACCTTCTACTCTTCAGTTTAAATGTCAAGTGACACACAACAAGCCCAGCTATTGAACCATCTAGTCAGGCACATCCTCTGCCTGTTAGAGAACCTCAGAGTGCCAGTGTGTCTCATTCACGTCTCAGTAGCAAGAGCTGCATGTGGTCCAACAAGACACTTGAGTTCTTGGCCATACAAGTCGTGATCTCAAAGCATCCATCTCCTCACATTCTACCCTGCTTGTGGAGAACAAGACAAGCCAGTCTTTACTTAAGCAGCATTGGGCACAAAGCACAGGATCGTGATATCAACTGCTATTAGATGCTAGAATAATCCCAGTTTAAGATTTTACATTTTCAAGGATCTGAAATCCTGCTGTCCAACATTTGCAGCATGTGCAGTCCTATATACCCACCAGATGCGCACGCTGGCATGGCCTCTGTCCAATGCATCATTATCAGATTCTCACTTGCATTTTCAAAACAGTGTGACTGTATATTTATGTTAAATACATCCAAATATCATTCATAATAAATCACCTACAACATTTTGGGGTCAAGATTTTGTGATCAGTATGTGCAATGTTAATTTAATCTTTACTTTATACAGAGTGAATTGGATTAAGCAGGTTTGAGAAGGCTCTGGTTTGTGTTCTGTTAAAACATTACTGACTTCCGGTAGGTCAAGCCCTGAGAATAAAAATAAAACCCTGTTGTTCTGAATATTTGATGCATGAAGAAGGGAATTGCTGGCAACGGTCAAGTTTGTGAGTTCGTATTTTAATCACTTATGTTTAGAGCTAGTGAGTAGTATTTCTGTTTTATGTGGGTTTAATTGTAACTAATTGCAGGCAATCCATGTCTGTATACACATTGTGTACAATTAGGCACCACAGCATTACTTTTTGCTAAAATGACACATATCTGTGTCATCAGTATAACAATGCAAAACTCTTTTTTAAGCATACTTTGATGGTTTTCAACTTTCACCTGGTTTACAGTTTTGTTTGAGTGGAGTTACCAATTGTAAATAAAAATAAAATCAAATGAGAGTGGGTAGGCGGAACAGCAAGTGAAACATTGGCCTGCCTGGGTGTTTCGTGTTTTTGTGTGTGTGTGTGTGTGTGTGTTTGTGTCTTTGAACCTTATTACTTTTCCACAGGCTGCCTTTTCCTGTCTTTATATCAACTTAACCAACAAAAGCCCAAACTTCCTATATCTTTCTTGTTACTTTCAGGAAGAAATCGGCATTTTCTTTTATTTTCTTCCTGTTCCTGCAGTACTAAAGGGAGTTCATACTTTTCATGGAAATTCAAAAGGAAAGAGATAAAAAAAAAGCCAAAGAAGACTCGATTAAGAAACATTCATGTGCATTCATCACATAAATCTTAAATACACTGGTTCAGGTGATATAGGACAGACAGTCTAAATCATGAGTAAACAGTAGTCGTTGAACTAAAAGTATCAGTTGTCTTATGCGAGATGCCCGCTCTTCCTACAGTTCCACCAATCCCCAGAGTGACGAAGAACTTCGTGCTGCCCATCATCATCATCATCGACACGACGAAGTAAAAACGTGGTTTGAGTGGCCGGGTTGGGGGGTTAAGGTCATCTTGTGCGGGAATAACTACAGTGAAGAAACCGCAGGAAAGATTCCGCATTTCTCTTCTTCAGACTGCATGCACGTTGCAGTGGGGCTGAAGACGTCGCTTCCCGTTAAATACTGCAGCTAAATGACAAGACCTTCTCGTCTGTCAGCTGGCTCACTCTCGTGGTTTTTTTTTCATAATCCGCGATGTAATGCCATGCTTGATTAATGAAATTATTAATTTAATTGGATATCTAACAGAAAGACAAACCTTATCTCCGCGCAGCATTCAAGCTTAGTAAAGCGGTTGACATGTCGGGTTGTGCAACTTGGATTTCGGGTAGGTGTCAAAAGACTGAAACGTGCATTTGATGTTTTTATTCCTTAAGGAGCATTTGTCCGTTTTTTAAAAGATGTTAGAGCTTTTTTGAACCATAAGGATTCGCCCTTTCCTCGGGCAATGTGTATCCATGCACACTACTACATCCACCTCAACAGTCTTCTCACAGAAGACTTCCCTTACTTTTATTTCGACTGAGGGTGTTTAAGAGTTAAAAACGCAAGCTCCAAGTTACGTTTCACAGAAATCTTTTTTCCCTTATAAGGTAAAAGTCGTTATGCAACCATTGCAACGTAATTAAAGATTTTTTTTTCCTTGAAAAAAGGTAGTCTGGTCTATTGCTATAATCACCATCATTCTCAACTGAGTTCATTGTACATGTCGGCTCAGTTAAAACACTGGAAGCGCATTTATTAGCACAGCGGGCTACTAAAATAACGGCAACACTACCCCAGTGATGTCTTTTCAGCAAGCGATTCAGCCATTAATTTTTACTCGAGACTGTTCAAATATATGCAAGCTAAAATGTACATGGTCCTCGTTTAGATTAAGGATTCGTTCCCCCAACATTATAACATCAAAAGACTCTTACCTGTTTATTGCCCATATGCGATAATATACGGTGGGGAATGGAAAAGATAGAATATTTATGCAGAAATATATTTATTGGTAGTAAATAACAAGGATATTAATGCATTGTACACATAATGCACATATAAAGCCTATATAAACACACCTTACATTGTAGGCTTATCCCATTTGTCTCATTATCGTAACATTGTTGACTAATAACACGCCACTGTCCTGGAATAAATCGACAAAGTGAGTGTCGGTGTGTGTGCGTGTTCAAGAACACAACTTTCGATAGGGATTGCTTGTCATCTCAATTGCATTAAAACGCTCTCAGCCAACCTGGTTATCAGGACCGTGATTCCAACAGACTAACTCCACCTCCCTCTCTGTTTTTGCCCTAATCGGGTGCTCTGTGTCGCTAAGCGATTCTTCTTCGTTTTTTTTTTCAACCGCGTCATCTACACAAGTGGGGTGACGTCTGTTTTTTGTCACAAGGGGAAGAAGGGGGGGGTGATAACTCCTTCATATCCTCACACTTCTTCCATTGATGCGAATGCACAAACCCCACTCCTCCCCCCTCCCCCAACCCACCTTGTTACGTTGGCAATGCCACAGGGCCCCCACTCACCCAGTCAACCTATAAAAGAGGGCTGCAACGAGAGTAGATCAGCCAGATCCACCAGCCAAGGCTTCTGGAGGCATCGAAGCACTAAAGCAGCATACTGGAGCAGCACGGGCAGACTGGAGAAGCTGGGATCAAGCGCGACAAGCAGACTGACAGCCACCCTTCTTCCGCGCTTCGGCTTGCTGCAACCGCGCTTCAAGAACCGGAGAGGCAAGCCACTTCTGATCACGTCGACAAGATGTATCGGTCCACCAAGGGAGCCTCCAAGGCAAGGAGAGATCAGATTAACGCCGAAATCAGGAATTTAAAAGATCTGCTACCAATTTCTGAAGCGGATAAGGCTCGGCTGTCCTACCTGCACATCATGTCTTTGGCTTGCATGTACACTAGAAAATCGGTGTTCTTTTCTCAAGGTAAATAGCAAGATGACGAGTGATTTCGGTTACTGTAGTAAGTTTGATAATATTACTTTAAAATGCGCTCGTCAAACGGGTACTGTAGCTGTAGGTGTTTTGGTGTTGCATGAAAAAAGAAAACAACTTTACTTGCAAACATGCCGAATCCAACAGGTTGACAGTATACACACTTTGTGTTTGCCATAATTCAATCTGATTATATTTGTTAATGTTATTTGAATAAGAAAAAAGTCTTAACGAAAAAAACCGCGCCTTTTAAATAAAGAGCGCTGTCCTCGGTGCTGAAAGTAGAGCGTGTGTGCTGGTTTACTGCTGCTGAACGTCTCCTCTACTGAGTTTATGTAAAAGTACAGCGGCATTAATCATTCAAGTTTTAATTGTGATTTTACACAGGTTCTGAACTCATGGAAGAAAGCGGAAGGTTTCTTTCTTTTCACGAATTGGCAGAGTTCGTTCAGACGCTCCCTGGGTTTCTATTAGTAATCACAAGCGAGGGAAAATTGCTGTACCTCTCCGAAAACGTCGCAGACCACCTCGGACATTCAATGGTAGGTTGTCAACAAGAAAGAAATGTATGTGTATAAGTAAATGCCCTGATCTTTTTAAAAAAGACACTGAGCATCTTGTTCAGAGCTTAAGATGATCGATTAATATACCCTAGTACTAAAACTCTATGACACTACGTTTTGCTGTTATTTTTGTTAACCTTTTCTCTCTCTCTCTGTTTTCTCTTTTATAGGTAGACCTAGTTGCACAAGGCGACAGTGTATACGATATCATCGATCCATCAGACCACTTTGTGATGAGAAGTAACCTGGCTGCGCCTCCTTCTGACGAAACAGGTACGATTTCAACACGCAGCATCTGGCTATTAATTACAAAATCCTGTATGCCCTCACGTTCCGTTTTACATTCTGTAATATTAATTAATTTATTTTTAATAAAGAAGCAGTGAAAATCATTGCATTAATGTACTTGCTCTTTTGTGATCTGCAGAGCGGCTATTCAGATGTCGTTTTAATACGTCAAAGTCTGTGAGAAGACAGAGTGCGGGCAACAAGCTAGTTCTGGTTCGAGGGCGTTTCTTGCAGCCCCCCGCCGGCTCGTATTGGTCAAGCAACCCGGTGTTTATAGCGTTTGGAACCCCACTTGAGCCCAGGCCCAGACACCCCGAAGATGGATTCTTCTTTGCCTTCTTTGAAAGCCAACACTCTAAGGACATGTCTATCATGGATGTTTCTGACAAGTAAGTATTCTTGTGAATAAAATATTTAGCTAATGGGGAATAATGTTTCCACTGTGTAAATACATTTAATTAACAGATTGATAATGATAATGACACTTACTGCTATACTAACAATGACATTGTGATATTTTATTTTTACTTAGTGCTAAGCATTAATCCAGTTCATTTTTTTTCCAATGTAGCATCTCAATGTACCTTGGATATGATAAGTCTGACATCCTTTGCAAGTCTTGGTACAGCCTCGTCCATCCTCAAGACCTCTCTCATGCCTCTGCTCTGCATTATCGATTAAGTAAGTACATTTTTAATGTTAGGAGCCATTTAGAGCTATGAGGTTGATTTATAAATACTACAAATATAAGCTTAGGTTACTCTCATTAAAATTATGAATACAAAGAATACTATTCAGGTGGAAACAATCTATACAAAAGCAAGACAAAGCACTAAAGATTTTGTGCATGTTTTCTTTTCCAGTAAATGAAAGCAACGATGGAAAAGTGGAAATGGTGGTCCGCCTACAAGCCAAAGACACCTCATGGGTTTGGGTCTACATTGTGCTACAAACAGAGAGCACAGAAAATCCCATCACTTGCTTCAACTATATCATAAGGTATGACTTAGATCTGATCTAGTTTTTTTTATTCTTCAGTCAAGTATTTGATTTTTACATGCATTGTTTACTATTTGATGGACAGCTGGATTATAGAGTCTTACACTCCTTGCTTTTTTTTTTCTTGCTTTACAGTGAGTCTGAAGCTTGTAGTCTGAGGCAGCAGCTTGCTTCCGAGGAGAGTCAGCTAGCATTTGTCCTCAGAGCCACAGCTTCATACCAAGAGAGCCTACTTATGTCTCCTGGTCAATTGTCCAGCCCAGATCAAGTGTTTACTCCTTTGTCCAGCACACCAACCAGTGGGGGAGGACTCTCTGTGCAATCTTTTGACTTCAGTACTGTCTGTAATGTTGAGTGTGTCCAAGAGTTTACAGAAGAAGCTGGCACCAGCATTGGTGTTGGGACTGCCTCTTTGGGGCAAGAAGAATCAATGCAACTTGGTGGGAACAGGCCTAGTATCTCCTCAGTTGAGGAGGAGCCCAGTCCCACCACATCAAGCCACCATCTGCAGCTACAGCAGCAGCAGCAGCAAAGCAAAGCCCTCGGCTTTTATACTCAAAATCTCATGTTCCTTCCCAGTAACACACCCACAAGCAGTTCCATTTCTTCTTCATCCAGCTATGACCAGACCTCCTTCCGTGCTGAAAGTCACCAGGGACAAGCTAAAGAGTCTGTATGTACTCCACCTTACACTCCTCAGCAAGGTGGCTGCAGCTTTGTTTTTGGGACTCCAGACCCAGCCTTCCCTCCAGCTACTACAGCAAACCCATCAGAGACTGCAACAACCACGACAACCACCAGCACAACTGAAATGTATTATTCGCTTGAGAGCTGCAGTGCCATCTATGAAAAGCTGCCTCCTACTCCAGACAGCCCGAATGATGGAGACTGCATTGTAATGACTGTCCCTGAAGTTAGAGGTCCCTTATATATAGATGTGCCAATGGTACCTGAGGGCCTCCTGACTCCAGAAGCGTCCCCCATCAAGCAACCCTTCTCCACCTTTTTTGGGTACTCAGAAAAGGAGAGGAGTGAAATCAACATCCTCGCTGAACAAATCAGCACACTAGCCGAAGGCTTCAGCTCCTACACTAATGTTAAAGGTGGCAATGGAATCAGTTACTCTGAGGTGTCCTATGCCAAGCACAACCAAGTCACACGTAGCTCATCTCTCCCCGCTGGAATGCCAGCCATTCCGCTTCCTTCTGATGCCAACCTCTCTACAGACTTTTATCCTCTCAAACAATGGAAGAGTATAGACTTTTCCCTTCTCGCTGAAGATGCGTCCTTCTTTGAAGAAAACATCTTCGAGACCATTTTAAAAGACTTGTCCTCTTCATCTATTTCCAGCAGTACACCCCTGGCCTCTGCTAAGTCAGAGAGCCAGTTGGTGGTGAGGTGCTCGCCTCCCCATTTGGGGGGAGGCATTGATAGCACCAGTAGTCCACTGAGCCTGGACACAGCAGATCCTTGCGTCGAAACGGCGCACAGTAGTAGTGTGGCGGTGACAGCATCGGCAGCAATGCCACTCTCACCACCGTCTACAGACCTGTCTCCAGAAGAACAGTCCTTCCTGGAAGAACTAGCCTCGTATGAAACAGTCTTTGAGACACGTGCCTCAAGGTCCCCCTGTGATGGGTTCAACGATGAGTTGTATCAACTCCGGAATCACATGGAAGACAGCTTCCATCATGGTGAGCCTCCATTCATTTGGGCATCTTTTGCTTGTCTTTTAGTCACCATTCGCAAGCATGCATGTACAGATAAGTTCAGAAGTAACTCTGCTTAACTTTAGGCTAACGTTCCACTGCCTGATCATCGTTATTCATTTTCCTTCAAGTCATTTCATAAGCATGAAAGACATATTTAGATTAATAGTCATAAATAGAAAAAGTGAAACATTAAGTGCTGTCGCAGGCACAGGTTGCACTAACTGCATGGCTACTGAATTGTTACGACAATTTAAAAAATCTAACCCACGCTTGTTTTTCTTTTCTTTTTTTCCTTGCAGATGGGAGTGGAAGTGATGCTTCGTTTTAAAATAAGTCTGTGACTTACTTCATTAAGTATGGCATATTGTCATATTTTGTGGAGCTTCTTTTGCCAAATGTGAAGATTCAACATGAGGAAAAAAAATATCCACTGATTTTTAACTCTAAACAGCTAAAGTAACTAAGGTTGTCCTTCTCTTTTTAATTATGGTGCATATTATAGTGTGGAGATATTTTGTAGTAACACTAATGACAGCATCAGCTTAAACATCTTCCTTTGTATAAATACAAAAGAGCATATACACAGGGATTTTAAGCAATGTACTGAAAGTATTGAAGCAGTATAGCGACAACTGTAGCTATTTGGAAAGCGAAAGAGGACATTGTAAGAGAACTTACATATGTAATTGTATTCACTCGTAGTGAGTATTCAGTATGTAACTTATCAAGATTTTTTTGTTCTTTTTTTAACTAAAGGTTTATTAATATTAAACAAACCTGTTGTATAGCTGACAAAGCTAAAATATAGATGATTCAGCTTTTATAGCTGCCTCCCACCTGTTCTCTGACAAGCTTGCAATTCTTCCTGTGAATGTGTAAATTCAGGATTTTGCTTAAACGTTGTATTACATGGAGAAGCACAGCATCCCTGGCATCCTAATTCAGCTGCAAACTGAATAAACTACCAAGACAGGCAGCACTGACTGCCTCAGGGTTTGCCAACCCCTACCACACTCACCAGAGTTATTGCATCTTCTATATGGGTCTTAGTTAAAAGACTTTCCAGAAAATGCTTTATGTGCTCTGAATAAAAATAAAAAAAAACCAAACGATTTAGCCAAGTATTTCCCAAATCCAGTCTAACAGTTTCCAAAATCACCTAGTGCCACCCACTGACAAAATGCTGCAATTGCAGCACAAATCCTATTTCAACCAGTTCTTATGAAACTGATGCCCGCTCTTTGGTAGTAGGGTAGCAGGGTCTGGGCTGGCCAGGGGCTGCACTGCTTCTTCTTCTTGTTACAGGTGTTAACAAGCTAAAGCAAGACAGAAAAGGTGGAATACACTTGAAGTGCATTTTGGACTTCCACAAGCTTAGTGAAGACAAGTCTACATTGTCCCACAGCTTGGAAGGACCTAAAAAGGGTTGATTGGCCAAAAAAGCTGCCAGTCAGCAGCAGTTCATGACTTAAAAATTGAAGTCTAAAGTATAAGCATCTCATTTTCCAGAGAAGCAAATCTACTATTTTTTGTTATCATGATTTTCTTATTGTTTTTAAGTTTTGGTGTCCATGCTAGGCTGTACTTACAGTTGGCAAAGGGTGACGAGATTCCCATCCTTATTCCCATGGGTTATTAAAGTGGTGGGTCATGGTGTATGAGAACTCTTGTTCTGGTACTGTATAATATTCTGTCAGAAAAAAATAATAATTAATGACACGTGTCGAATGTGTATATTCCAACGTGTCGTCGTGCTAACGTAGAGTTGTCTACGATCAAGTATAAGGATTGAATCCTGTATAATCTCTAGCTATTTTACATGCTAAATTAAAGAAAAAAGGTATATGTATATACATAGTTATACATATGTATATACTGTATAGTCATTCACAGAATGTGAAATGTGTACAAATTGTATATTTATATATACATATATATATAGACTGTATAAAAAGACTTTTTTATAATACATATTTATTAAAATGGACATTGCGTAACAGTGTTCTTGTGTTCTTGGTACATAATAAGTGTATTTGATTGTAAAACAAATGCATTTATATTAAAGTGCACTTAAAATTCACTTGTGTACAAAATATTGATTTTTTTCCCTTTCATTGCATATGTTTTATTCCACTGTTCTACAAGAAGCTTCAACCAGTCACGTGGGGTTGTAGCCTAACCTGGCAGTTCTGGGCATCAGTCCATCTCAAGGCAAACTCCTCCACATGGAGTTAATTTAGAGTTATCAGTTAGTCTAATAAACATGTCTTTGAGCAATAAAAGCTCATGAGACCCTGCAAAGAACATGCAAACTCCACAGACATGGCAGGTAAGCCAGCATGCAAACCCTGATTCTACTAAACACGGCATAACAAGGTTTTATGAACCTTGGCCGGAAAACTGGAGAAAACTCCACATGAACACTGGAACAACACGACCTGGGAACAGAATGAAGATTCAGATTTGGGGCTCTGCTAACCACTGCACCACTGCACATTCACACATCCTATCACTGCCATGACCTCGCGGCACCTCTGCAAAACCTGCATTATGATGAATTAACTTTCAGAAAGAAAAATGAGAAGTGTTTCTACTGACATTTCTACCAGTCAGACTTTAAATATTAAAAATATATAATTGGCATCTGGCAGTAATTTGGCATAATAGGAGCTACAGCATGTTATTATGCATGATACAATACTGGAGTTGAGGACCTCAAAGAAGAGCAATCTCCTTTGTGCATCCCTTATGGTATTTTCTCTATCTCTGTTCTAACATGGTTGCTTCATAGCAGGGGCAACTGGTGAAATACATTTAGGTGGGAGTTCAGGTTTTGGAGGCACAAACTGAAACAGCACTTATCTATTATATAGTGCCATTCACATCTATTTATTATATAGTGGCTTTCATATCTATCTCTTTATCGTTCTGTCTGGTCATTCCCCATGCTCTCGTGGTCCTCATCATAGTGTCAATGCACATCTTGGCCTGTCCATTACCAGACCCACAGGACAAATCCAGGCTAAAATGTACTATACCCTTTTCGACCATGCTGCCTAATTTGATATTAGCTCTACCATTTGTACTGTGCTCCTAAACTTCAGTCTGTGACATCCACAGTTCTCTTATCCTTCCCATAACTTGCCCTGTAGATATGGAAAGGAACAAGTGCACCTTCCACCCAAATTTTATACTACTCCTGACTCTAAATGGCCAAATCCTCTGCCAACTTGCCCAGTTCTCCTTCTGCCAAACCTCACACCATAATATACACACCTACCTCGGTAATCTTCCAATAATGTGGACTTCCTTCTGTCCTATGACACATAGCATAAGTCCAATTCAAATCTTATTCTGCTTTTGCTAATAGAGTGCCCAGTTCTTGGCCATTTCCACTGCATTCCATAAATCCACATCATACAATCACTAGTCTTGTGATTTTTCTCAAATTTTGCGTCCCAGTTTATCATCTAGCGCACGCACAGTGTCATTCCCACCCTAAGTTTATTTTGTACTTGCTGTCAGTCTGCCCAGTCCTATGCAAGTTTGCCAGGCAAACTCACCTGGGCACTAATACACATTGTAGGATCCACAGACCCCCACATCTTAAACCGTAACTGCCCCCTACATCCTGTATTGTACTACACCCACAGGATAAGTCCAACCTAAATCTTATTTTGCCCTTACGATCAGGATACCTATGTTTCCTTGAACAAAATTTTCCCTCCTTAACTTCAGGCCTGAAAATTTCTTATTACTTTCTCATTTTGCTAAACCTGCCAAAACATTTAGTCTCATGCTATTGTCTAGATTCCCAACCTTTTTTTCTGTAGTGGGCACACTTTTTGTAACAAAAATCATCTCAAAGCACGCCACAGTCTTGCTAACCACAATCACATATACAGTATTCGCATACACGGACTCAACTGCCCATAGGAGCTGGACTACTGGAGAAACGGGTTAAAAAAGGAGCTCTGAGATCAGCATTCACAGACATGGCACTTAGTGAGCACTTTGGTGGCATCTCTAAGCTGCTTCACCTCTTTACCTATCCCTCTCTGCCTCAGAGGCATCTTGTATGCCCGCTGTCCACCAGCTCTGTGAGGCTCACTGGTGACCACACACCCAGGGCAGATGGACTCTAGCAGCCAGTAATGCTCGAACATGGCGACCACTGAGCTGCTTTTATGCCAGATTCTCCAGGTAGACCTACAATATTTGGACAGAGACACCTTTTTTCTAATTTTGGTTCTCTACATTACCACAATGAATTTTAAATGAAACAACTCAAATGCAGTTGAAGTGCAGACTTTCAGCTTTAATTCAGTGGGTTGAACAAAAAGATTGCATAAAAATGTGAGGCAATTTTTTAACACAATCCCCTAATTTCAGGGGCTCACAAGTACTTGGACAATTGACTCAAAGGCTATTTCATGGGCAGGTGTGGGCAAGTCCGTCGTTATGTCATTATAAATTAAGCAGAAAAAAGGCCTGGAGTTGATTTGAGGTGTGGTGCTTGCATGTGGAAGATTTTGCTGTGAACAGACAACATGCGGTCAAAGGAGCTCTCTATGCAGGTAAAAGAAGCCATCCTTAAGCTGCGAAAAAAGAAAAAACCCATCCGAGAAATTGCTACAATATTACGAGTGGCAAAATCTACAGTTTGGTACATCCTGAGAACAAAAGCAAGCACTGGTGAACTCAGCAACGCAAAAAGACCTGGACGTCCACGAAAGACAACAGTGTTGGATGATCACAGAATCATTTCCATGGTGAAGAGAAACCCCTTCACAACAGCCAACCAAGTGAACAACACTCTCTGGGGGTAGGCGTATCGATATCCAAGTCTACCATAAAGAGAAGACTGCATGAAAGTAAATATAGAGGGTGCACTGCAAGGTGCAAGCCACTCATAAGCCTCAAAAATAGAAAGGCTAGATTGGACTTTGCTAAAGAACATCTAAAAAAGCCAGCAAAGTTCTGGAAAAACATTCTTTGGACAGATGAAACCAAGATCAACCTCTACCAGAATGATGGCAAGAAAAAAGTATGGAGAAGGCATGGAACAGCTCATTATCCAAAGCATACCACATCATCTGTAAAACACGGTGGAGGAAGTGTGATGGCTTGGGCGTGCATGGCTGCCAGTGACACTGGGACACTAGTGTTTATTGATGATGTGACACAGGACAGAAGCAGCCGAATGAATTCTGAGGTGTTCAGAGACATAATGTCTGCTCAAATCCAGCTAAATGCAGTCAAATTGATTGGCCGGCGTTTCATGATACAGATGGACAATGTCCCAAAACATACAGCCAAAGCAACCCAGAAGTTTATTACAGCAAAGAAGTGGAAAATTCTTAAATGGCCAAGTCAGTCACATGATCTTAACCCAATTGAGCATGCATTTCACTTGTTGAAGACTAAACTTCGGACAGAAAGGCCCACAAACAAACAGCAACTAAAAACCGCTGCAGTAAAGGCCTGGCAGAGCATTAAAAAGGAGGAAAGCCAGCATCTGGTGATGTCCATGAGTTCAAGACTTCAGGCTGTCATTGCCAGCAATGGGTTTTCAACCAAGTATTAGAAATGAACATTTTATTTCCTGTTATTTAATTTGTCCAATTACTTTTAAGCCCCTGAAATAAAGGGATTGTGTTAAAAAAATACTTTAGTTCCCTCACATTTTTTGCAATCTTTTTGTTCAACCCACTGAATTAAAGCTGAAAGTCTACACTTCAACTGCATCTGAGTTTTTTCATTTAAAATTCATTGTGGTAATGTACAGAACCAAAATTAGAAAAAAGTTGTCTCTGTCCAAATATTTATGGACCTAACAGTATCCTCCTCAGACAGGTCTCAACCACCTCCAGGAAAAAGTTTGTGTGTAAGCTTGTCCTTGATCATTTGCATGTTACTGAATTCTTAAGTTAGGTCGGTCTGGTCCAAGCTCCTTTATCTTCTTTCTTCTTCAAGTGAACGATTTATGAAAGGATGTTTCATTAAAGAAACAACTGAATATTCTTTGATTTCCGAAGTTCCACTTGAAGTTGCCATCTCCCTAAATCTGCACTCCCCCATCTGTACAGGGTGGTCCAGATCTAATTATGTAGATCATCTAGATGACTTTGATTTATGCGGGTTAACGATTCCAGTTTGGCGCGAAGACGATTCTTCATGTCGTCAGTTTACACACTTCTCAATGGTCCGGGATTTTTTGGGTGATTTTCTATGTAATAAACTTAATAAGTTATAGCGTAATGAAAATTGCATAATTAGATCTGGACCACCCTATAGTTACATTAATGGAAATTGTGAATTATGGTCCTGAATTGGTGCATCAACGATTGTCCAATCACATTAGATTAGCAAAAACTAAAACAATATTAATTCACTGCCAATACTTGTGGGCGTGTTTGGGGGGGGGGGGGCAGAGACATCTGAAAACAACCAATTAAAGGGCAGCCGCCCTCATGTCACCTGCTTGCCAAAAGATCAACGACTTACATACACACTCACTTGGCTGGCGCACTTCACTCAGGAAATGCAGGTATGAACACAGAAATTAAACAAATACAAGTGGGAACCAATTTTTAATGGATGTTGACTTGCACTGACACCAGGCATGGTGTGCAAATAAACAAGTTTATTTCAAGATTATTTCACATTACCAAATTAATTTAAGTAGAGTTTTTAAAATATTTGCAGGGGGCCGTGCCTCATCACCCAGCTTAATAAACCGCTACTCCTTCACAGATGTGCCCAGTTTGTTACCCCTGCAATGTGTGATGTTTTGACGAGAAAAGCCCAATAGTTCGCCCCTTCTGTGCTCCTTCCTATGTCATTACTTGTGCTACCATGACGCTCTTCAGCATCCACAAGGTAATACGTCCTACAATATTAGTTAAGAGTCACCACTTTCAATCAAAGATACTGTTTTTTCCCCTTTCTTAACTTTTCCAATTACCAAAAGATGAAATTGCCAAGTTCAATAATAACCTGCAAAGTTACAAAAGAGCAAAGCACAGCACTTGTTGTGTCAAGAAAAAGAAACAAGTCAAAAAAGTCAATAACAAGTCAAAAAAGAGCTTGGACCCAATCAGTTTAGCTGAAGTTATCTGAAGATTATACTTAGGATTGGCACAAAGCAAACCCTGAATAACAAAGCAGGGATGCCCGGGGAGAAGCCTCCCTTGTGTACTTTAACTAACAGCGTATCCTATTTTAGCCAGGGTTTCCTCCTGGCTGGGGTTCAGTTTTCTCAAATAGGTCTGTTTTGTTTTTATGTTAACAATGTTGATCATTTAGTTTTTATATGTCCAAGTATCTTTTTCTACTGTATGTACCATGTTTTTTGTGGGTGGTCTCCAAAAAGATGGGGTCACCTGCTCATCTCTATCAAAGGAGTGTCCTCAGCCAGTGCCCGTCGGAGCCCATTTGAAGCACCAGACAGGATAGATGGACGTCGCCCCACATTGCCCATAGTGGGTATTCAGTATTATTAGACTTCCTCCTCAGTAACACAAGCAGCAGCCCTTTATTATCAAACTTCTACAACCCTCACCCTCAGTGTCCAGAACACATACCCCTTAACTTTCATAAATAGCGCCCCCCAGAAGACAGTGTCTAAGGAGTTCGCCTAATGGATTGAGTGGCTATGCCCTCAGCAATATAAAGAGTAAAAAACAACCGCAGTCCCTTGTATTTCATTGAATGCACTGGTGTTGCTGAGTTTTTCTTGTGTTTATTGCATTCTTTTTTGCTAATTTTGTGGAGTTTTGACCTTATGCTCTGCTATTTGACTACTCTTTGGATTTGTGTTTTTGTCTTGGATTGGCTTTGCCTTTTCCGGCTGCCCCTGCTGTGTCGTCTGTACTGATAATAATCTTTTCATTTATAAAGAGTCCATGTTTGCCCTTTTCATTCCTAGCCAGGGTTTAATGCCCCAATGGTGGGACTTTTTGAGTTTGTTCTTTTTTTTGGACCTGGTTTGCTAAGAAACCCCAAGTTCATGATGTAGTGGATAACAGCTTTACTGGAAATAAAATTAATTTCTGACACCTGAATATGCCACGCGGCTTGGGTGAGCTGCAATAGGACTGCCCAGTGGTGAGACAGACAAATAATGTACTTTAAAATGGTATTTCACACATGTTACAGTTATTATTTGTAATTATGATCTCTTTCTTTAGTTATCTGCCATAAAGCAGGTGTTTTGATCACCAGCTCCTCCATTGCATTCTGTCTTCTGCTCTTCTTTTCACTTCTCTGTATGGTTTACTATCTTTCAGATAATACCTGTATAACACGTCCTGCCTTGGCATTCCTCTTGTTTTACCTTCAGCGCTAATTTCGCCAGTCCCTCTAGTCTTAGTACATGCCCATCTACTCTTGTTGCCTTCTTCTTATTGTTTCCTACAATCTCCTTTCTTCACCAATCCTGTCCAGCACTTTTTCCATTCAATTGATCTGTCCATTCTTCTCCATAGCCACAGTTCACATGCTTCCAATCTATTTAAATCTCCTTTGCACATTGTTCATGTCTCTGTTCTGTGCAATGCTACATTCCAGTTTACTGTTTTTGTTATTCTTTTCTTCAGTGTTCCATCCATTCTACGTGTTAGTAATTTTTGTTCTTCATTGAATACTGCTTTTCCCATAGCTGTATATTTTTTTTCATTTTCACTTTTTCACTCCACAACAGAATACTTCCCAAATATTTAAAGCTATCTACTTCTCCCAAGATGTGTTCTCCAATTTTTATTTTTACCAGTTTCATTGTTCTTTCCTTTGTTAGGAACTTCACTGTTGTTTTCTATATATTCATCTTCATGTAATCTAATTTGATCAATAGTTTTTGCAGTCCTTCATTGTTTGATGTTATTAATAGCATTAGAAATAATATAGTACATCCCCCCAAAGTTAATCTGACTGAAGCCCAGTATTCCATTTTAAGTGAGTTAAATTATTTCACCGGAATAAATCTACCCAAACTACGTAGAATAATTTCTCAACTGAAACCCTCCGCCTGCGTCCTTGACCCAATTCCAACATGCTTTTTCAATCAAGTTTCTGTTGTGCTAATTGATAGTGTACTTGACATTGTGAACTCATCATTAGATACGGGGTCTTTCCTGACTGTCTTAAGACTGCTTTTGTCAAACCCCTGCTCAAGACAAATAATCTTTAATCCTTTGCTTTTTGACAATTTTAAACCAATATCTAACCCGTCTTTTTTAAGTAAAATTCATTACACAGCTAAATGATTACTTGAATAATCATTCTATTCTTGACAAGTTTCAGTCGGGTTTTAGAACAAATCACAGTACAGACACTGCACTGATTACAGTAGTAAATGACTTGTGAGTTAATGAGGACAGAAGCCATCTATCTGTTCTTGTTCTCTTAGACTTGAGTGCAGCAATTGACACCATAGAGCACGGTATTCTTATAAAATGCCTTGGACAATGGGTGGGCCTCTCCGGCAGCATGTTAAATTGGTTTCAATCTTACTTAACAGGCAGAATATTCGTTCGTTGTGGTTATTATATCTCGGAGACTCATGATATTTCATATTGTGTACTACAATTGACTTTAAAATGCTACTGATGGTTTACAAAGCCTTATATAATCTCACCCTGTACTATATTTTGGAATGTTTGTCCCCTTACACTCCAACCGTAACCTCAGATCTTCAAATTCCAAGAGCCAACTTGAAAAGAAGAGGTGAGGAGGCTTTTTGCTTTTATGCACCTGGTTGGTTTCAATCTTTCTTAACAGGCAGAATATTCATTGTTCGTTGTGGTTATTATACCTCGGAGACCCATGATATTTCATATTGTGTACTACAAGGACTATTCTGGGTCCACTGCTCTTTTCAATCTCTTTGCTTCCTGCAGGTCAGATTATCTCAAAGCACACGGTGAGCTACCATAGCTAGGCAGATAACACACCGCTGTATTTATCGATAGTGCCTGATATCGCCATGGCACTCTTGGCTCTCTGATCCTGTGTCTTATTTGTATTTCCGAATGGATGAGTAGTAACTTTCTCAAACTAAATATGGAGAAAACAAAAGTCTTAATGATTGGCAAAAATGGACACAGTGAGAGCATTAGAAATTAACTTGATCCCTTAGATTTAAAAGTCAAGTCGGAGGTAAAGAATTTAGGGGAAACTTTTGACTCTGACCTAAATATTAAATCACATATTAATCAGATTACCGTATATACTCGAATATAAGCCAAGTTTTTCAGTACCCAAAATGTGCTGAAAAACATCACCCTCGGCTTATATTCGAGTCAGGTCCTGCTTCTCCCGCCAACCCGCATGTGTTCAGTCTCTCCCTGTGCATTCCCTGTGCAGCGAGCGAGAGAGAGAGAGCGAGAGAGAGCAACACACACAGACACGCGAAAGAGAGACAGACACACACACACAGCGAGAGAGAGGGCTGGCCGCATAAGGCCGAGAAGGCAGTTAAAGAATGCACCAGGCTTGTTTTTAAAGAGACAGATTCGAGCATTGTTTTAACCTTGTTGTATTTAAAGAAGACTTTTTTCTATTGGATTTTAACCTCCACTTCACTTCTGTTTACAGCGATCGGTTCATAGCGTGCATTGTTGCAATGTTACTTTTCTCGGTGGTTTATTAAATTACGGATTTTTCATATGTTCACTTTTTTCCCTGTGCTTAAAACTCATTAAAAAAGGTGTTTTTAGTGAGTGGTTCGTAGCACAAACTCTTGCAGTGTCAGTTTTCTCAGTGTCAGTTGTCGGTTTTCTCAGTGTTATTCAATGTTTTTACATTTAGTTTACTATTACGCTGTGCATTCTATGGTATAGTTAGCTATATTTGTGCTTAAAAATCTTTAAAAAAATATATTTACATACAGTTCGTACGGTCTGGAATGGATTAATTGTATTTACATACAATCTTATGGGGGAAATTACTTCGGGTCACGACAAAATCGGGTTACGACCAGAGTTTTGGAACGGATTACGGTCATGACCCGAGATTCCACTGTGCCTGGTTTGGTCTGCGAGCGGTAGAAGAACTGCTGCGGGCTCTGTGCGGTGCTGTGCAGCCTCTGTAAAACTCATTCTGGGCTGTGTGCTCAATTAATGAGCTGATGCCTCAATTAATGTACAGTAATTTTATTGATATTTATTTTGATTATTGAAACTTACCAGTAGCTGCTGCATTTCCCACCCTAGGCTTATACTCGAGTCAATAAGTTTTTCCAGTTTTTGTAGGTAAAATTAGGTACCTCAGCTTATATTCGGGTTGGCTTATACTCGAGTATATACGGTAATAAGACTGCATTTTTTTCACTTAAGGACTATATCTAAATATTTAACTTTACAAGACACTGAAAAATTAGTTCACACTTTTGTTTTCAGCCGACTAGAGTACTGTAATGCACTCCTTACAGAACTACCTAAGAAAGACATCAATCAGTTATGATTAGTGCAGAATGCAGCAGAAAGAATCTTAACTAGAAAAACAAAATCTGAGTACATTTCACTAGTTTCAGCAACATTTCATTAGCTACCTTTGTCATTTACAATTGACTTTAAAATGCTACTGATGGTTTACAAAGCCTTATATAATCTCGTCCTGTACTTCATTTTGGAATGTTTTTCCCCTTACACGCCACGCCAACCGTAACCTCAGATCTTCAAATTCCAAGAGCCAACTTGAAAAGAAGAGATGAGGAGGCTTTTTGCTGTTATGCACCTAATATTTGGAACACTTTACCAATAGAACTTTGCAAGGCTTTGCCGATATTTTTACAAATATTGTTTCAATAATAGTAGATGATTCTTCATTCTCACTTTAGTGTGTGGAGTTGCTCCTGTTACCCATAATTACCTTTGTTTATATTGCAGCAAATGCTTATGGAACTTTGACTTCTCCTATGTGAAGGCTCAACAGCAGACTCATAGCATTTTACAGCCTACTTGAATGCCAGAATAGGTCATCTTTATTAAAAGTTGTGTACTTTTTTTGAAACCCTCCACATATAAAAGTAGCTATATGACATAACGGCATTGAGTCACACAGTGTGAAGAAATCCATTTGAAAACAGAGAAAAGTTATCAGACTTCTTATTACAGGATAGCAGCTGAAACAACCACCAGAGCTCAACAAATGACATGGCAAAGCTACCAACAGTCAGTACAAGCACATCCAGCTAACAGTCTATTTTATGATGTCACTTTATCTGTTCAGGCTTGAGAAAAGACTACAGTAATATTTATTATTATATAAGAGCAAAATGTACAGAGTAGGAAAGGAAGTCCATTACAGGGCACACTTCAATACCAACAGGTCCATTTAGAGGAGAACTAAATAGGAGAATTGACCATTCATGACACCAAACTTGTTATTTTACAATAAGGAAAACAGCATTATGTTTTTCATTGTTGCTTAGCCTACTTTGGTGTAAGAAAATGAAATTCAGTATTTAATTCTTGTTGTATATCAGGTTGAAAAAATATATGTATGTGTGTATAGTGAATATTTTTCCCCACAGTGGTTAACAATATATACTGTGTGTAATCTTAAAAAAGTAAAAACATTCTTTTGTGTCTTGCTTTGACAGTGTTGGTGTTACATCCAAGGAAAAAGGTTAGCAGTAGTCAAAATTCTATGACCTGCTGTCCAAAAATCAGTTAAGTTAAATGCCAACAATTACATTAAAAGTGCAGTAACCACTGAAAATAGAGTAAGCATTATAAGACAAGCACATATTTTCTTTACACTAATATTGTTAATGTGTTAGTTTACAGGTTTTTTTTACTTCTTCATTGTAAATGACAAACACCTAAAACATCAATGGGATTTCAATGAAAGTACTATTCCCAAAATGCGGAATGCGATTATTGCAATGACCATTTCGGAGACTGGTAGACAAGCAAATATGCACAAGGGTACAACAAATTAGCCAATCAATTATTTGGGCAAATATTAGAATGATTGGTGTAGCTGGAAATTATGGCTTGTAATATTTAACAGGAATTATAGCTTATTTTGAAAGTGCTTTGCCTGAAAAAAATAAAATGAATACTGCATTAACAACACTGAATAGGTCCTTAAAATGGCAATTTTCAAATCCTTAAAACAAAGGGAAACTTTGCATAAGACAGTCATTATTAAAGGACAAACTAAAGTGGCATTTACAACAAACATAAAAGTTTGTGGGATGGGTTTATTAATGGCACTAGTGGACCTTGAGGATGGCACCTGAACTTTGTGATTGTAACATTCTAAATAATTCAGTTGTGGTTTAAAACTTATGTCAAATGATCATATTTAAAATAGTGTGATGAAAGCAGAGAATTATCACATTCAGTGAATATGTGTAAACAGTGGCTAATCTTGAGTCATGACATGACCCTGTACCGGCATCAAAATGCAAAAGTAAAGTTTTCTCATTAAACACTGGACCTACTGACCAGAAGGTTGTATTTATATACAGTACAGTGTATATATATGAAATTACTGTGATAATTTAATCCATTACCAAAACCATGGAACATTCCTTCATAATAATACAAGGTACTGCATGCTTTTTCATTACAGTTGTTTTCCGATGCTGCTAAAGGTTGCTGTCTTAGGGGAAATAAAAACAAGTCTTGTGCCGAAATAAAAGTAGATGAAAACATAAGATTTTATAGGATGTTCTTTTTTTTATATATAAAAAACTAGGGGGGGGGTCCGCCACCTGCTCGCGTCGCTTGCCAACCCCCATGCATGCCCTACGCACTAGTCATTTCCCGGATCTGCCGCTTGTGACAAATCGTGCTGTGCTTTGGGATAAACACGAATATCAACTCTGTTTTTGATATGTCCGTCTTTCAAAACTATTATCACTTAAAATTCGTCACATGTTGGTTTATTATATACGCTAGTGTGATCTTTTGGATTCATATAGAAATCCAAGAAAACTTCTTTGTCCGTGTTTTTCAGATAAATTTTGTGTAAAGTACGATCATTTTGGACATATGGATTTGTATCCATTATTGGCTGTAGAAATTCTAATAAGTCCAATCGTTTAACTCTTTCGATTCTATGTTGCATCGCTTCTCCATGATCATAAATATAAACCTGACTGAATTGTGGTTTCTTTGAAATTAAACTTGTAGTAGCTTTAATTGTTGCCGGACTACAGATTCTCATAGTGTATGGTCCTAAATCGTGTAAATCAGATTTACAGAACAGATTATTGTAGATTCAGATATTTTACCTATAGTGTTTGTGGATTTCCCTTTCACCAATTAGCAAATCTTTTATTTCTCGTGGATACGCCTCTTCATTGGGAAGAAACCCTATTTTTCCTTGATGGCAACATGAATTAGATGATCTACAAGTCTCTGACTTAAACTTTAAAGCCGTGCAATATCTATATATTTCTGTCATATCACCTACAGTATGTCCATATATTTGATCTCTTTTCGTTGTTCCATTATTTCGCTGAGTAATAATTTCTGTTTGTTAGCGCTAAGGTGATCTTTACTATCAGTTTTTTGAGACTTTCAAATTTTAGTACTTTCATAATCTCTAACCTGCTCTGCAAGTGTATCACGCCAACATTTTTTAACCTCTTTACAACGTTCTACTTTGTCTTCTACTCTTTCTCTTTTCTTCTTTTACTATTTGTCTTTCATTTCCACCCCCGCTTGGACCTGTTAGATTTTTCAGTTCATCTCTTGGCAAAAGGTCTTGTCTCATGGGATTTGAAATTATCTTTCTGGAAAAGTCTTGTCTCGTCCCAAGATTTTTTTATATAATAGAGATATTGAGTTTTTATCAGAAAATTCTTTTATTGAAGGTGCATCTATTAGTGAATTCTCTCTCTGTCAAGGTTGTTAATAATGTCACATTGTAAATCAGTACACAGTTTCTAATTTCTGACTCTGAGTTTGTCCACCAGGAGTGTGTGTGTCCAACTGTTCTGTATGAACTGTTGAATGGCAACCCATCCAGGGCTGTTCCTAGTGATGGGAAAATGAAGCCACATGAAGCTTTGAGGCTTTCTTTCTATTTGTGCCTTTAAAGATATGAAGCTTTGAAGCCTCAGCCCCAGTATGAACCGCGACATCTGGTGGTTAAGTGAGGTGAAGGCAAGTTCTCAAGAGCACAAGTGAAGCAGCACTCACTGTTTCAGTCTCATGTCACCAATAAAAGGTCAGAAAAGTCTGTGTTCATTTTATTCTGCTAAGGTCCTAGTCCATTTATACTATTTAATAAATACACAATCATTAGACATTAAATAATGAATATATTTCTTAGAAGTGACTTTGGTACTGTACCAGAAGTAAGTGTTCTGTGTCATTTCTAAATATAGAGAATAGTAGTATAATGTCAGACTTAATGTGCAAAAACAAGACACATTCCAGATTAAATTTAAGAACAAATATAACTTGCTTTGAGTATGATGGCTAAAATGTCTGAATGTTCATTTCAAGCAGATTTAGGATTTAGAGAGTTTTGTAAAAAAAAAAAAAAAAAGTTTGAATCCGAAACACTGGACTAAAAAGACACCAGGGCAATTTCCTGCTGCAGGTTTACAAGTGGTGACGGAGGTGTCTCAACATGGATAATGCGTTGTTGTTGTATGACAACTCTTGCATGCACAGCAAACAGCTCACCTACACAGTATTGTATAATTGAGACACAATAATTTTACCATTTCATTTAACAGTGTGAGAATAAGATTCTAATCAGAACATAAAATGTAGACCGTAAAGAGGCAACATATTCATCTTATTCAGTGCTCCCAAACTTTTGAACGCCATTTTCTGCTGTTAGTCACCATCTGTGACCAAAGCTCTCCTCACAACCCAACATTGTTGAATGAGAATGGTGCATTTTATATAGGCTACCTGTTAATTTAGCGCCAAAGCTGTCAAACCAATGAAATGCTGTCAAACCAATGAAGCGCACTGTGAAGCACTGATGACTTTCGAAGCATCAAACATCACGGGTCACGTGACAGTGGTGTTTTGAAACAAGGTCCGACACAGTGATTCGACTCGCTGCGCTTCAGATTGACTGACACAAGCTTCATTTTCCTATCTCTAGCTGTTCCCAATTTAGAACTCTATAAAAATCAGAGTCCCTTGCAATTTGTCAGACAAGCTAGTTGGAGGCTCATTTGAAAATGCATATGAACAGCCAATAACAGAAATATTTTAACAAATTATTGTTGACATTATTGATTACGTTGAATGATTGTTTTCACCCAGTGTACACCCTAGCATAACTAATGAGCATCATTTTGCAATATTGCCACTGACCACTCACATTTCAGTCTCTCTTAAATTTTATTCTGTCTTGCTAACATCCGTTCTTGACTTGCAACTTTTCTAAACCCACCATATGAAAAATTATAGATGACGATGGTCTGTGCCTGACAGTCACCCACGCAAAGGAGGTGACTTGATTATGATTGTACAATGGGCTTATGCCTTTGTCCAAGGTGATTTAAAACATCATGGGCCTTTTCAAGAATCAAGCATTAGCATGAAATCCAACTAATGTAACTCGTTATGCAAAGGAAATAAGGTGAGTTACTTTCCAAAAAAGTTAGATTTTTCCAGACCTGTATTTCTTGAACAGACAAAGCCAGAATTATGTGATCAGTTAGGTCAAAGATGTGGATAACTCGCTAATCCTCTTTTCCGGAACAGGTTGAGGCTTTGTGTTTCCCAGATACAAAGGTCTGACAAAAATCAAGCACAGTTGCTTTGGCAACCAGTGCCTTGAAAATATCCTGTAAAGTAGCAGGTTTAGTGTGATGGATCACAGATTTGCAGTTGCAATAGTTAAGGGACAGCAAATCCAATCATATAATCAAATGTAGTGCCAGATTTGTCAACTGGATGATCAAAGCTATTTCAAAGTTGTATTGGTCAGTCAAGGTGAAAACAGAGCTGTGTCTAAAGGCAGTGATTAAGAAGCCTCCTAGACGCCACCCTGAGAAGGTTTATCAGGCATGTCCAACATCTGGGCAGACCCAGGACATGCTGGAAAGATTATACCTCTTGGCTGGCCTGGAAACACTTCACTGTGTTCCTGGAGGAGGCGGAGGGGAAAGCGATGTCTGGGCATCTTTACTTAGATTGATTACCCCCTCCATCCTAGTTCCAGGTAAGCAGTAGAATATTGGTGGATGGATGAGTGGGTTGTGCCAGATATGCTGATCCCCACTATACTATTTAAAGGGAAACTCCACATAAAAATGATGTCTTTTGTATATATTATTTAACCCCACTATGTTGTTTTGATGCCTGAGAATAAAAAAAAATCAATTATTATTATTATTATTATTATCAATAATAATAATAATTTTCATTCAGAATGGAGTAAAAAAAATATTATATAATGCAATCCAATGGTGACCAGTGCTTATACAATGACAAACTATATGAAAAAAATCCATGTAAAAAAGAAAACAAAATCTCGTGTTATTCATGTCACATAATCCACATCTCAGTTATCCAGTCATATTCTCAAAAGGTGTAAAATACCTACATGTTTTGCTAAATTATTATTAGACCCTTTCAGATAAATCGACACACATTATAAACGGGAAACTAAAGTCACGTGGGTTTGAGATTTTGAGTAGAAGATCTGCCTCTCCTTCTCATTCACTGATTAAAAGTCCTGCTTTCAGTTTACTCTTCTGTGAGGTGCTGGTAGCAACACTCAAACTAACAAATGGTTACTTCACTATACCTCTTTTCTGCTAAATGAATTAATACTGTACATGTAAATGTATGACCGGATTTCCCAACTGAACTGGCTGTATGGATGGAACACACATCCTTTTTAAAACACAGAGTGTTAATGAAGGCGATTATGTGAACAGCATTAATGTGCGGGTACAGACAAAAGTCCAAGTGTGTATATCGAATGCACCATATGAATGTCAACGTATTCCTCACTCTGCTGTAGTCTTAAGATATGTAACACAAACAATTATAGATGTTCAAAACAGATATCTGGTGTTGTAATATAACTCAAGGTTATTATGTGAATCTACTGTGTGCCACAAGTTTGAGTAGGTGAAGTTACCAAGTAAAGATTGGCGCTATTCTTAGTCTTCCTGTTGCAGATTTGTATGTGAAAGTAATTACCTTTTGATGCATATTGGCATGTAATTACAGGACAGTACGGTGTTATGCTTCTTTGATACCCCTACTGGTCCTATCTGAATTGAATAATCAATGTGGAATGGGAGTGGGTGAGCAGTAATTAAGGTGGGGGCAGGTAGGGGTAATTGGAGTGCAAATGCTTTTCACGTTTAACAGCAGAGGCACAGAGAGAGATTTTTGAGGCCAGCTTTTTAGAGAACATGAAAGAAAAGAAGAAAGGTGAGAGTGACTGTGGTGTGGAAAGACTGCAGTCCAAAGGAAAGGGAGAGAGTTTTTCTTCTTTTAATTAACTTTACTTTGCTGAAAGAAGGAGAGCAAGTGCGGTTGAAGCAATGAAGACCTGCTAGAAATATGTCATATGACGTGTACCATAATGACTGTTCATTACAGGGCAGAATGATGTACAACACCTCCCACCGTCCTGCTTTCTTGACTAGAACAGTTCAATGCAAGCTGAACACATAACATCAAGGTTCTTGCCCATCTTTTTATTATCGCATTTGTGTTACACTTGAATAAATGTTAAGTTTCAAGTAAGACAGCTGCATCATCTAGGTTACATTTTGCACAATATGATCATTTTCTGCACAATGTCTAATTGAGTTTTGGTGAGTAACTGTCTTACGCATTCACTCTTAGCAATAGCAGCTGCTGATGCTGTTCAGATAATCTTCATGTGCTACCATGAGCAGCCCTTGCTGTGCTGGCAAGACAGAACTGAATGTGGATTATATGTTGAATGATAATTAATTGCAAGATTAATACAAAATTATTTGTGTCATAATTGTTTGCTTCTTTGTTATTTTGACACCAGTACATCTTTGAGGTAGTACTGTAAGTGAAACTGCCTTTCAACAGTGTATTTCCTAACACTGGAGCTATTCCATTTGTGGAGTGTCACAAAACGAGACAAAGACAGATAAAGGTTTGGGGCAGCCACCCATATACAGTAATTTGGTATCCTGGCTGCAAAAGTCATTTTCAATCAACTGGCACTGAAGTGCATACAACAGAGTCCAAAACCAGACTGTGGAAGAAGGGAAAAGGGTAGGCTTTTAAAGGGGAAGACAGGAAGTGAGGTCGTAAGGATCGGGCATGTGTTCATTATTCATTGGATCAGGCCCGGATGTGACATCAGGGGGGCCAGAGCTGGTAAGGTCTGTTTCCATTGGTTCAGTCCCAGAAGTGATGTCAAGAGAGCCAGGTGGAGCCTCCCGGGTTTGGTCTACAGGGAAGTGAGAAAAAGAGTCAGTGCACTCTGCCACATCCCGGCATGCCTCAGAACTGCCTTCACTCGAGCCCTTTAGCTGCCTCCCATGCGCATGTGTGTGACAGGAGCTTTGGGCTCCCTGCTGAACACACCAATGTCTACCCTGCACAGCCCCTATCATCACTCCATTTGGATCAAAATGACCTTTTCTTCTCATGTGACTGTTTCTAATTGCATGATTGAGATGACATACATTATGTTACACAGTGCAAACACCGCATGCCTAACAAGGTACAGCACCAGAAGAAGTGCCCATGAAATAAATACGCACAATGTGAACCAGATGACATCATCAAAATAACACCTTCCAGTATTGTGCTGTGCCGATATTTCACATATTCATGATTTTTATCACATTCCTCAAACAATTGCTGTTTGTAAGATTATATTATAACCTGGTCTTGGAATTTGGTACCTGAATAAAGAAAAGATCTGTCGCATGCGGCTGGGGGTGGAGCCCAGCCGGGACGCCCAAGGGGACCGGAGGAGGGCTGGTGCCTCCTCCCGACCACGAGGGGGCAACCGCCCTGGTTTTGTTGGTGGCCTCGGGTAGGGGACTTGGAAGCCCAACCCTGTAGGGGCCCGTGGCCACCGCAAGGCGGCGCCCCGGTGCCTGAAGAACCCTGGAGCCCAGCACTTCAGCCACACCCGGAAGTGCTGGGAGGAAGAAGACAGGGGACACCCGGAGGGCTTCCGAGTGCGCAGCCGGCACTTCCGCCACACGGGGGTGTGTCTACGGAGGAATGCCGGGAAGCAGCTGGAGCTCATCCGGGGTGTGATAAAAGGGGCCGCCTCCCAACAGTCGAGGGTGGAAGTCGGGTGGAAGAGGACGGAGCTGGAGAGAGGACTGGAGGTGGCCAGAAGGAAGGCAACAGAGACTGTGAGGCCCGGACTTTGGGGGATTGGTGCTGGAGGCACTGGGTTGTGCACTGGACTTGTACATATTGTAAATATAATAAATGGGTGTGTTGGGTGAGAAACCGTTGTCCATCTGTCTGTGTCCGTGTCCAGTTCCACAATACCAAAGAGAGACTCAGAGTACATGGAAGAAGAAAGAGAAGTCAAGAAATCTCAACTCAGAGAGCACTTCAACAAGGAAGATTCTTTGCAAGTTTAGCGATAGTGGAGTTGGTCTGCTGAATGATTCGGACATCTTCAAAATCAGCAGGTCGTGACTACTTCCACAGTAATAAATGGGAATAAGAACTGCACCAACATGGGTCTGTGATACAGAAGTGGCAATAGTTACAAGTTTTATTGTCATCATTGAAATTTGGCCACATGAAATAAAAATATGTTGTTTTTATGCTCTGCTACCATATTACTAAAGGGGCTTAACTCTCATTTCAGCTCTTTTTTTGTGTGTCTGCTTCATTTCAAAAGCATAAACTCACAAAACAAGAAAAGGACATTTTTTACAGTGTGACAGGATCGAACAGAGTGCAGGAGCAGAGTCTGGTGTGGCGGAAGTGCTGGGCTCCAGGGTTCTTCAGTCACCGGGGCGCCGCCTGGCAGTGGCCACGGGCCCCTACAGGATTGGGCTTCCAAGCCCCCTACCCGAGGCCACCAACAAAACCAGGGCGGTCGCCCCCTCGTGGTCGGGAGGAGGCACCAGCCCTCCTCCAGTACCCTCGGGCGTCCCGGCTGGGCTCCACCCCCAGCCCCCTGTGACAGTATATATGTTCCTTCCAAAGGACTTCTTATGGAGGGTTCCAGGCACATGATGCTTTGCGAAATACATGGAGGAACGTATGGATAATTGACTGTGCCCTTTTGGATGCCGTAACAATTAATGTACCTTTCAAGAATGTAATCATGCCTGTCTGGGCTTCACTTTTGCCTGACATGACAACCCCATAAAAAGAAAATAAGCTCCTCTTTAAATGGAAGGAATGGTTCTTAATAAGCAAGTCACTGTACAAGCATGGCAGATTCCAATAATAGAAGAAATGCATAGAGGCGATCATTTGCAATCACTCAACCCCTCTTTTGGACGCTTTTCTATTTTTTGGATCTGTGATAAATACATGATTTTAATGAGTAATGCTTCCCACGAGCCAGCAGGAGCAAGATGTTGAGTGAGTAGGGGGCCAGTGGGGGGGGGTGGGGCTGAGTCAGGTGAAATAGCCAGCCTGTCATCGTCACTTGCAATCAGTGTACATTTACTCAGGACTGCCGATGTGTTGCTGTTCAAAGACACAGCAAGAGTCGTCGCAGCTGCTTCTGAGATTCAATTTCTCTGAAGTTTTTAATGTGTCAGTCAGAAAGTATTCAGTTCAAAGATATGAGGTGGACTTCAATGTGAATTTGGGCAGCATTTGGGTGTTCCAAAATTCATTTTGTTTGGTAGCTTTCACTCCCAGCACTTTGAACCAGCATCTCATCACACTGTACTGCCCATCAGGTAAGTTCAGCAGTTGGAATGAAGATGTTTAAGGGAGCTGACCTTCTGGAAACGGCACACATGCCGGTCAGACACTCGTCTTCATCAGCACACAGTTTTAGTCAGAACTCAGCCACCAACAGCCCTGAGACAAGTAAGGCCTTTGGAGGACAACTGAAGTTTCTACAAAGCCAACCCACATACTGAAAAACTTCATTCTTTGTGGAGTTTCGTAATGGATAGTCCATTTCCTCCTCATGTTCTGGCAACTCAGTATTGTCCCCGAATATTCTGGTGAATTTTACTATTGCATTTTTAACATTTAAAGCCATTAATCTGTGTACCTTTCGTAATAGGCAAATTTGAAACTGTTGTGTTTCTTGTCTAGAGTTGCATAAAGTTTACTTGAAAAAGTCCTTTTAAACACACTTGATTATTGAATTGGAAAGAACAATACTGGAGTCTTTTAAAGGCAGATCACAATTATGATAAATGTCACTCATTTAACTCCAGTCATGTCTTCCTGCAAAAAAGAATTCACAGGCATCTCCATCAGTGCTGTCAAGCTCCATGAATAGTCTACAGGACAGAAAACTCAGCCAGGATAAAGAAACAAATATACAGTAAGTTGCTGAGCTTTAAAGGTTTCTGCTAGTATGAGACTTGCGACTTTGCCCACCGGCCTTTAGCTGCCTGCCGTTGATTCTGCACTCTCAAACTACTACTGGTCTGAAGGTTTGTTTTTCCTATAATTGAGCCAGATCTAGAAAATGAAAATGCAGATTGTTCACAAAATTAAACCAATAGACATTGGCAGTCAGTTAATTTTGAGGGTGGCCAGCTCCTCTGCCACACCATGGTAGCTGTCCAGTAGCTTAGTCCTACTGCTGGAGGCCCATGTCACCACCAGTTATGAAAGCAAAATTTAGTGGGGATTATGGCCGTTCATTTTATTCACTGTCTTCTTCTCTTGTTCTATGGCTAGAAAGACACAGCATGAACATTTCCCAACATTGTTTTTTTAATTATTAAATTATTTAATTTTTTATTTAATTATTTTATGTTGTCATTTTTATTTTATTTTTAAGTCATTTTGGTGATGTTATCAAGTCATCATTTTGTGGACCATTTCCTATATTGTCTCTGGAGGCAGCCATTTTGTTTATTGTTATTACGTCCATTGCTGGTCCTGAGTGCAAGGAGCATGTTTTCATTAGGCAGAAACTATAAACACTGGTGGCGTGCTCTGCTCAGTATGTTTCTTTTTGGATCTGCTCAATAAAATTTTGAAGGTGAGACAGGGGATGGACAATGGCTACAATTTTCACCTTGTGTTTAACTTTTTGACACTTAAGTAAACTGGTTGTTTTAGGCCCTAATTGCACACGTTCCCTTCTGATTTTGCTTTAAGGTTATCTTCATTTCTTAGTCTTTAACCAAAAGGTAAGTCCTCTGGCTTACCAGTTTCCATCTTGGGCATAGTAAATTTGGGAAAGAAATCATAAAAAGCGAGTCATAGTGCTTAGGACATTTGGCTTTAATCATGTTCATCTTCTTTTCTGGTTGCTCTCTCGATTTACCCCTCAGTGGTTTACTTGCACATGTCTATTTCCACTTGTGTATGTGTCCAGTCTAGTGAGCTGCAAAAAACATTTGTAAACTGGAGAGCAAATGTGCTACTACATTTTTGCTGGCTGCCTATGTTTTGTGCATTTTGGGTGGATTGCAGTCTGTAGATATACAAAGTAAGATTTAAGGATAAAACAGGAGTACAGTCTGATAGAGTTAGTACACAGAGAAATGATTTTCAAAATCACCAAAACCAAAACCAGATCTGCATCCATCTGAGTGCTTGCAGCCATCTTATATAGCATGGCCACCAGGATGTGTCACAGGTCATGTGGTTCAAGTAACCAGTCTGAATCATAGTAACCACAAAAATCAAAATGATGAAGTCCATAAAATCTAACTACAGAAAATGGCAGCACCCATCAAATAACTGAGTGACATTACTGAAATAACAGTTAAAATATTAATAGCAAATATAACAAACAAAAATTAAACCAAGAGCTGCAGGAGAGAGTCAGGAGGTCCATAGACACATTTCCCTTTCAGTTTGTTATTTTGCCTGTGTTTTCTTGTGATCCTGTCAACAGAAAGTGGGTGAGCCTCTGGTTAATGCAAATTCAACTTATTTTTGTATAGCACTTGTGACGGGCGCCTGGCGTCCATGCCCAGGCCGGGACGCCCCTGCACAACTCCTGAGGTTGTGGGGGGCCTGTTAACTGAGCTTTGCTAACATTTAAATTTCTTTTTAGTTCTATCATAGCAGCACCTACAGTCACTCACAGCCACAATGACTGGCACACACATAGTCAAGAGGTATAGCACAGTTGCTAACCACATCTGTTATACCTGCATTTTTATCACTCTTGTGACAGGTGCCTGGCGTCCATGCCCAGGCCGGGACGCCCCTGCACACTGTATTCAGGGGGAGCAGCCCTGGACAGTGCAATACCTCCCCCTGGACGCTAGATGGCCGCCCCCCTGGGCTGGTGTAGTGCCTCGGTTTTCCACAGGGCTCCCTGGGAATTGGAGTTGGGGGCAGCCCTGTTGGGTTCCGCAGGTACCGCCAGGGGGTGCTGTGTTTGGGACTCCTGAGCCTGTGTGGGCAACAGATTCATCACACCTGGAAGTGCCGCCGGATCTTGGTGATCAAACACCTGGAGCACTTCCAGATGACCTATAAAAGGGAGCCAGCAACCACCACTCATCGGCCAGAGTCGGGTGGAGGAGGACAAGGTTGCTAGGGAGGAGTGGTGGTGCCAAGGAAGAGAGGAGAAGAGTGCTTGTGCTGTACTGTAGTGTACTGGTGTTTGGGACTGTGTTGTGGCTGGGGGGAGTACGGGGAAGACGTGCCCCCCAGCTGAAGAGTAATAAAAGTCTTGTCTCTTACACGTGCCTCCCGTGTCCAATCTGTGTCGGGTCAGGCGCTATATAGCGTCATATCACACTCTTTAATTTAATATTGCTTTTTATCAGTATGCTGCTGCTGGAGTATGTGAATTTCCCCTTGGGATTAATAAAGTATCTATCTATCAATCTATCTATCTATCTATCACATCAAACTTCATCCATTTCACAATTCATTTCCCATGCAGTGCATCAGTCCAGTCCCTTTCTCCTGTGCAGGACAACTCCTCTTCTTCACTTGCTGTTAGCCCCATTTATCTCAAAAAGCCAAAATATATATTTTTGGCTTTTTGAGATATATATATATATACTTTTTGAGATATATATATATATATATTAAACCTTTTTAAACTGAGGGAAAATTTGTTAAGGATCTCTTTGTATGCCACGTTGTCAGTTCGGCCCTCCAGTTGCAATATGACCAAACTGTAGCTGTGCGCTGAGCTTACTCTTGAGCATGCAATGTACAGTTGGCCATGTGAACAGTAATCTTGTTTCAAATCTCACAGCTTGGATTGCTGCTGTCATAATCGGTTTGAGTTTCATGGTATGTTTCAGTTACGACAGTATTTGTAGGACTTGTGTTGAAGAGACATTCGGCATCTGTCAAGCGTTGTAAGTATACAACCAGTTTCATTGATAACTTCACATCCAGCTTTTGAGAGTTTAAACATTTCTAAACATCAAAGTGTCCACTACTGAAATCGTCACCTGTGAAGCTAAGATGTTTAAGAGGCATTGGCGGTTGTCCAAAGGTGTAAAATATTTGGCCATTTCGGTACACTTAAGCATTTCACTCTTCTAGTGCTCCTGTGTAGTATAATTATCTCCTGTACCGTCATCAGTCCACACCTTGAACCTGTCCCAGTCATTCAATACATAAGACACAATGTTCCTCCGGATATCAATAGTGAGCCTGATATGGCTGTGCAATATGTAACAAAGAGAATGGAAAAGGCAGGTGCCATCTCCGGGCATGGAAACCACTTGGTAAGTGACAGTTCTTTGATCGATGGTGATTACCTCGATAGACATGTTAATGGGGGTACGGTTGGAATGATAAAGGAAATGGGTACCTGAACAATGTAAAGTAAGTCTAAAATACCTATACAATAACTATAATCGTAATAAATGAACAATAAAACAGCGGAGAAGCCGTGGATTAAATAAAAAGGCTGTAGTTATCAGCAGGGAGACGTGAATACCGTGGTGAAGCAAGGAAGGGAATGTAGAGACTGGAGCGACAGACGGCCTTATATAGGTAGGCAGCCAACAACGTGGGAGGCGTTGGGATGGGGGACCCAACGCCTCCTCACACGGTGACCGAGCTGCAGGCTATGGACGTATATATGTACGTAAGTAGGATTCAGTTAGCGTTGGGAACCCGCGTACCAAATTTCTTGAAGATGGGCCCATAAGTAACAAAGACCGTTGAAAAGTTCAATATGGCAGCCGACAGTGGCATCATATCACCAAAATAAGTACCAAATTTCAGCCTTCTACCTATGAATAAGAAAGTTCAACATGGCGGATGTTGTTGACCGTTATGACCGTTACGTGTAGAATTTTGAAATGAAACCTGCTTAACTTTTGTAAGTAAGCTGTAAGGAATGAGCCTGCGAAATTTCAGCCTTCTACCTACACGGGAAGTTGGAGAATTAGTGACGTTGGAAACTTCAATATGGCGGCCGACAGTGGCATCATACCACTGAAATAAGTACGTACATCGGTTTTGGTTAGCGCAGGGAAGCCACCTACCAAATTTCATGAAGATGGGGCCATAAATAAGAAAGTTAAACATGGCGAACATTGTCAACCGCTATGACCGTTACGCGTAGAATTTCGAAATGAAACCTGCTTAACTTTTGTAAGTAAGCGGTAAGGAATGAGCCTGCCAAATTTCAGCCTTCTACCTACACGGGAAGTTGAAGAATTAGTGATGTTTGGAAAATTCAATATGGCGGCCGACAGTGGCGTCATACCACCAAAATAAGTACATATATCGGTTTTGGTTAGCGTAGGGAAGCCACCTACCAAATTTCGTGAAGATGGGGTCAGCCATCTATCTACATGGGAAGTTGGAAAATTAGTGACGTTGGAAAGTTCAATATGGCGGCCGACAGTGGCATCATACCATCGAAATAAGTACATACATCAGTTTTGGTTAGCGCAGGGAATCCGCCTACCAAATTTCGTGAAGATGGGGCCATAAATAAGAAAGTTCAACATGGCGGACATTGTGAAAATTAGTGACATTGGAAAGTTAAATATGGCGGCCGACAGTGGCGTCATACCATCGAAATAAGTACATACATCGGTTTCGGTTAGCGCAGGGAATCCGCCTACCAAATTTCGTGAAGATGGGGCCATAAATAAGAAAATTCAACATGGCGGACGTTGTCGACCGTTATCGACCGTTATGACTGTTACGTGTAGAATTTCGAAATGAAACCTGCTTAACTTTTGTAAGTAAGCTGTAAGGAATGAGCCTGCCAAATTTCAGCCTTCTACCTACACGGGAAGTTGGAGAATTAGTGACGTTGGAAAGTTCAATATGGCGGCTGACAGTGGTGTCATACCACCAAAATAAGTATGTACATTGGTTTCGGTTAGTGCAGGGAAGCCGCCTACCAAATTTCGTGAAGATGGGGCCATGAATAAGAAAGTTCAACATGGCGGACATTGTTGACCGTTACGCGTAGAATTTCGAAATGAAACCTGCTTAACTTTTGTAAGTAAGGTGTAAGGAATGAGCCTGCCAAATTTCAGCCTTCTACCTACACGGAAAGTTGGAGAATTAGTGATGTTTGGAAAATTCAATATGGCGGCCGACAGTGGCGTCATACCACCGAAATAAGTACGTACATC
>JANRMT010062796.1:29551516-29650510 GCA_026402145.1 Polypterus bichir lapradei | reverse complement strand
ATATATATTTATATATACTGTATAATAGAGAGAGAGATTATACAGTATTTAAATGGATTGTCACAGCCAGTTAGTGCATAAACAAAGGAAACCAAAGACTTGTTTTCAGTACTCCCTGACATCGCTTTGGGTTTTTGTTAATTTCTTTACAATAAACTAATGATGTACATGTTGTTCCTCATAGTGTAATTAGCTTTTGTTGCCCTCTAATTTTGCAGTTTCACCTCTCCCTCTCATGTGTTGAATTGCACATGTAACGTGTGTGCAAATAGGGGACAGCTGAAGGGCTCTGGTGACTGTAATTCTACCGCCGCTCCAGGGGTTGCCACTGTGTCCAAATCCCTTTTCCTCCTTCTGATGGATGACTATGTTCGAATATCACATCTGGTGTCCGTCCAAAAGGACCCAAAACTGGAAGCTCCGCTGTCTTTGACATTTCTGTTTTGAACTCACATCTGCAAAGACATCTCTGCAATAATTGCCTGTTTATTTTTTCCAAAACTACTGTATGGGGTGACCAGGCTAGTACCCCAACTCTTTTCTGTTCTCGTCTGTTTCTCTTGCTCATGATGTGTGGAGGCTGGTCTTCTTGAGTTAGGCTGGCTGACAACTCAAGGAGGTGTTTTGGTTTACAATGACCTGATTTGGATGGATCTCCAGAGTGGATGGAGCCACAGTTGAGGTTAAGGAGAAACAAAACCACAGACTGAGGTTATTGTCCTTTCCGTTTAGAAGTCACTAGAGTGTCTTATGTCAGGTGGGAAATTGACTCTTTATATACCGCGTATTCATCTACAAGGGTACGTCAATTATTGTCCTTTTGTGTTCAATTTGTTTGGGTTGGCTGTACAGTTTTTCCCTACACAAATGTGGAAATGTGATGTGCCTGTGGTCAAGTTTCTACCCAAATCAGTCAGTTTTTCTTGTTGTTTTCTAGAAGTAAACATGGCCACTCTGCTCTCCGTTTGTACCAAAGGGCAGTGAACAGCAGTCTGAAGGTGTACTGAAGATGAATTCCACGTTGATCTGTGAGAATCACAGACTTCTTCAGTGTTGTCATCAATATGGATCAGGGCCCTGCTCCTTCTTCATACTTCACACTTGTTTTGAACTGCTCAATCCATTCATAAACACTCTGTCACTCTCCATATTGTGCAGAAAGCTTTCGGTGAATTTTGGACCCTGGTCACAGAAAAACTACTACTTCACATCAGAAACAGAGTGGCCTGGCATTGTGGCACATTTCAGGTCATGAGGGAGCTGATTTTTTTTAGCTGGCTAACTGAAATGGGCACTAGGTGGTGGTAGCCGCATGATCTCTGTTCTTAGCCCCCTAGTTTGAGCAGAGGTGGGTCACAAGCAAGACCCTAGGACACTCAATGGAGGTTATGCTATCTTCCTCTAAATCAAAAGATTGTAGCAGGTTAAATAATTTTTATATTGCACCTTATGGACACTAATGACACCTCATGGCACTTCAAATCAAGTTAAATATGTCTTCTGGTGACTAAGGAGAAGAAGTAAATGGCAGTAACCTGATAGCTTGTGTGATCTTAAGCTGATGACGTCTCCTTCCTGTGTCCCCAAACATTGTTATATGTGACTAAGAGCTTCAGTCAGTCTTTAGCTTATATAGCTCAATACATAGCCTACACCATCACAGTGTGCCTTTACAAAGCAAAAAGTATACATTTACAAATAAATAGTTCATACAAAAGCTTTTAATAACTTGTCACAATCAAAGGCTACAACAAAGAGTGCAACAGAAGAGCAGCCTGACAGGATTTGTAAAGTTATCATGGAAGAACAGCATAAGAAAAGCCAAAGAGATTGAAATGCACAGGAAGAGGTGAGTCTTGAAACAAGACTGGAAACAGTCCACCAACAGAGCTTCATGAAAAGCTCTAGGGAGAGAGTCCAATGGATTAGGAGTCAGAAAGCTGAATTAGAGCTCACCAAGAGCTGCAAAATATTTGAGCATTGTCAGAAAAAGAGCTTTAGAGCATTTCACCTGTCTGTTTGGAGTAAACCATGAAAGGTGCTATATGAAATAAAGCTTCTTGTTGGAAGCCACACACATAGATCAGCAAGGGTCACAAAGACAAGGACAGGCAGTCCAGGTTGTAATGCGGGCTATTGAATTCATCAGGGATTCTGGTGCAATAAAAACATTGGCCACTAGATGGCACTGTAGGCTGATTAACTGTGAGATTTAAGAAGCTTGTTCTGTAATGTCTATGGACGTGAAACCCTTTCAGAATTCCAGGCACTTACATGAGGAAGCAGAGACTGGGGGAGCACACCCAAGAGATTAAATCAAGTTGAAAATCAAAAAGAAGGTGACATTATTGTGGGGAAAGAACACAGGAGAAACTCCGCCATCTGATGAAGAAAGCAGAGGGACTACCTGGTGCTTTGTGTATGAAGTATGCTTTGTTTTGTATTCTATGGCAAGCCAAATTAACATTTAGAGATATCTCAAAATGAATTTTAAGATATCTGGAAATGCATTTTAGATATCTTAAATTGAATTGCAGATATCTAAAAATGCATCTATTTTAAGATATCTAAAAACCATTTTATGATATCTCAAATAGATTTCAAGATATCTTGAAATGATATGCTGTACATTTTGAGATATCTGAAATGCATTTCAAGATATCTTAAATGCAATTCGAGATATCTTGAAATATGTTAATGTGCATTTTGAGATATCTCAAATACATTTCAAGATATCTTAAAATACATCTGCAGGCATTTTCAGATATCTGAAATACATTTTCAGATATCTTAAAATAACTTCATGCGTATTTAAAGATATCTCAAATACATTTTCAGATATCTTAAAATAACTTCCTGCGCATTTCGAGATATCTTAAATAACCTTAGAGATATCTCAAAATCACTTCCTGTAAAATTTCTTATACTTTCAATGGAACTTCCTGCCTATTTTAAGATATCTTGAAATGTATTTGAGATATCTTGAAATGTGCAGGAAGTTATTTTAAGATATCTTGAAATGCTATTGAGATATCTTGAAATGTGCAGGAAGTTATTTTAAGATATCTTGAAATGTATTTGAGATATCTTGAAATGAACAGAAAGTCATTTTAAGATATCTGAAAATGCATTTCAGACATCTCAAAATGAATTTGGGATATCTTAAAATGAGAAGGAAGTTATTTTGAGATATCTCGAAATATAATTTAGATATCTTAAAAAGCATTTAAGATATCTTGAAATTCATTTTTTTTCAGATATCTGAAATACATTTTTAGATATCTAAAATGAATTTTGTGATATCTTAAAATGGGTCTCTGCTCCATTTCAGATATCTAACAATGTATTTCAAGATATCTCAAATTGTATTTCAAGATATCTAAAATGCATTTTAAGATATCTTTAAAAGGACACTCAATTATTTCAAGATATCTCAATAGCATTTTCAGATATCTACAATACAATTTAAGATATCTCAAATACATTTCCAGATATCTCAAAACAGCTACCTGTCCATTTTCAGATATCTCAAATACATTTTCAGATATCTCAACATCACTTACTGCTCATTTCAAGATATCTCAAATACATTTTAAGATATCTTATAATAAACAAGAAGTCCCATTGAAATAATAGGCAATTTTACAGGAAATGATTTTGAGATATCTTGAAATGCATTTAAAATATCTTAAAATGCATGAAAGGTCAATTTAAGATATCTGAAAATTCATTTGAGATATCTTGAAATGCAGAAACAATTATTTTGAGATATCTGAAACTGTATTTGAGAAATCTTGAAATGCATTTGAGATATCTCAAAATGTATTGCAGATATCTTAAAATGTAAAGGAAATTATTTTAAGATATCTCAAAGCGAGTTTCAGATATCATAAAAAGTAAATTACATTTTAAGATATCCAAAATTCATTTTGAGATATCTCTAAATGTTAATTTGGCTTGCCATAGTATTCACTCCTTTATCTGTTAACAGAAGTGATATAAATAATTAAGCCCCTTCTTTTTGACATTTGATAGTTGTGACACAGTTTTATAGTATCCATCCATTTCTTTTCAAACCCACAACTCGCAGTGAATTAATGCAAAATGAAGCCTATCTTGATAGCATCAGGTGTAAGACAGAATGAAACCCTGGATGGGATGCCATTTCCTTTATAGTATCGTCTACATATGTAAAAAGGAATAAAAGCAAAATATACTAACGAAATCGGGGAAAATCAAATCTTAAACCTGCAAAGCATCAGCGTATGGTTAGGGTGGGCAATTATACTGCTGTGGTCTGAGTGGATGGGGCAACATATGGTATTGATTTGCCAACTTTTTATTTTTGATTTAAATGAACAGTTTAAATGTCTTTTTATTTCAAGTCATAATGATTTTTTTATTTAAAACATCAATGCATTTTTTTCTTTAAAGAGTGCAAATCGCTTGACTTCACTGTAGGATATAGTATAAGTTATCTTTTCCCATTTAAATGGTGTGACTTTTTTTTCTTCAAACAAAAAAAACAATGTAAGAATATATTTAAAAAAACACTTTAATGTAAATGGTAGTCTATCAATAAACAATAAATAAAAGGCAGCAAGTTTTACCTGCTTATAAATAGGAATCAAAATCAAAGTACTCCGGTATGACTGTAGACATTGAGGTCAATGAAGAAGTGGAGGATACTGACTGAGCACAAGCGTCAGGGCAATTGAGCTTTACGGGTGTCAGCAAACACTCAGATTTGAGTAATTAACAAGCACCCTTCAGAAGCAGTGCCAGCAAACAGCTTCTTGAAAGATTTCTGACTCTGCCTTATTTTTGGTTTGAAAGCATTAGTAGTCCATATTCCTATATCATTCTTATTACAAGTAGGCCAGAATGAATCATTATTCCAAAGGCACTTGCGCCAAATGCTTGATAATTTAAGGGGAAGAACATTATCCATTTAAAGCGATTTTTGGAGCTTTGGAAAATGTTTGGATCATGGGCATAACTTCATTGTTCCTGATTGGTCCATCCTAGAAGCTTCAGTAGTGATTGTGGCCTGATTAGTATCATAGTGTAGCATATTTTCTTTGAAATGAACATTTTAATCACTACTGCTTGATCATGTCTTATACCTTTATGCAGGGTGCTCTTATTCACAACTTTTGTTGTGTTAATGCGATTTAACTTGAATAAGTGACCTGTCACCACAGTGAGTCTTTTAACCTTTCCTGGAACAGGTGATAAGCAGAACAACCGAGAGTATGTGTATTACATTAACATGTCCTCCGAGAGCAGCTTCTCCCAACCATCCAAGAACAGTTTGGTTACAAACAATGCCTTTTCCAGCATGATGAAGCACTATGCCATAAGTCAAAAGTGAGAAGTACTGTAAGTGCCTTGGGGAACAAAACCTCGAAATTTGGGGTTCATGGCCAGGAAACTCCCCAGACCGTAATCCCATTGTGAACTTGTGGTCAGTCTTCAAGAGGCGGGTGGACAAACAAAATCCCACAAATTCTGACAAACTCTAAGCATTGATTATGCAAGAATGGGCTGCCATCAGTCAGGATTTGGCCCAGAAGTTGATTGACAACATGCCAGGGCGAATTGCAGAGGTCTTGAAAAAGAAGTCCCAACACTGCAAATATTAACTCTGCACATAAATGTAACATAGTTGTCAATAAAGGCATTTGAAACTTATGAAATGCTTGTAATTATACTTCAGTATAACATAAAAACATCTGAGAAAAAGATCTAAAAACACTGAAGCAGCAAACTCTGTGAAAACCAATTCTTGTGCCATTCTCAAAACTTTTGGCCACAACTATGAATGCAAGTTAGGTGTGGGTTTAGGGATGATTGTGCCCTACAGTTGACTAGCAGCCCATCAAAGTTCATTGTTTTTTCCTTACAACCAAGGTTCCTGGAATAGGCTACAGCTCCCCATAATCTTGTATTATAAAAAGTGGAAATGAAAATGGATGCATGTCGCTTGATTAAACAATTGGCTAGAATAAAATGGAAGGGTGGAATGGTTTTGTGATCAGGACGGTGGGATGGATAGGTTTGGCTTCACCACATAAACATTATTGCATTTACAGCTCAATCAGAAATGGTCTTGAACAGGCACACATTTTCCTTGATTTACAGGCAATCTGACAGAAATTTCATTTTTGATGACTTTTTATAGCACTTGCTGCATTCAGATTATGAAAAATGTCATATTTGGGGGAAGTTAATGACTGATCACTGCAGAGCCTTTTATGTTGTACGTCTCAGGATGATATGTTGTCTTGAGGCGCTACAGAATTGCCAAAGATGGCAATCACACAAGATGACACCTCTCTGACACTTGCTGTATTTTGGATTAACCTTTTCATTTCTATACATCAGATATGAACACAAAGAGCCCCCCGTGTTGACTCATATTGTGGAATTGCAGAAGACCCCTACAGTTACAACCACAAGTCACTTGGACGTCTCCTGTGCCTACGACCTCGCCCTGTACTTCTGCTTCTCCAACAGCAACTTCTGAAGAGATTGCAGTGTTTCAACATTCCAGATACTTTAGTTTGATTGGCAAAGCCATTTGTTGTTTCTGTTCATTCCTGGCTGTTATAGTGAAGTGACAATTTCCTATTTACTTAGCACTGCTAACTACATTCTCGGCTCACAAGCAGTTGTCGGTATACATCACACTCCACTCCCAGACACACCCAAAGTGTGAATGGGCATGGCACCCTCTGTATTTGCTTGGCAACTTCAATTACCCAGAGTTAACTGTTGTCATTTTATTATAATGGCTGATAAATTTGGGTATTGGACTTCCTGTCCCGTTTTTTTTTTTTTTTGCCTTTTTATTGAAACA
The DNA here is from genome assembly GCA_026402145.1 of Polypterus bichir lapradei. NCBI lineage: Eukaryota > Metazoa > Chordata > Cladistia > Polypteriformes > Polypteridae > Polypterus > Polypterus bichir. The sequence goes on along the minus strand of JANRMT010062796.1, from coordinate 29,643,648 downwards.
TTTTCACCCAAATATCCTCGGTTGCTGTTTGACCTTTTTTCACCATACTTTTGCCCTCTTACTTGTTTTACCAGATCAGTTTAATGTCTCTGCTCATTAATCTCCAAATCCATCACATCATACTTTTGCCAGCTGACCTGTCAAACTGGCAGATCAAAATGAGTGGCCAACAGAATTGGTAGAAATCCCCTTTGGACCTGGTGGGCTGTATAGCGGCACAATGTGAGAGTATGGCAATGATGGTTTTGGACCAGAAAAAGGACATTGGCTGTCACAGCTAATGGTGTAAAACAGGAGATTTCTTGACATCTGGATGTCAGTGCAAAGCTGGACTGCACAAGGTTTTCCTCCCATCAGGGCATTAGGTCAAGTGACCTAGTGCCACACTCGCCAACTATAAATTTGATGATGAAGGGTAGACTTAACTCTAGATAACAGGGGTACATTTCCTTGCAGACAGCTTGACATTGGCTGAGCAGAGTACACAAAAATAGAGCTGCTGATTGGCCTGCAGCCCGTTGAGCCATCTCAGTGTGGAGGCAGGTCAACCAATTAGCTTCAGCAACAGCAGTGGCTGCCAGGTAATTTCTTAGCAACAGTTCTCAACACTCGCACATAGAAATTTGTAGACATTTAGACATGCTGAGACGAGCTTCTGAGAAAGCTTCAGCTAGTTACTCGGTATTTAGCATTATCATTAATTAGAGCCTACTAGCGAGTCCATTATCATTCAGGGTTTTCCCCCCCTACAATTTATCTAATGATTGGCAGCAGCCTGACCTTTAAATGAGTACAGAAGTTAAATCCTATAAATAGCAGCAGTGTGTAGGATACAGAAAACTGGAACATTTTATTAACATTTTTTACAAAGCAGACTCAGAGCCACTTCTCCTTTGGCTAATTTCATCTTCTCCCTTCTTGTTTCTCTGCTCTGTACTTTAATTGATTTGATTGTTTTTCTTGGCCAGAAGATGAAGGCATTAAAAGCAGAAAAAGCTTTTCCAGCCGCCACTCCATTTCTATTTTGGTTCTCAAGATGAGAAGTTTCCATTCCACACATTGCAGGAGACAGACAGATGGTACAAGTGCACTCAGTTTCTATAGATCTGGGGGCCGCATTCGCTAAATTACCTTTAATTTCTGCATTTTTAGATGAAGCTACAATTTTGATTGCATAAGTTGACTGATTAACCCTGAAAGTCAATTTATTTTTTTCATTTGGTGATCTATAGGTACCAGTGAATCTCCAAAGCCTGGTCATCTGTAACTGAAAGACATCATCTGACATACATGGACAGTCCAACATCATCTGGTAGCCTCTTCAGCGCTGCATTTACCTCAGGAAGAACAAACCAAAACACTGCATTTTTTGCAACAAGAGTTTATTACATGTAACAGAAACATGAAAATACCAAACAACAACATAAATACGGTAGGAAAGGTATGTCCGGTTTTCACAGCTGTAGTGATGCTCGTAGAACCCGTCTTTTATGTGATATTTTTTGAGACCGTCACTAACAGACAGCATGACGTTGCCATCGGAGCAGTAGAAGGGTGTTTCTTTCATCTCTTTTCTTAAACTTTTTCTGTTGCTTGAATCTGAGAAGATAGGATGTCAGTGCCTGATCCGCACCAACTGACACACTCCTTGTGTTATAGGTTTCAACCACAACACAAAGTTCTGTAGCTTCCATATTTCCACCGTCACCAACATTAACAATTGCTGCATTGTGAACAGGGGCTAACATTCTTTTTTGTTCTTCTTGATTGCAGTCTTTTTGCCACAAAGCTACTAGGACCAAGCTGAAGCTTCATGGGACCAAATTCTCAAGGCATGTCATGGCAGTTCAATTGTACAGAGTGTGAAAGGATGGCCCCGGACACAAACAGACGGACTAAGGATGTCCCCAAACACACGCTTTTTATTTTCTTTTCTGCGTACACAACACCAACGCAAATCTCCTCAATTACCCAGTCCTTATCTTTTTTTGTCTTTCTTTTCTCTGTCTTTACCGCCTCCACTCCTGTCCCGCAAGCTCCGTCCTCTTCCTCCCGACTCCGGCTCCCCGGAGCCGGAAGGACTCCAAGTGTTCCTCAATCAAGTTCTGGCAGCACTCCTGTGTGAGGTGGAAGTGCTGCAGACTATGGCTCCAGAATTGTCCAGGCGCCCCCCAAGTGGTGGCCACAGACTCCAACAGTCTTGAGCTTCAAAGTCCCATACCTGTGGCCCCAATGCAATCCAGGGTGGCTGCCCAATGGCTTGCCCTTTTCTCGGTCCCCTGCTCTTCCAGGTTTCCCGACAGGGCACGATCCCCGGCCATTCCGCACAAGAGCTATAGGCATCAGTTTTGCTATCTGTGTCAATGTCACATTGTCATCACTATCAGTTGATTCAACTAATGGATAAATATTAGTTCATTCTAAAACTGGCTTTTTGTTTACACACAAGTGTGCATTTTACTTGAAGGCTCCGTCCCATTCAGGAATATTGACGAGTTTCCATAGCGTGGCAAAACACAGAAATATTTAAGATTTGTTTGCAGCATAATATTATTTTATCCACTAGATGGAAACAGAATGCTGTTTTACTTGTCACAGATGGCTGGGGGGCGACTCGGCTGGGACGCCCCGGAGGACCGGAGGAGAGCCTACGCCTCCCCCAGATCATGTGGGGGCGACTGCCCTGATGTCTATGAGGATCACTGGTACAGAACTTTGAAGCTCAACCCTGTAGGGGCCCATGGTCACCACCAGGGGGAGCCTCAATGCCTTTGGAGCCCTGGGTGTGGCGGAAGTGCTGGGGGGAAGAGGATTGGGGACACCCGAAATGTGCTTCCGGGTGCGCAGCTGGCACTTCTGCCACACTGGGGAGTGCCGGCGGAAGATTGTCGGGAGGCACCTGGACCACATCCAGGTGATTATAAAAGGGGCCGCCTCCCTCCGTTAGTTGGCTGGAGTTGGGAGGTCGAGAGACGAGGTCTTGGAGGAGGCAAGGAGGTGGCCTGAAGAGAAAGAGGCATAGTGTGTTGTTGGCCTGGACTTTTGGGGACTTTGGGGTTGTGTGGCACTTTGTACATAGAAGAATATGGAAAATAAACATGTGTTGGGTGACTTAAACGTGTCCACCTGTCTGTGTCTGGGCCGGCTTCCACACATTGTATATCAGATCATAACAGCGTAACCATTTTTACATAGAATTGCAAGGCTGAGAGATGGTCAGGGTTAACACCAAGGAGGTGGAACCTGCTCACATTTACACACTGCTGTCTTTTGTTGTCCCCATGCCACCATTGATAATGTTGAGTTCTAAAATTAAAGACAACACTGGGGTGCCAGTATAAAGGTGAACATTAAGGAATTCCAATATGTCCAAGATTGTGGATACAACTAAAGAATTTTAAAGTGTTTGCTAGCATTGGAATTTACAACTAAAAGAATCACTAAACGATTTTGTTTATAGTGTTAGGACTTTGGAACACAATAGTTTGATTTCTTGGTTTGACCCTTTGATTTGTTTTAGATTTTTTGTTTTTATCTGCTGGTCATTATCCTTGCGGCTGTGTCTTTTCCAGATTCCCAAAATCAAGCATCTACTGAGTTGGCAAGGTAGGATCCAACATCAGTCAAACACATAAAACAAAGAAATTTCTCAGTTCAATAAACTTTGTTTCAAATGTTTAGTGAAATTTTAAAAAGGAAAAAATCACAAAAATTCAGAAAAAAACACACAAAATAAATGGCAAAAAGAGAAAAAAAGGTTTCTTCTACTGTCCTAGCTTTTTCTTGTTAAACTTCAGTTACTTTCAATACTTAAAAGCTGTGTTATTTCTCTATACAAACTTACATAGGGGTCACTTAACACATCCAGCATGTCCTGTAAGTATGTAAGGTATGGTATGGTTTGAAACTGTTTGCCCTCCAAGCCTTGCAAGGCGGATCATAAACTCTGACTAGTTTGTAGTTAAAGGGACAAGAAATAATTACAAATATGGGCAGAGTGGTGGTTCTAAGGCTAGGGCAATTGGAAGGTTGCCGGTTCGAACCCCATAAATGCCAAAACTGACTCTACTTCGTTAAGCCCTTTAGCAAGGCCCTAACCTGCAATTGCTCCGTCCTGGGTATGATGTTAATCTGCATCCAGACCTGCATGTAGGCCCTCCTACCTGTAGGGAAAAACCTGGGGGTTGGTGGCAGAATTGGCACTCCAGCCACCATAAAAAACCTCAGCCTGGTTCATCTGAACTGGTGTGGTGATGAGGTGTCACCCGTTGCGTGGCTGCACTCGGGTCCTAATCTGGGGTATTGAGTTGGTTTGTCATGTGGTTGGTGCAGCAATGCGCAGTATCAGTGTGTGCTCCTAACCTCTCTCTCTCTTACTAACTAACAAATGGCACTTTTTCCTTGTTCACAAAACACACAGGAATTCAGAAAGAGAATGCTCTCCAAGTAAGATGACACACATACAAGTAACAAAATGTACAAGAAGAAGAATATCGGTTCACGCAGCTCTCAGTTTATGGCCCCCTTCACAGCCTTCACTAACAGTCATTTGGCACTGAATTGTATCCAGGTACTGTATAAGTTTGCCATATTACATTTACAACAGGCATTAAAATGCATCTCCTCTGTCTTCTATAAAGATCCAATGTCCTCTTCCAGGTTCAAAATTCAATTCAGACTCTGCTGACATGATTGTTTTACTCATTTGGAGATGCAGATGGTTTTACACTTGGGCTAAATGTGACCACTTCCAACCATCTCCAAATGTGTTTTGAGAACATTTACACCTAGTCGAGTGCTATCGAATCGCGATTGGATTGTCGAAAGTGTGCCTTGTGGGGTACAGCCCGGACACAGACAGGCAGACATGTTGTTTCACCACACACGTTTTATTCACAGTCTTATTTACAGTGCACAACCCAGTGCCTCAGCACCAATTACCCCTTTAAGTCCTGGCCACACAATAATGCCTTCTCCGTCTTCAGACCGCCTCCACTCCTCTCCTCAGAGCTCCGTCCACTTCCACCCGACTCTTGCCCTCGAATGGAGGGAGGCGGCCCCTTTTATGCACCCCCGGATGGGCTCCAGGTGCATCCTGAGGAGCCTCCGCCGACACACCCCCATGTGGCAGAAGCACCAGCTGTGTAGCCGGAAGCCCTCCGGGTGTCCCTGCTCCTCTTCCCCCCAGCACTTCCTGGTGTGGCGGAAGTGCTGAGGTCCAGGGCTCCCAAGGCATTGGGGCGCCCCCTGGCGGTGACCACGGGCTCCTACAGGGTTGGGCTTCCAAGCCCTCTACCCGTGGCCCCCAACACAACCAGGGCGGTCGCCCCCTTGTGGTCTGGAGGAGGCACAAGCCCTCCTCCGGTCCTCCTGGGCATCCCGGCTGGGTACCACCCCCAGCCACGTGCCACAGCCTTTATGTCTGGTGTAAAGGGGTCAATGAGTCGTCAGGCAGGACATACAGTACATCACATCAATTCATTTTTAATGGCATTAGGCCAGACAACATGACATAACAGGAAGCCTTGTCACATGTACAATAAGCTTTTCATAATTTATTTTGGATATGATATAATTCTTCATGCATTTAATGCTGTTGTCGGCTAAAATTCTCTATAAAAACTATACAATCAAATCAAAATTCCAATTATCATCATAAAAATGATGTGGGAAACAAACTGATACAATAAGTATTAGTTATTTTTTTGTTGTCATGTTTTTGCCTCTACAATCTTTAAGCTGTTGTTTTTGGTGTTTCTCCTGTGAAGTTGAGGTTCCTAAGAACAAGAGTCTCAAAATATCTCAAAGGTTCCCACTGAAGGGATAAACCCTCAAACCCCAGCTAGTCAAAACAAGGGCAAACATTGAGTCTTGAAAAATAAAAAGTTTTATAAGATGTCACAAAACTGCTTTGACAATACTGAAGCTCCAAAGACTATAAAAGGTGATGTCCCAATGCACAAAGGATGGACAAAAGAATGAGCAAAAGGGTCAAAAAATCTAGAAATCTACAAAAACACAAGGTACACAGAAGCCCAACTAAACTCACCAACTCCAGTGCATTCAATGAACCACAAGGGACTTTGGGATTTCCTTAGCCCTTATAGGACTGAGGACAGTCCCTTGAGGTGATGGGCAGGTGACCTGACCTTATGGAGAACCACTCACAAGACACAGGGAACACAGCAATAGATACACAGATGCAGAGAAACAAAATTAATAAAATAATCAAAAATGGTCAAGCTGAAAATAAAAATGGTATTTAAACCCCAGCCGGGGGGCCTGGCCGAAACAACATAATTTCTGAAGTCACTGAATTCAGAAGTTTCATTCATTTTTTTTTTTGATGCATTTTTATGAACCCTTTTTTTTAAATTCTTTCCCCTGTGACACAATATTGCATTTGTATAAATGCCACCATTTTTGCTCTGCAGTTGCTACATTGGCTGATCAGAGGTATGTGTCACAAAACGTCATCGCCATGATGGGATAAAGGTTGGCATTTCTGAATTGTCTGAATGTTCAGAATGCTTTTAAGAACTTGGTGTGTGGCATATTATGTTAGGCGGTTTCCTTGCTTAGATTCTTGTCTCTCGTATTGGCTAATAAATAGTGATTGACTTCCTGGCTTCCAATCCTCTCGCTATGTCCCTTTTCTGCTTCATGTTTTGGGCTCTGTTTAAAATTTTATTTATCTGTTAACATTTTATTAGTCACTGTTGTTGACCTCAACTTGATTTTCTAACTTCATCTCCTGAACTGTAATCTAAAATGGTCTGTTTCTTTCTACGCACTCATTACAGTTACAGTATGACACTCTTGAGTAAGTTGCACAATCATTTCTGTTAAGCAGAGGAAAGGATTGCATGTCAATACAATTATTGAGCTCTCATCAGGTCCGACTCGGCAATTCAGAGTGCCAACTTTGTTGCAGTCACAAGACATGGCAGAGAGCCTCTCTCATTATGACGTTTCATATGAACAGTACTCAAAATATCCTATGCCAATTGACCTTCTGTCTCCCACACATTCTAGTGAATGAACATGGCATATGACATGTCCAATAAATTTTGGTTAAATAGAACAATCATTGAAAGAACACAATTGTGTCATCTCGCTTAGAAAAAACACGTCATGAAGACAAAGAAGCATTCGAAGCAAATGTGTGCAAAGGTTGTTAACAAGTTGCAGTCAGGAGGAAGAGGAAAGAAAATTTCTAAAGTATTAAAACCTCTCCAAAATAAATAATAGAAGTAAATAGCAATATGGAATGATCTACACAGCAATGTGATACTACAGGAAATCACTCAATCAGTGCGTTTACATGTGCTTCAATAACCCAATTATTCACAGAAACCTGATTTCTAAAATGCCATGTAAATCCTTGTTCTGATTACAGAAATCAGATAATTGGCTCTGAGAAAGCTGGTCAATTGAATAACTTAATTATGTGGCCATGCAAACCCCTAACAGGGTAACTTTTAAGGATTTTGTATTCTGCGCGTGAGTGTTGCGCTCTTTCAGCTGCGGGCAGAAGCAGCCACAACCTAAACTTCCAGAAGGAAGTGTCTGATGATTGTATCATTCCTTATACTGGCTGAAAATATTTCTAAATATTTCGGAAATTGTTACGTTTATGTTGATGAGCTGGACATGGAGTGCTAAGCTCAGCAGCACCATCTCGAGAGCAGTAATGCATTAAAAGTAACATACAGTGGTGTGAAAAACTATTTGCCCCCTTCCTGATTTCTTATTCTTTTGCATGTTTGTCACACAAAATGTTTCTGATCATCAAACACATGTAACCATTAGTCAAATATAACACAAGTAAACACAAAATGCAGTTTTTAAATGATGGTTTTTATTTTTAGGGAGAAAAAAAATCCAAACCTACATGGCCCTGTGTGAAAAAGTAATTGCCCCCTTGTTAAAAAATAACCTAACTGTGGTGTATCACACCTGAGTTCAATTTCCGTAGCCACCCCCAGGCCTGATTACTGCCACACCTGTTTCAATCAAGAAATCACTTAAATAGGAGCTGCCTGACACAGAGAAGTAGACCAAAAGCACCTCAAAAGCTAGACATCATGCCAAGATCCAAAGAAATTCAGGAACAAATGAGAACAGAAGTAATTGAGATCTATCAGTCTGGTAAAGGTTATAAAGCCATTTCTAAAGCTTTGGGACTCAGGCGAACCACAGTGAGAGCCATTATCCACAAATGGCAAAAACATGGAACAGTGGTGAACCTTCCCAGGAGTGGCCGGCCGACCAAAATTACCCCAAGAGCGCAGAGACGACTCATCCGAGAGATCACAAAAGACCCCAGGACAACGTCTAAAGAACTGCAGGCCTCACTTGCCTCAATTAAGGTCAGTGTTCACGACTCCACCATAAGAAAGAGACTGGGCAAAAACGGCCTGCATGGCAGATTTCCAAGACGCAAACCACTGTTAAGCAAAAAGAACATTAGGGCTCGTCTCAATTTTGCTAAGAAACATCTCAATGATTGCCAAGACTTTTGGGAAAATACCTTGTGGACTGATGAGACAAAAGTTGCACTTTTTGGAAGGCAAATGTCCCGTTACATCTGGCGTAAAAGGAACACAGCATTTCAGAAAAAGAACATCATACCAACAGTAAAATATGGTGGTGGTAGTGTGATGGTCTGGGGTTGTTTTGCTGCTTCAGGACCTGGAAGGCTTGCTGTGATTGATGGAACCATGAATTCTACTGTCTACCAAAAAATCCTGAAGGAGAATGTCCGGCCATCTGTTCGTCAACTCAAGCTGAAGCGATCTTGGGTGCTGCAACAGGACAATGACCCAAAACACACCAGCAAATCCACCTCTGAATGGCTGAAGAAAAACAAAATGAAGACTTTGGAGTGGCCTAGTCAAAGTCCTGACCTGAATCCAATTGAGATGCTATGGCATGACCTTAAAAAGGCGGTTCATGCTAGAAAACCCTCAAATAAAGCTGAATTACAACAATTCTGCAAAGATGAGTGGGCCAAAATTCCTCCAGAGCGCTGTAAAAGACTCATTGCAAGTTATCGCAAACGCTTGATTGCAGTTATTGCTGCTAAGGGTGGCCCAACCAGTTATTAGGTTCAGGGGGCAATTACTTTTTCACACAGGGCTATCATAGGTTTGGATTTTTTTTTCTCCCTAAATAATAAAAACCATCATTTAAAAACTGCATTTTGTGTTTACTTGTGTTATATTTGACTAATGGTTAAATGTGTTTGATGATCAGAAACATTTTGTGTGACAAACATGCAAAAGAATAAGAAATCAGGAAGGGGGCAAATAGTTTTTCACACCACTGTATGTTATGAACTCTCATTACTTTTTAAAGTAACGAGTAACCTAACGCATATCTTATTTTACTGAAGTAAAAATTTCTCCATCATTGTTATTTCAAGCAGCATTGGGTATAAGGCAAGAAGCACGCATATGTGTCCTTTGTAGGGCTCAATCACACAGCCAGGCAGAAAACAGTGTGCTAATACACTCTGGTAACAGAAACCTATAACTAATGCATCTATTTGACTAAATATATGTATAAAACACAAGAAAATTATCACAGGCGTCACGCTTATTTTCAGGTTCACAGTGGCCAGTGGCTACACTTCACTACCTTTTGCGCAGTTAAATGTTGTAGGTGAGTTTTGCCAAAGGAGAACTCCAGAAGATTACTTGTGCATGTAAATGTGGATTATTAAGACACCAGATTTCTGCCTTACTCAGATTATTCACCTAAACCCAATTATTTCTGTGCGTGTAAACACACTGATTGGCAGATTTTACTATACATAAATGTAGAATCAAGTATATCAACTTGCATAATATTTATTATGCCTGAAGAAGGGGCCTGAGTTGCCTCGAAAGCTTGCATATTGTAATCTTTTTAGTTAGCCAATAAAAGGTGTCATTTTGCTTGGCTCTTCTCTACATTCATAATGGCTAACATGGTACAACACCCTAGTACTTATGTAACCAAATAAATGTACAATAAAATTAACAAAGTTGAATCAATTGAATGACTTAAATAATATTTAATTTGTAAAAAAAAAAATGGGACAAATGAAGTAAACAAGCTGCACAGACAGATTGGTACAGAGATGGCTTAATGCCACGGTGCACGTCGACCATTACAGATCTGTTATGGCGTGTGTGTATGTGTTTATGTGTTTGTTCATTCATTTCTCTCCATCATCAGATATGTGCTCTAGTAAGACAAACAAGCTGCCAGCTATCTTCACTTTTTTTGAGTGTGTGTGTATGCACTCGCATGTGCCGTATGCATACATGTATACTTAAAATGTGAGTCTCAAAAAGTACTCGTGCAAAAATGTCACAGATCAATAGGCCTGGTCCCCTGTCAAAATGGAGTAAACTGCAAAACTCCCCATTAAATTAGAGAGTTTCTATAATTGGACATGGGTCAAATTTCATTTTGAAGGATATGAAGATAATTACTGGAACAAAGTCAATAGGATTGAACACGTCAACACAACACAACTTGTTTGAAAAAGATCACTGTTTTCAAAAGATATTGTTGTTCATAGGTTTCCACACACATATACATATACTGACACTATGTTGAAATTAACTTTTGTCTATGTTTCAAACATCGTAGAATCAGAATCTGCTCTTAAAGGACAAGCTTGGAATTTTTCAAGTCAAACTTATTTCTTCACAATAGTGGTTGTGACAGAACCACTTGGGGGCGTGCCAGCCACCCAACCCGACATAGACAGACACAGGAGACACATTTTTCTTCACTCGTGGAGAACGTCTTCCCCGTTCCCATGAGCCCACAACACAGTCCAAGCACAAACACAAACCATTTCTCTTCCTTTTCTCCTCCACTACTCTGGTCAAGCTTCCTCCTCCCGACTCTGGCTCCTGAGTAGTGGCTGCTGACTCCTTCCAGGTGCTTGATGACTCACTTCCTGCAGCATGGAAGGACTGCCCATACAGGCTCAGCAGCTCCTGCTGCAGCACCTGTGGATCCCAACAGGGCTGCACCAAACTCCAACTCCCATGAAGCCCTGCAGGAGTCTGAGGCACTACTGCAACCCAGGGGGGTTGCCATTTACCATCCTGCGGGAGGTAACGCTCTGGCCACACTTGCTCCCCCGGTCCTCCCAGTGTGGAGGTGTCCTGGCCAGACAAGGGCCACAGCCACAAGCTACATGGTATATATTAATTTGCCACATAAAGTTGTCTTAAGAAGTGAAGCGTTTTTTTTTAAAGATGTCTGCTCATGCAGCTTAAATAGGATTAATGGATGCAGGGGTCTATATGTGAATGAAAAAGCTTTAAAACATATCAAATACGTCCACTTTGAAGTAGCAAAGGATCTGATTTCAGTATATATGCCTTTAGCATTTATGAGGCATCAATGTGATTAAAAAAAGAAATTAGAAACAATTATTTTACCAGAGATTCTTGGAACAATTTTTCTTGAGGTAAGAGTCCATTTCCTGTTAGCTTGTCTGCTCACAACCTCCGTTGTGGATAGAGTTATGACAACCTGAGAAGCCCCCATCTCTAAGCTCTAGTCTGCTTATAAACCTGCTTTTGTCTTTGCAGTTCTATTTTTTTAACAGTTATCATTTGTGATAATTGACAGACGCATGCTCACATCATATGTTTATTTTTTCCTAAAAGATGCTGACTTTTTGGCCATTATATTCCATGTTGTTATTTCACATAGCCTGCAGGGTGAGATTCTCACAGAGCAGAAGCATAGCGAAAAGAGCACACAAACGTTTCTTTCTACTGCACTTTGTTGTATAAATAATAATCAACCTGTAAATACGTGGGGTGAACATGCAAAGCTCATGCAGGCCCTCTTACTGTGAGGCAGGAATGTCAGCTCTGAGCTACCTGCAGAAATATATTTCCTTGCTAAAATATGTCAGTACTCACAAGGAAATGTGTAAACTTTGACTAAAAATGAAATGGAAAGCCTTGCATAGGATAGGCTGTAAGAACGTCTAAACAAGCTTTAAGAATTTTAGATTTTGTAGTGATGGGAAGAACACACCAAAATATTCAAAGTAAATGTGCAGGAAGTTGTTTCTCGTTTGTGAAACATCTGACACCCATCTCTGCAGGGATGTCACTCTCTGGCAATACAGCTCAATGGCAGTCGCTGGCGTAGTGGACACCCCAACAGTATTTAAATAGAAATAAGTAAATAATAACATCGGGGTCTCAAATGTTTAATTTTTATATGTTAATGCCATAGTAGGTTTCCTCCCAACAGCAATAAACTGGCCAGGCCCAGTGCAGGTTTAATTTAGACTAAATATTTGTTTAAATAGCTTCTGGCTTGAGCAGAGAGACAATTAAAACCAAAAAAAGGTTACATTCACACTGCCTTCAATTCTCATTTTTTCATTCATATGTTACAAAGGTCTGTTTTTTTTTAAGAGAAGATTAGCAAAAAAGCATTTTTTTTCAGAAAGTATTTACACTGCTTGTCCACATCACTCACACCAGTCCTGTCTGTTGTTCTTTGAGTCATTTTGCTTCTGTTTACAGGACACTGGCAGGGATAAATGACTCTAACTAACAGCGCCGATCTTTTGTTTCTTGGTTCTCTTCCTTGTCATGAATGCGTCCCGCACTGAAATGATGTGAAGCAGAGCAGCAACACGCATGGGGACATCATCACTCCACCATTCTGCATGGACCTTACTGGAATCACTGCCATTTTGTGGCGATTACAGTTCCTGTGGTCATCATTCCTCTCTTATTTAAGATGGGCAAATTCTAAAAGAAATAAAATATGCTAGGGATCTTGAGGAGAGTCAGAATAAGGACCTTTTGTACTGTACATTTTTTAACTACAACCTTTTGGTTGTCTGGCTGCCTGTCTGTCTGTCCACATGTAACAACTTGGCCCTCTGTGGACCAGTTTTGATGGAATGTGGCACAATTATTTTTCAAGGAAAGTAGTCAAGACAGATTCATTTTTGTTGAGACATCTTGAGCAGATCACACTGTACAATTTCAAAATCTCGCATTGAAAGGCACTAGCAATCTTGAGAAACTTGTTTATCTTAAAATGGAGAAGCATTCTGTTCAAATTCAACTATGATTATTCAATTTTACATTGATGATTTGTGTTTGTTGTTGATTCTCCTCTTTTTTAGCTGCTGCATGTGCGGGTAGGAAGTCGCTGTTACTGTCACTGTAGCTGACTGCTCAGGACTGTGACCCTCTAGTATCAAGTGCAGCACAACACGCACATAAACCTCTGCATGCATCTCCCTCTATCCGATGCTTTCCAACAATGATGGATGGATTAAAAGGCAGAATTCTACGTGACCATCATCATCAAGCCTTTCCGTGAGAACCCTAAATCCAAAGAGGACTGTTTCATTTATGTTAGGTAGAATGCCCAGAGGGGACTGGGCGGTCTCATGGTCTGGAATCCCTACAGATTTAATTTTTTTTTTCTCCAGCCGTCTGGAGTTTTTATTTTGTTTTTTCTGTCCCCCCTGGCCATTGGACCTTACTCTTATTCGATGTTAATTAATGCTGATTTATTTTGTTTTCTTATTGTGTCTTATTTTTCTATTCTTTATTATGTAAAGCACTTTGAGCTACTGTTTGTATGAAAATGTGCTATATAAATAAATGTTGTTGTTGTTGTTTAAGTCATTACAGGTACACTAAGTTAAATAATCTTACCAACATAAAAGTATAAAATGCAAGTAAGAAAAACAAAGAATTATCTAGAAATGAGTGAAGTACCCTGTGGCGTGTAAGCCATTGTGCAAAGAGCAAAAAAAAAATTTTTTAGTTGGAGCTATTCACCTTACACTAAACCAAACTCTCAGCTCCATTATCTGCAGATTATAATGATTCACTGTTTCACCATCACTATAATTTACTAGGGTAGCCTGATGTCTAACTGGGGCCTTATTTATAAAGATTTGCATGGATTGAGCGTGAAAATATGTGCATACCAAAAAAGACAGTAAAGAGCATACATTAAAAAAAATGATTAATAAAACCTGGTGTATGCACATTTCAATGGAATTTACCTTTTATAAATCACAATCACCTTGAAAATATGCGTACATAAACACACACACCTCCAATGCCGCTCTGAAACTTCCTTATTTAAGAGCATACTAATCGACCTCATGCATATATAGTGCATCTGGAAAGTATTCACAGCGCATCACTGTTTCCACGTTTTGCTATGTTACAGCCTTATTCCAAAATGGATTAAATTCATTTTTTTCCTCAGAATTCTACACACAGCACCCCATAATGAAAACGTGAAAAAGTTTACTTGAGATTTTAGCAAATTTATTAAAAATAAAAAAATTGAGAAAGCACATGTACATAAGTATTCACAGCCTTTGCCATGAAGCTCAAAATTGAGCTCAGTTGCATCCTGTTTCCCCTGATCATCCTTGAGATGTTTCTGCAGCTTAATTGGAGTCCACCTGTGGTAAAGTCAGTTGATTGGACATGATTTGGAAAGGCACACACCTGTCTATATAAGGTCCCACAGTTGACAGTTCATGTCAGAGCACAAACCAAGCATGAAGTCAAAGGAATTGTCTGTAGACCTTCGAGACAGGATTGTCTCGAGGCACAAATCTGGGGAAGGTTACAGAAAAATTTCTGCTGCTTTGAAGGTCCCAATGAGCACAGTGGCCTCCATTATCCGTAAGTGGAAGAAGTTCGAAACCACCAGGACTCTTCCTACAGCTGGCCGGCCATCTTAACTGAGCGATCGGGGGAGAAGGGCCTTAGTCAGGGAGGTGACCAAGAACCCGATGGTCACTCTGTCAGAGCTCCAGAGGTCCTCTGTGGAGAGAGGAGAACCTTCCAGAAGGACAACCATCTCTGCAGCAATCCACCAATCAGGCCTGTATGGTAGAGTGGCCAGACGGAAGCCACTCCTTAGTAAAAGGCACATGGCAGCCCACCTGGAGTTTGCCAAAAGGCACCTGAAGGACTCTCAGACCATGAGAAACAAAATTCTCTGGTCTGATGAGACAAAGATTGAAGTCTTTGGTGTGAATGTCAGGTGTCACGTTTGGAGGAAACCAGGCACCGCTCATCACCAGGCCAATACCATCCCTACAGTGAAGCATGGTGGTGGCAGCATCATGCTGTGGGGATGTTTTTCAGTGGCAGGAACTGGGAGACTAGTCAGGATAAAGGGAAAGATGACTGCAGCAATGTACAGAGACATCCTGGATGAAAACCTGCTCCAGAGCACTCTTGACTTCAGACTGGGGCGACGGTTCATCTTTCAGCAGGACAACGACCCTAAGCACACAGCCAAGATATCAAAGGAGTGGCTTCAGGACAACTCTGTGAATGTCCTTGAGTGGCCCAGCCAGAGCCCAGACTTGAATCCGATTAAACATCTCTGGAGAGATCTTAAAATGGCTGTGCACCAACGCTTCCCATCCAACCTGATGGAGCTTGAGAGGTGCTGCAAAGAGGAATGGGCGAAATTGGCCAAGGATAGGTGTGCCAAGCTTGTGGCATCATATTCAAAAAGACTTGAGGCTGTAATTGCTGCCAAAGGTGCATCGACAAAGTATTGAGCAAAGGCTGTGAATACTTATGTACATGTGATTTCTCATTTTCTTTATTTTTAATAAATTTGCAAAAACCTCAAGTAAACTTTTTTGACGTTGTCATTATGGGGTGTTGTGTGTAGAATTCTGAAAAAAAAAATGAATTTAATCCATTTTGGAATAAGGCTGTAACATAACAAAATGTTGAAAAAGTGATGCGCTGTGAATACTTTCTGGATGCACTGCACAATCACAATGCTGCAGAACTTCATGGGCTGGCACAG
Source organism: Polypterus bichir lapradei (assembly GCA_026402145.1). Classification (NCBI taxonomy): domain Eukaryota; kingdom Metazoa; phylum Chordata; class Cladistia; order Polypteriformes; family Polypteridae; genus Polypterus; species Polypterus bichir. The sequence continues at coordinate 29,627,790 of JANRMT010062796.1, read as the reverse complement.
CAAAACCTCCTAACGTGTCCAGACCCCACCACCTGCATTACAGAGTATGAGACTGAGAGCACAAGCGCAAGCATTTTTTTTTTCAGCACCTTTCCTCTACGCTCTTGGGGTCCGGGAAAGGTGTAAGGGGGGTGTTAGGTACTATCGTGTCAGTGGGTAGCCACTATCACTTGGCACATGTAATGATGTGATTGTTGTTGCGATGAATAGTACAGGCCGTATGAAACACTGAGGGTTCAGTTACCTTACCAACAAGCCAGCCACCACATGCAGTATTATCACGTCTGTCAAAGCTACTTTAGCTCAAAATAAACAAATCTCAGGTTGAGCAAGGCCGCTGAGACACCACATTTTCCAGTCAAATCATAGATGACTTGTGCATTAATGGAATTTCACTGCTTACAGGTAACAATACAGTTTCATTCTCACTAGGTGCCATTATTACAAAATGAGTGCAGTTATGTTAAGAGGACTGGGCACTGCTGCAAATTGCCTTTTTATGTTGTCAAAAAGCTTTTTTTTTGTATGTATACCCACCCCACACAAAAACTGGATGTAGCGCCTCACCAGTCAGTTAATGGCTTCCAGCACAGCAGGCATGGAGTGAACCTTGGCTGAGATACTGTTGACCTGTCGGCCAGTTCCCTAAGAAGCCGATACAAACTGATGAAAACCTAAAAATGTTATTCTGTGCAAATACGTAGCACCGGGCCTCTGAAAAGGGAAGTAAAATGCAGCATGCACATCATATTCATCGTTTTTGATGTTTAATATGTTTGTCATGTCAGTGCACATTATAACAGCTCGGTGATATGAATTATATGTGTGAATTGTCATTTAGCAGGTTTGCCTGCATTTCCCTGCTCGATCGAGAGTGTTGTCATTTCGCAGTTTTTCTGAAGTGTTGTGTACATAAGAGATGAGAGATGAAGTAAATAGACGCACATTTCCCCGTCAACTTTTCTTTTATAAATCTTGATGTCTGCTACACACTAGCTTTCTAAATGAGGCCCCTGATGACGGGCACAGTCCCTTCTTAAGGCTATGCGTAAATGACAGAACAATATCAAAATGTACCGGTTTTAACAGGCTGCCCATCTAATTAGACACTGCACTGTCGAAACCTTCTCATAATATATTTAGGGCAGCGCATACGAAACTCCAAGGGAGTGGCTTGTGTTCCACTTGAATGGCATTGCGAGGATAATGAAGAAGCAGACTGAAACAGACTACTGCCATTTTTTACCTGATGTAATCAGGTATGTTCGTGGATATTTTTGTTCATTTTAATGTGCTTGTAGCTAGTTCTTTAACATCTTGTAAAGCACTTTGAGCAACATCCTGTATAGAAAAATGTGTTATAGAAATAAATGCTGTTGTTATTTGTGCATTTTTTGTGCCCTGATCTCTTCTCTGATGATGATGAGATAAAGCAGGGGTTAAACAAACAAGGATGGGCTTTATGTACGGGCATACATGCCACACAAGTGTTTGGGACTTTGAAAATCTAATCACCATATAATTTACCATCAGAGAGCCACAGTCACCTGATATCCATAATGGACGCTTGCTGTAATAAAGTTTGCATTTCACTTCTGGTTTTCCCTAATATTTGTCATAACAAAATAGCTTCCCAAGTCCCATTTCATGAAAATTACAAAAGTCAGTCATCCTCAACTAAAGGAATTAATTGCAAGCTTGTATTTGTTATATTGATTGCTAATTGTAAATCAGCCCTGTGTGAATGAGTGTGAGTGGTCTTTGTAATGGACGACAGAGTCCTGCCCAGGCCTTTTTTTCAGTTTTTTGCCCAATCCTGCTGAGACATTCTTTGGCCCCTGCCACCCTGAGATGCATTGAGAAGGTCCTAGAACTCCTTGCACAGCCCTCAAACGCCCCTGAATGTAACATCATGCACACATCTTCTATCTTGTTTGGTTTTGGTTTTGACAGTTCACATTAGCTGTCCCTCACTGTTCATTACAATAAGCCTTCAGCTCTCCACCGGTCATCATTTTATACAACACCTTCCACAGACAGCCCTTTACTGAGCAAGCCTTTCGGCTCTCTGATTCTATTATTCATTCTTCATTTTAAATGAAACACTTTACTGAAATTAAAATGATCAATCCTACAGCTGTCTGGCAATTAATGAATCATGTTATATAGTGCCTTTAACAGTAAACCGTCTTTTTTACTATTAATTGATCATCCATGTCGTATCTTCCAATTTGAGCATAAACTTCAGCTCATCAAGAATCAGTCACTATCAACCATTGATCATCTGCCTTTACATGTCGTGTCTTACATACTCAGTATAACCAATCTGTAAATGCTAAAATGCCAAGTCCCAGGTTTCATTCATTATTTTAGATTGTGCCTGTTCATTGTGAGCAAGATCCATAAGTGCAGTCAGAAAGGCCATTGGCTGTCTGTTTGTTGGTTTACATTCTCATTCCTAGAAAGCATAATCCCTAAATGCATTCGATCGGGCAAAAGCCAGTCTGTGTATTTTGTATTGTGCTGTCATTCATATTATGAAGTATTCCAAAATGCAAGGGATAAATTTCAACTTTTATTATTTTGTGCAACAACTTTCATAATATAACATCATAGTTAAGGGGTGTGAAGGAATGGAGCCCATTCTGGAAGTAAAGGCCGCATGGCAGGAAGCATCTTTTTTTTGTTTTAATTTTTTTATTAATTTTATTGCAATCATTCCATACAAATCAATCAATTTTTACAAAAAGTAGGATTGAGAACAAGTCGATCCCCACCCCTGAGAGAGAGAGCATGGCCAACGGAGTAAAACTTAAGGCTTGTAAGTGTACCTAAGTTGATGAGTTTGATAAGCCAATAGAGATGAATGGAGAAGAAAAAGAAATACAGAAATAATTGCTTCCTCTGTGCTTTAAGAACTTATTCTAAAATATTACTGATTAGATCCTGCCATGTTTTGAAAAAAATCTGTACAGATCCTCTAACCGAGTTATTTGATTTTTTACAATTTCAAATAGCATAACACATCAGTTTCCAACTGACTTAAAAGAGGAGAGTTACGATTCTTCCAGTTTAGCAAAATAAGTCTGCGTGCCAAAAGTGTAGTGAATGCAATCACAGTTTGTTTGTCCTTCTCCACTTTAAACCCATCTGGAAGAACACCAAACACAGCTGTTAATGGGTTAGGAGGGATTGTGAGACCAAGGCTGTCTGAAAGGTAATTAAAAATTTTGGTTCAGAATAATGTTAATTTGGTGCAGGCCCAGAACATGTGACCCAGTGAGGCTGGGACTTGATTGCAGCGTTCACAGGTTGGATCATGCCCTGGAAACATTTTGGAGAGTTTTAGGCGAGACAGATGTGCTCGATATATAATTTTGAGTTGAATAATTGTATGCTTTGCGCATATGGAGCTTGAGTGAATTCTCTGCATTGCCATTTTCCACTCCTTTTCTGATTTATTAATTGAGAGATCTTTTTCCCAGTGTCCTCTTGGATCTTTGAAAGGGAGGGATTGTAAAATAATTTTATATATTGCAGAGATGGTGTCTGAGTCCTTGAAATTGAGCAATATTTTTTCCAGCATTGACGAGGGTGCAAGATGAGGAAAATCGGACAGGTTCTGTTTAACAAAGTTTCTAATTTGAAGATAGTGAAAGAAATGTGTGGCTGGAATGTTAAATTTGGAATGTAATTGTTCATAGGATGCAAAGATGTCTATATAAAGATCTCTAAGCAAGTCAATCCCACATTTTTTCCAGATATTAAAACTGCATATGTTTGCGAAGGTTGAAAGAGGTGGTTCTCATGCAGAGGTGCAGCAGATAAAAGATTCACCATCTTAAAATTCTTTCTACATTGGTTCCATATTCTGAGTGAGTGAAGCACAATTGGTTCATTAGTATATTGCCGATAACTTGCATTTATTGGGGAACAAAGCAGGGAATATAAAGAAGTACTGCAGGATTTTACTTCTATTGCGGACTAGGCCTGTGTATATTCATCTATTTGTGTCCAGGTTTTTATAGCTTGTATGTTTGCTGCCCAGTAATAAAACTGGAGGTTAGGTAGAGCCATGCCACCTAGCAGGAAGCATCTTTGATTGGGATGTATGTCCACTGCAGGGCTCAACTGTCAGCTTAGCTAACAGGCGTGAAAACCTGCGAGATGTGAACATGCAAACCTTACACAGAGAGTGACTGAACTTTGCACTAACTGCTATGCCGCTAGCATCTTTTATTGTCAGCCCATTCCCTAAATACAAGTGACCTGAGTATCAGTCATCATTCCTGATTTGATGATATTGTGCAGAAGTGACTAGGGTCTGACAAGCTGCCTGTTCCTAGCAAAAACTGCTGTCCTTCTTCTTAGGTTGTATAGTGCATTGACAGAAAGCATTATCGTTTAAAACTAATTGATAAGCCATAATGACAAATTGAAAACAAAAAACTGAAATCTCTCTTTCATAGAAGTATTCAGGCCCTTAATATAGTACTTTGTAGGAGCCCCTTTGGCAGCAATCAGTGCTTTGAGTCTTCTTGAGTAAACCTCTACAAGCTTTGCCCTCCTGGATTTGGGGAGTTTAATCCATCCTTACTGGCAGATCCTTTACAGCTCCATTAGACTGGATGGGAAGTGTCCATGAACTGCCATCTTCAGGTTACTAAACAGATGTTCTATGGGATTTAAGGCCAGGCTTGTCCTGAAGCCACTCTAGCATTGTCTTGGCTGTGTGCTTCAGGCCATTGACAGGCTGAAAGGTAAACCATTGTCTGTGGATGTGCAAGCAGTGGCGCAGCTTTTTTTCAAGGAGCTCTCTGTATTTGGCTACATTCATCCTCCCCTCAATTCTGACCAGTCTCCCTGTGTGGCTCCCCCTTAGCATAATAATGCCACCACCACGTTTCACCATAGGTATGGTATTAGGTGGGTGATGTGCAGTGCCCGGCCTTCACATGACATAGTGAGTGGAGTTCTGCCCAAAGCGTTAATTTTTTTGTCTCATCAGACCAACAACCCATTTTCCTCATGCTGTCAGAGTCCTTTAAATTCTGTTAAGTAAACTCCAAGTGGGTGTTAGCCACTGTACCATGTGGACTATGGCCGGCCAGTCATCCCAGCCAATACCCCCAGGCCGCCAGGTGGAGCTCTCCCTGCAGCATGGAGGTGCCGCGAATACCAGCAGGGAATCATGGACAGTGGAGTTTTCCTTTACAGCCCTGCTGGATACCACAGGGGCCAACAGAGGACGCTGCAGGGAGGCCCAGAGACTCGTATGTGCCCTATAACCCGGAAGTACGTCTTAGTCACAGCGACAGGAGGAATGACGTACTTCCGGGATGAAGAACAGGACTTTTGATCTGACCCGGAAGTGATAGGAGGTCACGTGGACTGAAGGATCGGAAACACTTCCGGGTCAGGAAATATAAAAGGACTGTGGGAGATCCCAGACGTCAAGCTGAGCTGGGTGGAAGGGTGGCAACGCGTCTGGAAGTGGAGGATTATTGATTATTGTGTATTGTATTGATTATATGAGTATTGTGGAGAGGAGGGAGCTTTGTGTACGGTATAGTTTAAATAAAGCCGATTATTGGACATTTAACTGGTGTCTGGCGTCAAGTCTGAGGGTTCAAGGGGACAACAGCACCCCCTATCTGTCACAACCATAAATGCCTGATTGATGGAGTACTGCTAAGATAGTTGTCCTTCCTACAGGTTCTCACAGTCACCTCCCTGACCAAGGCCCTTCTTGCTTAGTTACTCAGGGTGGTTGACTGGCCAACTCTAAAAAGAGTCCTGGTGGTTCCAAACTTCTTCCATTTCACAGTTATTGAGGCCACTGTGCTCCTCAGTGCACTCAAAGCTTTAGAAATGTTTTTATATCCTTGCCTTGATCTGTGCCTCCCCACAATTTGATCATGGTGGTCTACAGAGAGTTCCTTGGACTTCATGGCTTGGTGTTTTTCCTGACTTGCAGTGTGAATTGTGGGGCCTCATATACACAGGTGTGTGCCTTTCTAACGTACTCATTTCTATTCCTGTCCATCCTTGGGAGTGATGGGCAAAAATAGCAAATGTATCCATTTAAAATGACACCCACAGCACAGTAAAGGGCTCTGAATACTATCTGACAACAACAAAGAAAAATGTAATAAAAATAAGTAGATGACTGAACAATCAAAAAAATCCCCCAAGTCTCATAAATAATTAAACTCCCAGCTCCTGCTCCAAATGTCTCGCCTCTGTGTCTTCTCAGAGTTTTAGGTAGGATTATGAGTTGATTGGCATGTAGGTGTCCCCTGAAGGTGCGACGGTGGTCCAAGTGAATTGCACCAGCTATAGCCGAGCCAATGTGACCAACTCCCAGAGAGCTTTGGCTGGTGCACCTCACCACCCCTCAAGAGGGTCCTGGCTCACCACTGCTGTTTACTCAACCTCCACATTCCCACACCCACTCAACTCTTTTCTAACTCAACTCCTCCCGACATACTTCGTGCTGAAACGTGGTGGTGGTGATGGAAATGGTGGTGGCTAATTCTGTCATGAGCGTCTGCATCATGGACTGATTTATTATTAAACACACAACCTCCCAAGCTACAATTATCTGCTGGCACTGTTTTCGCTGTCAGCCCACGGCCGCTGGCACCCCATCACCCCCTTTGCTTGTTCTGGACATTGTGTTATTCTCTCCTCCAACTTGAGGCCTACACTTCAGCAGGAAGGGGGAGGAGGGGATTCATCCGTTCCCATCTTAACTGTGTTTTATTCTGTAGCTGAGTCCGTCGGCACCCGGCCAGATTGCTCTTCCCCCCCCCCCCCCCCACTCCCCCTCGCCTAGGACATCACGAGTCATTGCTCACTCGGCCTTCTCTGTGTGTGGAAGTAAATTTAGCCACTTATTTATGTGTGCATGTGTGTGTGTTCAGCATATGAAGAAGCACTGCCTTGACGCCCAACAGCAAAGAATGAGGAGCAGAAATCTTAGAGACAATGTGCCACCAGGGCCACTATGGAGATTTTTAAGGACAGGGATGGCATGGAATCAAAAACTGGACATGGACTTTTGTCCAGATTGGCCCACCACAATCAATCGGACACCAGTAGCTATTTTTGTAACCCATACTCATTGCATTATAGCAGCAGTACAGAATGCCCACTGGCATAAAAGCCCAGGTTAACTCCCTGACATTGCTGCCTCTCACCTCATCTTCATGTCTGATGCTGCACTTTGTTGTAAAGGGTCTGGCACAAGTGCAAAGCTCACTTTCAGTCCTAACTAAATGCTCCACATGTGTTAAGTGGTGGTGTTCTTGTAAGATAAAACATGAGGCAGTTTACATTAAACTAAGGAAAATAAAATCAAAGTGATGTCTGAACTGTCATGTCGTTCGTTGGTTTACCACTGGATGTTCACTCAGTGTTGCCAGCTGCCCCTTCGGCACTGTGGTGACTATTCAATAATTCATTTAGAACTTAAATCGATTTGATTGTTCTCATTGATTTGTCTTATGTAAACTGCTCAAAAACATTAAAGGAACACTTTAAAAACACATCAGGTCTAAATGGGAAAAAAAATCCTGCTGGATATCTATACTGGTATGGACAGGGTAATGTGTTTGGAATGAAAGGATGCCACATCATTTGATGGAAATGAAAATTATCAACCTAAAGAGGGCTGAATTCAAAGACACTCCGAAAATCAAAGTGAGAAAATGATGTAGCAGGCTTGTACTCAGTAGTTTGTTTGGCCCAACGTTGGGGCATGCTGCTAATGAGATGACGGATGGTGTCCTGGGGGATCTCCTCCCTGATCAGGACCAGGGCATCACTGAGCTCCTGGACAGTCTGAGGTGCAACCAATCTGCCAATTCTGGTATTCTATGGCAAATGCCAATCAAGCTCCATGGTGCCGGGAAGTGAGCAGAGGACCCACTGGAGGAAGTTGGCCCTCAGGCCACCCTCATGAAGTCTGTTTCTGATTGTTTGGTCAGAGACATTCACACCAGTGGCCTGCTGGAGGTCATTTTGTAAGGCTCTGGCAATGCCCATCCTCTTCCTCCTTGCCCAAAGGAGCAGATGCCGGTCCTGCTGATGGGTTAAAGACCTTCTACAGCCCATTTCAGCTCTCCTAGAGTAACTGCCTGTCTCCTGGAATCTCCTCCATGCCCTTGAGACTGTGCTGGGAGACACAGCAAACCTTCTGGCAATGGCACGCATTGATGTGCCATCCTGGAGAAGTTGGACTACCTGTGCCATCTCTGTAGGGTCCAGGTATCGCCTCATGCTACCAGTACTGACACTGACTGTAGCCAAATGCAAAACTCGTGAAAAAACAGTCAGTGGCCTCCACCTGTTAAGCAATTCCTGTTTTGGGGGTCGTCTCATTGTTGCCCCTCTAGTGCACCTGTTGTTAATTTCATGAAAACCAAAGCAGTTGAAATTGATTAACAACTCCCTCTGCTACTTAACTGACCAGATCAATAGCTCAGAAGTTTCATTGACTCGATGCTATATTGATTAAAAAATGTTCCTTCCATTTGATTCTAGCAAACTGACTCCAGGTGGTCCACTTCTAAAAGTTCATAAAACCTGCCAGGGTTCATGGCTGGGGTTCATATTTCTTATTTATGTCTGTTTTGTTAATTTTTATGGTAACCTTGTTTATCATTTAGTTTCTGTATATTATGAGCCATGTATTTAGTGGACCACCTACCCATCACTGTGAAGGGACTGTCCTCCACCCTATAAAGGTGGGGAAACCCACAATCCTTTGCAGTTCATTGAATGGGCTGGCATTGATGAGTTTTTCTGTGTTTGTTGCTTCTTGTTTTTATTGTTGATTTTCTGGATTTGTGTACTGGGACATCTTTGCCTCCGGATTGTCTTCTTGTTTCAAGCAACTTCTTTTGCTTTAGTGCTCCTCTGGGCTTATTTTTGTACCACAGAGCTTTTTAATTATAAAAATTCTAGAGGGGCAGCACAGTGCCTCGCAGTTAGGAGACCTGGGTTCGCTTCCCGGGTCCTCCCTGCGTGGATTTTGCATGTTCTCCCTGTGTCTGTGTGGGTTTCCTCCAGGTGCTCCGGTTTCCTCCCACAGTCCAAAGACATGCAGGTTAGGTGCATGAGCGATCCTAAATTGTCTCTAATGTGTGCTTGGTGTGGGTGTGTGTGGCCTGCAGTGGGCCGGTCGCCCTACCCAGGGTTTGTTTCCTGCCTTGCACCCTGTGCTGGCTGGGATTGGCTCCAGCAGACCCCTGTGACCCTGTAGTTAGGAAATAGTGGGTTGGATAATGGATGGATGGATGAATGGAAGATTCCAGAGACTAGGAGAGATTTGACCATTTCTCCCCCACTAATGGGTATTTTGAGTCATTTTTGCAACTAATTTTTGCAACTAATTTCACGACACATAATCTTTGTTGCTCTGTGTTGGAGTGACTTCCCTTTTTGCCCCTTTCCCCATCTCCCATCTCCCCTGTCACCTATGTCTTGTGCCGCCTTCTTCTTTGCTTTGGTTAGATAAGAATGGCCTTGGTAGTTAGTAGGCTCATGTGATTGAGTGGGTTCACTGTGGGCCAGTCATGTCTCTCATGTCCCAAATACACCCCAGAAAGTTTTACAGTGAAATAGGAACCACTCTTCAAACAAATTAACGGAAAAAGCACCTGGTATTCTGCTCCCTTCTCATCCTGGTTAGACAGTCTATAGAAAAAAAGACAGAAGGAATTATTGACCAAGTTGAGGCTACCAGACTGGCACTGGCTTAGCATACTAGACGGAGTCCTGTGCAGGAAAACATTCCTCATGATGGTTATGATCCATCTCATCCAGCAGCAACTGAGGCCAGGTGACTAATGTTGAACTGAATATGAAAGATGGCCATGACACCAGAACAGTATGGGGCCAGGATTACAAGATTTCAAGGGCACTTAAGTCTTTCATAGCGGTGATCATAATGCAAAAGCAACAATTCAGCAGTTGGTACTGTTGGGAAACCAGGACTTGGACTCAATGCATCTACCCACTGACCAAACACACCCATTATACAAACTGAACCCAGGGATATGCAAGCCAGGAACCAGCTCTGGATGGATTGCCAGTCATCACTCTGTAAACACTAATGGACATCATCCACATTCTCTTACACCTCACTAGTTTAGATTATCATTATTATGCATGGCTTGTCTACTTAGCTGGAGAGATCACGTGACATACAAGATTTGTTATGAATATTATTCTGTCTCTGTCAAATCAATATCTTTGTATGAGTTTATTGTTGTCCAGAGTTTCCAAAACATTCCACCTTTCGTGACATTTGTGTGCCGATCGCTGCCTGAATGCCATTTTCTGGGAGTTCCTAGTTAGTTAGAACAGCTCATGAACCAACCTACTATAAACAGTAATTTGCTAAATTAGGAAAACTGATTAAATGCTATTTCTGCTACACCTAAGAGTAGGACCAGATCTGCGTCACTCTGAGATGTTTCAGCCAGTTCAGACTACTTTCCAGCTCTGAGGTAAATACGGGCACTGGTCTCCCTCAGCTGATCACACCAGAGCAGGACTGACACATCAGACTGGTCCATGTGAGAGATCATTTCAGATCTGCCACCTATACTGTTGCTACATCTGTTGACAGGCATGATGCCCACATCAGTGACAGAACAGTGATGGTCAGGCTACTAGCCTTGGAGCAAGAGAACTTGTCAGTGGCCCTCTATTCACTCCTGGATATCTGGCCTTACAACAGGACAATGTCCTGAGGAATGCTGGTGTGTGGGTGCTGCTGTGGTCTGCTTTCTCTTAGAATACCTTTCTGATGTCCTGGATTATAACATCTGGTGATACGACCTTCTTGTCTGCCAGCAACTTCTTCAGGCCCCTCTGCAGGAATACAGTGACACTGTGCAAATTCAGAGGCTTATAGGCTCGCTGCTAGTCCAGAGGTGTTAAGTAATGGTGGCTTCAATAGGCGGTCACACAAAATACTGAAGGGCTGCGAGGCGGCTTTGTTGACTTTTTCCTGTCATTTTTTGTTGTTGTACTCTGATTTTTTCTTATCATTATCATTGTCTACTTTGTCCAGTGGTGAGGGTTTCATTGCTTTTTCCCATCAGTATATTAATCTGGCTTGTTGCCATAAATTGGGTGATTCTGTCACTGCTTTACATACAGATTTCTAAATTGATGCATTTGTTCTGCTCATCTTTACTTATTTTTAAGCTCTTTTTCTAGCTCAGAATGGTTATTTATTAATCCGGCTTTTCTCTAATGCCATCTACCTGCCATTGGCCACAGGTGGCCACTTCTGAGTTGCCAGTTAATCACTTCTTCTTGGGAGCAGCGGGAAGCTAATGCTTGTTATCTTCTACAATAAAGTGAGAGTTTATTAGCTTTCATCACATATATATCTCAATTTATACATTTTCTGAACTTAGACAGAGTCAAAAAGCTAGATACGATTTGCGATAACCACAGAGCACTAGTTCTTTACCCACAAAGGACAATTTAGAATTGCCCATTAACATAAGAGGCATGGCTTTGAGATATGGGAAGTCATCATATATACAATGTCCAGTGTTTATGGTGAGGGCAAGCCTAGCAAAGACAAGCCCACCCGTACCATAAACACTTTGTACATCATATATATGATGTTGGAAAGGCAAACACAGCTGGTGTTTCATCTGTCTTCAGATCTGGACCGTGACCAGTATTCCTTGCAGTAAAATTGCTGTTCACTTGAGTTGAATCTTCTCACTCGATCCTTGGGTTCCTCCCTTAGGAATTCATCAGACTGATGGATGTGGTGATGAATCTCTGATTTCATATACTTTGTGTTTCAAAACCTAAACTCAAGCAGAAGGGACTTTTAAATTCCATCTTCATGCAAATTAAAGTCTCATCTGTGTGGTTGAGAAAAGTATGCAAAAGAATAAAATTGAAACCTTCAGCATAAAACAGAAATGTTGATTGGACCACCAAAGTTAAACCCTACTGGTGATCCTTTCAAATTTGAAATGAGGACAGCAACCAGTTTTACAGACTCAGGATCAGACAGTATGGCTTTTAAAGACCAGGGGTCTCATGTATAAACGATGTGTACTCACAAAAATGTTTTGCTTATGCCTGTTTCCAGGCTCACTTAAGGATGTATAAAAGCTAAACTTGGTGTAAAGCCACGTACATTCTCACGCCAGGTTTACCCTGTGCGTGCGCAAGTTTCCACTAAGTTTTATAAATTGGCGGCACCCAGCGTCAAAGTAGTGCTACTGTTCCTGTGTGGTTTCCCTTTCCTTTTTAGATTCACATCCCTGACAGCTTTATCAAATACACTGAAATTAACCACTTACCATTTATAAATTTATAAATTTAAAGCACCTGATTGTAATCAGCCTGTAATAATATAATGGTCCAGAGCATGGCCAAACTATTCCAAGTACCATTTTAGAGTTGTTACTCTCAGTGCACCACTCAAAGTATTTTAACCCACTGTATCTGAGTGTCTATACAATACAGCAGCCGATCGGAAAGCTCTACAGTGGGCTGTGTCGAGAGTGCAGAGTATTATCGAGATAGAGCTTCTAGCACACACTGCCTCAGCCATGCGCACAGTCTATTTGAATTTCATCCATTCGGCAAATGTTTCAGAGCCTTTTCTGTATGGAACTCGTGGTTCAAAAAAAAATACCATCCCAAAAGCTCTAAACACACTCAATCAGTTCATCAATTGCTCCTGGTAGAACTGCTTGTACTTATAAGTACAGTTGCTTCACTGTAAACTCCAGTTGTAATATTGCACAACCGGAGACATATTTATGAACCATTTGCACTATATGTACATGTATATTGTACTTATGCTTTCATATTGTATGTTTTTTATTGTATTATTATTATTTATCATTTTATATGAAAATAAGTTTATGGAGGATTTGCATATTGAATCTCATTATATCTAACAATAACAATAAAGGAATTCAATTCAGTTCAATAGAAGATAGCTACAGATGATGACGACTACCTTCCAAGTTGATTTAGATTTCCAAGTGCTATCTTCTTGGAACTCTTGATATCATTTTTAAGATGAAATGCATTAAAGTATGTATATGACATTATAAAGATACATTTTAACTTCATATAAAATAATGTATATTGTTAATAATTAAACATGTGGGCACAGTAGCGCAGAGGTAACGATGAGCTGGTGCCCCATCCAGGGATTGGTTCTGTCTTACGCTGTACACTTGCTAGGACTGGATGGACATATATTAAAGAGCTTGTTGTGTGGCGATAGGTTACGTGGAGAAAATAAATGAAGGACAGGAATTGGTACGTTTGAAAGAGACAGTACTGCTGCATTAAATTCTTGCATTGAGGGTCGCGAATGGTGCAGCAAGCATCTTTTGGGAGGCAGGAACAATCTCTGGACGGGGCACCAGCTCATCGCTACCACTGTACCACTGTGCCCCCATGTTTTATGCATGTTTTAATTCATTTCATCATGAAAATGATATCAAGTATAGTTCTTAGTATTTAAATTGTTGAGAGAGCTGTAATATTATGAATGTAATGTATTCTGTGTCCTGTTGGTGTAAGAGAAAGCCCATTTAAGTAGCAAATAGTGATTTATACACATCAGGCACATAGAAGAACACATAGAATATGAAGCATTTAACTCTAGTAAAATATTGATTTTAAGAATTAAGTTTACGACACTCTACAAGTAAACTACAAGATTAAAGTGGACATTTCGACCTTTTTGCACTGTGTCCCTATTTTTTTTTCTTTTCTCTGTACCCTAATATGCTTTTGTATGACACTCAGACAGTGGGCTACGACTCGCGACTTTGATATCTGACCACTTCTTTTTTATTTCAGGAACTTTGCGACTTTTTGAACTTTTGTCTCTGCCACGCTGTATCACTTGATCAACTTCCTTTTGTTGTTTACACCACTGTTTAAGCCAACAAACAGTACATTTTTCCTTGCTTTGACTCCGCATTCACTAAATTTCTGCTTTTGCCATTGTCTTTTAACCAAACACTGAATGGGGAAGGTGAATATTTACATTGATTTGCAGCTTATAATATGCAGAAGTCTGGGAGGAGTCAGGGTGCATGTGCATTACTTCTCACGCTGACTGGGATTTATGGAGCAGAAGTGCATGGAAGTTGGCTTACGCACTATTTTGTGCATTTGAATTTTTTTGTGCCTACACACATTTCCACTTTTGTCCATATGCCATGTTTTATTGTGGATTCTATGCACTGCGTAGAAGATGAACTTAGTCAGGAAGAAGCCAAGGTCAAAGGCAAGAGACAAAATGATCTGTTTTGAAGACTAAATCACTAACCAGAACTCAAGGACCTAAAATGGAAGCTAAGACTTCTAAAAAAGGAAGCCAAAGATCAAAAGATTTTATTTTAGCTCAGACACTACGTGAGTTATCTGTCAATCTTGGATACTGCAAAAAATGCACATACCGACTTATATATAGTTGCACAGGTGATGTCACATGCACCACACTCTCTGAAATGGTGGCGCCCAAAAAAGGAAACATCGTGGCAAAATATTAAACATTTTTCAAATCCTCATTAAACAAACAGTAAATGATATTTTTGTAATCCTTTGTTGAGGGGAACCCACAAAAAATGAACTGAAACCGCTAGTCACAACACCAGTAGCATTCAGCCAAGTATCTTCTGCCTTGGGAGCTCATTTCCATGCCATAGGATGCCTACTCCAGCCACCACTAGGGCTCCTTCATGGCCACCTTAATGACCACCAATGCATTCTTTAGTCTCCATTTATGCTATATGCTGGGTACAGCCTTATTCCTGTGATCCCATATATGTCCTTTTGTCTCTGCTTTTATTTTAGTTCTACTTTACCCTACATTCAGTTAATACGGAAGTCAGCTTTGCTCTTCACTTCCTATCTCTGCCTACTGGACCTTCAATTCTATGACTATTGCTCTTTAGCCTTCACTTTCCATCTTAATTACTTTGATCTTGGTATCTTCTTTGTCTTTTGCTTTTTCCCTGTAGGCCTGCTTGATGTTATGTGTGTGCATCTGGGTGTTTGTTTTGTACACATCTCCTTGCCTACTAGAAACTTTTTTGAAAGTTGGCAGATATCTCCCTCGGCCTATGTGCCTCCACTAAGCCTATTTGACATTCAGTTTCTTATGTGTGGATTTTGACTTTGGCATTTCCTTCTGCTCTAGGTCTGTTTGATGCTTGTCTTCACGACTCTGTGTGTTTGCTTTGGTCCCCTTCTCCTCTCTACAACTACTGAAATCTTAGCTCAGGGATGCTAGATGTCTTCTTTGGCCTTTATGTTGCCGATACTGTAAGTTCTGTGCTTCTTCTCCAGTCCTGCTACAACTTAATTCCTGGGATCCTGGATCCTTTCGTTGTCCTTTGCTTCTGGATACTGATGTACAGTAGGCTATGGTGTCCCACTTCCCCTCTAGGACTCTTGGAGGCTTATCTAGAAACATAAGAAATCTGAACACACAAGAAGAGACCATTCAGTCCAGCGAGCTTGTTTTGTTTAGCTAATAGCTAAGCTGTCCTAATATCTCATCGAGATTTTTCTTAAAGGTTGTCAAGTTTTCTGCTTCATCTACAGTACATGTCTCAGTAGTTTGTTCCTCAGACATGTTCCGTTACTCTTTTTGTAAAGACGTGCTCCCCAGCTTTAGTTTTAAAGCATAATCCTTTCATTACCACTGGTGTCCTTGAGTATGTGATTCACCCTTAAGCTGAAGGAATTCTACGGGATCTACTTTCATAATGCCTTTGAGGATTTTGAAGACTGAATTAGGTCCACACGTCTTCTCCTTGGCTCGTGACTCAACAAGCTTAATTCTCTGAGACTATTAGAGTAGGACATGTTCGTAACTCTTGAGAAGCACCTGCTTGCTCTCCTCTGCACAGTGTGGTAGCCAGCCCGGACACAGACAGGCGTACAGGTTGACGGCACCCACAACACGTTTATTATACATATTTACAGTTCATAAAGTGCTCACAAACCCCAAAGTCCAGGCCAACCTCGAATGTCTTTCTCTTCTTCAGGCCGCCTCTTTGCCTTCTCCCGAGCTCCGTCCTACTCCACTCCCGACTCTCGCTCCTGAATGGAGGGAGGCGGCCCCTTTTATCATCACCCGGATGTGTTCCAGGTGCTCCCCAGCAATCTTCCACCGGCACTCCCCAGTGTGGCGGAAGTGCTGGCTGCACACCCAGAAGCACTCTGGGTGTCCCTGCTTCTTTTCCCGTGTGGCGGAAGTGCTGAGGTCCAGGGCTCCCAAGGCATCGGGGCGCCCCCTGGCGGTGACCACGGGCCATTACAGGGTTGAGCTTCAACCCTTGAGCTTTGTACCCGTGGTCCCCCTAGCCGCCAGGGCGGTCTGCCCCACGTGGTCTGGGGCAGGCGTAAGCCCTCTTCCAGTCTTCCGGGGCGCCCCAGCCGGGTCGCCCCCCCCAGCCACCTGCGACAACAGCTTTAACCGCTGCTCTGTCATTTCTGTAACATGGTGACCAGAACTGTACACAATACTCCAGATGCAGTCTCAATAGTGCAACATGTACTCGCAGCATAACATGCCTTGATTTATATTCAACAGTGTTTGCAACATAACCTCACATTTTATTTGCATTTTTCATCTCTTCTGTGCATTGCTTGGATAATGGGACTGTTGTGTCAACATAAACTCCTAAATCCTTTTCAGAAGTTGCTTCCTTTAGACCGTGTCTCCCATCTTGTATTTATAATTGACGTTACTTTTGTCCACGTGTAGCACTTTGCGCTTTTCTGCATTATTCTGCCAAGTGTTCATCCAGTTGTGAAGCTTTTTGGATTCTTTTTGCAGCCTCCTCAGTGTCTGCCATTTCTCTAATTTTAGTATCATCCAGTATACCAGAATCAATGTCATTAATGCAAATCATAAAAAGTAATGGTCCCAGGCCAGACCCCTGAGGGACTCCACTGATGACTTCACTTAACATGGAGCATTCTCCTCTATTTGCACTCCTTGTCTCCTGCTGGTGAACCAACGAGAGATCCTGTTGAGTAGGTTACCTCAGCATTAATCTTTGGCGTAGAACTTATTGAATGTCTAAATGATGTCATATGCTTTAATTCTGTCAAATATTGCAGTTCAAAACAATCTAAAAGTTTGGTTTGGCATGATCTTCCTCTGATGAACCCATGCTGGCTGTTATTTAGTTTAATATTTCCATACAGACACTTGTCAAATTTATTTCTTATGAGTATGGCCTTTGCTTCCTATAAAGGCCTGATTGGTGCTTGCCACTAACAATCTTAATGCCTACTTTGGCCTCTGCATCCCCTTTAGACCTACTTGATGCTCTTGTACATGGATCTGGACCGCTACACCTCCCCTCTAGGCCTGCTGGAAGCTTAGCTTTATGATCCTGGAGGCTTCACAGTAGGTTTCTTAGTGCTGTGTCCCTGACAGCAGGAATCACAGCTGCTGTGTGCCACGTGGCATCCCTTTCCCACGGTCACCAGACTCTGCTGTGAAGTTCAAAGAACATGAAGCACTTGTAACTAACAGTTATCCAGCTGGCTACTAAACATATCTCAAGGCACAGATTGGTCTGTAGGTTGGTGATGGAGCTGGTGAGCCAGTATTGGTTATTAGAGAAGACACCTTATCCTCCTGGCAAGAAAACTTCAACTGAGGCAGCTAATAAGGCTGGCAGAGCTTCCTGGGTGGCAGCTCGGTCCTGCACACAGACACACTTCACAAAGAATGAAGCTTTAGGGCGACGAGGGGTTCTGAACCTTACTCTTCATCTCCTGATGTAACTGATCAAATGTGTCTCATTAGCAGAATTCACGCAGCTTGTCAAGAAGCCTTCGGTGGATGTCGATGGCCTGATTCTAATACAACAGGGTTGAATTAGTAAAAGAAGGAGAAGCCTACATGATGAACACAAATGGCACCTCATCTAGCTGGTGTAGTGCTGGAATTATCCCAATTAGAGAATAAAAAATATAACAGGAGGGAGAAGAAGCAGGAAATGGTGTGGCAGCGAGCCACAGATGACAAATAAAGTGGAAGGAGTGACTGAATCAACATGAGGACAAATCTGAAGATATCATTACAAATGGAAAAAAAAATCTGGGCAAAAGCTAGTGATATCTCACTAAAATTACAGGATTGCTTGTGAAAATTGTAATCTGGGGGACTTGTTTATTTTCACGAGCCACAGGTGAAATGTGAACTAAATAAGATTTCTTATAAGCAGCAAAGCCTTCGACTTAACCTCAGGCCTTAAAACTGTCATGGCCGAGTGAGATACTGGCCGGAGTCGGCCTTAAAATTTCAGCCTGTCTATGTGGAGTCTGCATGTTCTCTCTGTCTCTAAAGGAATATTTCTCCCACTGAAGAGTGATGTGATTTGTGTGAAATTGCAGCAACACTTATTTTCACTTGGCAAAAACATCTGGTGTTTCCCCACAAGCTAAATTTGTGCCATTAGCATTGTAGTGGAGTGCAAAATGAGTGATCTCTAGCAAATACATGATAAACATTTTGTATGTTGTTATTTATAATGTTAAAGAGTCAGGAAGCTGGACAAACCCGTTTTCTACCCCCAGTTTCATTGATAAGGAAAACACCATCTTGGCTGGTTTTATGGCTTCAGTGCTTACGTGTTTTGGGGGCTGTGCATGAGCTGCTTCATTAGTAAGTGGCCTCAGGAATTGTTCAAGGGTGTGTGTGTGTGTGTGGCAGGAGCTGCAGAGGGGGGACAATAAAGAGGGGGAGACCTACAAAGGCATGCTCTATCTCTTACCATCTTGCCAGCCAGAGAAAATCACTTCTCTCTCTCTTGCAATTCCTCCATGAAGAGGAGACAACTTAGTCTCAGCAGCCATATTGAAACTGGCATGTGGCATTCAAAGGCCATGTGGTAGCAAAGACCAAGCTAGACTGAAGATAAGCTGAGAGCCGGCTATGGATGCAAGATACACTGCTACTTAGGCTGTAATGGTGTTTTTGTCACAATTATGTTACTTTGTTTATAATTCATTTTTTTTGGGAGCTTTTCCTTGTCTTCTTACGAGAGTTAAGGCAGGGCCTGTTAAAGCCCATTGCGGCACTTCTTGTGTGATATTGGGCTATACAAAGATAAATTGTATTGTATTGTAATTTGAGCGTATTATCTAAAACACATATTTAAAAGTGTAGCTCATTCTCCTGCCTGTTCTTTCACTTGTATCTAATTGCCTGAGGTCATAGATAAAGAAGGGAAGAGGAGAGGAAGTGTTGAACTGCAGTACCTGTGTGACGTGTTGTCCGTAGCCCCACGTAGGTGCAGGCTCCAAGCGGTTGCGAGGGTGCGTTTTGCTCCACAGTTAGTAGAGGCAGTAGTAGAGGTCAGTCAGGTGCCTCAATGATGCCACGGAGGGAGCGGCTCCTCGCGCCTGTACCCAGTCAGGCTGCAGATTTAACAAGAGCCTGCATGGGTCAGGAGGGAAAAAAAAGATGGGGAGAGAGAACGGAAACGGAGAGAGCGAGAATCAGGTGGAAAGAAGATGATCCAGCCAGCTAGTGGAGAAGTGATGGAGTGGCGTTCCAGGGGCTGATCTTCCCCAATAATTGTTTGAGTGGAGTAGGCGTGAACACGGTTGAGTCTTCCCTAGGGATTTGAGGTACGGGTGCAGGAGCATGATGGAAGATGGGAGGACATTTGACACCGAGTGGTCTGGCCCGAGCCGTTTCAGGCAGCTAAGACGGGGTGTCAGGTAGTGAAGACCGCGGCTGTTGGTGTCTCCACCAGTTGAGCATGATCAACAGGAGAGCTGGGGAGACGGTGATGGAGTTGTGTTGGGCTCGTCTGACTTCACATTAAGGACCCAATAGTGGTCTTGTTCCTGTTTCTCGTTTTAAATCTGGATTTGAACCTATTGATTTCACATTTGTATTTACAGGCAGTTCCCAGACAGGAATTTTAATGCCGTATTCGGCTCCCGCCTGTGTCTCATTCAGGCATGACAGCTTTAAGGCCTGTGGCACCTGCACTCGGTTAAGTCAATATGAGTGTCCCAAATGTAGGCTTTGCTGCTTACAAGAAATCTTCTTCAGTTCACATTTCATCTGTGGCTCGTGAAAATAAACCTGAAAATTCTCCAGGGACGCTGTACAATGGCTGACCCTGCGTTCTGACCTTCAAAGATCATGCAAAAGGACAATATTCCCTTAGGGATTAATAATAAAGTGTTTGTATTCTGTTTGCTGGAGACTCTCAATTGGCTCAACATGAGGCCAGGGTAAGCTGTAGCCCCTTTGATATTGAACTGAAATCAGTGGGTGTGATAATGGAATGAATAAAGTGGAGGACGATACGTACATGCCATTCATTTTTAACCTGTCGTATGATTTCATTGTTGGGGTTTTGCAGTACGCTATGACAGCGCCTCCTGACGGATGAGTAAGGGGTTTTAAGAATCTCATGTCTCTTCTGCTCACCAGGCTGTGTTTTCATAAATCTTGTCCTGCAGAACTCGAGCGTTTTAATCAGATGGCCAATTCCTGGTGTTATGATTCTGGCGGTTCAGTAAAAGCTGTTTTAATTTAATTTAATTATATTTGTTACTTTTGATTAGAAGCTCTTAATTTTTATTGTTATGTTCATGTTTTGTCGTGTTAGTGACCCTATTTTCCCCTTCAATACTGTCTGCAATCCCATACTCTTACCACTCTGTCAGGTGCCGTAGATCAGCACTTCTTCTACCTTCCCTTTTACATTTCTAAAACCAGGCATTTAGATAGAGTTAAAGAATATGCAGGAGTTAAAATACACATTTAGTATTATTGCATATAAGAGATCCAAAAAATAATAAGCAAATGTTAAAATGAGTGTTGGCAAAATAGTAGTAACATTACTGGGGACATAATCAGTTCAACTTGCATGGAACTCTTGGCGTCTCTCTGCTTAAATAGTATTTGTTCCTTTGCCATGTCCAGCGTGGCATTTCAATGAAATGTGGCCTGGCCTGGCCTCCTCATCCATGGATAGAGGATGGTGGACAGGGAGAGACGAAAAGGCAGAGAGACACCAATGGGACACCGTGGTACAGAGTAGCTCTCCTTATTCAATGACCAATCCTAAGCATCCCACCTCAGACCCCCTGTCTCTGCTTCATCCCAATTCTTGTTCCACCAAGACTCATGGCTGATTACCACACCATTTCATCCAGCTAGATTGCTCTTTCATCTCAGATTAGTGGCCACTTTGTAGTCTACCTGGGGGAAGGTCCTGCCCAGAGTTATGACAAAGCCCTCTTGCAAAATCAGAAACAGCCTTCCTAAAACTTGCTTAAATAAAGAATTCTTAAAGAATAATTTACAAGCCATTATCAAAACGTTAACTATTAATCACAGTTCTTTATATTTTTGCTTTGCTATTTTATTTTCAGTCCTTTTTTCCTGGTATAACCATTTTGTGTGTTCCTGCTCCAATTACTATCCTGTGGCAGCTGGAAGTCATGACATCAGAGACACACCAGTGTTATGACTGCTAGTTTTATGAAGTTTTATGTATGTATCATACGCCTGATCACTAGCATCATTTTTTTTTTTTACCTGAAGGAATTCAACACTGGTATTTGTTTTTCTATTGTCTTCTGAAATCTCCTGAAAAATTGCATTTTTTTGTTTTCTTTATTGTGACATCACCGTATTTTTGTTTCATTATGGCCAACACCATTTTCAGACATTCAAGTAGGCAGTTACCATAGTGGTCTTTCCCAGAGTGCACTAGGTGTGTGTGAAATGTGTGACATCATTGGAGTGACTGTAGAAAGGTCAACACCACTTCACTCGAGTTTAGGATCATTTTGTGTGTTTTTCTTGGTATAAAACACTCCACCATCTGTAATTTAGACATTGCTTTCTTGGTTAGTGCATTGGGCTCGATGACATGTAAGGTCTGATGTCTGGTTAACACACTTGTTTATGGTGTTGCCCTGTTACCCGCTCTGGCAGTATCTAAGACGGTTACCAAAAACTGTCTTTGAAACAGCAGGTTGTTTCATTCCTTTTCATTTATTTATACGAGAGGCCAACCCCCAGGTTTGGTTAATCAGATATACAATTTAAAGAGATCATTATTTTCATGGGAATTGTTACATATGCATTATTTCCACTTTTACTTTAAATTTTTGTAAAAACAATATTTGGAATTAACTTTTCTTCAAGATAACATTGAATTTTGATTCCGTGTTTGGACTTTGTGACAACGCAACGTATAACTGCCCGTGAGTGAATATCGTTTCTTTCTCTCTAATAATTAAACCAACTTTTTCGAAAGTTTGTCTCTGTGATTTGTTAATTGTCATAGCAAAAGCTATTCTCACAGGAAACTGTAAGCGTTTTAATACGAATGGCATATCAAGATCTCCTTTTGTGTTTAATGTTATTCACGGAAGATGTACTACATTACCTTTCTTGTCGCCTGTTAAAATGAAGTTCTACTTCGTCTTTTGCTATTTGTCTTTTATTTCTGACCCCGACTGGACCTGTGAGGTTTTCAATTCCATTTGGACCGGGCTGATTACTACTTTCCTTATTTTCAGAATTTGCACATAGATTATTCTTGTTCTTTTTTGCATTATTTTCTCTCCAACGCTTTTGGGTCTCTTTTCGACGTGCTGCTCTTTCTTCTTCACTTCGTCGTTGACGTGTCATCCAGAACTTATAAAATTATTGTCCTGATAAAATTTATAAGAGCTGAGAGCGCAGGAAGTGTCTCTGCCAAAAGCATTCACACGAATGAAAGGTTAGATGAACGCAGTCTTGTTTGAAAATGGTTGTAAGGAGGGCATGACTTCAAAGAATCTCATGTTAAAAGTCTTCGTCTCGCGGGTCTTCATTCCAAAAAGTCTCTTCAAAAATTCACGTCTCGTCCCAAGATTTTTTTATTATAATAAAGAGATGCTGTCAGTCCACCCATTCATTATTAAATCTGCTTAATATGAGAAAGGTTGGACCCCATGGTGTATGTGGCTCAGGTCCATTAAAGTGGACATTAACTGTTGCCAGCCCAGAGTCCTTAACATGTGGGAGAAAAATTGAAGAATATAATTGAGAAAAGTGAGAAAGGTGCAAACTCTACACAGATGGTCACCAGAATGTGATCTGAACCAGAGTCCCTGAACTAAGCACGGTGTCACATCATTAACATTTTTTAATTCCAGCCTTTAATTGTTGCTAGAATGCGCAGACTACAAAGCAAATTAAAAGACGGCCTATGGAGGGGCAGCTTATTATTATTATCATTATTATTATCTACCATGTCAACCCCATCTTGTTGTGATCACCAGAAGGAAGATGAACCTAAGAAGAGCAAACTCAGGTTTTCCGACTCAAAAATCCCATATTCTACATGTCTTTCTTACAATACCTTAAGAATTAAACCAGCCAGTTTGATAGTTGTGACCTGACGGACTGGGAGCTAATTACATGGGCTCAGTGTGAAGATAAAACTGAACTGGGCAGACCAACTTGATTTTCTGTATTTCCAGTTTCTTAATGAGATGCTCACTCTTGGTAGTCACATTTTAAGGCTGACCTTGGCTTCTCTGTTTCATCTGAGCTGTGAAACGAAACAAAGCTGGGCATTAAGGGCTTCAACAAGTAGGGCTACTCCAGCCGTGGACAGATTGATTTGTATTCTGCTATTCTTCTGTCAACTGTTTTTAACAGTGTGTTAGGGACTAGGAATGTCCTCTGCTGGGCCTCCTTACTGTCACCAATTAGTGAAGCCTAATTCAACATAAATCATTCAGATTAATAAATAACTGACTACATCTATTCATTTACACACAAAATGACCTCCAGAGTTGGAAACAAATCTGCAGCCACTTTAGCCCACTGTGCACTGGCTTTAGTACTCAGCAGCAGCAGACTAAATATTAAAACTGTGACTATTTACAAAATACCTGCTCAAAAATGAACTGAAAATGCAATTTCTCACAAGAAAACTCTGAGTGAAGACACTGGGTCAAGACAGCCTTTATTCTGAAAAACAGTTCATGTTGAACTTCGAAAAAAAAAAGAAGACACTTTAGAAAAATGAAAGTCCCAGCATGGCACATTTACACATGGGCCAATGACACCAATACAAGTAGAGAACTGGGAGCTCCAGTTACTGCTTCATTAAATGTCTACACATCTAAAATATTTGACACGGTCACTAAAAGCTAATTTACAGAGCTTTCTGGAAGATCGTGTACCACTCTTAGAATGCAGCTGGCCTCTCCAGATTCCCTATGCAGGACCCTGGAACATCAAATATGCTGGGCCACACCATAAAGTCTATAAAACAGTAAGGGGCTATCACAACTAAAAGAACATGTCTGTCGACAATCCCCCACAAAATTATGTGGAAACCCAATCAAGATTGCGCATAAAAAATAGGCAAACATCTAGATAGTCAAGTGTGTGGACCCTTTGCCTGCCAGAGGATGGTGACCCAGGCTGATCTTCCTGTCTGACCTGAGGCCTCCTTCCTCCCGGACTGTGGTTAGACAAGAATGTCAGAGCTTTGTCTGTCAATCCCTCTATAACACAATTTAACTTTAATCAGCAAAATGGAAGATAACTAGTAATAATCTGAAATACTGTATTTACACATGAACCACGCACACATTTTTTCCCCGAAAATTAGCATTAGAGAATCAGATGCGCGTCATACACAAAGAAATGTAATTCTGTAATGTTTACTTCTGCTTGGGCTCGCTCGCTCGCTCTCTCTCTCACTTGCTTGCTCGCACACTCTCTCTCGCTCGCGCTCTCTCTCTCTCTCTCTAAACGCTTCCTATACAATCACAACACGCATCTTTTTCGCGATTTCCGTTGTAAAAATTAGGGTGCGCATCTTACACGAGGTCGCGTGGTACACGAGTAAATACGGTAAATAGCAATTGTACCAAATTCAATCCCACAAAACACTGGCATCCCACCCAGGGCCAGGGCCCAGTGTTGCCAGGATAGCTCACAGCACACAGAGACCCTCAGACTGGATTACACGGGCTGATGTATGGATGGGCGGAAGGACAGATGTGCGTGTTCTGATGTATTTATGCAGTAGCACAGCACTAAAACATCTAGAAATGCTATTAATACAATTGACGATTGACTTTTTACTTCTCTGGCATTGGTTTATCTGCTTTCACAAGCTTTTACTTTTTATAGCCAATTCATTATTTTTAGACTGCTACCTATCTACATGATGATACACAGACAGCAGACATCCTGTAAAACATTTGATTGAAATAGTATATGTGTTAATATAAAAAGTACTTATGATTCAGAAAATAAATGAATGATAACTTTTCTAATTTTGTTTTCATTTTTTACATAAACCAAATGTGCCCTCTAGTGTTCTTTTTAAAAAATTTTGAAATTCACTGCTGTTTTGGCTAAAACATTGATAAAATATTTTAGACATTCAATTCAGTAACATCACAATTTAACAGTACAGCAGCATTACATGTAAGAAAGAGACAGGTAGAATATTCTTATGCTCACATAAATCAGCTCTAGATGTATAAATACAGTATACATACATACATATTTATCTATTTCAATTTATGTAACATGCAGGTTTATCATTGTGCTGTGCTATTCTGAATGAAGAATGAGAGAAGAGGAAAAGAAACCAGCTAATTAAATGAGGTCCATTATTAATTGTTCTGATTATGAATGTGGTTAGAACAGAAACTTGCAGCC
This sequence comes from Polypterus bichir lapradei, assembly GCA_026402145.1. Lineage (NCBI taxonomy): Eukaryota > Metazoa > Chordata > Cladistia > Polypteriformes > Polypteridae > Polypterus > Polypterus bichir. The sequence goes on along the minus strand of JANRMT010062796.1, from coordinate 29,602,025 downwards.
ACCAGGTGGTCCCCAGGACCGAGTTTGGAAGCCTCTGCCATAGAACATCTGTGAAGAGACCTAAAGATGGCAGTTTACAGACATTCAATCTAACGGAGCTTGAGAGGATCAGCCCAAGAAAAATGGGATAAACTGCCCAAATTCAGGTATGAAAAGCTTGTAGAGTCTTGCTTAGGGAAGACTTGAAGCTGCAATTGTTGCCAAATGGGCTTCTACAAAGTACTGAATTAGGGGTCTGAATACTTTTATGAATGAGAGATTTCAAATTTTGATTTTTTAATTAATTTGCAAACCTTTCTGAAACATGTTTTCACTTTTTTGTCATTATGGATAGTTTAGTGTAAACTGGTGGGCAAAAACAGCAAATTGATCCATTTAAAATTAAATCTACAAAACAAATAAGTGTGCAGAATGTGAAGGGGTCCACTGTAGTAAATGTCTGTGTGGTGCACCTTCTGCTTTGTTGGTTTTCTGACATTAAGGCTCGGATTTCCTAGCACCGCTGAGTTGGCAGGCAGACCTCTTCTCTGTACCATCTCGTCATTGCTAGTGATCAGGCCTATGATGGTGGAGTTGGAGCGGTGTCTGCCCATTATGCCATACATAAACAAGGTAGCATACACAACTCAATAATTCTGAAGAGAGAATTAATTACATAAACACAATTTTCAGTAGAAAAAAATTTATTAAATACATGAGAGAGAAAATGAATTTAGAGAATGTAAGAATGTACGGCTTGCAAAAGGCAGTTAAGGACTTAATGTAATTATTACTGATCTTATCAGAAGGTTCTAAACCACTGAAAGAATATTGTGTGACTTCATTGCAAACTGTGAGAAAACATTTAAAAATAAGCCATGACATGTCTATTGCAAATGAGAAAAGGCTGACAAAAAGAGGAATTTATAATCTTTAAAACAATTACTCTTTACTGGACATCAGACCTCATTCTCTCCCAATTACAAGCTGTAGAAAAAGGAAACTGGAGATGAGTTGCTTGCTTTCTAGCATTTTAAAAATACGGATTGATGATGGCCTCTCTCGCTCTTATTTCTTCTTTCCAGCAGATGTGAGATCTGTTGATGATGCCGACGCCGCCACCGCTGCTGCCTCCTCTGCTTTGCGCTTCTCTTCCACCTCCTGGAGAAATGTTTGGTATTCTGTGGCAGACAGGCTGGAAAAAGTTAAAACATTTGTATTATTATGAAAGGGATGAATGAACAGCCCTGAAAGGCAAGGTGCTCTGTCCCAGTTAGCATGGCACCACTTTTCATGGTTGTTTTATACTACATGGTCATCGCTAGGCCATATTTCACTGATACTGAAGGATAAAGAATCCCTCCGTGAGGACCAACAAGAACCGCCATACCTGGACAAATTGTCATTGGCCCAAAAGCAGTAACTGACAGGTGACATTAACAACATTTGTATATTTGTGTTACCGATGTTGGAGTTGCACTGCTAACCTCACCTTGAAGAAGCCGGTCATCCAAAGATGTTTTCATACGTCTATACACGAAAGGAAACTCATCTTCAGAGTTTACTAACATTTATTTATATATATATTTATTTATGCATTTTGTAAAAAAAGAAGTACAGATTAAGGTCCAATGTTAATATTGTAAAAAGAAAAACTGCAAATGGCACCTTCAAAGCCAAGAGATTTGGTAGCATAACCCCTAACGCAGTTGGTTTATGCCTTATACCTCTAGTCAAGTCAGGTTAAGTTGATCATAGTTTAATAAAATGACCTGGCCATTGTAAAGCCCAAAAATACCTTAGAGTTTCTAGCATTACAACAAGTGACATTACTGTCAATAGAGACCCCAACATCATCTGAGGTGGGGAGCCCATGCTGGCACACATATGAATCCATTGTAAATGAAAAATGAAATTTTTTTAGGGGAAAAACGTAACTGTACTCCTTCTAAATGGGACATACTAATGAGAAGCCTGCACATGAAGGTCAGACAAACACTCAATACAGCCAAGTCAATAAATATGTGGCCAGAATATTCCTACAAGCTACCCTGTCAGTGGAACATCCATACTGTATGCATTTTTTTAAATTCATAAGTCAAGAATTTTCCTTTATCAGCTGAACAGACCGTAACACACTTTTTAATATCTTATTTCCCAATAGTTTGTTTTACTGATTATCAGTTGTGTCAGCTTTCATTTGGAAAACTCACCCTTTCGCAACACATGGATTTTCTGTGCGTGGAAAGTGACATGATCAAGGAGAAGAGTAGAACTGGCACACTGCAAAGGCCTGTGATGCATCATATCGGACTCCTTACACGTATTAATTGTTGGAGGGAATGATGCTAATCACAACAATATTTTGTCATCACTTAACTCAGTTTGAATCACCATTAATTTTACCGAATCAGCCCACAATCTAGGAGTTATCTTTGACTCTAGCATGTCATTTAAAGCGCATATTACAAATTTGTCCAAATCATGTTTCTTCCATCTTAAAAATGTTAGGAAATTAAGGCGCTTTCTAAATAAACAGGATTCTGAGAAATTAATTCATGCATTTATTTCTAGTAGGATTGACTACTGCAATGCGGTGTTCACTGGACATTCAAACTGTTCTTTATACAGCCTCCAGTTAATCCAAAATGCTGCTGCAAGAATTATTACAAGAACAAGAAAATACGAACACATAACTCCAGTTCTTAAATCCTTACACTGGCTCCCGGTTAAGTTTAGGGTAGATTTCAAAATCCTCCTTTTCACATATAAAGCATTAAATGGCCAAGGTCCGGCTTACTTGTCTGAACTTATTATGACTTACAAAACCAGAGCGCACATTAAGATCCCAAGATGCCGGTCTGCTTATGATTCCAAGAATTAATAAAATAACAATGGGAGGTCGAGCTTTTAGTTACAGGGCCCCTAAACTGTGGAATGGTCTGCCTGCTACTATAAGAGATGTCCCTTCGGTCTCAGCTTTTAAATCCCAACTGAAGACTCACTACTGCAGTTTAGCATATCCTGACTAGAGCTGCTGATTAACTGTACAGACTGCATCTCTGTTGTTAGTCATTAGCACTAAAACATAAGTAACATGATAGTTATAATTGGATACTAACCCTCACCTATTCTGTTTCTCTTCTTGGTACTCAAATGTGGCACTTGGTGCCACTGCCCACCTGTCAAGTTGTTTTGCCTGCCTAAGGAAAAGTCGTCCCTGATGGAGGATCGCAGGAATCATGGGAAAGAGGGGTCCTTTCATCAAATTAGCGCTATTTCAGCTGTGGAGTGGCCAAATGGGGGAGGCAGCTTGATGGATGAGGTCTCCAGGACTCTAAAAATATCCAAATCTTATTATGTGATATCATCTACTGTTAAATTCTGCTCCGTACTTCTACAATTTTTATTTTTATACTGTATTGAGGATTTGTTCTGTTCTGTGTATTGTATTGTATTGTATTGACCCCCTTCCTTTTGATATCCACTGCATGTCCAACCTACCTGGAAAGGGGTCTCTCTTTGAACTGCTTTTCCAAAGGTTTCTTCCATTTTTTTTCCCTACAAGGGTTTTTTTTGGGAGTTTTTTCTTGTCTTCTTAGAGAGTCAAGGCTGGGGGCTGTCAAGAGGCAGGGTCTGTTAAAGCCTATTGCGGCACTTCTTGTGTGATTTTGGGCTATACAAAAAATAAATTGTATTGTATTGTATTGTATTGTATTAAGCGCACCCTGCCCCCTCCAGACTCCTACTCCACTGTGTGCAGTTCCAATGCTTGGGTGCAAAAGATGTCAAGTCAGTGGCCATCTGTAGCTTAAATAAGTTGAGGCACACTATATGTATTTGTGCTTTTATGAATGGAGATGCTGAATGTACTAAATGCTACTTTGTAAACATCTTTATTTATTCCCTGTTTATTTATTGGTAAACACTTTCATTAACAGAAGCTTAAAAATTCAGCTAATAAGTTAAAAAAATAATACACAGCAAAATTTAAAAATAAATCAAAAGAAGCATAGGCTGCTGTAAAAAAAAAAAAAGAACGCAGCTTGTGTTGCAGAATAACCCAATTTGATAAGTTTGTAAAGCAGGGTGCCAGCTAAGTGCTGTGGCGGGTATCCATTGGTCAAAAAATGACATGCAGGATTAAACTAAATGGCATTCTTTTCCACCTTTACAGATTCAGCAAAAACATAACACATGTACCATTAACATGCACTTTTGTTTAAAAGAACTATGTGTCAAGCCAGCAGCCATCAAAAGACATACAATAAAAACATACATTTGATTTGAGTCTGTAACAGCTGGTGTAAATGTATCGTTCTTGTAAAATGTAGCGTTTCTTTATTCAGTTTTATTCTCTCAGTCACATTCACGCTCGTCCCGATCTGACACTGCTGCGTTCAAATAAAGACGTGTGATAACAGAGGTGAAATCAGATGAGGACGAGGGTTCTACTTCAGAGAAAGAGAACAGAGCCCTCCTGGCAAGAAACGTCCACTCACATATAAGAACAACGCAGCTGCACCAGGCGTAAAAGCGAACAATGGCACCGTTTGGATGCACCAAGAGGTCAAGCATCATCCTGCCAATTCCAGGCACCTCACATGCAGATAAACAGACCAGCTGGGAGAACTTTTTTCCCCGAGTGGAACTGCGGCGTTGGAGGTATGGGATAGCAGGCTGCTTGCTACTTGTGCAGATCGACACATTTACAAAACAAAAGACGCTAATGGAGAGGTGCAAAGGAATTTAAGGTGGCCAGGGACTACGAGTTTTGTCGTAGGCTTCAGGGATTCTAGTGTTAAGAGCAAACAGTAAACATCAAGTTTTAAATGGTTTAAAACTATTAACAAAATAAATGTGGACAACCAGGGTGGGGAATGACCCTCAGTTTCAATCAACCTCAAAGGGCTGGCCTCTCATGTTTCATACTCCAGATGAAAATGATGAAGGTGCTCGCAAGGCTTAAAATGGAATACTAGCATGGCCTTTCTTCTCAGTGTCACTGATATTGAAATAAATAATAAAAACAAAACATTATCCATCCATCTGACCATTTCCTAAACCTACTTTTCCTGAAGGTCATGATGAAGCTGGAGCCTGCCCTAGGAAGCATCAGGCACAATGCAGGAGCAATCAATCTAAATAATAAATTAAGGAAGGTAAGGCTGAACACTAAAACCAATTAATATTACAAAATGCAATATTATTTATTCTTATTTATTCTTATCCAAACAAATCTTCAAAGATCTAGAACTATATTAGTTGTGAGCAGGTGATATAATCTTTTTCAGGTGTGTTCACATATAATGCGCAAAGCACCTACAGTGGTACCTCTGGTCACGACCGTACTTTGTTCCAAAACACTGGACGCAACCCGAACGTAATTTCCCCATAAGATTCTATGTAAATACAATTAATCCGTTCCAGCACATACGAACTGTATGTAAATATTTTTTTCAAGATTTTTAAGCACAAAAAGAGTTAATTATACCATAGAATGCATTGAATAACACTGAGAAAACCTTAAACAACAGAGAAAACTAACATTGCAAGAGTTTCGCATTACACCCTTACAAACCGTTCGCTGTAAACACTTTTTGATGAGTTTTAAGCACAGGGAAAAAAATTAAAGTTTGAAAAATCCTTAATTTATACAAAAACTAACCATAAACAACCAAGAAAACTAACCTTGCATGAGTTGAGTTCTGGCATGATGGAAGTGAAGAGGAAGCTGGGTGGAAAGGAGGTTACAGTTTTGAGGGAGAGTCCGGCTCCGCAAAGGAAAATTTCGATCTAGAAATCGATAGATTTCTAGTAGATTTCAACTTCTTGTACTAGGCGGCAAGATCAGTAACATGAACGCCACGCTCAAACTTTTCAATGATTTCTTTCTTTAATTGGATTTCAATTTTCTTTGAACCTTTCTTTTCACCAACACTACCACTCTTCACTTGCTTAGAGGCCATGGTTAATTGAAAAATTAATGCAGAAGCACATGAAATAGAGCACAAAGAGTTCACAGTGAATGCCCACACACCTGACCGGCAACGGTGTACAGGGAGAGACTGAACACGTGCGAAAATCATTGGCGCGTATTAAGTTGAAGGGAAATTGGCCGCCAGTGTTTTTGTTCGCCACCAGAGCATGTGGTCATGAACAGATGTTCTACTGTATTGCGATAGCCATGTCTCTCGGCCTACATGAAACCAGTTTCATTAAAATGTGGCCTACTTATTAGTCAAGGAAATGTGTCAAGACAGTCCAATTTTCATTTGGATATCTTGAACATATCGCACTGTACAAAGTTTTGAAACTTCAAAATCTCCCACTGAAAGGCAATGGTGAATTTGCAAATTCTTATGACAGAGAAGCAAAATAAAAAAAAAAATCGCCTCTCTGGATATAAATGGAAGAATAAAGCAATTATGTAAACATATATAAGGCTGGAAGGACTGAGCTAATATTATGTGCACATTATTACCAGGGTTCACATCCCGGGTCTTTCTTGCATGGAGTTTGATTGTTCTCTCGTGGTTTGATCAGAGGAACAAGAATGAATGAAGAAACACCTTCTGCTGTGTTTCTAAGTTTGTCCATTGTAGAGAAGCTAGCTAATTTTTTTTAATTTTATTTTTGTTCTTTATTTTGCCTTATACAATTTCTTGCATTAGGAATTTGTTAGTTTTCACATACCCCTTGGGGTCAGAGCGCAGGGTCAGTCATTGTACGGTACCCCTGGAGCAATTACAGGTTAAGGGTCTTGCTCAAGGGCTCAGCAGATTAGGATCTCTTTTGGCAGTGACGGGGATTCGAACCGGCAACCTTCTGGATACCAGCACAGATCCTTAGCCTCACAGCCACCACTCCACCCCATAAATGTTACATCAATTGCCACTACGGTAAAGCTGGCCGTTCACTGGAGTAACAATGGGGTAACAATAGCATTATGTGTAATCATTTTGATATCAATTGTTTAACAGATATTATCTAATGTTACAGTACCTAGCTAACACATGGCCGAGGATTACTTATTACCGCCATTTTGATCTCAGGACCTGTACATGTTGCTAATGGCTGCTAACATTAGTCAATGTATTAAGTGCTCTGAGCGTTACTGCATTAACAACATGTTGGGAAATTTTACCAACACACAGGTGGCTCTCTGCTTACCAGTTAGTTATCGTCTGAATTGCGCAAAAGCACCATGCAAGCAACTTTAACACACAAAAAGAGTAATAAGACCAGCTGAACTTCAACTGTTGGTTAACTTTATTGGTAGGTAACATTCCTGATTTAGCAAATGCCTTACTGTAATCTGCTATCATTTGAAGGATGAAATGAAGTTTAGATAAATTCATAAGTGTATATAGTCTCATGTTCATTTATTAAATATATCAATATTCACATTCATTTTGACCTGTACTTAAGTTTATTGACCACATTCCGTAGTAGTATTAGTAGTTTTTAATTTATTATTACTACTAGTAGTAGTATTGTATATAGTAGTAATAGTAGTTGTATTTTTTATTATTATTATTAGTAGTAGTAGTACTAGTAGCAGTAGCAGTATTAACATTGTTTTTCTTGTTGCTGTTGTATCACATTTCACAGTAAAACTTTGGTTGTAACGAGTAACAAAGTGCAACAGCACTTTGACACCCTGGACCATTATTATTATTATTATTATTATTATTGTTGTTGTTGTTGTTGTTGTTAATAATAATAATATGCCTTCAATTATAAACAAAATGAATAGTCTATTGGTATATCATTGCTCTTAAATACCATTGAAGTCCAAATCTATGGATTACCCTTCATGGAGATGCCATTCCAGATGACAGCGGCCTCATTCAGCAGGAAAACATTCCCTGCCACACTGCAAAAATTGCTCAGGTATTGTGTGAGGAAAATGACAAAGAGTTCAAGGTGTTGACTTGGCCACCAAATTCCCCAAATCTCAATCCAATTCAGCATCTGTGGGATGTGCTAGAAAAGCAAGTCTGATCCAAGAAGGATCCACCTTGCATTTTACAGGAATTAAAAGATCTGCTGCGAACATCTTGGCGCCGGATACCACAGGATACCTTCAAAGGTCTTGTGGAGTCAATGCCTTAAAAGGTCAGAGCAGCACAAAAAGGACCTACACAATATCAGGCATGTGTGTTTAATGTGACAGATCAGTGTATATACATGCACAGATTCATGGGATATGAAATATGCAGACAACAATATAAATAAATTCACAATGAATGTGGTGACGACAAGATAAGCAAAACATTACTGGTTTATGTCATGAGGGATTATAGATGTGCACAGTTTTGAGTGTTAAACTCAAGCAATTCTTTAAAGTAAAAGTCATACACCTTCCCTTTTGACCCCCAATATTCTTATGCCTGTTCACTGTCTAGAGCAGTATTAACATAAGGATTTAATAAAAATACAGAGAGAAAAGCAAAGGGCTGTTTAAGTTGGATGCAGCCTGTCACTTACTCATGAACAACCTTGATGCCTAAGGAGCGTGCGCTGCCAATGATACACTTGACGACATTCTCCAATGACATGTTCCGCAGGATGAAGCTCTCGTCCTTTGCTTTCACCTTAGCGATCTCATAAATATGCTTCACAGAAACCATGCCCGCCACCTCATGACCTGCAGAGAAAAAAAGTACCTTTAGAAATCAATTGCTGACAAAATATACTTAAACTGAGCAGCTCTTAAAATTTACTATACTAAATGATTATCTGCCATCCACGCTTAGCACCTTTCACGTACAGTAGCTGTACAATGATTTACTTTTGTTATGCTCTTAAAAATTAAAAACTCACTGCTAAGAACATTTAACAAAAGCTTCAAGCAGTATATTTCACAAGCAAAGTATTTATTTTAATTGCTTTCTTCAATACACTTGTGCTTCATTCCATTTAGGACAGTAGCTGAAGTGTGGCATCCTCCCTGGCCATCCATTCCAGCCTGCCAGATGCCAATTGCAGGTCTGAGTGCAGTGACAGCTCATTAGATGGGTGGCCCATTTATTTCTCTTGTTACATTAAGGTCCTTACTTTTTAAAATTCCTCATTCAAATATTAGGATATCTGATGAATTGTTTACACCAGGGTGCCCAAAATTTCAACCTCATTTGGCTGATAAGTAGTTTACAAAAGATGCCAGGAGTTTCTTCTTATTCTAACTCTGTCTATAGTATGCATTCATGTTTTCTAGACACTCCTCTGAGGATAACAATAAAGTAATTGTTAAAGGATTATCAAACCATATAAGAGTAAATTGACAAACTAAACGTCAGGAGTAAACCTGCTGTATTCAGTAGAATGCTTCAGCAAACTAACTAACCACCTAAAGAAGGGGCGTCAAACTCCGGGCCTGGAGGGCCGCAGTGGCTGCATGTTTTTATACTAACCCTTTTCCTAATCAATGACCAGTTTTCACTGCTAATTAACTTCTTTTCCTTCATTTTAATAGCCCTGACTTTAAGGATTCAGTCCCCTGAATTAATTTCTTTCTTTATTAAATGGCAGCAGAAATGAAATGAAATGTGAAACGAGCCAACAGATGACCAGCTAAAACAATTTCACTCCAATCACTTTCTTAATGAGAAGCCTATTCTTGCTGTTAATTAAACCCGTTATTTAATTCAATGGCTTGTTGCTATTCTCATTCAGCCACAGCAGACATTTCCAAAATTGTTTATTTTTTTAAGAACATCGTCTAGATGTTTTGGTGACCTGAGCAATCAACCTTACCAAGACCGTCACCTTTCTTTATTTTTAGATAATGTGTGATTGGCGCAGGTGAGGTGGTTATGTGGTGGCCCATTTTGTGTCTCATTATTGTTTGGCTGCTAATTAAAGAAAAAGAGACAACTAAGGGGTCTGTGTCAAGTTATTTAAAACTGAGGCAAAAGAAGTTAATTAGCAGCAAAAACTGGTCACTAATGAAGAAGATGCTCAGAATGAAAACCTGCAGCCACTGCGGTGCTCCAGGACTGGAGTTCGATACCTGTGACCTAAAGGTTCAGCTGTCAAGTATAACAAGATGAAGGCCATGGCCACTTTCAGGCTTCAACTCCAATGTGTTCAACATGTGTAGCTCTGCCATGACCTGTTACGTATCTTCAGCGTGGTAAGTTTCAGTATTACATAATAAGTGAATTTGTTTGACTATGTGAGGTTTATCCAGGTATAGATATTTAGTAGTCACTGAAAGAAGGTCTTGTAAGAACCTTACTGTGGCAAAAACTCTCCTGCCTTTCAGGATCATTGACGCTGTATTGTTGGTAGATCATGTGGCACTCTCCTAGATATATGAACTTTTAATAATAATAATCCATTTTAATTATACCTACCCTTCACAACACTAAAGAGCACTATACATAAATAAGTTAAAACTGCCTCATAAAAATAACAAGAGAAAACAAACTATAGTATAGCAAATATTTTAATCAGCACAAAAAAGTGTTTAAGAGGGCAAGGCTTGAAAAACTACTTTTAAAAAGCACAATGAGAGAAGAATGTCAGAGTTAAGAGACGGGAAGTTTAATAACGTGGGACCTGCTTTATAAGTAATGAAAGACAGATGGGTCAATTTTAATGGACAGTTTTATTTTTAAACAAAAATTACTCTTGTAAGAGACTGATACTTACTGTATATGATATTTTGCCAGCTAGCGTATGGTTGACTCAAAGCGTGCCAGTTGCCAAAACGGCTGATCTTAAATGAAGTGGCCAGGAGATGAAAATTATCAAAAGAATAATTAAGGGTTGTCACCAATTACAATGAGAAGGTTGGTATTTGGAAAAACTAACAAGAAAAGCCAGTTGTTAATGGCCAAAAGCACAAAATTGGGAATCAGAATAAAAAGACACAAAGTAAAAATCCAAAAACAATCTTGGATTAAATTTGCGTAACTGGCACTAAAAGTGGATTGGCTTTTATTTCTTTTTTAAGTTTCAATACATACAATGGTAGGATGATGACGTCATCTTTTATATTCCAGACTCAATGATGTCATCAGCTAACAACACACGTCACATGACTGGCAACAGGTGTCACTCCTAATAGGTAAGAGGTGAGCACTCATGGTCCCAGTTCCACAATGGCAGGTCTTGTGAATTAAACAAAGAGCTCACATGTTGTTGTGGTGATGTCACCGCCATAATGATAACAATTATCAACACACAGTAAAATATGCCTATAAAACTGAATAATAACATTTTGACATTAAAAAAACAAGGATTTATAACAGTCATGAGCTGAGCAGTAAGTTTCCAAGGTTTTGTCTGGCTGCAGAGATCTGAACATGCTGTAATCTGTTGAGGTCTTTGTTTGACATATAAAAAATTGAACATGTCTGTAACCAAGAAGATAAGTGACAAAACTGACAATAAAATGTTTAAGACGGAATAAATATGTCACAAAATCCTCCCCAGCTGAAGGAAAGCAAATCTGGTCTGAAACGACAAGCTAAAATAAGATTTAACAGGCAGTTAATTGATTGTGAAGAGTAGTAAGGAACCCAAAGAAAGATCACAGCACAAAGACATACAGAAGAAGACAGCGTGCGGTCTGTAGTCACCAATGAAGTCCAGAGCACTAACTCAGTAACAGGGCAATGAGGCACAGCAAGGATGTTGAATACTCTAGCAGTGAGAAGTAAATGCAGTTGCCTAGCAACTGAAGCTTGGAGGCGTGGCCTCAGAGCAGCTGTATGGAGTTGAAGGGGCTAAGGGAGGTGCGGGTAAATAGGTACGAATATACTTCCTCCCCAAACTATAGTTTAAGTTCAAGTTCAAAGTTTATTGTCATGTGCACAGTAAGGAAGCACGTTTCCCTGTACAATGAAGTTCTTTCTTTGCTGTCCACACCAAATGACAAAACCAACGTATAAAGATAAACATAAATAATAAGTAGCAGATAGATAATAAGTAACAGGTAGCATAAAGTATAAAAACAGAACAGAAATATAAAGTGTAATATGCAGGTAGGTGTGTGATGGACAAGTCAAATACAGTTGTGTGAGGTAGATGGAATGAGGAGAACCATCTCCAGTCAGTTATTTAGGAATGGCCTTGGGAAAGAAAGAGTTCTTTAGCCTGGAAGTCCTGCATTTCATACTTCTATACCTCCTACCTGAGGGTAGAAGTGTGAACAGTTTGTGTTGGGGGTGGGTGGGGTCCCTGAGGATCGAGGCAGATCTCCTGCGGACTCTGCAGTTGTAGATGCTCTGCAGAGAGGGCAGTGGGGTCCTGGTGATCTTCTCAGCCGTCTTTACCACTCTCTGCAGGTGTTTGTGGTTCATAGCAGTAGTGTTGCCGTACCACACGGTGATGCAGCTGGTCAACATGCTCTCAACAATGCTGCTGTAAAAGTTGCCGAGGATCTTAGTCGACATAGCAAACTTCCTCGGCCTCCTCAGAAAGTGCAGCCGCTGTTGAGCCCTCTTGACCAGTTGTGTGGTGTCCAAGTGAGGTCCTCACTGATGTAGACGCCCAGGTATTTAATGCTACTCACCCTCTCCACTTCAAGCCCTTGGATGAACAGTGGCCAGTCAGGTCTCCTCTCCATTCCTCATGTCCACTATCATCTCCTTCGTCTTGTCTGTGTTGAGGGTGAGGTTGTTGTCCTCACACCATGACGCCAGACTGTCCACCTTCCTCCTGAAGGCCACCTTATCCCCACCAGTGATGCGTCCAATCACTTCGGTGTCATCTGCGAACTTTAGGATGATGTTATCTTTGTGAGAGGCGACACAATCCTGGGTGAACAGGGTGTAGTGGATGGGGCTGAGGACGCATCCCTGTGGGGTGCCTGTGTTTGTGATAATGGAGGCTGAAATCCTATTACCAATTATGACAAACTGGGGCCTGCCAGTCAAAAGTCTAGGAGCCAGTCACAGAGGGTGGGGTGCAGGCCAAGTGCAGACAGTTTATGGGGGATAACCATGTTAAAAGCGGAGCTGTAGTCAACAAAAAGCATCTTGATATAGGAGTCTTTGTTGTCCAGATGGGAGATGGAATAATATAGTGCGGCCGCAATGGCATCTGAGGTGGGCCTATTGGGCCAGTAGGCATACTGCAGGGGGTCCAGAGTGTCAGGTATGCTGCTCTGAATGTGGGCCAGCACCACTCTCTCAAAACACTTCATGATGATTGGAGTGAATGCTACTGGCCTGTAATCATTCAGGCAGGTGGATGGGCTTTTTTTAGCAAGGGGGACGATGATCGTAGTCTTAAAGCAGGACGGAATGATGTGCTGACTAAGGGAAAGGTTGAAGATGGAGCAGAGAACATCAGCCAGCTCGTTGGCACATGCTTTGAGAGCCCGCCCAGGTATGTTGTCTGGTCCTGCTACCTCAAAGGGGTTGATTTTACTTAGTGCTTTGTGTACCTGCAGGAATGGCAACAACCACCTCCAGAAAATCAACCTGGTGATTTAAAACCCCATAATAATCTAAAACCAAATCACCAAATCTAAATTAATTTTTAAAACAATACTTTTTCACCCATCCATTTGGGCCACAGGCACAGGAAGAATTAGCAACCTTCAAGTGGGTTGTAAATGGGCCAAAATTCAAATGTAGTCCCTGCAGCAATACGGCACCATCATTAACCACCTTGCAACAAAAACTGTAAGTAGCAGCAGCTGCCATTTCGGTTATGATTTCTGAACACGTATTTTATGATCGAAAGGGTTTCTATGTCTTTGATGTTGCTGCATTCGGTATCCTGCACTTGATGTACAGCAGATGTTGCTGGTCTTTGTCCTGTTTTAATCTTTTGGTGTTGTTTGTTACATCATCCGCCTTCGTGAGTTGCTTGATGCTCAGCAGATGTTGCTAGTCTTCTTTTTCTTTCCACTGTGTCACTTTGTTGGCTGATCAGTTTGCCATAATGAAGCCACATGCACAGGTCAGTTTGACAAGGTTGCCAGTATATCAGATGTATTGGATTTCTACAACGTATCAGGTCATCAGCATTTAATCAAGATCAAGGTTCTATAGCCCCAGTAGTTTGCAAGTAAACACATGACAGATGGACAGAGCAGTAGGAGGTGTAGCAGCACCCCGAACTCCATACACGATTTCTGGTAGAACTAAAATCTTTTTATGAACACAATTACCTTTTCAACTTTTGTTTCTTCTCCATTACATGTTACAATAAACTTTCTCTTCAAACCCTTCCCCTCCAAGCTTTGTTTTTCCTATACACCCAACACCAAAGCCCACTGGTGAAGCAGAGCAATCTCCCTAATACTGAACCCAGGAGTGCTTCTGGTACCACCATGCTACATATAGGAAGTACTTCTGGGTCAGGCGGAATCTAACAAAACTACAACTCCCATGCAGCCCTGCAGATGTGCGCATGGAAGGGTTGCCACCTATTGTGATGGGGAAACACATGGCCCCCAGGAGGCAAACTTGTTCCACTCTTCCATTATCAAGGCCTGAACGGTTTCAACCCATTTCTTCTATGACAATATAGACTAAATAAAAAGATCATAAATACTGGAATCAATGGCATATGGAGAACAGAAGGTGGGATTGGGGAGGTAAAATTAAAAAAAAAAATTTTTTTGCTCTGCACGTACAACTGATGAAAATAAAAAGAACTGCAATGTTCTCTTAGAGCAGGAAACAACATATACAAGAATGATTTGCACAGACAACGGAAACGTGAAGCGGAGAACCTAGTAGAATATCTTATAGAGGACATGTCAGGAGTAGTTTTTTTAACACTTAATACTTCAGAATCTCACAGTGTAAAACTCACCCAAAGACAGTTTTTCTCAGGAAGGTATATAAAAAAACACAGCTATAATGGATCTAATAGTCCACTCCAGCCTGGTCACATACACATCAAACAAATCTTTGGCTCCAGTCTATGGCCGCTGTTCCAGCCCCACTTTTTTCAGTGGATAACATTTCATGTCCAAGTTAATTTCTAACCTACAGGAGCATATGATCTGCTTTTGGTAAATCAATGTCTGGAGTCAGGGCCATTTCTTGCCCTTCCATCAGACTATTGGACGGAGTTATAAAACCATTCTGCTACTTTTCCACAATATATTGTTCCATAGCCTCCTGTTCAGGCCATGACAAGGTGTAAACTTTCCCTCTAGGCATTGCAGCCAATGGCATTAAGTCAATAGTGCAGTCATAGTCCTGGTGTGGAGGTAACACTCGGGTGTGTTGCTCATTAAACACATTAATATATTCAGAATATTCAGAAAGCAGGACTAATGCTTCTTTTAACATGTAAAGCATTAAATGGCCAAGGTCCGGCTTACTTGTCTGAACTTATCATGACTTACAAACCAGAGTGCACATTAAGATCTCAAGATGCCGGTCTGCTTATGATTCCAAGGATTAATAAAATAACAGTGGGAGGTCGAGCTTTTAGTTACAGGGTCCCTAAACTGTGGAATGGTCTGCCTGCTACTATAAGAGATGCCCCTTCGGTCTCAGCTTTTAAATCCCACCTGAAGACTCACTACTTCAGTTTAGCATATCCTGACTAGAGCTGCTGATTAACTGTACAGACTGCATCTCTGTTGTTAGTCATTAGCACTGAAACATAAGTAACATGATAGTTATAATTGGATACTAACCCTCACCTATTCTGTTTCTGTTCTCAGTACTCAAATCTGGCACTTGGTGCCACGGCCCACCTGCCAAGTTGTTTTGTCTGCCTAAGGTAAAGTCACCCCTGATGGAGGATTGCAGGAATCGTGGGAAAGAGGGGTCCTTTCATCGGATTAGCGCTATTTCAGCTGTCGAATAACCAAATGGGGGAGGCAGCTTTATGAATGAGGCCTCCAGGACTCTAAACAAATCCAAATCATATTATTATTTATTTTTATACTGTATTGAGGTTTTGTTCTGTTCTGTGTACTGTACTGTACAGTATTGACCTCCTTCTTTTTGACACCCACTGCATGCCCAACCTACCTGGAAAGGGGTCTCTCTTTGAATTGCCTTTTCCAAGGTTTCTTCCATTTTTTCTTCTTAGAGAGTCAAGACTGGAGGGCTGTCAAGAGGCAGGGCCTGTTAAGGCCCGTTGCGGCACTTCTTGTGTAATTTTGGGCTATACAAAAATAAATTGTATTGTATTCAGTATTACAAAGGACTGGCACAGTACAGTCTTCAAGCAATTCTGAATACAGTATGAGTTCCATTGTATAATATCTTTGGACTCCCAGTTAAGAACAGGATTGTGCTTCTGTATCCAGGGGTATCCAAAGATTATTTGAGGAAAAAGAGACTGAATAACAAAAAAGGACAATGTTTCTTTGTGAAAGATTCCTATCTTGACTGTAGCATAATCTATGCGCCCAGAGCCAATGGGATGGCCATCCACCAAAAGGACACGAAATTTATATTGAAGATGTACTGGAGTGATCTGTAAATGCTCAATCATGGAGGAGCTAATAAATTTCCCGGTTGCTCCACAATCATTCAGAGCATCTGTGACAGTATTAACCACACAGGAAATTACAAAAAGTTCTTTAACTATATGTTCCCATCCTTCCAACCCCAACATAAGAGTTTTTCCTTCAATCAGCTCACTAATACCAATTGTTGTTTTACCCAAACCCATAGGCTCTGGAGCAGCCTTGGATTCAAACGGTCTAAAGGTTGGTCCTTTTGGGCTTCCTCTATCACCACATCAAGTGTGTTACCAATACTGTGGCTGACTAACTCATCCTTTATTTCAGAGCTTAATCCTCATTTAAACACCGGAATTAATACCATGTCTTCCCAACGTGCCTCTGTAACTAACATCATGAACTCCAAAGTATATTAACTTATGGGCTTTGAACTCTGACAACAAGCTAATAATCTGTTAGCTGCTACTTTTGAACAGAGAGGCATATCGAACATTTTCCGTAATTCAACATTTTACTCAATAAACAAAGCCAATGAAAAGCAGCACTGGTTGTTAGAGTTGTACATAACGGAAGTCCATTGAAGAGGTTTTTTTTTTTTTTTTTACCAAACAGAGATATCACAAACAAATTACATGTCCCATTGTCCAGATACATTATAGGTGTGGCTACAGAAACCATGTCACACTGATTTAGGAAACCCCAACATTCATTAGGATCTCCTGAAAAACAAATTGGATGCGGAATCTGAGGCCGATGATGGTGGCCGGATTCACCGAGGTATTAACCACAAGTGTTAACTGATTTGCGCCTGCAGTTCTCCTACTTGTTTTTCTAGACTTTTTGACCCCTCCTGCATAACTTAAGTTGAATACTCTCTCTCTCTCACAGCCACAGCAGTGCCCTGAAAATACACAGCATGTCAGGGTCACTCATATTGATTCAATCTTTTCTCCTGACTGGGCAGGAAAGCAGATAACTAATTTCTTGAGAAAACTGGGAAATTCAAGAGCAAAAGGCAAACAAAAGAAAATAAAAATAAACCAAAGCAACAGAAACCCAGACGAGAGGCAAAATTCGAACTCAAGTAACATGTAATAAGTTAAAAACCAGGCATGACATGAAAAGTAAGTCAAGTTGAACATAAGGATTTTACCCGCAGATCGGATGAGGCTCAGAGAAAAAGGTTGACATTTTATGTGGTTTGCTGATTAAGTCAAGGTCATGACCCCAAATACCCTGCCCCTAGAAACACGGAGTGTGACCCTAACAACAGTATACAATATGGCTTCTCTTAAAGGAAAAGGTTATAAAACATCAATATTCAGCCTAAATCATGACATTCAGTCTTATACAGGCTCCCACAGTCTCTTGTAGTATCTTGTGTTTATTCTTGTGATTTTCTTGATTTTTGAACCCGTACTCTGGTTTTTGACCATTCTTTGGAGTTTTTTTGTTTATAAAGATTCTACTTGGCCCTTTCTTTGCTATCGAGGGGCAATTTTTTCCCTTTGTTGTCGGCTTTTTTAGGTATTTTCGTGACTTTTGGTACTATGAAACTCTTCAGCTATTACCATGTAGTGTGGTCCATTGTAAAACAGGTGAAATAACTTTACTTGGGAAGCTAAAGCAAAGCTGTGAGATTTCTAATGGTTACTCTGCACAAATTTCATTGCTTGCCTTTCCTGGTGAGGTGTGTGGTTGCATTCTACTGAGGTGGAATTTCCAGGCCCCCCTATCTTCAGTAATTTTGCCAGAGAATCTCCAGCCAATCCAAGGCCATCTAAGTTCTATAAAACCAGCAAGTTTATGTAGTGATTTTTTTCATTATTCCCATTGGTAACCCTAAATTCAGATAGTGTCAGAAACAGAATCCCAAACCCCATTTCTTTTGAGAGATTTACTGTCTTTTAGAGATTCTGTTAATAAGCTATCGGAACAATTTTTCAAGGTTGAATCACAGAAAAATGAAATTAACGAGCCATGTTGTACTGTTTGGACCTGGCAGAATCTCCAGCTTACACTTTTCTGGCCCACATACAATCACAATGTGCCTTGCATTTTTAAAGAGTTAGTATTCTAAAATCATGGTGACTGCTGATGGATGAACCTGCTCCGTTCCTGACGGCATGTGACAGTGGAGTAAGACCTCATATTAGACATTCTATGCTTGAGTTACCGTATGATATTCTTGGCTACCTACTTTACCTCTTCTGAATCTTTTCAAATATTTCTGAAAAAAAAATTGAAGGAAAAGGATCAAAGAAATGCAAACTGGATAATTGGACTGTCATCTACCATCTGATAACAAACTGAATGCACGTAGCACAGTTTAAAGCTCGGTTGTATTAAGTTTGTAAGCCATGAAGATGGTACAGTATGTTGGGTGTGTTTGGTTTCCAAAATGTTCAGAACAACATGTGAAATTTTCACACAACTACATAAACAAATAAGGGAGCTGTCAGACAGTTCAGTGGTGCAGGAGTTAGCCCTGCTGAAATGAGCACGTTCTCCTTGTGCTGTCATGGGTTTCCATTAAGTATTCCAGTTTTCCTTGAACGTTCCAAAGGTGTGCACTTTAGGTTCACTAGTTACTCTACACTAGTCCTCTGGGAGTGTAGGGGTGAGTGTGTTTAGCTGGCATTTTGTCCAGGGTTTGTTCCTGTATGGCACCCAAAGCTGACGCCAAAGACAACTACTCCACATGACTACTCCACATGACCCTGAATTGGATAAGAAGTTAATGGTGGAAGATGTTATAAAACTATACTGTGGATGGACAATTTTCGTAAAGGTCACTAAAGTGGCATACATATATCATCTGCTGTATCTCTTTTAAATGTAAATATCCTAGAAACAACACAAGTCAACCATGAGGTGAAAACCTTGTATGCCTTTGCCTTTCATGCACACCTGGGTTCTTGGAGAAGCCATTCTGCATGCCTGTGAGTTTTTACTTTACTCAATTCTATAAAACGCCTGCTATAAAAGGGCAAATTGATTTTTATTTTTGTCACTCTCACTGTCTGCAATGTTCAATGTCAACTATCTTAGATTATGCAGCATCAATTTCACATTAAGGCAGAAAAAAAATCAATGAATGAAACTTTGATGTTTTATCACTTGTTGTTTGAGGTCTAAAGAAATTTAAGTACCTTTTTAAGTTAACTGTTCTCTGTACACACGTGACAATTGTACTGCTAATAATCAAACAATACAGAGTGTTTGTTTAGGAGGTCCAGATCTCTGAAAACATTTTCATCTCATTACAAACCTTTACTAATTACTTCTTGTACAAAAAAAACAATCCCAGAAAATGTATTATGTTTATAAATAAAAAGTATGACGCACCATTAACTCGAGTTCCACAGTAGGGTTTTCAGACTAACTAATTTGTTTTTTCTTACAACTCATTGGGAAAAACAATCAAATAATTAAGGATTAATGAGCATGTATGTGATTATTAAATGACAAATACTGAACATGCTGTAATTAGCACAAAATCCACTCATCCATTCTGTCTCTGAATCGCGGTTATGGTGAATTAGTGTGCCTTCTAGCCGTGTTTGGTGTGAGGCAGGATACGAGTTCTTCACAGGTCACACATGAGGAAGACAAAACGGGAAAAACATACAAATATGGAACACCAAGTTAACATTCACATATATCTTGAAATGCATTGTACACTAAAGCGGTTCATACACTGTATGATAAGAAGTCCATTTCAAGGTGCCTACCTTTCAAATGAATTTTCCAGATAAATAATGGTGTGTGCAATTCAAGACATCTCAAAATGAAATGCCTTCCTGAATTTCAATTTCACTGACATCTTGAATTGAACCCAAGATATTTAGAGCTGCACAGGAAGAATTTTTGAAGATGTCAGGAAATACACTTGAGGCACTTGAGTAAGTTCTTGTTTTTTTATTTCAAGATATCTCAAAATGTAATGAAGGTAGCTTCAAGTCATTTCAGGTATCTTCATGTTGACTTTGACGCCCGAGATATCTGAAGTACATTTCTGGGTAGCTCAACTTAAATTCCTGAGACCTTAAAATGGATATTTTCCTCTATGCGAGATAATTTAAAAAAAGACGTCTCAAAGTTAATTTCATGAGATCTCAAAATACAGTAACTCAAAACACATTTTGAGATTCCATAAATGAAACCACAAGTGCATTTGAAAAAAAAAAAACTGCTGTGAGGCAGTAATGACCTTCACTATCTTGTACATAAGGAACTCAGCAGCCCTGGTATCTTTCAGGTAAGGACGACAGAGGTTTCAAGGTACATTACTTGTACTCACTATTTATGTCACCAGAGACTGGTGACGTATTGTATGCTAATCAGCACATGCAAATAAGAATTTCATTGTACTCTGAGCATGTGACAATAATGACAACATAAACCTATACAATTTTACAAATGTATTTGAAATATATTGAAATACACTGTATTGCAGGAATCTTCAGTTGTACTGTACATTAACTTATTTGGAGATAATTTGAAATGAATTTATAAAGTGCGTTTTCAAAAATCTAAATGTTCATTTGGCTTGTCATATGGTATAGTGGCTTATCTGGCCATCAGAGTCATTGGAGATATAAGGTAGCAGCAATACTACCTACATTTTGTTTTTGAAATGCTAAATTATTTGAAAAAAGTAATAAATTGCATAATAAACATAAATTTCAAACCATATTGGCATCCATTACACACCTCTCAAGGGGACTATGTACTGTATTTAAAATAGAAATACAGGGTGGTCCAGATCTAATTATGCAGATCCAAATCGTCTGGATGACTTTGATTTATGCGGGGACGATTCCAGTTCGGCACAAAGACGATTCTTCATGTCGTCAGTTTGGACACTTCTCGATGGTCTGGGATTTTTCAGGTGGTTTTCTATATAATAAACTTAATTAGTTATAGCGTAATGAAAATTGCATAATTAGATCTGGACCACCCTATACATTGTGATTTGACAGTGTTCCACTAGATGGCACTATTTGCTCATGCCTCACAAAGCAGCTTGTGTCCTTATAAAATGTAAAACAGCAAAAGGTCTGAGTGGCCATGTGAACTGGGCCAGTGAAACATTAACATTCTAACAAAAAAAATCCTTTAATTTCAATTAAATTTTTTTATGAAACATTCATTCACTGCAAATTTCATCATAATGGTCTTTGCAGGGTGTAAATAATGCACACAGTAACAGAATGAATGATTAAATGTTACAAAATAATTAGTAGATAAGATCCAAAAACAACATAAGACAGAGACCTTAGGAAGAAAAGGCAAAAATTCTGGCATTCAGTTGGATTGACAGCAGAGTAAACTGAAAAGTCAGCACAATAAAGAGATTTAAAATAACAGTGCTCATAAATAATAGATAATGATAGATCTAAAAAGGCATGACAGAAAAATAAATACTTAGATTGACAAAGCCCTTAAGAGAAACCTTTGGAAAATACTTTACCAAATGCAGGCCGTAAAGCTAAATGAAAGGTTTATATTCACACAGCAGGCATTCACATGTGCTGCAATTTCAAAAATCCATCCATTTTCTGAACCCAGATTTCTGAGCCAAAGCCAAAATTGAAGGCATCAAGATGCAAGACGCAGTGGAAAACACAAAGATGTTCTCACCCACACTCTTCACTCACACACGCTGGGCCAGTTTAACATTGCCAGTTACGCTAATGTGCACATCTCAGGGATGTGGGAGGATAACAGGGCACTTGCAAAAAAAATAAATAACAAGCAAGAGAAAATGTGCAAAATCCACACAGATGGTGACCGAGTTGTGAACAGAACGCAGATCCCTGGAGTGGTGTGGCAGCACTATCAACCGGTGTGCCAAGCTACTGTAGCTGTGTTGATTTATAGATGATTAGATGAGAAGCAAAAATCATAGACCCAGCTGCATGGCAAAGGAGTGCACATGTCTGCGTCTGGACCAGAATCAGACTCTCCACAACATCATTTTGAGTCATCGCTCTTCATGTGCACAGATTAGCTGCTGCAATCTCACGGGAAATGGAAGCGTGACAAACGTCTTCAGTATGATGGGCAGGCAGGGTCTGGGCAGTGATGTAATTTAGATAACACAAATTAGTCTGCACCACACCTGGGATGTGGGAGTCAAGGTTTAGAATACTGCCAAGTGAAGATGTCATGGCCAGTCATAGAGAATGATGGGAGAAACTGAGATGACTGAAGATTCAGTAACGTGAGATGTCACTGAAGCAGGCTCCACGTGTGTCCACAGATGATGACCACCATTAGTAGAAGTTGACAAATCATATAACCCAGCAGACGCATGCACTTATTGAAAAGAAAATGGAAGAAGCACTGGGTCTTGAGGGGTACCATAAGGGGTGTAGAATGAAGAGGTGGGCACTTTTTAAATGCCTACAGTAGGTCCATTGTGGTGATGATGCCTCATGTTGTCTAGCACCCTGAGCTCACACAGTCTTATCTGGGTGGAGTACACAAATGTTCTCTTCACATCTACATGTGTTTTTTTCCAGTTACTCTGGTTTTGTTCACACACCCCAAAGTCAGACATATTAGGTTAACTAGTGATATATTAATTATAAACTGTGTGCACATGTTTGGGCCCTGTGATGGACTGGTGACCATCCAAAGTGATAGGCATTATCCCGTTTTGACCCTGTTTGAGGTGGTGGCGACACCCAAAGAGCTTTACTGACCTTCCACAGTAGCAGCACCAATCACAAAAGGCGTTCACATTTCTTTTCTAAGTCAATTTGTGTCTGCTAGAGACCTAGTGTCTGAATTTAGGGCTAAATACTTTTTGGAGCAGCAACAGGTATTTATTTTCATTTTTTTTATAAGGCTTATATACAGAGTTCCCCTCAGCACTTTTGCAGTCAACCGTGTCCCAGTGTGCAGCTTATAGCAGAATTCAAAATAGACCCTAACTGGCAGGGAATTCAGAAATTATACAATTATGTGATTTGATGCAGCAGCAATCAGTTTGACTTTAACTACAGCATGCTTCACATTGCCCAGATGCCATTAAAGCAGCCTTTTTTTCTATTCCCAAGTGTCAAGTTCTTCTTGTAATCTATAACCAGGTTGCATTGATCTCGAGTTTAATGAGACTCCCTATCGGGATTCCCAGCCTACTGTTATAAGATGAAGGATGGATTGGTTTCCAGAGCCTCATTTCCTGCTGTTACCTCTTCAGTTTAACATACCATGTCCCATACATCCCCACATTCCAGTTTGTTATAATTGAGCTTGTGTCTGCTATTAGTTTCATCTTCTTTCTTATGGCATATTCTACTTTTTCTTAAGGGCATCCTTTCTGCCTTCTTCCTTTTGCCCATTCTACCTGTCAAACTTTAATTTAATTGACCTTACATAAGAATTTGGTTGGTTTCTATCGTCAGGTATTTTAGGAAAAGTAAGCGTGTGTTCCATTGTCTTTCCAGCAAAAATACACGGGGATATTGTAAGAACACATGACACGAAAAGCCACATATCTCATGCAAAATTAATCAGGCGTGGACTGCTTCACATTGACACAAAGCTAATAGATTAGGTTTGTTAATTTTTAATTTGAGCAGCCATGTATCACTGCAATAAGAAGAAATGAAAAGTGCGGAAAATGAGGTGGGTAATGGAAAATAAGTGAGTGTACAGTCACCGATACAAATCTTAGAAATATTTTGATATAATGAATTAATTTAATTTACTCTAAAAAAAGCTAATTTTCACTTATACATCCAACACAGTTAGCGATTACAAATACATTACAGTTAAAAAGACAGCACACAGAAAAACTTGTTTTTTCCATTTAAAGATTGTGAAGTGAGGATTCAACTCTGCAGTGCTGAAAGCAAGGAAGGAATCAATGTGGATAGGACATCAGCCATTAAAAGGCGCACTAACAAACACAATCTGCCAGTCACAGATAATTTATAGTCCCCAGTGACCACAGTGCTCCAGCAGCCCTCAAAAGCCACTTACATTAGCATGTGCAGTACATAAAGGGCAAGATGTTAGGTTCATGAATCTCCCCATTGATGGGCAAGTAACACTACAAAAACTGCTAGTTTTCATCTTCATAGATCTAAGCAGTTTACCAAGTGAAAGAATAGAAGCCTAATTAGATCTTGAGGGCTTCATGGGCTTGCCTAGAAAACGTAGGGTGAAGCCACAGTGAGTAGAAGCCATCCATTTTATTCACACTCAGATTTTTGTCTGTGGTAGAGTTACTGATAAACCAGACAGTGATGGAGAACGTCAAACATTTTAAATGATGGATCTGTGAAGAAAACTCATTGCTTCCTGTATTATACTGTACTTCTTTAACTGTCCTGTAAATAATAGGTTTTGTTGAGCTTTCTTGACCATAATGAATGCTTTCACATCCACTGTTACTGATGCCAAGGAACTTGAAGTTCTCCTCCACCTTAACAACCAGGCTATGGATGGATAAGGCTGAGAGGGATATTTCTTTTACTTTAAAGCAGGGTGTTCTTTAACTTTTTAATCCGGGGACACAAATGAGAAAACTGATACTATGCAGGGGTATACAGTAAGAAGAAAGTTATCACTATAATGACATCAGAGCCATATATAGACAAATAACAATGGTCGTACTGTATAATAAAATAAAATAAGTATAAGCTTTTGTTACATTTTAAGCTTATTTCTCATGTGAATATTACTAAAAGCAAACATATTGTTTATAAAACGTATTCAAACCATGGAAGACATTTCTGAGATGTATCACTGCCAGTGTAAATGCTTAATGTATGCTGAGAGAAATACATTTTTCTTTATAACTGGTGTGGCTAGGGAATGTGATGATTTTTGAAGGAACAGTATGAACGGTCATTTCCAAATAAAAAGATCAAGTGGTCAAAAAATAACTAATCAATACCATTAATTTACCTTGTCTTAAATAACTTAATTGTTTTAAACAATATTTTTCAAATAAATTGCATTGTTCTTAATGAATTTGCACATTGTTCAGTATGTGCTGGTTTTCATTTAATAATTTAATAAACCGAGTACAAAAGATTGACTTGCACAGCAAAATTATTCCTAAAAACATAGTTCTGTTCGTAGTTTATACAGATGATAGGATGAGTCTTGATGAAGAATTTGTCGAAGTAAACCTTCTGAAAAGTTCAAAATGGTACCTGCTCTCATTGTACTGAATGTAGAGAGCTCTGCTCCACCACCTGTCTCACATTTTTGATATTTTTCGGTATTCTTCTACCTCTCCGTTATACTATCAGTAGATTGAAATTTATGAAACTACTTTAAAATAGTGTTAAGAGAAGGAATGTGTCCTCACAGAGTCATTTTAAGTTTAATATAAAATTTTCTTGGCATGTCTGTTACAGATTTGCATTTTATATAAACTATCATAGAACATGCGATGAGGCACTGAGCAGTTGTACATAACAACTGGAATTCGATTTAGCATACAACACTGCTACAGCACTATACTGTACAGTATATACCCCCACCATACTGATCCCTCTACAGAAACACCCCGGAAATCATCATACCCTGGCACCACACCAGTTCTTTTCGACATTTTTAAGTAGCTCCACAGTCTCTTCGCCTCACAGGCTCATCCATCATTCCTCTCTTTACTTTTCTTATACGCTTCTTTGCTGCCAGTTATTTCAGTGTGACTGTTTCATTATAATATTAATTATATTTTCATACCAAACAAACAAAAGCTCTCTGTGATGCCTCAACAGCTGAGCTTAAAGAACACGTCTAAGATTGCATACCACAATAAAAGTATGCTAGATACAGGGCGGTATATCACTTGCCATGGGACTCACGTTTGGATAAATTCAACTAATTTTACTACACAGTCATGTGATAACCCATCATAAACATGTCTCCAGCTCAATTTGGGTCACAGCCTTTAACTACCCATTCTTTTTTGAACTGATATTAATTTCAAAATTATTTAGGCTACGATATTTGACCAGTTTGGTTATCGTGTTCCTGTAAACAAACCTGACCATTCTTACAGAATCCTCATAAAAAATTTAGTTTCCACTACAGAAAAAAATGAAGAAGTGCTGATAAAATGCAGCCCTTCAGGGTACCCATACTTGTTGTGAGGGGCTTAGAGATGTTGTGTGTGTCAAATAAGAAAGAAAATCAGATAGTCAATAACACAAGGACTGTCTGATATCCACGTCCTTCAGTTTATTAAAAACTAGAGAGGAATGTTGTGTGAACAGCAGAGCCTTGGTCAATAAAGAGGTGCTAGGTGATTGCAGACATTTAAGAAAGCCTTGAAGCCCAGGGGCACCTTGTCCTTCACTGACCTATTGATCTAGGCACCAAGCGGTGCTTTCCCAAATGTTTTCAAGAATCAGGGACTTTTGAGAAACTCAGGAACTTTTGTAGCATTCCCACCATGGAAACTCAGACCATTTGTAGTTCCCGGTACTTTTTGAGCTCCTACTCCAGAGAATGTACTTTTCATTCAGCCAGGAAGTGTTGTGGGTGGTGCAGGCAATGAATTGTGCTGATAGTAGACAAGAAGCACTGGTGCCATCTAACAAATCTGTTAGAAGTTTTGACTTTGGTGAATTATTGGTGAAGATGGAGCAGAGCACTTTGCACGTCATCAGTCTTTATAGCCACCTCCTTGGTACACCACATCATGCAACACATCGAAGCAATAACTTCCCCCATGAAGTTACGATCACTTCACAGCAATAAGGTGCAGTGGTCCCCGCGAACTCCCAATTGCACCGCGCTTCACACTGCATCACTCTTCATAGCCACCTCCATGGTGTGCTGCACCAAGCACTTCATCAAATCAATAAATGAGGGGTGCTTGTGTCTCAGGGTGCCCCATGAACCTCACTTTGCACCGCATCACTCTTCTTTGCATGGCACATATTTCGCATAAAGGTTACATTTCCTGTTGTGCAGTGGGAATGCAATACACGAACGTGGCCAGGGACCACAAGTGGCCCAGGGCCTGTATGATACAGGAACTCACTAGTTCCTGAAAAGAAAGTTCCTGCTGTGGGAGATTCCTATTAAGTGCACATTGGAGAGGACACTAAATATAAATACAGTACATTCATTACGACAAATGTCAAAGTAATACTGAGGTTGGAATGTCTTTGGAATAACATTAAATTAGATTCTTACAGTATTTTGGAACTTTAGCCTGCTTAAGTGAAACATTAAAAATGTGGAAAAATAGGAGCAAGCTAATTTGCATAGGATTTCAGTGTTATTGTTAAAATCAGGTCAGGCCCAGATGTTTTCTTCCTGTTCTGAGTGCCGAGAGGCCGCATTCCATTCCATTATTATTCTGAATAAAAAGGGTTTGTGGAGACTTCCCACTGTGTAATGAAGTATGATTTCATTTTTTGTTCTTTCATTATTAGCTTTCTGGGCTTTCGAGACCCTCTATTTGGGGTTTTTGAAATTAAGAAATTAAATTATTTTGTATCATTTTCGCTGCCATTTTGGTTTTCATGGCCATCACTAATTTGGTTCCCGTTGGTAAGACACTGACAGCGCTAATGGGGTTGAATGGTGGTGCTTGTGACCGACGATAACATCGCAACAGGTTAAAAGGTTGTCCTTAGGCTCAGTTAACTATCTGAGTTTGCAGACCAAAAACCCCTTTTGGGCTCTTTGTTTTGTCTATTACTATTGTAATCTACTGGTATTTGTCCTTGCTTTCTGCATTTTTGACTTTGATTTTTGTCTCAAGATTTGGCTTCCTTATTAAATACTCTCAATCTTCCGGTTTTGACCCCTACTTTAGTTTTCATCTTACACCAGTCTCCTGATCTGTCTTGTCATTCATTTGGTATCTTGTATAGCACAACACACTGGTTATCTCAGTGATGTCTACTTTTGCATTGTTTTGTCTTTGCGTGCAGTAGGATTTATTTGGTTTGTTGGAAAGAAGAGTTTAGATCTAGTCAGTGATTATCAGAGGACCTTGCCAGATACTTCCTTTTTAATAGCCTCATTGTTTTTATTTTAATATTAAATCTGAATTTGTCATTTCTACTTATTGAGACTGATATGTGAGGGATACACACTATAGCACAATAATAAATACAAGACAGTACTTTGTCAGTCAACTCTGTAGTAACACAGGAAGTGTCTTTAAATGCTTTCCATTCTGCAGCATTAAGAGCGCCTCTTAATATCTCTACTATTCAGCTATCCACTGCCTTTTAGTTTTTTTTCCACTGACTTACAAGTTTTGCATCCTCTGTATTTACAGTATGTATAGATGAAGAAAACCACAATATGATCTGATTGACTGGAAAGACTTGATATTCACCTGATATGCCTCTGAGTCAGTGCAGTAACAATAGTATGGTATCTTCTTGTTCCTAGTGAGGACTACTATGTGCAATTTTTGATGAACATCATTCAATTCCCCTAAAACATGGCCAGATGGGTATGAATAGCCATGTTCAACAACTGCAATCTTCTCTGTAAGTTGCTGAACAAAAGCTGCATTCATTTCATTAACTCAGCAGACAGAAGGGTCTACAATTTAACATATATTGAAAACATTGTGAATTGGTGAGAAGCTGAAGTATCTAAATATGGAAAAAACTTGCAAACTAAGCATAGAACATGACTGGGCTGAGAGTTGAGATGACAGATGGCATCTACCCATCTGAATCTGAGTTCAGCTCTAGTCAGCTCTAAGTTGGTCCTGATGTGACAGTCTGTGCCTTGTGGTGGACTGGTACCCTTGTCTACAGTTGGTTATCACCCTGCACTCAATGCTACCCGGACTGGCATTGGCTCTGCACGAGCATGACGTGGACAAGCACATTGAACAAAGGATGGATGGATGTTGTATCACATAATGTCTTTGGAATGTGGCCTGGTTTTCCAGATGAAATGGTACACATGCATTGTATGAAATTATGTTGTTTGGGGCCCTTAAATGTGTCAGCAGATCAAAGTCCAACCCCGACTGAAATGGTAACTTAAATTCACAATGCTCTAACTTAATGAATACACTAGGTATCTCAAATGTAAAGGACTGCACCTGCAAATCAATCTGAGAAGGTAAAAGGCATACATAAAGCTGATTGATTAAGTAATTAACATATCCAGTGCACTGTGAATAATGAAAGATGAATTGCTTTCCATGCCGTTTTTGACAATGAAAGGTACTACTGCATATAATGGCCCTTGGTTCCTGCTTAGCACTCTATGCTGTTTTGATGGATACAGGGTGCAGCGACCATGGACTAGATTAAGAGGGATGATTGATGGATGGACGGATGGATGCTAAAAATTGGGCTCCCATTTCTTTTTCATTTCTCTTTATCTCAGTTGATTATTCAGTAAGCTTACGCCTTTCTTTCCATCTGTCTTTCCCCAGTGTGTTTATTTAAAGACAGGTTAAGCATTTTCTTTTCTCCATTCAGTCTGGCATCATGCTTTCTGCACTGATGGCTGGCGGTCTCTAAGTACTCTTTAAATGACATGGAAGCACACAAGCATGATCACACAAGCATGATATCCTACCTGTTTTCCCAGATCCTTTCTCAAGACCAGCTGCAGCCTTCAAGAAGTAAGAGACTGTAGGTTGATGTATTTTGAGTTCATATGTCCGGTCAGGCTGTCCAAAAAAAGAAAGGGAAAAAAAACATATCTTATTGTTGAATTGTTTTGAATGTTCTCTCCTGTGTTTCATTAAGAAAAATTTGATCACAAGAAATGAGGTTTAAAGCACACTATTTGTGAAGGTTAAACCTGAATTATTTCCAGGAATGCAGACACTTAAATTTCAATCAGCTCCCAATGACATAGCAGAAAGAAGTGTCATCTATAAAATATAGTAATGCAGCAGCCACAATTTATACCTAAACCTTTGTGACTTAAACATAAATTCCAATTATGGAAGCTACAAAACCTATAGTTTTTCAGTGAAGAAATTACAGTCATTACATTTACACGCAGAGCTCCAGACAAAATGACTACAGTTTGAGATATGTGGTTGCTTCATTTATCAGCATATTAGAACTTCTGTATTATTAGTAACATGAGTGATTTCAAATCTGCTTCAGCAGCTGACTGAAGCACAAAAGCATCATCAGTGACCACCACACATTCACTAAGACACAGAGGGCTGGAACATCTCCAGTCAGCCCGTCTCCTCGTTCAGCCATGGGTCATCGATTATGGTTAATTGAGAGCACAGGGATACACGCCACATAATGGGAACTGAAATAGTGTGGCATTCAGCAGCACTGTTCTGCTGCTGCAGTGGGATACTGAGTCTCCACAAATGGGAAGGCCCTGGTGAAAATTAGAAATTAGTCATTTTCAAAACCATGGTAACACGCATGACAATTTTAGAACCCAGGCATTCTGAAAGTGACGTCATTCAAACTCTGATTTATGGGTAGTTTCAGCTTGGTATGTCTTGCGCAATTTATTGTTTTAATTTCTGCTTGGTTTTTACCTAATAAGATTTGTCTTGATATCAGTGTTCATATTAACAACTCATAAGGGTGTATAGATATCCTCTATATAAACAGCAGAGCGCCTGATTTTAATTTGAGTTGCCTTTCACATTAACTAAAACTGAAACTTCAGCAAGGGTATGTAAACTTTTTTTTTTTACAGTGTCCAGTTTTTTTAATGTAATTTGAATTGCCTTTTAAAAGATTGGTGGTAAGTAACCTATAATATAATAATATCGACCCATGAAAATCCACAAGATGGAATAGAGAAAATGAGCCTTCACTCTGGATAAGTCTTAGTAAGCCTAAGACAGATGTGTAATATAAAAAGAAGAACGAATAAAGGTGAATGGATTGCAAAATAAGCCACATATCCAGACCATAGGAACAAAAATCCAGAAGCTTCTTCTCCCACCAGCACTGACAGGATCAGTACCTCCACGGTGGGGGGTAAAAAAAAAATGGGAATGCTGCCCAGTACGGGAAGAGCTGGGAATTGTGGGTTGGGGTTTGAGTCACTTGCTTTTGGTAGAGTGTGAGTCATGGCTCTCCATGCAAATCACACAACCAAGCTGACTAAGATAAATTAGGCAATTATTTAAGCAGTAAAATACTTCAGAGTTGCCCGCACACTAATAGATGCACCACAAGGATGAAAGATGAGTGATTTGTTCTCACTGTAAGAAAAGTAAGGTTATCTAAGCTTTGACAGTGGCCTGGAATGCATTACTGCAGCTCATGAATTGCACTGCTAGCTATGAAAAGAAATGCATGAAGCATTTTTCATTTCAAATGAGATCAAATACATTTTGACATATTGCCTTGTATAGAAATATACCATTACAGATTCTAAACTGTGAGCCATGCTGTAGTGGAGTATTCTGGCAAGTGAGAATTGATGTTTTTTTAAAATTTTGGAGTGGAATTTTGTCTCCACAAACCTAAAACTCTCCAGGCTCTTCTAGAATGCTGGGCTTGCCGCTCCTGCTGTGATCAGGTATGGCACATCACCTCTTCGAAGTATTTATTTTTTTCTGCATTCATTTATGCTGTTGTGGTTTCATTCAAAATAAAGACATGTTTTTTTTCTTTTGTTGCAAGTGGAAGAAATTCTTTTCAAAGGCATATGGTTTAAACAGATTAAGTGTGCTAGGGGTTACTAAAGTTATATATGTTAGGGGGCGGCTTCTGACCTCCGGCATGAAGCCCTTGATCTCTGAGAGCCCAGCCTCCCCTTTATCCCGTTCTGTGTTCTGACATACATGGATGACTTACAGGGGTATCCCACCACCATTTTACTATTTAACAAACTTGTAGTAGTAGTGCCAGTGATATTTTCATAATGAAAACGAGATCTAGAACTTAAAATATTGTTTTACAAGAACGAGAACTGAAATTAAGGCAGACAGAGAAACTAAAACTAAATAAAAATAAAAACTAGTGATATGTGAATGAACTGAAATGAGAACAAAAATTGAGTAACAACAAAAAAACAGCAATAGCATTTTTGTTCTATCTGGTTCAGTCATGCAGAGATGCTGTTTGTAGGTTGCCCTGAGCTTTCAGTTACGTTTCGCTGTTCACTATGCGGTGATCTTGTATCTTGGGCTTACTATAGTCACGTGGCGCAACTTCCGTAAAGGACTGTTGTTTTTTTGTTGAGCACATTTAATTTGGCAGATTGAAGCAGTAAGCATGTTTGTGTGTGACGATAGCGAGTTTTGCAGAGATGTTTGAGAGTAGAAAGCGAGAAAGTAACATCTGAAAATACTTTAATTACAGCACTAATAATAAAAGAAAATGTAGCATGTGAGAATAAGAAAAGAGTCTCGGAGTTTCAGTGCAGGACCAGCTGGATCAGTACTTAGTGGAAGTCCAGCACTTTTCTGGCACCATGACTGCACTTCATACAGTTACGAGCGATCAGAGGAGGCATGAAAAGTAAAAAAAACTAATAATCTATACTAATAAACGGCAAAGCCCTCCCTCCCTCACTCACTCACTCACTCACTCACTCCCACTCACTCACTCACTCACTCACTCACTAATTCTCCAACTTCCCGTGTAGGTAGAAGGCTGAAAGTTGGCAGGCTTATTCCTTACAGCTTCCTTACAAAAGTTGGGCAGGTTTCATTTCGAAATTCTACGCGTAATGGTCATAACTGGAAGCTGTTTTTCTCCATTTACTGTAATGGAGTTCAGATGGAGGGGCGGAGTTCGTATGACATCATCACGCCTCTCAAGTAATCACGCATTACGTAGAAAGCCAGGAAGAGCTACAAAACACGCTTTAGAAAACATGCATTATATAATTAAGAAGGCAGCGAAACAATTAGAAGCGAGCGAGTGACATATAAAACCATATTCAGCAGCTCACGTGAACTGACGCAGTGCGCAGACAAAAAGTAACACTTCCAAAGAGTGCTGAACAAAAACTGAATTACACTGCTACGCTCAAATAGATAAACCACACGCCGTGGCGCGATACTAAAGCATTCGACTGTAGCGCCCACGTCCGAGGTTCGATTCCCGAGAGGGGATGCACTAAGTATGTACGCGCGCTTCTCGATTTATTTTAACCTCGCATCCCCTTAGTTTGAGACGTATGGAAACGCATGCGGTTAACGCAGAAAGACAGATCACCTATTCACCTATTGAAGCTTCATGAATAATGAATACTTTATTCGCGATCAATGATTGTTTTGGTAAAGCCATACTCAGTGTATTCATTAGATGAACGGTAAAAAAGTAAGAGCGAGGGGACGGTAACTTACTGAAGCACACAAGCAAAACCACAATAGCACGCGGGCTCGATGTACTGACTTGCGCGATCACATTCCAAAAAATATTTCTTTTCAAGTTCTATTTAGTCCATATGAGTCAAACTCAAGGCCCACGGGCCACATCCGGCCCGGCGTGTAATTATATCCGGCCCGCGAGATCATTTTATATACTGTATTATTGTTATTAATGGCCCGGGTATATGAAGCGCTGGTAACACAATAAACTACAGATCCCATAATGCAGCGATTCAGCTGCCTTGCCGAATACTTAACACGTTAATCAAGTCTAGCTTATGATACTGTAAATTATTGCGAAGCTAGCCCACACGATGCCGAAGAGAAAAGTTGATTCTGAAAATAGAGCCTTTAAAAACCGATGGGAGGCCGAGTATATGTTTACTGACATTGCCGGTAAACCCGTGTGTCTCATTTGTGGAACGTGTGTACAAAAACTGGGGTCTCCTTCCCAGCAAAAGTCGAGCAGCCGGCGCGCTTCTGCCTTAAATCAAAGTGAGCACTTTTAATTTTTTTCATCCTCCCCCTGAGCTATAGCCCAGAAAATTGCAAACACGGGACCCCTTTTCTACACCACGGCAAAATAATATTAAGGCGATTCACACTTTCTTTTGCACGTATACGATTATAAAGTCCTCAGCTCGGATTATTAAGACACGCACACGAGTGAAGGACTGACAGTGCCATCACAGCCGATTAATGGCAGAGACGTCTCACCAGTCTACACAAGACCCACCGCGACTGTCCCCAAAAGGCGATCATAACGTCACCGAACACATCTCTCTATACTATATAAAAGAAAAATGCAACTTTCCTTTCTTTACACCTTTGTTCATTTTATCCCAAACCAAAGCCTTTCTCTCTTAACACTGCAGAGGACACAAAACAATTTTTCTTTAATTACTGGTAATACCGGTGAGTCACATTACCAGAGGCAGAAATTTGAACGTTCACATAGAAAATGTAATTTCTATAACACAGCCGTCATGTAGCGCCTTTCAAAAGGGATCAACTACCGAGAGATGATCCATATACATTTTAGCTGCTGTTAGTACAACTTACCTCTTCTGTTATACCGTCTTTTAAAATGTAGTTTACCCGCAACCACTCGAGTAGTGCTTAATGTACCTGTACTTCTTAAAACGTTAATGTTTTACTGTTTAATAACTAATAGACTATATTTTATTATTTTTCCCTTGCACTCAGTGACCAAAGCTATACACACACATATAGACACATACATATATATACACATATATATACCTGTGTGTATGTTTGTATGTATGTGTATATATATATATATATATATACACACACACCTATCTACATTTTATATATATATATATATATATATATATATATATACACACACACACACACACATATATATAATTTGTGTGTGTGTATGTATGTGTGTGTGTGTATGTATGATGTAGATAGAGATAGATATATATATATATATATATGTGTGTATATGTAGATATCTAATGTATATACATATGTATATATTTATATAGATATGAAGATATGAAGGCAGCAATCCAAGCTGTGAAAAAACAGTAAAAAGGAGGCGTGTCAGATGTCGTGGTACATTTTCTAATGCAGCTAGACGAAAACAACTTTGTGACGCTGCCGCCAAATACACAAAACAATTACTTTCACAATCATGTTACATTATTTTTCAAATGTTTCCTTTTCTTTTTCATAACTTCTTTAACAAACGACATCGCTGCGAAGTGCAGTTATTTTGATATATATATATATATCACAGCGACACTCATAACAGTGACAAAACAATTACATTGACAATCATGTTACGTTATTTTCAAAATGTTTCCTTTTGTTTCTCTTTCCTTCTTTAACACACTACTTCTCTGCTGCCAAGCACAGTTATTTTGCTATATATATATAGATATAGATATAGATATAGATATATATATATATACTGTATATATATAGATATAGATATAGAGATATAGATATATATAGATATGGGAACAACACTCATATCAATGACAAAACAATTACATTAACAATCATGTTACGTTATTTTTTACATTTTTCCTTTTCTTTTTCATACCTTCTTTAACACACTACTTCTCCGCTGCGAAGCGCGGGTATTCTGCTAGTCATAACATAAAATAAATTTGCCCACTGGTCTGTACTCTAAATTTGTTTTCTGTATGACTCCAATAATTTGGATCATTTTTATAGTCAAAATTGCTATATTTGTGCATTTCCTGATCAAATACAGGGGAGAAACACAAGGTGAGGCAGCGACGAGCCGAGCCTCACCTTGGACTATGCTGTCCCTCACACACTGGGTTAATGCATGCAATTGGCACGTGCCTGTTGCTGTATCTCTGTATGTTGCCAATATAATGTTTGCAGACACATTTATTATACACCATGACTTTGCACAGTCTGGCTAATATCTTTAACTAGCAAAATACCCGCGCTTCGCAGCGGAGAAGTAGTGTGTTAAAGAAGTTATGAAAAAGAAAAGGAAAAATTTTAAAAATAACATAACATGATTGTCAATATAATTGTTTTGTGACTGTTATGAGTGTTGCTGTCATCAAGGATTTGATTATCATTATTTCTTTCAATCAGGTTCACATTTGGAGGATGTGTTGTGTTCAAGTTACATTCCGTGTTTGTCAACCGTTGTAAAGATAACAGGTTTCATTCATCTAAGTGTTCACTACCCAAATCGGTACTCATGAATCTAAGATGTTTAACAGGCATTCCCGGTATTAAGATGTGGATTTGCCTGCGAATATTTAGCGGCAGCGTGTCTATGAACGTAATTTAAACTTAAGCTTTACACCTTGCTTTCCTATTGATATGTCTACAAAGGCTTGTTCAGCGTCAGAGGGTTGTTCCTTTCCTACCGCATCAATAAACAGCTCGTCTTCCTCTTTATCTGAGACATCACACACTGCATGCACGGGTTTACCTTTCCCAGTCCTGCAAACTTTAGCGAAGTGGTTAAATTTACCACATTTTTTACACTGTCTTCCTTTAGCTGGACATTGACTTTTTCCACTGTGTGCTTTGTTTCCACAGTAGCTGCACTTATGAATATGCTTGTATGCGCCATACGCTTCATATTCTTTTGCTGCCGTCTCAATTGTGTAATGTGTTTTTTGCTCAGTGCTCTTTGGAGCCCTTGCTTGTTGTCTGCGTACTGCGTTCACAGTCAGTTAACGTGAGCCGCTCGGAGTACATGCATCGAAGGTTCTCAGCTGTGCTTGTGCTATCTCGTGCGATCTTGCGATGTCCACAGCTTTATTTAATGTTAGCTCAGACTTAAAAGTTTCTCTCGCACTTTTGCTGAGTTTGTGCCAAACACTATTCTATCCCTGACCATCTCATCTTCATTTGCATAAGCACACTCCTTCACCAGCAATTTTAACTCCTGGCAGCGCGTCTATTGGATTGCTGCTGACGGACGGCCTTATATGGGCAGGCACTCAATTACGTGGGAGGCGTGGTGATGGGGGATGCAACTCCGCCTCACACAGCGACCGAGCTGCAGGCTATGGCCGTATATATGTACGTAAGTAGGATTCAGTTATGACCGTTACGCGTAGAATTTCGAAATGAAACCTGCTTTATCTTTTGTAAGTAAGCTGTAAGGAATGAGCCTGCCAAATCTCAGCCTTCTACCTACACGGGAAGTTGGAGAGTTAGTGATGAGTCAGTCAGTCAGTCAGTGAGGGTTTTGCCTTTTATTAGTACAGATGAATGTGTGTGACATATTTAGTCTTACTGATTAGACATAAAACCGCAGGGAAAAGGCACAAGGTGAGACAGTACCGTGCCGCACTGAAGGGGGCGCATGTGAGTCCAACAGGTGCTCGTTGCAGCTGTTCTTCTACGCAGAGGCTCTGGGTGCCAATAAGTTAGCGACATCAGAAAGTCAAGTGCACTGCAGCGGTCCGTTTATTTTTATTTTTTTGTTCCGACTGACTGCCAAAATGGATGATTAAGACTTTTAAAACTAAAGGAAAATAAGGAATACTTTTACAAGAAAGTGACAAAGATTTTCGTGGAGAAGGATAGGCGCATGGACTTCATTTACAAATAAAGGTAAGACCATAAACGGTTTTCAATTTTATAAAAAACGGGATCAGACTAAGAAAAAAAAATCCAATATTTAAAAACTACATTTTGACCTTAAATAAAATATTCGTTTGTTTTTCATGTTATCCTTTTGTTAAACAGTCTGTACTAAAATGGATTAAAGCATCAAAATTAAAAGCTTTTAAAAACAACTGAATATTTCAATTAAGGTCAAAACTGAGATCTGTTTTTTTTTGTACACCACTCTATACTTTCATTTGAATTGAATGAGTATGAATTGTGGTACTGCAACGGCAAATTTAGAACACATGGAGGGTACAGAGCAAATGTGCTCTCTCCGCTATAAATGTAATGTTCTTTCTAAATATGCTCCTTACCTATGTGTGTGTAAAGAATGCTGATGAGATATGAAACATGACCAGTAGTCAATGTGCATGTTGCCAACTGAATAGTGAATTAGCTACTCTTTTGGGTTCATATATTTGTCAGTGCCTCACCAGCTTCAGTACTGGCAGCAGAAATTGTCAACATACAGTCTTGCTGGCACCAGTGGCTGAGGACCTTGTCTGTGTACCTGCATTACAGGTGTTCGTCAAGCTAATGTTTTCACTGTGTGGTTATCTGTGCAACGGATGTCACTGCAACATGAACAAATCTCTCGAAATGCGTGCTTGTTTAAAGCTTAACAGCAACATGCTTGTACAGACTGGTTTCTTGGGTTGAAACATTTGATCTTGCTGACTGTACTCATTAGGCCACTGAATCTATTTGATCATTGATAGTTAAGCTGTGTTTAACGGCATTATGAACTGCGAGTGTATTTTGTTGACTGAAACATAACTTGCATTGAAATATGTGTAGGCTAGCATTTGTGGTCTTGCAACAGAAAAAAAAAACTAGAATTGTACTAATATTATGTAAAAAAATCTAGAACTAAACAAAATAAAAACTAAAATTTAAACACAGAGCTAAATAAAAATAAAAAATAATTTTATAAAATAAAATAAAAGCTAAAACTACAACTAATATCAGAACTGAAATATCACTGATAGTGGCCTCATCACAGTGCCACTAATAAGTGCTAATGGTAGGACAAAACAACTTTGAAGTCAAAAACCTAAACTAGCCTTTACATTGAAGTTCAGAATCTGGATACTTTAAAACAATGCATACAGTTTTTTTTTTTTAACGAAATGTGCAGCCATCACATCTAATGAAAAATTAAAACGTTACATAAGGTACACACACTAGACTGCAGAAAGCCAGCATGAGAAGGGGCGCTCCAGGTCCTCTCAAGTCTAAATACACGTACATAAAGAATAAATGAAGACACTGATATAAAATTACTAAAAGAGTGTCACACACAAGCACATGGGGGGCAGTCAATGGGCTTGGCTGTTCACGGTATGCCGGATAAGGGGTTAACGGGATGCACTAATGCCTTTTCTCCTTCCCCCTCCAAAGCCTCTGAACAGAAGCCTGCCTAACTGCACCTCCACTACCAGAACCTACCCTACCACTGACCTCACTTCCGGTTTCAACCTGTTGGACACACCCCTTCCTCCTCAGCAGCTATAAAAGCAGCCACTTTTCCCTCACTCCTGTCTTGGACACAGTCTGAAGTGACTACTCGGCTGCTTTTGACTTATTGCCTTATTGTTTTCCCTTAGGATTTTGAATATGCTTTTTTGCATCTTTTTTTCCTTCTACAAGAGCCAAATAGTAGCCCTTTCATATACAACAATCTAACAATGAATCATTTTTCCAGAAAAAGAAATTGTATCTTGCAGTAATCATCCATCCATCCATTTTCCAACCCGTTGAATCCAAACACAGGGTCACGGGAGTCTGCTAGAGCCAATCCCAGCCAACACAGGGCGCAAGGCAGGAACCAATCCCGGGCAGGGCGCCAACCCACCGCAGGACACACACACCCACAGCACAAGCACACACTAGGGACAATTTAGAATCACCAATCCACCTAACCTGCATGTCTTTGGACTGTGGGAGGAAACCCACACAGACACGGGGAGAACATGCAAACTCCACGCAGGGAGGACCCGGGAAGCGAAGGTCTCCTAACTGCGAGGCAGCAGCGCTACCACTGCGCCACCGTGCCGCCCTTTGCAGTAATCATTTATACTATAAATACAATAACAATGGAATGGTAAAGAAAATTAGAAACAAAAAATTGTTAGCAAAAATTAACTATATTATGTCATCAGAGGTGGGTAAAGTAGCCAAAAATTGTACTCAAGTAAGAGTAGCGTTACTTCAAAATAATATCACTCAAGTAGAAGTAAAAAGTAGTCATCCAAAAAATTACTCAAGTAAAAGTAAAAAAGTATTTGGTGAAAAAACTACTCAAGTACCGAGTAACTGTTTGATCATAATAAATTATTTATTTTTTAGAAATGTAATAAGACAAACAAAAATATAAAATATTGTGCAAATGCTGCTATTTCCAAATTGCAAAATAAAAAAATGAGTAAAAATAAATAACATCTTTACCAAATAAAGATGCACAAATAACACAAAGTTCCAAATCTCAGTTTTTCACAACCAAGCTTTTGAAGCCAATACCTACAGTAGGTAACATGTATGTTTGAACAGTGCTAATTACTTACAGTGACAAGATATACTGTACACTGACAGTATAATACTGCATATGCACTTGCCCTTCAAATAGCACAGCTGATAGAAAATAACATTAGAACAAGGCAGCTTGTGCACGTACAAGAAGTCTCACTTTACCTTGACTGTCTGTGCATGTTTGGTTAAAACATGCTTGTTCTTCACTCAGTGAAGTGATGTTTAAGCTTCAGCAGGAGTTGGCTCTCAAGGTTCCTGCAGTGAAGCTGTGACCGTTTAGCAGTGAACAGGAGCCCCGCATGACAAAAAAAGTCTCTCACAGGCTGCAGACGCAGGAAGTTTGTGTATGGTCATGTGACTGCATGGCTACGTCTGATTAGTGAAATGGAGTCATGTAATTATTGTTGCTACGTCTGTTTGGTGAAACGGAGTCATGTGATTATTGTTGCTAGGTCTGATTGGTGAAAAAGTCATTCAGTAGATCCACTGGCGACTTCTCTCCAACTAAAATATAGTGTATATAAATGTGTAAATGAAAAAAAATAACGAGTCGAGTGTTGCCCAATGTAGCAGAGTAAGAGTAGCGTTTCTTCTTCACAAATGTACTCAAGTAAAAGTAAAAAGTATGGTGCAGTAAAACTACTTGTAGAAGTACAATTTTTTTTAAAAAGTTACTCAAGTAAATGTAACGGAGTAAATGTAACTCGCTACTACCCACCTCTGTATGTCTTAGACAGTAAGTTACATGCATCCTCCCAGTTAACCTGCTTAATCCAACCTGAATGGGACGCCACCCAATCTCATGGCACACTCATTCCTGGCCAATTTAAATTTGCTAATATATCTAACAGGACATTTTCACAAAGTGGAAAGAATTCTTGCCGAACCAGAGATAAACGACACAGACATGGCAAGAACGTGTAGAAACTACATGACGAGAGTGTGAGCCTGAACTGGCGCCTTGTGGCAGCAGCACTAATGCTCCATGGTGTTGCCTAAATTTTACATCTGAGTAAATCAATGACATTTGCTGTAAATTCTAAAGAATATATCGGAAGATGACTGTTGCAATAAGTTGTATAATACTCAAGCTGCAACTTAAAAGGGTTAACAATTACCACGTGAAGGTTTTTAAAAAAGGTACCATTGAAAAATTATTTAAAAACTACATTTCCTTTGATTTTTTTTGTCCGACACCTTTATTCAAGGCTACTTTTGAAATAGAATCGTTCACATCCTTTAGTTTTTCCATTGGAGTGCAGTAAGGTGAAGTGACCTGATTGTGGCCACACAGTGTCATTAACAGGATTTGGACCCACAGACCTAAAATAAGAGCTTGAATAAAGTCCAGTACTTATGAGGAATAAAGATGGTGGTTAGGTTTTTTTTTTTGTTTTTAATTAAAATGAACTTTTTTTAAGAACATATGTAATTCCTATAAAAAATAAGTGTTGCCTGAACAGGTTCTCTAATCCAGAAATTAAAAAATTAATTTCAGAAAATGAATAAGTTAAACTGGATAACATTATTAGATGATAAAGAGTTCTCTACAAGTATATGTAAAAACCCTTAGTGACTGAGATCAGCAATGACTGGTCACTACAAAATGAAATGCACCCATGCGAATGTGTGGGCCCTTCTGCAGACTTATGCCCTGTCAAGGACTCTTTCCCTGCATTGTGCCCTGTGCTGTCAGGATTGGCTCCAGGTACTTATAACCCTGAGACTGAGTAAGCTGCATTATTGTATGTCATCCACCATAACTGTGTATTGTATTGTATTGTATTGACCCCCTTCTTTTTGACACCCACTGCACGCCCAACCTACCTGGAAAGGGGTCTCTTTTTGAACTGCCTTTCTCAATGTTTCATCCATTTTCTTTCCTACAAGGTTTTTTTTGGGAATTTTTCTTTGTCTTCTTAGAGAGTCAAGGCTAGGGGGCTGTCAAGAGGCAGGGCCTGTTAAAGCCCATTGCGGCACTTCTTGTGTGATTTTGGGCTATACAAAAATAAATTGTATTGAATTGTATTGTATTGTATAATTTCTGACCACTACCATTTCACAGCTTCTCTTGTTTTTTGCTCCAATGCTTTATTTCATGGCGTTCTAAGTCCATCCATCATCTGTTTTCTAATTTCGTTATTCAGTTAAGGAGGAATCCACTTCCTATCCTAGCAGCACTGGACACCAGTCCACCACCTGGCACACAAACACACTCACTTATTTTTGGCTAATTTAGAGTCACCTTCTCAGTTTTGGGATGAGGCTGGAAAACTTATATAAAGTGCCAATTTCATACAGGCAGTGACAGTACCTGAACCCAGAACCGTGTAGCAATGCAGCTGTAGTGTTAACCACTCCATTATGCACCCCATGAAAAATACTTTTTAGAAAATCAGGGTTTTTTGAATGGAAGTGCTTGTTCATGTTCATGTAAGTAATAAGACTCTCAAACAGTGGAAGGTGGTTTTAAAATAAGAGGAGATGCACAGTAAGAGAGATGGTGCTCAAATAAGGCCGAAGACACCTGGTATAAGGACTTGTCAGTTTTCAGTGAGTGTTTAGGTAGAGTGCCCATAATAATGCCAAAACAAATGACAAATTGTGTACTTGTGGTTTCCTTGGCTGCCTGCAGCTCAGGAACATTAATGATGCCATCTCTGAGAACATCTTCCCTTCAAGTGGTCTCCTTTGCCGACATAAACACCTGCCACACAGCAGCAGGACAGACTCTACAGCAACCCCTAGGACAGAATCTGTGTGGTGTACCCATAACAAAATGGTCTAACAGTAAGGGCAAATATGCAAGTGCACAATTACTAAAATTAATACCAAAGAACTGTTGAGTGAATTTAAATGTTGGAGTCAAAAACTATATTTTTACTGGGATGAGTGGCTTGTGTGAGGGATTTATATAAACATTTCAAACCATCACTTGAATCAGAAGAGGCAGAGCAGTGCACCTTTACTTTACAATGATCAACGCTTCCATTCAGCCGTGCCAGAGGTAGATGAAGGTGTTACACTTTTTAGAAATTAGTTATTAAAAGAAAAAGTTTTCCTAAAATGAGTCAAGGCCAAGCATAAGCGTTTTTTGCTAAAGCCCTCTGTGTATAAAATGTAACACATGAAATGCGGACAAGAAGGTACCTTAGGGATGATCCTAATTGGCAAAGGGATTCCTTCTTTGATGTCCTTGGTCCTCTCATTGAAATCTTTGCAGAACTGACCTATGGAAATTCCTCTCTGAAAAGTAAGTGAAAAATAAGTTAGTCTTTTTGGCAAAATGCACATTTTAGGTGTTCCTTAAAATGGAGAAAAAAAACTGTAAGATACACACTAATAAATAAACTGTATTTAACAATTTCCATGACAGACAGATGATGGCTGATGGTTTAACCGTAGTACTGATTCCAAAACATCAACTGATTTTTATAAATGGAATTAGCTGCCCTCCGGCTCTCAATTTGCCCTCAGATTTGAATTCAATTTTATGATGATAACACAC
This sequence comes from Polypterus bichir lapradei, assembly GCA_026402145.1. Lineage (NCBI taxonomy): Eukaryota > Metazoa > Chordata > Cladistia > Polypteriformes > Polypteridae > Polypterus > Polypterus bichir. The sequence goes on along the minus strand of JANRMT010062796.1, from coordinate 29,558,165 downwards.
ACTTCAGGATATGCCTGAATAATAATGTTTTTCTGCATCAGCCTTTTCTGTTTTTTGTTAAAACATGTGCTGTATAAAGCAGAAAATTTAGCAATGGCCTACAGCTGAAATGAAAATTCAGTGGTTGAACACAGCACTGTGTAAGTGCTGATACAAAGATAAAAGTAGTGCGAGTGTTAGTTTCTGTGTCTGGGAAAAAATGCAGCTGCTCTGTATGATGTACACATATTGAAAATTCATCACATTGTATTTGGTGCAACAGTTACCTTTGCCCCTTTAAAGTGCCTAAATCTCCTTCCCTGTTGGAATGTATTATATGCAGCTCTTACATTTACTATGGGGGCTGTAGTTTCTGAAGCCTAAAGATCACCAGCAAATCTCAAACATGCAATCCAGTAAGTGAGGCCTATAATTGAGTAGCCTCCCATTTGTGACTTGTTCTGACCTTTCACTCAAACACATAAAACACAGCCCTGTAATAAATAAGCAGGTTCAGAAACCAAGCGAATCACTTATGTATGGGGATGCTTTAACTGTTTTACCTGACAGATTTGAGGTATATGACTGAGGCCCAAAAAACTTGCCAAGCTGGACAGGAGTGAAGTGTATTCTGAGAAAGCTAAAAGGCAAGGTGGGACCTTGGAATGTTTTGTATAGCCAGTCTGCTTGCAGCTTAGTGCAGCACGAGAATCGGGCTTGAGCTGGTGCGATAACTTTCCTGTATTTTGACAAACTATAAAAAGCGACACCTTCTTTGCCAGATGTGTATGCGCTTAATTAGGGTGAGAAGGGGGGGGCAACAAGACTGGCTACTTTTCATTAGAACCTTTTAAAAAAAGAGTTCAGTTAACAGTTCAGCTGGTGCATTGTGGTAAGAATGGAGTGTTTTGTTGCCTATTTGACACTTTGAGAGGAGCCACGGACATTTAAATCGAGTTTGCGATCTGCTTAACTGCTGGACACTTTCCAAGGAGCTCTGTCTCTGGCATGAAACCTTTCTTTTCACTTTTTGATTAAGCATATCTAACCTTGAACTGAGGAACTAGACCATAAAGGAACTGTTATCTCGGACTGAATGAACACACCCAGGTTGTAAAATGCTATAATAGTCAATGTATGTGTGTGTGTGTGTGTGTGTGTGTGTGTGTGTATATGTATGTTCCAGCATCACTTCCGAACAGCTGGAGAGATTTACATGAAACTTGGTACACATGTTTCTCATTAGTCAACAAAAAATACTGTAGGGTGAAATCAACCCTAACCCACCCCCTGCTGGGTAAGGTTGGGGTCGATCTTGCAGTCTTGTATGCATGTTATCATCCAGATGACACTCGGGACGACCACCACAGGGTGAACTGGAGGTGACTGCCAGCATTCTTTATGTTTGAGCAGCACCGCGCCCCTGTTGCTTTTGAAATTAAATAGAGTTGGCCGGTTCTGATAATATACATACAAGACCGCAAGACAGGCACATTAGTGAATCTTCATTGTTTGCTAATTTATTTTTATTTTTAAAGTTGTGTTTTTTTTTTTAATTATATTTTTCTCAAACAATTAAAAAAAAATACTATTTTCAGCTATGTTAGCTAGTTGCTTATATTTGCTGCTATTGGTTATTATATAAATAAACATAATTTTAAAAGGTTAAACTTAATGTCTCTGTCTGATTATTAGCTACTAGAGTAACTGACTGCTGATTGATTATTCCTTGTCTGGCTGCAGTCCCTTAACGGCACAAAACACGCTTTATGAAATCCTGTATTGTAAGTAAAAACAGTGGAAATGTAAGACAGTCCCAGTCCGTGACCAGAGCGCCATTATGCGGGGTACAATACGGGCAGAGAGACAAATAAAAGGAAGCAGACAACAGTATTTGGTTTAGGTTCCTTCCTATCTCCCATTAATAAAAGAACCTCAGAGGTTACATCGGTACATTTTATGTTAAAGACATACCATAGGTGATCTGTTAAAATGCTAAAACAATTTGTATTTATAATATGTATCTATTTAAATTCAATAAGGTAAATGTCATTGTCATTAATGCCAGAATACAATTAGAAATTCATATCATAGCAAACACAACAAGATAGATTAGTTATTAATAATAATAATAATACATTTTATATATAGTATTAACATACAGTGTTTGGGGGCTTTGTAACTAAACAGAATATTCCTCAGCCATCGCCATCAGCATTCACTCCTGTGCAAGCGCATGAAAAGCAAGCACATCAATTCATTCAAAGGTTTCTACAGCAGTAACGTTTATTTATCTCACGATCGGCCTTCCTCTTACAGCACAGCCAATCAGGCCTTTATGTGGCTTATTTGTTGCTATTGTTATCTTGTGTAAATAATTATTCTGATTTGCAAATCACTGTGAGATCACCAATTTGGTTGCAAAATGTTCAAAGCAAAATGTACATTTCCATAAAAAGAACTGAAGAAATGGTTTCACATCATTTCACATAAGAATTTTGCATGAGCAGATTATTTTAAAGATTACATTTTACATTAGGAGGAGGAAAATTGTTTTAATGCAAATGTTGGTATGTGGGCTTTACAATGAATGATGTTAAGAAGGTTTAATACAGAAGTGTTAATGATTGCTAACAATGACAATTTGGTGTGTTCAATTTTTTTTTTAAACATACTGTATATAACAACTGCATACATAATTAATCACTAATTATGCAGCCTTTGAATGGTAAACACTTCACGTAATTAGTACAAGCCTAGTACAACACATTTTTATATTATAAAAATGTATTCATGTATAGTTAAACATGGGCAGCTTATGTGATTTTTCTGTGAAGAGCACAGTGAGCCAGTGGTGGGATTTCAACGAGCCAACCTGCAGGACTTGGCTTCATGTTATCATATATTGCATGTCACCTTCACATAGGAGTTGCCAACAAACAGAAGCCAGCATCACATTACATAATGTCAGACTTGATGACTTTCCAGCATAATTTCACATTTCTAAAATATTACATACACGTGGCAATAATGTGCTGCCTGGTTGTTGTGCCATTGCTGTACAAATGCTTTACAGGTCCAGCGTGTTCAGCTGCAAGCTCAGACCCTTTCTTTTTTTTTCCATTCTGTCATGTTATGTAAAACACTATACAATAAACAATTCCAAGAGCTAAACTTAAAAGAAGTGGTGAGGCGGCCTTCTGCTGTCATGCACCTAAAATCTGGAATAGCCTGCCAATAGGAATTTGCCAGGCTGATACGGTGGTGCACTTTAAAAAACTGCTTAAAACACATTACTTTAACATGGCTTCCTCATAACTTCATTTTAATTTAATCCTGATGCTCTGCATATTCAATTAATTATCATTACTATTCATGGTGGCTCCAAAATCTGTACTAACCCCTACTCTCTCTTCTGTTCTTTTTCCGGTTTTCTGTGGTGGTGACCTGCGCCACCACCACCTAATCAAAGCACCGTGATGTCCCTACATTGATGGATTAAAGGCCAGAAGTCCACGTGACCGTCATCATCAAGTCCTTCCATGAGAACCCTGAATACAATGAGGACTGATCATTTATGTTAGGTAGAATGCCTAGAGGGGGCTGGGCGGTCTCATGGTCTGGAACCCCTGCAGATTTTATTTTTTCTCCAGCTGTCTGGAATTTTTTTTTTTTGTTTTTTCTGTCCTCCCTGGCCATCGGACCTTACTTTTATTCTATGTTAATTAGTGTTCTCTGAGTTTAATTCTTACTTTGTCTTTTTTCTCTTTCTTCATCATGTAAAGCATTTTGAGCTACATTATTTGTATGAAAATGTGCTATATAAATAAATGCTGTTGTTGTTGTTATACTGCTCATGAGGTCAAAACATCCACACTCCTTTTTCCTTGAGGCTGCATCATATCATATGCATTGAGCTTCTGGCTAAATGCTCATTGGCTCTCCACTCTAATTGCTTTATATATATTGTACTTCAAACTGAGCGTTCATTGGTTCTCAAATCTCACACACACACGGCCCGCCACTACAACTTCTGGCAAAGTTTAATTCTGTCAGAGCGAGCTGCAGACTGTTTGGACTAAGTTGTTGGGTATTGCAGTCTGCACCGTGGCCACCTTAGATTAGCTAAGATTATTTTAACTGAAAATGCTGGAAACATTGTGTAAGGTGACATGACCTTTAAACCTGAAAACTGAGGATGAGAGGGTGCAGTTGACAGAGCGGCCAGTCAGTACAGGACAAACGTTTGCCTTTATCTAATCCACTGAAATATCTGGACCATATTTTGTCACATTTCTGTGCAGCTTTGCACTTTCCATTTGAATATGTGTAAAGCACACATGCTGAAAAGTGGACGTTCTCCACCTGCTGTCTTGCCAGGTTTGTTCACAAAGACAGAAGTGGGCACCCCCTCACTATAGCTAAGAATCATTCTGAATCAGACAGAAATGTTTGTGACTGAAATCTGTACTGCCTTTTACCAGGGCTATCAGTCTCAGACCCTGAGGGGCTGCTAACAGAACCTACTTTTGGTCTTAATTTTTGTACAATTCTTCATTAAAATTCTGAATCCTTAATTGCTTCTTTTATTTCTAAATGACTGCATTCAGAATCTTTGATTCTTTCTTTCTTAAATGGCTGCCAATAAACAGTAAGATGCAAACAATAAGTCCAGGATAATCAGTTAACAAGCAAACTGTGCATATTTATCATAACACACCTGTTTAAATAAAATATTCTAAAGAAATGAGTGAAAAGGGAAATGATTAAACATCTGCTCCAATTTACAAAACATTTTCATGATGCTCACTGAAAATAAAAATAAGCATTATTAGAAATGTCTGATGTAACAGAATGAGAGTATCAACAAGCCATGTAAATAAAAATTACAGTGAATTTCATTAACATTAAAAATTCTCCACTAATAAAAAATCTGGTTGGTATGAAAATGTGTAACTGAAATAGCCCTACATAAATGGAGTTTGATGGCCATGACTTATGAAACGATTTGACTTCATTATCTGACCTTTTCTGCTTTCCCACCTTCTCAGGTCTATGAAGACTTGGGTGATGTAGCTTCATGTCTATTCACCCCTACAGGCTGTAAGGCTCACCGGTTTAACATGGCTAATGTCATAGCATTGGGTGAAAAGTGTCATGGAGGTAAGGCTCACAGGATGGATGAAATCTGACGAGAAAAGCTGAAAGCTCTGAATGCTACTGGGTTGACTTGGTGAAGACGTATCTTGGGGACAGTGCCTTGGGATTGGCAGAGGTGACTGTGAGAGCTCACTTTACAAATGAAAGTAACTGTCAGTATATTGATATTCCTCAGCTTCTCTGTAAAAAAATATTCACTAAAGTAATATCATGGAGACTGTAGCCTCTGGTGAAACCACAAATCCAGAAAACTTATAAAAGTTTCAGTCCGGCCCTTTACAGACAGCGGGATTGTTGGAGTTGGCTTGTTCTTTCTAAACATGCTTTGTAAACTTAGAAAAGGTTTGTAATTGTTTGCTCTTTGTGGAATGTGCTACTGGTGTTTTCTGGAGCATGTGCTGTGTGTCATTGGGACCTTGTATTTGTAGAATGACTTTTGTGTTCCCATACTTGTGTGTATGTAGAATTTAAAATATATGCAGGACTCCAGCAAGGGTGTATGACTGGTCTCCTGTCACGCTCATGACTTTTATAAGCAGAAAATCAAGACAAAGAGGGGGCTTAGAGTGTATCCAGTCAGAAGACCTGTATTTGCAGATGATGTGGTGCCCACTAGACTGTGATACTGATGGCACAGTAGAGTATTGCAAAGCCACATGAGATGCAATCAGGATAAGAATTAGTATCTCCATATCTGAGGTCATGGTACTAGCTTGTAGTGGTTTGCTCTGCACAGAGTTGAAGTACTTGGAGGTTTGTTCACAAGTTAGAGAATCAACGACAATGAGGCAGGCAGTGCAATAGTCTCCATTTTGCAAGCAGAGTACCATTTACAGGTGGTAAAGCAAAACCCAGCATCTCAGATAAAGCTGACAATTTACAAGACAAGAGCTGGAACAGAGTGTGTTACTACACCCTCTGAAGTACTACTTGGACGATATTCCAATGATACGGCTTGTATGGCACGAAGAGACTTTGTGCTGCAGGTTTGGCAGGCTGAGTGGCAGTAAGAAAGCCATTCCTTAAAGGACAAAATAGGGCCTTGAAATACCGACTGTGGACAAATGCAGACTGGACAAAGTCTCCTCTTCACAGTAGACACTGAGACTTGCTTTTGTCAACCACTGTTAAGCTGTGCTTGAAGCTGTTGTGCTGTGAGGGGTCTATCACTCAAGCCAGTGACCCTCAGAAATATGTCTTCTGATTGGGTTGTGACTTTGAATCTGACAGATCTCGTCCAATCCGAGTTAATTGCAGTTTCCAGTTGTGTTTAGATTGTCTAGGACACTGTACTCGCTGACACTTTGATTTCTCTAAATGAAAGGCCTACACTTCTAAGGGTAATAATGATGTGTCTCATTTCATTTGTTAATTTCCATTATCACTGGAATTTACAACCTTCTACAGTGTAATATTGTCCACACAGTACTTCATATGCTTTAGATAGATAGATAGATAGATAGATAGATAGATAGATAGATAGATAGATAGATAGATAGATAGATAGATA
>JANRMT010062796.1:29520302-29551506 GCA_026402145.1 Polypterus bichir lapradei | reverse complement strand
ATAGATAGATAGATAGATAGATAGATAGATAGATAGATAGATAGATACTTTATTAATCCCAAGGGGAAATTCACATACTTCAGCAGCAGCATACTGATAAAGAACAATATTAAATTAAAGAGTGATAACAATGAAGGTATAACAGACAGACAATAATTTTGTAACAGATTAACGTTTACCGAGCCCCCCGACCGGGTGGAATTGAAGAGTCGCATAGTGTGAGGGAGGAACGCTCTCCTCAGTAGTGCTCCAGTTCTGCTTTAAGACAGATAGATGGGTTTTTTAAGTAATCAGCAGAAGTGGGGACACCTGTGCAAATTGTTTGCTTCAACTTACAAGGCTTAATTTACTTCAACTGCTGCAGAACATCTGTAGGTTGTAACTTGTTAGTTGTTCCCTGAAAAAGGCCCACTTGTAATATTCTGATATTTCCTTTTTTAGTTTTTGCTAACCTAAACTTTAGATTTAAACCTCTGGCAGTTTACCGCTTACCCAGTCACCATTTTAGGTCATTCATTGCATTTCAACTGATTAAATTTGAAGAAAAACTGGAAAAACTGAGGTGTTCTAAACCGTTTGTGCAACTTTCCCCTGTAATATCTGGCATTGACTTTGTGATATCTCTAAAATAGCTCAATGTATGTTTTACTTTGTGATATCACAAAACTTACTTATTATGCAATTCTGTATTCTGTTAGTAGTGTTTCCTGTCAATATCAAGCTTTTTTTGAGATGTCTGTAAACATGAGATACATATCTTTAATTTATATCAGGTATCTCAAAATGATTCTCAGTTATCTTGAAATAAGATCCACACTTTTGAATGTTATTTTAAAATGTGTTGCAGATATCAACATCAGTGGAAAACACCAGGCCACACTTTGGTTAGCGCTGCATCTGGATGGCCTCAGAGTCTTCTGCCCAAGTCGTGCAGTGTGTGTAGTCTGCGTATCCTGGTATGTTGTCTGAAAGCCACTCAGTTCTCAACTTGAGCTGTTGCTGGTTCAGTTTAGGCAGATCATAGGCTGGATTGTCCTGAGCAGCAGGAGGTTGCCAGCCCCTCCCTTTGCTTAATGTTTAAACCTCTAATGTTGTATTCTGTCAGATGACAATGATATCAGAGGGTGTCACCGTGATTTGATGCCAATCGAGACATACCAGGCACCATCATCCTGTTGTTTAATATTTTGTGATGCCAACAGTGTATGAACTTGCATATTTCAATAGCCATTAATAAAAGTGGGACAGCTATTATTAGTTAGGTAAGATATGTGTGCAGGCTTCTCTAACATTGGTATGGCCTGCCACAATTTTCACTCCAAAAATGCCACTGCTTGAAATACATTTTAAGGTGTTTCAACCGGAGGAGAAACCTGCTTTAAGATATCAGGAAATGAAACTGACATGTCAAAAATACATTTTACACATTTCGAGCAAGAATCAGTGTTAAGATAACCAAAATGAATTTTAAGATATCTGGATTACATATAGAGATATCTTAAAATAAAAATGAAACCATTCTCAGTTATCTAAAGCACATCACCTGTTATCTTGAAATACTTTTGAAATAATTTGAAATGCATGGGAAAGTACTTTCAGACATCTTAAAATAACTTGCAGGACAATTCCAAATTATTTCAAATGCATTTCAAGGCATGACAGGAAGTCTTACTGAAAAAGCTGCACATTTTACAGGACGTCATTTGTGATTTCTTGAATTGCATCTCTCAACAGACAGAAACTTGTTTTAAGATATTTTGAAAATTATATGAGGTGGCTGAAAAAACACAGGGGCTTACTTCTAGATATCTCAAAATGCATCTCAAATATCTTGTAACTGATATTTTATTGGTATCTTAAAAGCATACTGAGATCTCTCTAACTTAGTCTAGTTTTCTAGGTTGAACTTTACCGTCCTTTGAGTACTCATCACAATCAGGACTTGCTGAGCTCAGTTTCTGTGGTAGGATGACCTGGGAGTAGAACCACTGTGTCTCTGGATCAAAAAGGACCTGCTGAGGTCATCTTTTGGCATCTCTCACATGAGGTGTACCAGGCATGAGGCAGTGAGAGAAGACGCACTGAAGGGACTACCTCTTGGTGTTATGATTCAGCTAGGATTCCTTCCCTGCCTGGGGTTCATATCTCTGTTTTAGGTCCTTTTTGTTCAATTTCGATTCTTTTGTCTACATTAATATTGCTTGTGTTTATTATTTGTATTCTTTGTTTTTCATTTTGTCTATGTATCAATTCCTTGGTTATACTTTATGTGTTTTGTAGGTGAAGCCACCTGCCAAATCATTGCCAGCAGGTGCCCTCCTGCCTATAAATCTGGAGGGTCTCCCACAGTTTCTAGTAGTTCATTCGAATACAGTTGGGAGTTCTGGTGAGTTTTTGTGTTTCTACTGTCCTTCTTGAGAATTCTGGACTTTTGACCTCACTTTGGATTTGTGATTTTTGGGACTGTGTTTGCTTGGGATTGCCTTATTGTCTACGCAAATCCTTTATGCTTTTCATGCTCCACAGAGCTTCACTGTTTGACAGAGCATTGTGGAAATAATGCTACTGATTTTGATAAAATTCCGTGTTTGCCCTTGTTACTAGCCAGTTTTCCCCTCTAATGGGCATTTTTGGCAGTGCTTTTTTTGGTCTTATGTGCTTTGGAACTCCTAAGTCCCAACAGTTGGTTAGCCAGGGAGCACCTGGGAATTCAGAGACTTAGACCCTGTTCCTTAAGGTAAGCACATGCAGAATGAGGAAGTTCATGTCACAGTATCCATACTATGTTATCCATACTACTGATTAGCATTTTGAAAATGCAATTGCCCCGGTTTGCATTCACATAAAAACTCAATGTCAACTTTATTCTCTTTTCAAAGAGAATGCATGTTTTGCCAAGAGCAAACTCCTCCACAAAAGAACTGACTCAAGTGAAATGAATTTTATGTGAAAAACTAAAGGCGCTCACTAAATTCTTTAACTGTTTCTTTTTTAACATACAAAAAAATTATATTGTCTGAATAATATATACTTTAAACCATTCAGCCATTATCCCTGAAACTGCTGGCTTAAACCCTTGCTGCATGTCTGTCTGCAAGCATCTTCAAGCTGATCTATCTACACCACAGAAACAGCCAAAGCGCAGTCGGAGCCCTCTGAAGCCACCATTCAATTGTGTTACGGTCAGCAGTCGCCAACTGATTTCAGCTTCATCAGCCGTCATTTCATGTGCATTATGACAGGGGTTGTGATGGCCAGTTGCATCTTAACGACTGGGCTGTCACACAAGCAGAAGAATTTCTGTCATGTCAGAAATTTCAGCCGGCTGTCTTGCAGTGTGAGCAGTCTCATGAGCCAATTGTCTGATATCCCAAACAAATTTCCAGAAATTCATTGTGCAGCAAACACAGTAAGTGAGCTTTGTACATTGGGCATTGCCGTTTTCACGTTCATTTTCATTTGATTTCAAAAAGCTAACTATCTCATAGCAATACATACTTTTGTCGTTGGCCATTTAGTTGCATCTTAGGAAATGATTACAGGAAGAACCCGAAAAAAACACACACAGCGTTAAGTTATACAGATTACATACTGTACCTCCAAATCTCTCTGTAAAATACATAAACCAAACTGTCTGCACCTCAGCCATCTGTGTGTCCAGTTAAGCCTTTTTCCTTTCTTTTTAGTTTCAGAGCACAGGCAGAGATACAGTTCTTTTTTTTGTTGACATTTTGAGAAGAAAGCCTGTGGCGGTACTGTTTGTCTGAATGGGTAACGGATAACTGCAAAACAAATCTAAAGGAACCTCACAAATTAACTTTTATAACTTCTGCTCTTAGTCCTGCAGTAAATCAAACAGCTCTAAATAAAAAATCAGTTAATTGCACTGAACAACAAAGTCCGCCATATGAAAATGATCTCAAATTTCACTCTTTGGTTTTCTCATGAGACAGAGGAGAATACACCGACTAATGCTAAAATATCACAGAGAGAGAACCATAAATGGCTTTTTTTTACAGTACAGTAATTGCTAGAGGGTCTCTTCACTGTTAAAATCTGAGTAATGAAACAGTGCATGATTTCCTTTGAGGAACTGCAATATTCTCAGTTCATTCACAAACTAATGTACTGTAGGAGATCCTTATGAATGTATTAGACCATTAAATGTGCCAATAAAAAAAGAATGAAATTGGTATTTTAAAATTAAATAGAGTGGAGTAGTAGTGTCATGGCAAGATATGGATCACGGCCTTGTTCTCTTGATTCATGAATATGTAGCTTTTACCACTCTGAAATATATCAAAACCTTCCATCTGCTGCATAGGCAAACTATGACACACTAACGTCAAGGCAGTGTAACAAAGAACACTCACTGATGGAATTAAAATGTAGAATTGTATTGACCCACACCCGCAAAACTCTCGCTTAATGATAGATAGATACAGTAGATAGATAGATAGATAGATCGATAGATCGATAGACAGACAGACAGACAGACAGACAGACATTCATTCATTAACTGTGTAATTGCTTCTGATTTGGGCATTCTCAAAGACATTAAGCATATAAATTGTGTCTAAGAAAAAAAAAAGAATCAAAAAGCTAGCCTTTAACAATGAGACAGACTGAACTTACGAGAAGAGCAAGTTACCTGTTTCACTTTAATATCGATTACAGAGATATCAGTTTTCAGGGGATGAATGGGACAATGTAAATGATGGCTTATTTTACCAAGTACATGGCACCTGAAGAGCCCTTTCAATTCTGCCACTACAGCAAGCTCGGTTTGGCTTGGTGACCAAGAAGTGGGAACGCAGATTTCCAGTATCGGCCTGGGGCAGCCAGCCTTTATCTTTTAGCAAGCCTGTAATTACCTGCAAAAGCAGCATACAGAGCAGCAGCAGCGTACATTTCACTATATACCCTCAGCACTCATACAGACTTCTCCTGCATTCCTTCTGAAAATGTAATAAAGAAGGAAAAATGCATTTGCGAGAAGGGAAATATAATTGCATTTCCAAGCTTTATGAAACTGCAGCTATAAAAAGTAATTGACAGGTCCCCACTGTGTTTTGGTGCAGCAACCAGGGAGTAAAAGCATTTTCATGGAAATGTGTATTGGAACCCTGTACTGAATAAATCACACTGCTTCAAGAGAATGCATTATTACCCCTTGTATGATTATAACTCTAGCCAAGGGAAACTTTAGTCAGTAAAATAACTGAAAAGCATGCTCCCCCAGCTTCTTTAAAACTCCTTTTTATTTAATTGCAAATGACTGCTTAGATACTACGATTTAACAAGAGAGACTGGTAGGTTTTGCACTTCTCCCAAAGTTGAACTGAGTAAGAAATAGTGCATAACTTCTAAAATAAATAAATAAATAAAAGAAGACTCCAGTTCAGCCTTGACTGGGTTGACAAATGCTGAGATTTAACAGGCAAAAATCTTTAGAATATGCCCTGGTGTGTAATTAGTTGCTTCAAGCATTGCTTTCAGTTCTTTTTGATTTCTGTTCTCTATTTCTTTATGATGGTTTCTGTACACAGTGATACAGGTAAATTATATAAACATTATTTATAAGTGAGTGTGGTATTCACTTTGGGGTTGTTCTCATACTGACTCCTCATTGCCATAAAATATCATGCAACAATTTTATTTAGGTATGTATATATTTTTGAACAAAATATATCTACAGAGCAATGTGTATAAAAAGAAGACAAAATCACACCCTTACAAAATGCAATACCATAACCTATGGCCTCTCAGGGCTTATCTGAAGGAGTTGTCTCTCCCTACCTTCACCCTCCACTTGGCCAATAAATGAATTGCACCAGAAAATGGCTTTTCACCTCCTGTCACTTTATCCTTCTTCAGCCTGGCTACTGCCTCACACAAGTTGAGTGTTTACTATCTACACACTCAACTGACTATTACAGAAGAGTGGCTTTTGGAATCAGCCAATGGCTGGTCAGGAACTCTCTCTGAATGCAGCAAGGCTGTCTTCCATTACTGGAAGTGAAGCCCCCACGTTTTCAACAGGAATAGCCTGCTGTCGCTCATTCTTTGGGTTTATACTTGTGGACTCTTCTAGTTTCGCTAGCATTTAGCCTTGCCACCTTTTCCTGCCTACTACGCTTGTCTCTACTGGATCTTCTACCACATACTGTATATTACTGTTTGTTTAAATTGTATGCTAGTTTTTTCTGTTGGTGTTTCAGCATTAAGTTTGGTGTTTTAGTTGAATGTAATTTTATGTTAGATTTTAACTGTATTGTTTTGTGTATAGTGTATAGTGCTCTGAGCATTGTAATCTTTATAATGCACTATCAACACAGCTTGTTCATCAAATTGACAGACCCAGGTAAAATGAGTTATGGGACCCGTCCTTACCTGTCCTCCTTATTTTACATGCTTCAATGATGCATATTATAAGAACTTAAGACAGGCAATAACTGTTCACATATTGGCACCTTTTATAAAAGAAGCATAGAAGCAACAGTGAGGTTATAGTTAAGCAGTGAGCAAACAAAGAAGAGCGAAAGCGTACTTTAATGAGACTGACTTACTGGAGTGTGTACTATGGGCACACTGAGAACAAAAGTGTCAAAACCTTCTCAGGTTTGGAATACAATATGGTGAGTACAATAAGCACTGAGGGCGGCACGGTGGTGCAGTGGTAGCGCTGCTGCCTCGCAGTAAGGAGACCTGGGTTCGCTTCCAGGGTCCTCCCTGCGTGGAGTTTGCATGTTCTCCCTGTGTCTGCGTGGGTTTCCTCCGGGTGCTCCGGTTTCCTCCCACAGTCCAAAGACATGCTGGTTAGGTGCATTGGTGATCCTAAATTGTCCCTAGTGTGTGCTTGGTGTGTGTGTGTGTGTGTGTGCCCTGCAGTGGGCTGGCGCCCTGCCTGGGGTTTGTTGCTGCCTTGCACCCTGTGCTGGCTGGGAAGACCCTTCGTGACCCTGTGTTAGGATATAGCGGGTTGGAGAATGACTGACTGACTGACAATAAGCACTGTGTATCATCATACTGTCTGGAACAGTTGTCAGTGGACGCTTGCTGCTTTAACCCTTATGCACTGATGTTTTGCTTGCAGCTTGGCGTTTTTTTTCTTACAGGTGTATTGGCAGGTATTCGCCCCCTTTAACTTTTGTGAGTTTTTAAAACATTGTCTAGAACAGAAGCATTGATGCTCACACAGTTTTCTCTCTCTTTGTTCCTATCAGAATGGCAACAGGGTCATGGATGTCTGACTGTTGGTGTCCAGGAGCCTGTAAGTGCTTTCATGTTGTTTTACTGCTTTCATTTTCTTTTACAGAATAATCTGAATCTTCCCTTTCTTATTCTGTTGACTTAATCAAACCCACTGCATTCTTTTCTGGTTCCTAATGTCACAGTTTATTTTATATGCATCTTAGTTGCACATATGGGCACCCCTTCATTTCAGAGTATATAGTATCCCTCAGCAAAAGAGAATGCCAGGAGTTTCTTTTTGATACTAAGCTGTGTAAAAAGGAAAGGAAGTGAATGATTTCTATTAAATTTACTTGTACAATTAGACTCTGACCCTTCTAGAACCATAGCATTACATACTCTTAGAAAGACGAGATTTACTTGGGTTCACATGAAAGAAAGCAAATATGTGAAAATGAAAAGTCAATCTGTCTTCTAATTTATATCATCACTAAATTCTGTTTGGTATATACATGACCCACAAACAGAACACCACCATACTCAAAGGTTACTCAGCCACACAGAAAGCTACCTTTTTCATTACACACATTTAAGAACGTTAGAAAGGATCTGAGATAATCAGAAGAGACAATTCACACCAACATGGCTTGCCAATTCCTACCCACCTAATGCTTTCAAGATATTCAAATCCCTCAGTGTCCTACTTTGAACAAAACTGTTTGGTATTGCATTATTTGCATTTGTTGTATTCATAACTTTCTTTGTGAGGAGACACTTAATACAAGGTGGCACAGGGAAACAGGAAATTTTCAACTGATGTTCAATGCAAGAATAAACACATTACAAAATACATTTAATGATGAAATTAATGATGGTAATCAATATTTACTCAATATTCATTTTATGTTTTGAAGAAAACATCATGAAGGTGTTGTTAATTTCTCCAAACACATTTTGACAGCCTGTTGTGGAAGTTCTGCATTGCTCGACGTAACATGTCAAGAGGAATGCCAGCAATTCCCTCTTCAATCCTTCTTTTTAGCTCAGCAATGGTTGCAGAATGTGTGCGGTACACTTGGCTTTTAAGATGAAAACAGAAAAAAATCACAAACAGTGAGAACTGGGGATCTCGAAGGCCATGGAATGTCACCGTTATGCGAAATGACGCACCTTCTAAACAATCATTGAATAACTGCCATCGATTGTCGGGCAGTATGTGAAGTGGCTCCACATGGGGACTTCTATTTAAAGCTGAACCAGTTTCTTCTAAATTATGCACCCATGTTGTAATCACATGAACAGACAGGACACGATCATGATGTCCTAAATGGTAATGACAACGAAATTCCCTTTGTGCAGCAGTCACACTATCACCATTCTTATAAAAGGCATTCACAGCAAGTGCTCGCGCACCACTCCACTGCTCCATTATAATAAGGTGGCATTGGTCCCAAACAACTGCTGATGCCCCAGGCTCGCCAATACCTAGTTCCAAAATTTCCCCTTTCCCTGAACCACCCTGTATATTATTAGATATCAAAGTTATAGATTACATCCACACTACTTACATCTTGAATAATTCTCAACACTTCTGCAACTTCTCTGTTTAATTAAAAGTGAAAAAGTTTACTTTTGTCTGGCTCTCCATATTGCTGGAGTCACTTCAGTGCTGTTATGTCTTTTTTGTAATAAATAGACGAAAACTCTGTATATTTTTGCAGATGAGGTCCCTCAAAAGTTTCAAGAGAGTTGGCAGACCTACTCACTAATCATGGCACCAGAGAGCTGGCAATGTGGTGCATGGAGATATATAAATGCAAGTGAGAATTTTGCTGTACTTTGTATGTGAGAGAATAACGACCCTATAAAATGTTACAGTTCACACAACACAATGCATAATCCATGTTTTTTTTTTTTTTTTTGGCTTGCTTGAGTCTAACAGGACCCTGATGTTTTAATTTTCCAGCAGCTGTCCATTTCCAGCTCCCAATGTTCCAAAACTTCGTAATCATCCAAACGTTTTTCCCTCACTTGCTGCATATCTGTCAGTCCCTGATCTGTCAGTCCCAGGTCTTTCTGTAAAGATTTTGCAGACACTATATATCTGTCAATACAGCCTATTTAGTCTCATGTACAAATTTATTTGCTGTAACTTTAACTACGACTTCTAAATAAATTAAAAACAGCACCAGTATCAGCACTGATCTTTGCATGATTCTAACTGTTGACATTTCTAATTCCACTTTTTATGTTATAGATTCACTGCTATTCATTGTCTTTGAACTTGAAACCTGGTGATGTGGTTCTGCTCTGCTGACATTACCACCCAATCCACCACAGAGACCCCCATTTAACCTTTAATCTAAGACTGAAACTATAGTATATGCTTGCTCTAATATGGCTAAACACAATTAAGGATGATAACAAAAGACACATTTTCTAAATTCTCCTTGTTTTAGACTTCACTGTGCCTAGACCTCGGCCTTGAGTGCCTTGGAGAGATATCGAAGTCTAAAGACGAGCGCTACCATCAGAAGCCTGCCTTTTTGCACATTGCTGTGGTGTTATGCCCAGGCTTTGTGCAACTCTGATGGAAGTTAAGGGAAATAAAAATTGACAGATGGATTGATTCACTGTTTCAAAAGGAGTTTTCCCCTTGTGATGCTGCCACTTGCTAAAATGTCTCGTGTTGTCGGTTACACTCAATATTATTTGATGTAGTGAACAAATCTGCATGTAACATTTCAGGAAGTCACATTCAATGAAATCTCCAGAAATTAACAAGATCTTGCTACTCGGCAAACACAATGCCCATTTGATCTTTGACAATGAACAGATATGACAAATACCAAGTGAAAATATCCATACTGGTTAGATAAATTACAGCATAGAAGAACTTGATCAATACTAACACAAGTCAAGCAGCAAAAACAAAAAATGAATTAACATAAAAAAATGGCTTTTCTATAAAGGAGCTTTTGTAAATATCTCCTAATAAACAGGAGCTATTTGTTTTCGGGCAACACACGAAAAGGAAAGAAATAAAGCACATTATTTTTAGACCCATAAACATTTAACAGGAAATAAATGCCAAAGAAATGCAGCAGCATTTTTACTGCTGCTTATCTTAAAAAGCTGCTGCTGTGCGATCAATGGGAGGTTGGCCCTCTCAATAGGAGTTGTGTGGGTGTGATTAATACTGCTCACTTGCTAATCTCCACACTACCTTAGATGCTGATTAGGGATCGAAATGGCTCATTTGACTCCCTTAATATATATGTATATGCATGTTCTGTGCTTCTGAATTACTCCATCCCCTATCTCTGCCAAGAATAAATCACACTACTTTAGCCAGGGTGAGACTCTCCTCGAGTGGCTTTTTTTTTTCTAAAGATCCACCATAATCCTATACAATATGGATTAAAGATTTTAGCTGTCTGGTATCTGTTTGCACATATCTAAAACCCTGAACAAAATGTCACATATGGCTCAATAAGAGCGCTGACTGATTTGATGGGCTGTTCATTTGCTGATGGCTTAAACAAAATAAGTTGTATGTTGGTTACGTTTCAGCAGATTTGCATTAAATAGGACAAGAGCGACAATTTGCCATGTATTTGAGGATATTTGGAGATCACCATATACTGATGGATTGTGGAACTGCTATATTGTTGAATTCAACAGGAAAGCCCCTATTTACAATGATTTATGACTGTGGAGATGGAGGATGTCAAGAAATGTGAGACTAGAAGGTGAGTTGCTGCAAAATACATTGTCTGCACACGACCAAATTATGATGAAAAAGGACCACAATTATTAATGAACAAGAAATAGTGACATTAATGGAACACTGGTCAAAATGGACAGAAAAAATGGGGAAAAGAGAAGGTATACATCCTAGAACATCGAGAGCAGGTAAAGCTCCTGTGTCATTTACCATTACGACAGAGGGAAATGAATTTACCAATGGCAAAACATCTAAATCTGCTTAATCCAAGTTAAGGATTGTTGGGGGACTTAGAACCCATCCTAGTGGCACTGGCGGCAAAGTAGGAAACAATCCTGGACTGGGCACCAACCTGTGACAGGCCACATTCATCCAATCACTAATTCTTATTTATTCAGTCCCTAATTATCAATGTCTTTTGGATATGAGAAGAAACCCCAACAAGAGTTTTACAAATCCAAATAATTATCTTTAACAGTACTGAATAATAATTCACAATTCCCAGCAACTACAAGAATTCAAAGTGCTTATAAGCTCTAGGGATAAAAGAATTCTTAAATCTGTTGCTTCTGAATCATGAGGAGAATAACAATTTGCAGAGAAATGTTTACAGCAAAATTATGTGCTTCACTTCACATTTTATTTCTAGAACATTTTTGTATTTCACCTCCCGCGAAATTTATGGCATTTATATAAGAAGAAAGTTGAGTTTAACTTCTATCTGGAACAATTCACATGCATCAATTCCACATGTACCCTTCTGTCATCTTGCATTTAAATAAAGATAAACAGTGAAAAAAAAATCACCAGGCCCATTTCCTGTTATGTGGAGCCATTTCTTTGAGCTGCCAGTCATGTTCTGGTGGAATGAGCCCCACTTTGCAAATTATAATGACAATCTTGGCAATTGCAATCCTAAACATGTATCAGAGCCAGAAACTCAAAGCTCCATGGCACATGCAGAGTGCATATCCTCAGCCTCTTGTACAGAAATCAACAAACAAGGAATGGTGGCTTCTAAGTAATGGTTTGACGAGATTGAATTCTGGTGTGGTGAGGTTTTCCTGTACAGAAAATGCACTGCACCTCGGCAGAGATATGAACTAGAGGCATAAACAGAACTGACTTGACAAGTGTGCGACAGCATTACATAGATGCAGAAAAGGACACGGGTGAGCACAGAAGAGAGCAACAAAATCTTATTTCACATCCCAAAAACTCTGTAAAACTTCCCACAAAATGGATTTTACTGTTTGTTTTGCAAAACTGTATACATATCGAAACTTGCCCGTTTCACTTATCTCTGTTTTTGACTCTTGGAACCTAATTCTGCAAGATTATAAAATCAGCAGCAAACTTTGTGAAGGTAAGGCAAGCACTTCTGTGTACCGAAAGAAGAAATGACTTGGAGAAAAACTAAGAGCAGAAAGTCTGATGGGAAGGCAGATTATTTTGCTGTAAAGTGATCAGCAAGTCACAGGGTGGATGGCACAGCACATTGACTGTGGTGACATTCACATTTTCACTGCTTTTGGCCTTGTGTGCTGAGGAAGCGTTTATCATTTACAGCGGAGACCACAGGACTGTCAAGCACAAGCAACAAGCATATCACAAAAGAAAAATGCCACTGTCATTACCCAGTTAGAACATCAACCTAACGATGCATCTCTCATGCTTCT
Source organism: Polypterus bichir lapradei (assembly GCA_026402145.1). Lineage (NCBI taxonomy): Eukaryota > Metazoa > Chordata > Cladistia > Polypteriformes > Polypteridae > Polypterus > Polypterus bichir. The sequence continues at coordinate 29,538,906 of JANRMT010062796.1, read as the reverse complement.
AAGATTCATTTTCATATTCATATGCAGTGAGAAGGTAACCCCTCTGTGCACAGATGAGGCCAGTGATTGATATCAGGCAGCCTTCAGAAATGTGCTGTGACAGGCACCTCAGCGCACCTGCAAATTCAAGTGAACAAAATGAGTTAATATATTTAATAAGAAGACAGCAATGCACCCCCAAAGTCACAATGCTATGAATACCAGGATAGTGGAAAATGGAGTTAAGTGTTTGTCTAAAGGGATGGCGGACCCCTTTGCTAGGTCCTTCGTATTTTCTGAGTTGTTAAGCTCTGATGAAGATCATGGGGGACAACACCTTCCTCGTGTCCTCCTGGGAATTTTCTGACCTTCTAACAGACATAATTCCTGAGGTTGCTTACTACTGAGCCATGACCTGTTCTTACAGTGGGAGAATGTAATGGGACACAAACTTGATTTTTTTAAATTTTCTGATTTCACCTGCTCTTGTCATATTCCCTGCTTCCAAGGTCTTTTCTCCAAAAAATGAAACAAAAGAAGAAGTTCATATCTTTGCTTGAAACTCTTTTCAAAAGCTGCCATTAAGAATAATAGAGCAGCTTTGGCCCACATGATGAGCTGAAGTACTTGGCCCTCCAATAGGTAAGCTAAAATAATTTGGACAAATATGGGACTAGTACATTATATGGACATATTACCATTTACTTTTGTTGGTGCTTTGCTTTGCTCTGACTAAATAAGCCACATTAATACAGTCCCTTTTTTATGATTAGTATGTTGGCAGGCAGCCTTTGTGTTTCCTTTATATAAAACGTATGCAGGCATCCATTCTTCATTTTTTTGTAAATCATTCAGTATTTATAAGACTTCTCCTAAGAGAGCAGCTTGGACAGGCTGATGGCAGTGGAGCAAAAAAGCAGATTTTTTTTTTGGGTGAACTGGCATAGAGAATTTGTAATAAATTGTACAGCAAGCTACAGATGTGAAATTGAAAACTAAACTTTTGTTAAACATGTTTACATGACATGCGTATATGAGAGTTGACAGTTGATAAAGAGGATTAGGGCATTTCCTAAATAACCAGCAGAACTGTTTTTATTTTAACACTAGAATTACCAGAGCCTATGAAAAAACTCGTAGATCCGTCCCACCTTAAATCACTTCTCACCTCTCCATCAGCGTCTTTTGTCCTTTAAATGTGTTGATAAGCAGCAAGCAGTCTGCTATCACATCCGCCACCGGCACACAGTTTTCTCAGCTCAAGTCTGTTTACCTGCATGTCAGTTGCTTGGAGTTGTATAGAGTGAGAAGTCAAGCAAAATCACACCTCTTATAAATACTATATCGTTATTTGGAACACATGCATTTCATGTGTGTTCTGTGTCTACAACGATCTATGTAAACACATTGTTAAAAAAGAAACGTTTTTCATGTTTTAGTAATAATTGATAAAATGTAGACATGAAGTTTATAATGTGTGAAGCCTGTAGTCCAAATATCAAAGAAATACTTTCACAAAAGGTACAAATATAACAGAACAAGTGCGCTTTTATTCAAAAATATAACTGCAGAAGAACAACAAGCGTTAGGGTGCAACATTGACACGTGTTTACTACGACTGCTTCGGTGGCGCAATGGTATCAACTGTTGACTGGTAATCAAAACTTCATGGGTTCGATTTTGGACAAGTCCGTTTTGAGAAGTGAGCTCCTTTTATTGTTACTATTTTAGAATAAAAACATACATTTGATTTCAGTCTGTAACAGCCGGTGTAAATGTATGATACTTGTAAAGATTAGCTTTGTTTTTTTTTTTTTATTCAGTTTCATTCTCTCAGTCGCGTTCACCCTAAACCACCCTACCCCCCATCGGACACTCCTGTTATATTTTTGAATAAAAGCGCACTTGTTCTGTTATATTTGTACCTTTTGTGAACGTGTTTATTTGATATTTGGATTTCAGGCTTCACACATTATAAACTTCATGTCTACATTTTATCAATTATTACTAAAACATGAAAAACGTTTCTTTTTTAACAATGTGCTCACATAGATCGTTGTAGACACGGAACACACATGAAATGCATGTGTTCCAAATTACGATACAGTATTTATAAGAGGTGTGACTTTGCTTGACTTCTCACTCTATACAACTTCAAGCAACTGACACACAGGTAAACAGACTTGAGCTGAGAAAACTGTGCGCCGGTGGGGGATATGATAGTAGGCTGCTTGCTGCTTATGAACACATTTAAAGGACAAAAGACGCTGATGGGGAGGTGAGAAGCGATTTAAGGTGGGACGGATCTACGAGTTTTTTCGTAGGCTCTGGTAATTCTAGTGTTAAACCGGCATGGTTCCCTTTCCATTTTACAGTGAGGTTCTATAGGCACATCCATATCTAGTGGTCCCCATAGCCCAGTGCTTTATTACAAAGAATATTAGAACAATTTCGAAGAGGACAGGCCACTCAGGCCAATGAGCTTGTCATGCTGATCCATCGGATTTCTCCAAAATTATATCAAGTCAAGATCTTAAGGTCACTAGAGACACCTCAAACATTTTAGGCACTGCCGTGTGTGCCATTGGTCTGATGAAGGAGCCATCGAGGGCCTTCTGGTGACGACTCATATTAAAAATAATGCTGGAGAAAAATAACAAAAAAAAAAAGCAAACACTTGTTTCTCTGCCAGTCTGTCTTGATATGAACTTTTTCCACCTAAGGAATTCCAAGAACTCCCAGCAAACAGACTTGCTCATTTTTCTCCCTTTTCATTTTTGCCCTAGGGCTCCCTCAGGTTAAAATATGACATTTATAAAAATGACATGGATGAATTGTGATGTGTCTTAAATATTAAATAGCCATTTTTAAGAAGAAGAGCCACAGCTGCAGGGTTGAATAGCAAACACTACATCCCATCCAGAACTTCAAAGGAAATCCAGAATAAGAGAGCAGAAGCTGCCTGATTAGAACTCAACAGGATTCTGACAGAGGGGCAGATATCGAAATCAAAAAGGCTGCAGGGGCTCACTCTTTGAACAAGCTCCACATTTGTGTGTTTGCTGTTGTGCAGCCTTTAGCCCAAATGTACCGAGTTCTGTTCCCACTTTGTACACTAATATCACTATGACAGGAGCGGCATGTGGCATATTGGCATTGTGGACAAGTTTCAGTGAGTGAAGTGCAACTTTATATAAAGTGGACAATTAGATCAAATAATCTTGTCTTTTTATTTTTAAATATAGATACACAAGAGCACTTTGGATCAAGAATCAATGATCACCTTTTCTAGGGAGCATGCTTTGGACATTCAGGTAAAAAGAGGTGCTGAGCTGTCAACAGATCATTGCTCAGTGGTGAACCGACCAAGAGAGTGAGATCGTCACCAGGATAGAGCGAAGAGAAACAAGCAGGAAGAGACATTTCCTTGGTATCCTGAGCAGAAACTTCTGTTTGGAGGGAGCTAAAGCTTGACCCTCAAAAGGTGAGTGAAGATCATTAGTGAAGGAGGACAGAAGTAGATGTGGTTGAAACATGCCAGTGAGTCCCATGGAGCCAACTCTAAGCCAAATTGCAAGTCTTCAACAGCGATAAAGGTCACTGAGTCTTGGGATGCAGTCATGTAGTGGAACAGGAGGATTTCAATTATAACAAACAGCTTTATAGGTCACTACTGTCACACACACACACACAGAGTACAGGGCTTACTACCCAGCTGGCCAAGGAGAAGGATGTTGTGGATGTGGCCCAAGTGTGGGAGCAGGTCTGTGTGATTGATTTTTCCAGTATGTTACTGTTTCCAAAACAATACAAAAAAAGTGTTATAATAAGACAATCAAACATAAGTTTCAGTAAAACTTACGGAATTTATAGATGTAAAAGTCTGTTTGATCTGAAATACAATCAATCCAATTTTATCTGGAAACAATTCAGATGAATAAACATAAACCACAGTGACTCCCCCCAGCCCTCGTCCAAAACAGACAGCTGATTAGTAATAAAAAGAGGCTCACTGTGTTATACCACCGCTTATTAAGGAAAACAAGAGGAATTGTTAGCATATTCTAAAGAAGCTCTGCACAGTTTCACACCAAACCAGTCTAGTTTTAAATAATATATAATTTTCTGATTGAGTTATGGATGGTGCACTTGCTGCGGTGGGCTGGCGCCATGCCCGGGGTTTGTTTCCTGCACTGCGTCCTGTGTTAGTTGGGATTGGCTCCAGCAGACCCCCATGACCCTGTAGTTAGGATATAGCGGGTTAGATAATGAATGGATGGTGCACTTGGATTCTTCCAAATAAGCAGGATTTGTCAACGCAGTATGAAATAATCAATGGTCACTTTATTGTGTAGTAAGATTTCATTTGAGATGGATACATTTGCCATTGTTTTCCATCTGTCTAAACTCAATAACTCATAATGACAAAGTGAAAAAAATGCTTTCAGAAATATATACAAAATTATTAAAAATCAAAAACTGAAATCTTTCATTCCTATAAGTATTCAGACCCTTAATTCAGTACTTTGTAGAAACCTTTTTGAAAGTAATTATAGCTTGAGTCTTCTTTGGAAAATCTCTGCGAGCTCCTGGATTTGGGCAGTTTAACTCATTTTCATGGTAGACCCCACCAGCTCTGATAGATTGTATGGAATGTTTCTGTAAACTGTCAACTTCAGATCACTCCAGAGATGTTCTACATGATTTAAGTCCAGGCTTTGTCTGGGACACTCAAGAGATTTATCCTAAAGTCACTCCAGCATTGTCTTGGCTGTGTGCTTCAGGTCACTGTTGTGCTGAAGGCGAATTGCCACCCCAGTCTGAAGTCACATGCACTGTGGAGCAGGTTTTCTTCAATGACCTCTCTGTTTTGGCTGCATTCATTCTTCCCTCAATGTTGACAAGTCTCCTTGTCCCTATCGCTGAATAGCACTCCCACACCAGGATGCTGCCACCACCATGCTTCACCAAAGAAGTGGTATTAGGCAGGAGATGAGCAGGGCCTGGTCTTCAACAGACATAGTACAGGGAGTTCTGCGCAAAGAGTTCATTTTTGATCTCATCAAACCAGAGAATCTTTTTCTTCAGAGTCCTCTAAGCTGTCATATGTCTTTTACTCAAGAGTGGCATCCGTTTAGGCATTGTACTATAAAAACCTGACTGACGGAGTGCTGCTAAGATACTTGTCTGTCAGACAGGTTCTCCTATCTCAGTGCAGGACTTCTGAAGCACTGTTAAGAGTGTCAAATAGGTTCTTGGTCACCCTTCCCTGACCAATGCCCTTCTTTCCGGATTAGTCAATTTGGCCAGACGGCCAACTCTAGGAAGAGTCCTGGAGGTTCCAAACTTCTTTCATTTTCACAATTATTATTCTTTTTCACAAAGTTAAGTGTATCGAAGAAATTCCATTTACAACAGAGCTGATCAAAAGGTACAAACACATTTTCAATATAAAGATCTCTGAAGGTTGAGATGCATCTTCTCTTCCAAGACTTACCTGCTGTATAGTTATATGGGTGGGCTTGAATGTAAAGTTATCCTGTAATTGAGCGGCAGACAGCCTTTGTCTAAATTGTTTTCTGTATTGGTTCTTCATGCACAACCTAATTACTAGTAAATTGGTGACAATTATTAATGACTGGAGCACAGAGAAGAGCAGACAAAGAGGACTCCTTCTCTTTCTTTATCCAAACAGGCAGGTGCCCACTTAGCGCCTGCTCCTTGACTTTTGAGTAGTTTCTAAAAGGTTTTGTATAACATTTGTTGGCTCACAAATGGAAGCTCAAGAGGTTCTCAGCAAAAGTTGGTAAAAATAGACCTCAATATTATGTGAATAAGGAAAGCGCAAACTGGGCTTCTCCTGATAGCAGCAGGCACACCCTCTTCGTGCATAAGGATAGATTGGGTGAGTGAAGGCACCCTGAAGTTGGAAAATCCCTGCCTACGTAAAGCATATATGGGTTTGAAGGCTCTGTTGATACATCTCACATCTTTGATACTCTGTGGATGGCATGACAGTACCTCTAGGTGTGGCAGACACACAGTAGGTGAGTTTCTCATCTTCTTATAACGGGATACGTAGTTTTTGTTGCAGTCACACAATTACGACAGTCTGCATGGAAAAAAGGCCCTCTGTTTTACAGGGTCTAAAGCCTGATTATGGTGGAGCAGTTCAAATTAGAGCTGCTGCTTTGCCAGACTGAAAGGAGAAAGCCGAGGTGGTTTAGATAGCTAGTGACTAAGCCCCAGGCATTACTTGTTGAAGGTTTACTGTGGTTGGCCCACTAGGAGGATATCCAGGAATAGATCAAACACAAATTGCAGGAATTTTGTCATTCACCTGGTCTGGGAATGTTTGGGACAATTCCTTAGAAAAAACTGAAGACAGATAAAGATTATGTGCCTTACTCAAGGAACTGTAACTCACCAGGCTAATGTGGTAGAGAAACTGGAATTTAGTTTTGGTGAGCAGTTCATGTTAAAAAAATACTTATAGAGAATCTGCTGTATATATCACTTACGCTTCAGAGCATTACTTTCTGCTTTTCATATCCAGAATGCCTAATCTGAAATATGAAATTATTGCAACATTGACAAAAGAATGCTGGGAATTGCAAGGATTTTTTTTCCTTTTTGGTAAAGAAAAAAATGATCAGAAAGGTTATTAGCCTGAGGAATGTAAAGCATTGTGAGTGCGACGACACAAACCACTAAGCATCTGGATGTGCCAGCAGATTCAAATCCAAGTCTGCTGGTACAAGATAACAGTACTTGCTTACTTAGTCTCCTAAAAATTTATTTTTAATGAAAATCAATTACCGCTTTGTTTTTTTACAACGATTACAAACCAAAGGTTTTAACATCACTTTTATCTTATAATTTATGTCAAAAACATCTATCATAATATGTCAAACATGACCATATTATATTTTTAGGAATTCTAAATCTATTATTAAACAAGTCATGATTTTAAAGCCAGATGATACCATTAAAATGTTTCTGTAGAAAACCTACTGAAGGATATATTTTTTTTAATTTAATGGAAAACTTTTGCTTACATATTTATTCCTGTGTCCTGTCAATCTTAAATCTCACAGTAAGACCACATAACACCAAAAATTCATTAGGTTGTCACTGGTTCAGTAATGGGTGGCCACTTCACAGTTTGTTGCTCAACCTTCATTATATAAACTGTGCTGCAGTTTAAACGTCATATAGTAAATATGCTGTAGAGGCCAAATAAATGTAAAAAAAATAAAATAAAATAAAATATACACACAAAATAAAAATAGAAACAACACATAATGCATCATGAGGATAGAAGTGCTGCTGAAGCAGCGGCCTCAACACATTTGTCTAAAGTTTTCATCCTTCACAAAAAAATTCATTGTGGGTGTTCCGACGCCAGCATAGCCATTAAGCCATTGCTTGGTATTTCACACTACTTTCTCATTTAACACTCAAATGAACATCAAATTAAGGAAGGAAAGCACAGGGGTTTATATTAGAATATATGTAAAGTAGAGCTCAAGTGGGATGAGCTGTCCACAGTCAGAAGCCATGTTAGTCACTTGGGCCAATGCAGTTCACTGTACCCAGTGGGGATAGTCTGTGACGGGATCTCTGCTTGGGAGGGTGAACTTGGTTTCATATGCTGACATTATTGTTTATCTGTTTTATTTAAATGCTTTAATGCACCAGCATTAGAGGTAGGAGACATAATCCTATCACCAACATGTTGGTCAAAGGTGAATGTACTTTGTTTATAAGATGTGGCGGTGCGGTGGCATACCAAAGGGCAGACACATTCACTATTGAACTTTTTAAACAGAAAAAGCATTTTCAGTGTAGTGTGTAGAAGAGTTTAATAGACAATTCTTTTGCAAGTTAACACATTTGAGAGGATTCACATGTTCTAATGTTCTCAAAAAAATCATTGTTCACTGCCTCAAATGAGTGAGCACATATTTCAATGGCCCTATCGATAGACCACCCCTTGATATTTCACCACCAACACTATTCATTGGTTCTCCAGCCCTGTAGCCATATCAGTGGGACGTGACCTACGCATCGGCCATTTTTACAAGTCTGCGTCACCTGAGGTGTGGGCCGCTTTACCTAAACTGTACGAATTAGCCAATTTTCTGCATGAAATGATAAAGGCCACCTAAAGTAGGTAAGTAAGTGAAAGGATAATGAAATCACTAAAGCCAATTGTCGCAGAGGCAGAATGAGCATTCCTGTTAAGATCAAATCTAACAATCATTAACACACTAAGTAAAGCAAAATACACAGAGGTTGGGAGAAGTCAACGATGCAGAATAACTGACAAATCTGATGAGAAAATAGGAAATGTGGGTGACTTCTTGGTCATAAAAGTACTAGGCTCGTGTCATAAGTGGCCAGCATCCAGAGAATTTAATAAGGTCTGATGAGCCCACCGTGTCATGTATAAAACTAATACAATCTCAAGTTTTCATGGATTTGAAGTAATTCACCATATACTATACTAGCAATAAGACACATTAATCAGAGATTTATGACTTTCACCCTTCAATAAAATACTACATTTTGGTTTATTCCACATGTGCCTAAATAACTTGCAATACATGATCACTTGTTTGTTGTACATTGAGGCCCATCTTTTTTTTTTGTTATGCTCAGTGCCAAAATGAGTAAGTTAAGAGTATAAAAATATCCATTTCTCATTCTATTTTCAAATCCAGTTATCCAGTTCGAGGTCTCAGGAATCTAGCACTAGAGTCATACACACAATGCAAAGGAAACCAAGGCATCACACTCACTCACACTCTTTAGTACGATTGATTAATCGACTGCACAGACCTGGGGAAGACATGGTGACTCCATACAGAGGTTGACAAGCCTGGTGATCAAGCCCAAGAACCTGAGCCTGAGAAGTTAGCATTGCTCACAAATATACTACTTCACCGTCTTACAGGATGTCAGATAAATGATCAAAATATAACTTTTCTGGTTTACATGCCATTTTTTTCTATTTGAACTACATGGCAAATGGGTCTAGTGGGTCAACATAAACCAAGAACTTATACAGAAACATCATTCTGAAGAGGAACTGAAATCTGTTCAGACTAATACAGAAGATATTTCAAATGATGTTGGGTAAAGAGATTATATTCTCTAATATACATAGAGGGAAGCACAAAACTAGCCATAAAATAAAAGAAAAAGTAGCCCCAGACCATTTTCCACCCTGATGATGCCATTTAGTACACAACATTATTGTGCTTTTCTGTCCTAATTTCTTGTCCTACATGTCTCCTCTTTATGGTGGCGTCTATTCTTCCAATATGGCAAATTCCTCAATTTCAAAAGTAAAACTATCAAAAACAGAAAATGACTTATGACTCAAAGGCGTACCTTGGATAGCAAGCCTTTTTAGAATGGGAACTTTATATCATTTCCTTTATACAGTATACTATGTAAAAAGTTTTTTTTTTTCTTGTTTTTAATTTTTGTACTGCATTAAATTTCCTAATACTGATGAATCTCACACCTGAATTAAAAACTTTCATTTCACTATATGGACAATCACTCTGTTAAAAGGTGCATTAACAATAAATAAAAAAAAACACACATACAAATAATGTTACATTTGACTATGAATGAGGAAAACAACAATCAACAGAAGCAATCAGATTAGGAATTATAAAAAAAAAGTAAAAATAAGGCTCATTTGGGTAGAAGCAAGAGCAGCTACTAAGAAAGTAAAACCCACTGGCAGCTAAGCAGGAATAATCATTGTTTCTATTTTCTTTTATTTAGTCATCATCAAGGAATTGATTGTTAAGATACATTGAATTTTAAACACAAATAAGCACAGCTATCTATGTAAATTAGGCCAAAGCAAAAATCAATCAGTCTTTTTAAAAGGTACTTAACTTGATGAAATAGTGCAAAATTCAGAGAAACAGAAAAGCATCACAATTCTGTAAGCCTTAAATCTTATAAAAGGGCCTCTTGTCAGGTCATGAACTGTCATAGCAGAAACATGCCGTCTACTTCTGGCCATAGACCCCATTTTCAGCTGAATGGCAATGACAATGATCTGATGTCATTCAGAGCCATCTCACATATGCATTTGAGAGTTTAACTGGGTTTGTCGGCCTCACTCTCTGTTCTTTTCTTTCAGTGGCGTATCTGGTCTCCTCTGGCCTCAACATTTTTCTGCCTTCCTTAACTACTCCTACCACTTGACTATGTTTAACTTGCTGAAATGTTTTTCCTAATGCCTGCACTTGGTCAACATCAATTGCTGCTCTTGTTTTTGTCAAGTTTTACACTCCAACTGCTAATGTTTGTCATTTTGACCGCACCTTCTCATCCTCCAGCTATTACTGATCTTTCACTTATTAATGCCAGCAGCCATTCACTCTCTTTCAAGAAATGTCACACTCCTAAATAGCAAGGCACTCAAACTTGGGTTAATGATGAGTGTTAAAGAGGGCATGAAAATTTGGTTTGGTTATGACTGTAGCAGTAACATGCTACTTTATATATACTATAACTTTTCAACTCTTTGGAATGTAAAATATTCTTAGGAAGTAATTCTCATATTAGCATATAAGCCTTGAGCAATGGAAAGGCAGTATATAAATAAAATGTATTATTATTATTATTATTAGATAAGGTCAGGTTGGGGAGCATACACTGGTACAAAGCATTGGTGTATCCCCTACACAACAAAACAGCTCGGGATCCTTATTGGCAACTCCCCAGGCAGACATGTGGTCCAATTCCACCTTCGGAAAATTACCATCTGTCTGCCGCAGCCAGGTGTTAAGGATTGGGTCCTTAGCAACAAGGATCTTGGCCGTAGTGCTGTAACTGATGCTCCCTCACAATGCAGGCAATGTCCCTCATTCGGAGCTCCATGATCAACTGCTCATTCAACACAAAGTCAAACCAGTGGTACCGAAGGATTATCCAAAGAGACAGAGTACCAAAGGAGTCCAGTCTTCTTTTCAGGTCACTGGATAATGTCCATGTCTCGCAACAATATAGAAAAAACTAGGACTCTAAAGATATTGGAAGTGCCACACACCCCTTTCCAGCAACTTCTTGATCCGACCCCCCCCTGCTCTCCCAATACTTCTACTGACTTCATAAGTAGAGTCACCAGACGCATGAATGTCACTGCCAAGGTAAGTAAACCTCTCGACAAGGTTGACACTCTCTCTGCAAACAGACACACTACTGATGGCTGTGCAGAAGAGGTCATTAAAGGCATGCCCTTGTAGTTCCTGCAATCCAGGTGATCATGCTCCCCTTTCCAGAGAGGCACGACAGGTCCTGTGTTCCAATCAGTTGGGATAAAGCCCATTTCCCAAATGAAAGCAAAGACTGCTTGCAATGCCAGGAGGACAGTCTTATCACCAGCCTGGAGAAGTTCACCCCGGATACCACAGATTCCTGCAGCCTTCCCTACCCTTAGCTGGTTCACCACCTGTGCAATCTCAGCAAGATTGAGTGGTTCACAGCTAATTGGAGGATCAGCCTCAAGAACCATGGACCCAGAGATGTCCAATGTCCTAGACCAGGGGTCCTCAATCATGGTCCTGGAGGGCCGCAGTGGCTGCAGGTTTTTGTTCCAACCCAATTGCGTAATAAGAAGCATTTATTGCTCAAGTAACACTTCTGCTTCACTTTAGTTGTCTCGCTTATTAAGATTTTGAACCCTTATTGCTTATTTTAGTCTTAAACAGCTGTATTCTTGGTTTTTAATTGTTCCTAATTAGCAATAAAATGCAAATGACAAAAGGGACCAGCATTTCTCCAATTAGCTTGTTACCATTTACACCTGTGTGTATTTATCATGTACTATTTGGTTTAATTTCAATACTTGGAAGGAAAGTGAAGAGAAAAAAGTGAAGGACTGAGAATTAGTCATCCATTTTAGCCTTCAAATCATTTGGATGATATCCTTAGAAAGGGAAAGAAAATCTAAGATATGATAATTACCTGACATAGCAGAGATAAAGCACTAACAAGCCATGAAATTAAATTATTGGCAAGAATTGCTTTCTAATTAAGCAAACGAGTTAGAACAAAAACCTGCAACCACTGCGGCCCTTCAGGACTGTGATTGAGGACCCCGTCCTAGACGGAGGATCAACTTTAAACAGCTGCTCAAAGTAGCCAGCCTAGTGGGTCACAACTGAAGTGTCATCCGTAAGGACTGTTCCATCAGCCACCCTAACTGCGACTCTCCGAGGAACAGATTTGGATGTGCGTAATGCTTCGATTCCTCTGTAAGTAGGATGTGGGTCACTAGACTATAGATGGTGTGTCACTTGTCACAGATTCCTCTAACAAACACCTGCTTATCTGCCTTCAGAGCCCTCACAGCTGTTCTTCTCAGTTCCCAGTACAAAATGGAGTTGCCATCAAGCCGTGCACTGTGACTTTAGGGTGCCATGTAAAATGAAACACCTCCTTCTGGGAACACTGGTAACAACACAACACTCAGCACGGTCTTGTCAAAGAAGGTCTCCCACATCATATTAGGATCAGCAGTCACAGCCAAGTCTGTAGGTTCCCCACACAAACTGTGTGCATACTCATTAGAAACAGCCTGATCTTGGAGTCTGGCCAGGTCCAGCCTCATTTTCCTAGTAGGTGGTAACCAATTGGACCTAAGCTGATCTTCAGAGTAGCAACAACAAGTCTGGTTTCAGAATTCATAAACTGGGCACTTATGTGGACCCTGCAGTTTCGTAAGAGCCTCCAGCATCTGCCCACAAGGACATGACTGATCTCCTTCGAAGCACCAACAGTATTGGAGTACCAAGTCCAACGATGCGGCTCAGGGTGCTGGAACCAGGATCCAGTGATCCCCAGCCCCTGATCTTTTGCAAAGTCAAGGAATATGGAGCCAATTACACCACAGTCAGCAGAGCCATGGTGACACAATCATCATAGCCAGCCCTGTCAGTGCCAGTGGTTGCACTGAAGTCACCCATGACCAGAGGAGTGTCACCTCGTGGCAACCAACAATCACTGAGCAAAGTTGTGAATAAAATGTCTCCCTCACTGAGACATCACTTACCGCTGCCAGAGCATACACTGAGACAACAGACAAGGCACCTAGAGAAAGCCATAACACTAGAATTACCAGAGCCTACAAAAAAAACTCGTAGATCCGGCCCACCTTAAATCCATTTACACCTCTCCGCCAGCGTCTTTTGTCATCTAAATGTGCTGATAAAGACAAGCTGAAAGCAGCCGGCTATTCCATCCCCCCACCGACTTAGAACTTGCATGAACTTCTCCCAGCTCATGCCTTGATTGATTATCTGGGAGTGAAGTGGAGTTTTAGAGTGGAAATAATAGATCGTTATTTGGAACACACGCATTTCATGTGTGTTCCGTTTCTACAGTAATTTGTGTAAACACATTGTTAAAACAGAAACTTTTTCATATTTTAGTAATAAATGTTACAAAATGTAGGCATAAATTATAAAATGTGTGAAGCCTGAAGTCCAAAGATCAAATAAACACTTTCACAAAAGGTTCAAGAATGATACAACAGCTTCCGTGGCATGCCGGTAAGATTTGCTGACTCAGAGTGCAGCAGACTTGCCGTACCTCAGAGACCCGAGTTTGGTTTCCCGCTGGGGAGAAAATGTTATGTATATACAGTATGTTTTAACCTTCGCCGCTCTGCCTGCCTGCCTGCCTGAACTCTCTGTCTACCTATATAGTAATAACAGTAATTTTATTATTATATAGCAGCTTCCCTGTCTGCCTATCAAATAGTGCCTTTTCTCCCTATCTATTTATATATCTATCCCCTTAGCTGTTTTTTTTTATATATCTATTATACAATGCCTATTGGGTGCCAAACAGGCAATTACAATGATTTTCGGAATATATAAAGTTATTCCTAAATATATAAAGTCAGCGTCAGAATATATAAAGTCATTCCTGAATATACAAAGTCAGAGTTAGAATATATAAAGTCATTACCGAATATATAAAGTCAGCATTGCAATATATAACCTCATTCCTGAATAAGTTATTATTACGTATAGTGATTATTATGTATGTGATTATTATGTATAGGAGCAACAGATAAAACCTCTGTCTTGAAATGTGTCCTGCATTAGTTCCAAATTTTAAGTATTTGGTGGACTACAGGATTGCTGGTAAATTGACGATAATTAATATTAAATGGAACACAAGCACACAAGATTTGGTTTCCATCGGAAGCCAGGCTGGGGTGAATTAATTCATTTTTTTGTGCGTATATTTTTGGTAGTAAAATTGAAAATCGAAAGTTAGGCAGTGCCATGCCACCTTCTGCTTTACCCTTCTGAATGTGTGCCCGTTTCAAATTCTAGATAAATGACCTTATAATTGAGTCTAATTTCTTAAAGAGTGATTTGTTTATGTTACCAGAACACTCTGCAGTAGATATAACAGCTTCAGGAGGAGGTTCATTTTGACAGTGCCAAGGTGAGATGGAGAGGGAACCGTCTGTTAATTTCTTGTTTGGTTTTATCCACAGTACTTCTAAAATTTTATTGGAAAAGATATTTATATTTTCTTGTGATGGTTATCCCCAAATATTTAAATAAATTCAAAACAAATTTACGCATGCTTCAAAAGATATTTTGGTTGCCATCAGTTATAGCTATCTCAAAAATAACTAAAAGTTATTTTAACATACAGATTCTCAAGAAGTCAGTGTACCCCCAAGAAAATTCAAGCAAATAAACTTGGAAGGTGAGCAGAGTTTGAACTGAACCTGGGCCCTGGACTTGTGGAGAGGCAGTGCTTGCTAATGGTTATTATGGTCCATCTCATCACATGAAAGTATTTTAATACATTTTATTTTATAAAATATTTTACTAACACTGTAGAACAGAGGCTACGCAGATATCCCTATTAATCAGTTATGTGAGCACAAAGCACCAATGACGATACTTCAGAATAAGGGCTGCCTACTGTGCACTAATCAGTCACTTTATGCTGTGAAACAAACCCTTAAGAAAGACTTTGAAATGGCTAATAGATGTACTACAGGAAGCCCTATTTAAAAGTGTTACCATGTTTTTATACAATAAAGTATGTTAAAGTTAAATCCCTCAGTGTAATGAAGATGTATTTATCTGAGCAAAAGAGCACGTCGGTGTGTTTTCCGTTTAAATCATGGAGGTGTAAAGAGCAAGGCAGCACAATGCAGAAATGATTAGTGCTGTGGCACCAGAGCTCCCTCTGGTTAGATTTCAACCTCAGTCTCTGGTGAATTCACACATTCCCTGTACATCTGCACGTCTGCGTGTGTTTTTTTCCAGGTATTGCAGTTTTCTCCCACATTCTAAAAGACATGGGGGTTATGTTAACTGGCGATTCTGAACTGGCTCAGTGTGAAAATGTGTATATGGAAGAAACAAACTTCACTCTTTGTTTAGGTGAGGTGAGAGAATGCCATGCTTTTTATTATTAAAATATTAGAAAAGAGTAAAATCATTAAAAATAGTAAACAGAGCTGCAGCGGAATTCAGAAAACACTGTTTTTTAGCCCTCGGCCTCAGGAAGCCCACAAAAGGTCCAGCACATAGACTCCTCACTCTTCCATCAGTTTAATCACAAAACGTGTCCCCCATCTGTAAAAGCAGTGTTTGTTCATTACCAGGCGTGCTTTTGAGGAGGACAGTAAAATAACTTAATTGATAAAAATCTCATAACATCAAAGCACGTCCAAGAAAGCAGACTGAAGAGCTACAGAAGGTAACGGAGCTCACTTAGCAGACTGTGGACGGATTGAGTGCTTCCAGTTTCTGAGCGTTTACTTCTAATGGGCTGAATGGGTTTGTGTCTCGTGCCGAGTGCTGCTGGCCACCCGCACTAAATGGTAACGTCAATAGATCAATAGATAAGACTGCCAATTCATTTTCTTTGATACAAATTTTGTAGCACATTTTCAATTTGAGCAACTAATTGAAGTTGCATCTTAAAAAAATAGTCTTTATATGTGCAAAGCTGCTTCCATACCAAAATGATTTAAGTATGATAAATTATTTATTTCATACCATATGGTGTTTTTCTCAAAACTTTGTGGATTTTGTTTTTACCATCATTAAACCTTAAACTAAATGTATGCAAAAATATAATTATCCAAATGGCAACAGAAAGCATCAAATCCTCACCCAAAACTTCATATACAAGCCTGGCCACCTTCTGCAAGTACAGTGTAACAAAAACAAACAAAATAAATAGCTGCCTTTCTTTATATACTGTATCTGGAAAGGGAAATGAAGCAGAAGGTACCAGGATGGAAATCTGGAGACCTGCCAACGATACGACAATAGGAGACATGCTGGCAGACGAAGAGCAGGCTAAGGCACTAAATGACAGAAGCACATTAGGGCCATGTTTTCATCGACTCCTCCAAAGTTTCCAAGTAGGTGACACGCCAGACCTGCTAGAACTATGCGTAACGAGCATTTGTCTCAGAGTCCCTAATCAGGGCTGCCAAATGGAGATTAGGATTTTGTATGAACAGGTGGAAACGTAAAATGTTGGACAACACAACAGTTAACCAGAAATATATGATTATAGCAGCAGATGAGCTCAAAAGCCAACAAAACAAACACCGGGCAGTGATTGCCATTCATGACTTTGGTACTCAAATCTGCTAAAAAAATGAAGTGTGAATTAAGGGAAGAAATTTCAAACACTCACACACAGCCAAGCTCCCCCAATTCAGAGAGACATAAAGTTTTAATTCAAGCTTCACACAGTAAATGTTTTAACAGACTGCACACACACACAGATGGTTTAAGTACACAACTCTGACTCTAATGTTTGGCTGCTTGGGGAATTGATGCAAATACTCTGGCTTTGATTTCATTTAAACTCCTTGTTTGTTTTAAAGTTATCAGCCTCTAACAGCTTTTAGGGTGGTGATGGAAAACTGCATGTTGACTCCAGACGGCAAGTAAATGGTGCGTGTCAATGAAGAAATGCATTCACATGCAAAGTGTGTTCGATAATGCACATGTGCTCGCTGCTCAAACTGAAAATCAATAAAACAAAAGCAAAAAAAAAAAACCTTAGGCACTGAACGAAAAGAATGTGAACAGAAATCGAAAGATGATGGGCCTGCACTTGACAGCATTTCCACAAAGAATACTTTATAGACTAAAAATTCAAAAAATATGAATAAAAACAGAGCCTGAGAGGCAGTTACGGAGACACACACATCAACAGAATTGTAAATTTTGTTCTCTTTTTACATGAGACAATTTCAACCATTTTGCTGGAAAGTGATAACAGTCAAGAGGCAGACAGCCAAAAAAAACCCCAAATTTATTGCATTGCAGAAAGACAGGAATGAAAGTAAAGAGACTTGGGTATGAATGGCGATTAGGGCTGTGCAGTTGGGGAGTTCCGACAAAATACAATGCAGCCATTTATCTCCTAAATCGACTTAATCAACCTTTAAGGTCGTGTGGACTGTGGGCCAGAGCCTGGAGGAATTGTCAAAGGCAGGAGCTGGCTGGGTACAGGGTGCTCGTCACACGTGCAGTGACAGTCCATTTATAGTCACCAAACAGCCAAAGATACAGTCTTTGAAGTGAAGGAGGAAATCCAGAGAAAAATGCGCACAGACAGGGAGAGAATGTGCAGTCCCCACACTCTGTACCCGGCCCACACTTTGAAATCCTGTCACAGCGTGCGTAACATTATATGAGACTAAAATCAGAAAGAGCGCTTACTGCTGGAGGTAATAAAGAAAAAGGAAGACTCAAAAAATGTGCCAAACAATAAATTTGAACCTGAATGTGAGCATTTTATATTTAATGTAAGTTAAAATGGAGTAACTTTAAAAGTTAAACTTTGTAGAAAAAAAAAATCATATATAGTACCTGTCATATAAAGTATTGCAGGTGAGACATGGCCATGGCAAAAAGGCATAAATGAGCTAACATTGATTACGTGTCTATGAAAGGATGCTGGAAATATCTTAAAAACGTCTTAGAGACACTTATAAATTAGCCTAATCTATACTAATAAACGGCAAAGCCCTCACTCACTGACTGACTGACTGACTCATCACTAATTCTCCAACTTCCCGTGTAGGTAGAAGGCTGAAATTTGGCAGGCTCATTCCTTACAGCTTCCTTACAAAAGTTGGGCAGGTTTCATTTCAAAATTCTACGCGTAATGGTCATAACTGGAAGCTGTTTTTCTCCATTTACTGTAATGGAGATGAGCTTGAAACCCGTGGGGGCGGAGTTTGACATCATCACGCCTCCCACGTAATCACGCAGTACGTAGAAAACCAGGAAGAGCCCCAAAAAGCGCTGAAGAAAACATGCGTTATATAATTGAGAAGGCAGCGAAACAATAAGAAGCGAGCGAGTGATATATACAACCATATTCATGAGTTCTGCTACTTCGGAAACAAAGCACAGTGTAAACCTACACTTTAAATTAAGTTCATAGACAGGCTGCCGCTGGCGTTTGTAATTTAGTGCCTGCCCATATAAGGCCGTCCGTCAGCGGCAATCCAATAGCAAACTGCCACGGGTAAATATTCACGGGTGAAGGACTGTGCTTATGCAGAGGAAGATGA
>JANRMT010062796.1:29447296-29519902 GCA_026402145.1 Polypterus bichir lapradei | reverse complement strand
GGAACACATTTTATTTATATTTCCAGGTTTTGTTATGCAGCATGTTCATATTTGAATTTGTATAATTTTGACAGGATATATTTTTATGGAGAGCAAAATCTTTTGGGATATTTAAAATCTAAGTTTATTTTTTATATAAAATTACATAAGAGTAAAGAAATTTGAATGTTTGTTCTTTTAACGTTTACTTTATTTCTAACTTGTATAATTTAGACAGGATATATTTTTATGGAGAGCAAAATATTATAAGTTGTTTAAGGTTTGAGTTGATTTATTCAGGAATAATATTCCTGTCTGTTTTTACCATTCCTACCAAAGATATTTCTGTCGACTAAATAAAAATTCCTTCTATTTAAAATTTAAATAGAACTTGAACAAATACGATAGTTCATAATATCCACGCAGACTTGCACGTAAGAGCGGGAGTTATCCGTTTTAACAAGCAGCGTATTGCACTGATACGAAATAGCTGTGTGTGTATATATGTAGATATGTATGTATATGTATATATATGTTTATATATGTGTGTGTGTATGTATATATATATGTATTTGTGTGTATATATGTGTGTGTATGTATGTATGTGTGTATGTATATGTATGTGTATATATGTAGATATATATATATGTATGTATATATGTGTGTGTGTATATATATGTGTATATGTATAGATATGTATATATATATGTTTATGTGTGTGTGTGTAAATATATATATATATATATATATATATATATATATATATATATATATATGACAGCAACACTCATCACTCACCACAGTGACAAAACAATTACATTGACAATCATGTTACGTTATTTTCAAAATGTTTCCTTTTCTTTTTCATTGCTTCTTTAACACACTACTTCTCCGCTGCGAAGCGCGGGTATTTTGCTAGTAATACTAATACTGCATATTTGGTATTCTAAAATCATGTATGCTTACTAGAAAATCATTCATTCACTTTGGCCTCAAATCAGAACACACTTCTGGATGTGGCACCAGGCCATTTGCTGGCTTACTCAAACTTAAATCTTTGCTCACATATTCCCGATTAATTTAGACAAATCCAAACAATCAAAACTGCAAGTCTCTGAGATGAGGGACAAGTTCTAACCAATGTGCCACAGTATAACACTTATTAACAAATTAACACAAAAAAATAATAATTTGACCCAAGTTTCAGAAAAAACAAAAGTGGTCGTGTGTATGTACAGTATATATTCTCATTAGATGTCAGATCAACTGTATTAAATTAATAAGACAGCAATTCCGATTACATTTGTATGACACAAGCATCCCAAGCAGGCTCTGATTTATAATCTAAACAAGTATATACTGGAAGAAACGTCAACTTTGGCTTTCCATTAAGGTCTTTGTCTTTTAAACTGCAGAGCATTATTCTTTCCTCCTGACCTGCAAATCTCATTTTTAATGCAAATAGATAAAACTCTTCCATTTTATGGTCAGATCAACAAATGAACTCTCTCAGCACTATTCTTTCTGCAGATATTTGAATGTACAGTACTGATAGCAAGTTTCCTTCTTCAGGTGATAACTGCAGTTATTAATGTACTGCATGCATCTTCTCAAAACCTGAGCCCAAGCTATGTCTGTTGAGATCCAGAACAATATGATGGCTGTCTTAATGAGTCTGTCAAAGTTGCTACATCTATCTACTAAATAATAAAGCAGTAAGGTCTGTGTGTGCAGTCCCTCAGAGCAATCTGATTGGTCAGTTTGGCTTTGGTGTGATTGTTCAGTTTGGCTTTTGGTAAAGCAATGAATGAGGAAGTCTAAGCGAAAAACATACCAGTAAAGACGTGTGAAGCACAGTGAGTCACTTACAAAGATGGCAAGTACAAAAACGGACAGGAGGCAAGAAAGTCGCCTCGAAAATAATGACAGAGTCTGAGAAGCAGGCTTTACGGACATGCGCTCAAGAAAGGGAGCACCGATGAAAAGATGTTTATGAATACACATGAATACAGAAGAATGGCACTGAGGTACAATTAGGCCAACAGATAGAATTAATAGAATAGATTAAATTACCCATGTTCGACAGATACCATGGCAAGTCTTTTATAAAATTAATCAATTTTAGGGTGATAAGCAGAATGACAGTGTACAAATGGCTTAAAAACAAACACAACAGAGCAATGCAAACATGCTACAAGAAAAGCACAAGAAAATGTAAAACATAAACAGATTGCATTCTGTCAGGTTGTAGCAAGAAATGTTATTAACCGCTTGTTATAATATTGTGGAAATTAAGTCCGAGAGAGGAAATTACCTTTGCCAAGAAACAGTATATGAGGCATGTAACAAGCTAATCATTATTAGGCCATAAATTAGACCAGCAAGTCTAATTTATTGTTTTAGGTGTTTAATACTCTTTTCAAAAAAACCTACCAACCTCAAGCCTCGCTTTGTAATTCTGTGAGACACGTTGCAGATTCGGCCTGCATTTTGATACGTTGTTAATTTGAGATTTATAATAGAAATTCTCCCTTCTTTCTTTACAGCACAAATGCCTCAAATATGAAACAGATCACCTTAACAGATGTCATGAAGGATAGTGCTAAAAATCAAAACTCATTAGAATATTACTAAATTCAGCATTGGTGATACACTGAGGATATCAGAGAATCTATACACAGCATGAGATATAAGAGAATGTACCTTCTAGCAAATCTCAATCCATGGCAGGAAATACCAAATGCCATCCCCATTACATACTGGAACAGCTTAGCCTAAATGTGATTTAAATTATACAAGGTGAAGTGTTAGATTTTAGACATCCGAAAACCAGGGCCAACATGAATATTTCAGATAAACAACTTGCAGTACAAAGTAAGAAGTACATGTGCCCAAGCAGTGAAATCCTTAATGAATGACATAAAAGTTGAGATAAAATAAAAAATGGGGATGCATTTATTATAGATCCACAAAGCAATGCAGAAATCTTATAAATCATACAAGATACCCTTTTGGTCTGCTCAGAGAGTTGTTTAACCATACACAACATTACAGAAGGAGTACGAAATGCAGTCTAATGAAAATGCGGGCTATGGAAGGCTTTGTTTCAAGCCAGTTAGACCTTGAAGAAGGCAAATAAAGCGAGAAAGAAATATGGCAGGACTGGAAAGCCATTCTTTTTGCTACAAGCTGTCCATCGGTTTTTTGATGCTTTTATTAAATTCCTTAGTGAGAAACTAAATTAAAGATTACAACGGTTACTGCTATTATCCATTCTTTTAAATCTGCAGGATTACTTTAAGGGTTATAAAATTAAACATTCTTTTAGAATTACTATTTTTAGGACTACAAACTGGCAAAAGCTGCACAATTAAGGAATTGCTGTTGCTTTTTTATCTGAATAACAGGCTTCTAGAGTGTGACAAGAGGCCATAGGGTGGTTAGGAAAACACATTTCTGCAGAAGATAAAAGGCATCTGTGTGTTTTTCATATCACATAGAATAATAAAAATAATTTAGGTTGCATTTTAGACACAAAAACAATGTAGTCCTCAGTAAAATTACTTTTACCTCAACATTTATATCCATACACAAACCTGCTACAGCAGACACACATAACTAATTGGCTGCATCCATAAGTCTGCGTGTCCGAAGCTCATCCATCTTTTTTCAGCAGGAGTGACAAACAAGAGGTCTTTATAGTGGGGAAAATAAGTATTTGATTCCCTGCTGAATTTGAAAATTTGCTCACTTACAAATAAGAGAACAGTCTCCACTTTTTATGGTAATTTCATTTTAATGGAGAGATATAGAATATCAACCAAAAATCCAGAAAAAAAACATATTACATACAAGTTATACAATGATTTGCTTGTCATTAAGAGAAATAAGTATTTGATCCCCTACATCCCTGCCAGAATTCTGGCTCCCATAGGCTAGCTATGTGCCCATGTAGCATACAGATTACAATCAATCAATCAATCAATTACAGATACTCCTGATCTCAGCTCGTTATGTGTACAAAGCACACCTGCCCACAGAATTAATTTCTTCTACTCCAACCTCTCCTACACCATGGGCAAGACCAAAGAGCTGTCAAAGGATGTCAGGGACAACATCGTAGACCTGCACAAGCCTGGAATAGAGTGTGCAGGAGATTTGCAGAATGGACTAATCTTCTTCTTCTTCTTTCAGCTGCTCCTCTTAGGGGTTGCCACAACGGATCATCTTCTTTCATATCGTCCTGTCTTCTGCATCTTGCTCTGTTACACCCACCATCTGCATGCCCTATCCCACCAGATCCATAAACCTCCTCTTAGACCTTCCTCTTTTCCTCTTGCCTGGCAGCTCTACCCTTAACATTCTTCTCCCAATATACTCAGCATCTCTCCTCTGCACATGTCCAAACCAATGCAATCTCACCTCTCTGACTTTGTCTCCCAACCACCCAACTTGAGCTGACCCTCAAATGTACTCATTTCTAATCCTGTCCATTTTTGTCACACTCAGTGCAAATCTTAACATCTTTAACTCTGCCACCTCCAGCTCTGTCTCCTGCTTTCTGGTCAGTGCCACCGTCTCTAACCCATATAACATAGCTGGTCTCACTACCATCCTGTACACCTTCCCTATCACTCTTGCTGATACCCGTCAGTTACAAATCACTCCTGACACTCTTCTCCACCCATTCCACCCTGCCTGCACTCCTTTTTCACCTCTTTTCCACAATCCTCATTACTCTGTACTGTTGATCCCAAGTATTTAAACTCATCCACCTTCACCAACTCTACTCCCTGCATCCTCAGCATTCCTCTGATCTCCCTCTAATTCACACACGTGTATTCTGTTCTGTTCCTACTGACCTTCATTCCTCTCCTCTCTAGAGCCAACCTCCAATTCTCCAGGGTCTCCTCAACCTGCTCTCTACTTTCGCTACAGATCACAATGTCATCAGCAAACATCATAGTCCACAGGGACTCCTGTCTAATCTCGTCTGTCAACCTGTCCATTGCAAATAAGAAAGGGCTCAGATCCCTGAAATAATCCCACCACCACATTGAATGCATTCGTCACTCCTACCGCAGACCTCACCATGGTCACACTTCCCTCATACATATCCTGTACAACTCTTACATACTTCTCTACCACTCCCGACTTCCTCATATAATACCACAACTCCTCTTGAGGACTAATAGGACTAATGCAACATCCAAACTGCTATGTTTTCCCTTAAAAACCCAAAAAGTAGTCTCTGCTTTTTGCCTTCTGTCCACAATGCCCCATTGCTTTTAACCTACAAATACAAAGAATTTTGAAATGCTCTCCTGCGCTGTATATTTCTGAAAATGCCCACTCAGCTTTGCACTGTGCATAAGTAAAAACGAGTTCTGAAATGACTTAAAAGCTGATATGAATCTGCCTCTGAGGAAACGTGCCACCTGGAATGTAGACCATTTTAAAATGTCTGCACCTACAACAGTACAGGTTGTATATTTTATGTGACACTTTGGCCTAGGTCTCTGCTTACAGTGTTACACTTATCATTGGATAACTTTGCAGAGGCTGCTGCTAGCCACATTTTATGACTCACCTGACCATATCACATCATAGCTTTCAATTAAGACCACGATCAAGGTTCTAGCCCAAGTGGTTCATGGGTAATCACATGAAACACAGACACAACCACAACCCTTAGCATTTTAAATATATAATCTTTGCAATTGTGCTCACTGTAAATACATTTAGTGATTGGTGTTTCTTAATCAAGTCAAACAAAATAATTTTAAGCAATAGTCTCCTAGCTCAGAGCAAACAGTGTCAAATATGAACTAAACCACAATTTTTGGATGATTCCAGGTCATAATGGCTTTCTCGTCACAGTACTGGTAACACTTTAAAGCCATTCAGTTTGCTTAGTTTGAATAATTGCCATGAAATACAAGGCACAATCTAAAAAGGAAAGATGAGCTCTACATATAAATTAAGCATTCATAAGAGAAAATATGTGCTATAACAATGGTGGCGTTATTACAAAAACTCTGTGTAAATAATAATAATCCTATTGACCATCCATTTTTCAAAGTTCTTTATTTAAATTCAGGCTATGGGGACCTGTAGTAACAAATACAACAGAAGAAGCTGCCATCTACACTCACCATCACTTCCACTCTCACTCCCAATGTAGAGTTAACAGTTAACTTAGTAAGCATGTGTTTGATAAGGTGGCATGTAAAAGTATTCAATCCCCTTGAAAGTCCTCATAATTTTCTGCATGACAAATGATTTGTACACATATTTATCCATTTAGTAACTTTAATGTGAACTCTTATGCTATAACTTTTTCTATAGGTATTTAACTAAAGAACAAAAACTCAAAAGATAGTGTTTGCATAAGTATTTAAACCTCTGTGCTTTGGAAGCTCCAGGTTTACGCAAATGACAAAGTAATCATAAACAACACAAAGGTGACTGGCATTTGACCATAACTAAATATAATTAAGCACTACTTGTGAGTCCTTTATATTTCTATGGATATAAAAAGCCCCTTTTGTAAGGGCCATAATCTTTGATGGACAATCACTGCAAAAATGAAGACTACGTAGCATTCTGCTGATGTGAGAAACAAACTCATTGAAATGCACAAGGCAGGAAATGGCTACAAAAATGTCAAAGAGTTAGTACTGTTGGACCCATCTTCAGAAAGTGCAAGATTTATCACAGCAACCAGTCTCTTACTAGAACAGAAACTAAGCATCAGAACAAGATGTTGACTGGTGAGAGAGGCTACTGAAAATCCAACTGTCAATCTCAGATGTCTGTAATGCTTTTTGGCTGAAACTGGAGTGAAGGTGCAGGGGTCCACAACTTCAAGAGCTGTCCATAAAACAGGCCTTTATAGGAAAATAGCAAGAAAGAAGCCATTCCTTAAGAAGCTGCACATAAAAGCACATATGGCATTTGCTACAAAGCATGAGAAAGATCCAGTTAAGATGTCGTGGGAAGTTTCGTGGTCAGATGAGACTAAAATAGAACTTTTTGGCCATACTTCATAGAGGTATGTGTGGCGTAAAACTAACACTGCACATGTCTCAAGAAACACCATACCTATGCTGAAATGCTTTCAGAGGTGGCAACATCTATGACAGCTATGTAGATATTTTTCATGTACTGGGAGTATGAATCTTGTTAGAGTTGAAGGGACAATGGATGGACCCAAATACCACACAATATTGCGGGAGAACTTGTTCCAGTCTGTTATGAACCTATGGCTCAGGGGAAGATTCATCTTTCAGCATGACAATGGCTCTAAGCATAACGCCAAAGCAACACTAGAATGGCTTAGAAACAGAAAGGTGAATGTTTTGGAATGGCCAAGTCAAAGCCACCTGCAGCACTATTTGAAAACTGCTGTCCAGAGGGGCCGTCCCACCAACCTAGAGGATCTCTATGAATTCTGCCAAGAAGAATGGGGAATAAACACTCCTGAACAGTGTGCAAAACTGGTACATACCCCAAAAGAATTAAAAGGGTTCTCGAAGCAAAGAATTAATGTGTAGAGCTTGAATACTTACTGCAAACACAAACTTTTGTGTTTTTCTTCAGTTAAATATCTACAGAAAATGTATTGTTACAGCTTGACTTTCAAGGGTAGTGAATACTTTTGCACGCCACTGTATGTAAGAGCAAATGAGAGTCGTCAAGAACACGGTAAGAACACAGAAACTGCACCGAGACAGACATTGTGGCACAGTGAGTCATGAATAATAACTTACCATTCATGAAAATCTCAATTTAATGAAAGATCAAGTGGCAAACTACACCAGACTGACAACAATAAAATGGAGATAATAGTTTACCTCGAGGTTAAAGAAAATTTTATTTGCAAGAATAACAAGACATATAGATATTACTTCAATCCCCAGGGTGGAACATTTGAGCAAAACCGGGTACAAAAAGAGGTTTGAATGTTGTTGCGATTCACCACCAGCATAAAGGGATGTAAAGCATACTAGAAATGGGACACAAAGAGTTTCGATTATGCAGGCAGAGGGTACAGACAGGAGAGCAGTCATCAAGAGTTTCTTTCTCTTTATAGAAAAGACAAGCAGCACTTGAAAGGCAGTCATTCAAAGCACAGCAGAAAGG
Source organism: Polypterus bichir lapradei (assembly GCA_026402145.1). NCBI lineage: Eukaryota > Metazoa > Chordata > Cladistia > Polypteriformes > Polypteridae > Polypterus > Polypterus bichir. The sequence goes on along the minus strand of JANRMT010062796.1, from coordinate 29,511,778 downwards.
GGTCACAGTTGCACAAAACTGAAGGAAAAGATGATACTAGACACAGGGGACCAATTCAGAGGAATATCAATTGTTAAAATTTCATCGCAGTTGGAGATTTTAAACGGGTGCTAAAACCTTTAAAACAAATTGGCAAAGAAAAGCTTCTGTTTAAAAAGCTGTAACTTGAAAGATTCAATTTCTGGTAGACTTGCTTATTCAGGAGATTAGAAGGCAGCAGGGAAATTCAGCTCATCTGTATTCTCCAATTATTTCATTATAATATATTATGAGCTAACCCTTCTTGTAAAGTTCAGCTGAGTATTTGCATAAAAAAATACTGCAGTTAATTAAGTCTACCAAAAACATTAAAAATCAATGTGCTGCGGCATGCATCAACCTATTCTTCTTAATTATACCTAAATAGTGGGAGCATTACAGATCCATGTCTGTATCAATTCTAACTTATAAAAAAAAAAAGTAGCATTTCCAGTAAAATTCTTCTCCTCTGCCAGGGAGCTCAGCCACCACCTTACATAACAGGGACCTGGTGGCCGAAAAATCAAGCTTGCCCATCGGCGTTAAGATGTACACGAATACGTGATTACTGGTCAGACTACAATAAAAGTGCAATCACTGTTCACAGCGGCTAGCGGGATGGAACTATCGTAATCAGATAATGGAGCATTAAGCGGGATGGGAAAATTTGATTTTAATAAATAAAACCAACAAGCAGTAAATGTCAGAAGAGACTAGGGAGAAAATTAAAAAAGCAAAGGCAACTTGGGTCATTTGGGAAGATAAAGAATTAAAGTCGTCATTATAAAATTTAGAATACATAATGTATATTATTTGAAGTAATCAAAAAATCCTTCAGAGTATTAAAGCTGCCATATACAGTTCTAACAGTGTATAGTCACGTTTGGGAATCATTCTGACAGCAGCACTACAACACAGAGCTGCCTCAAATCCAATACTGTTTGTTAATTAACACTAGAATTAACAAAGCCTACGAAAAAACTCATAAACCTGGCCCACCTTAAATCCATTCTCACCACTCCGTCAGCATCTTTTGTGTTGTAAGTGTGTCGATAAGCACAAGCAGCAAGCAGCCTGCTATTCCATCCTTCTACTGCCACAGAAACGGCAAAAAGCTCTTCCAGCTCAAGCCTTGTTTATCTGGGAGTGAGGTACCTTGGGCTGCATACGTTAAATAATATATTGTTATTTGGAACACATGCATTTCATGTGTGTTACATGTCTACTAAGATCTATGTAAGTGTAGGATGACAGGATACATACATTTACACCGGGTGTTACAGACTCAAATCAAATGTATGTTTTTATTGTACAATAATAACAATAAGAGCAGCTCACTAATCAAAACGTTTATTTTGTGACATGGGAAGGCTCAAATCCGCAACCTTTTGAATAGGAGTCAGCAGTTCTCACCGCTGTACTACCAAAGCAATCAGTACAATAACGTACGCTAGCCCAATTTCTTTTTCTCCATTATAGTCTTGAATAAAAGCGCACTTGTTCTGTTATATTTTTACCTTTTATGAAAGTGCTTATTTGATATTTGGACTTTAGTCTTCACACATTATACACTTCATGTCAAATTTTTTTCGGTAGTACTTAAACTGAAAAAAACTTTGTCTTTTAGGTATGTGTTCAACATTTCTTGCATTTCCTGTCATCCTACACTTACATGGATCTTTGTAGACACGGAACAAAATTTTTTTAGCCTATACAACTCTAGGTACCTCACTTCCTGATAAACATGCCTTTATCTGGCAATGGGGGTGGGGTTTGGTATAGCAGGCTGCTTGTGCTTATCATCACATTTACAACACAAAAGACGCTGATGGAGTGGTGCGAACAGACTTAAGGTGGGCCGGGTTTACAAGTTTTTTCATAGGCTTTGGTGGTAATTCTAGTATTGAAAGAAAAAAGTAAAGCAGGAAACACAAGACCATTCAATCTAGGGTCCATAGCAGTTCAGTGACAAGACAGGGCCATCCAAGGGGCACAATAACGTGGCTTTAAGGAAATGCAGACAGTTAAATATGGCATCTCTAATAAAGCTAACACCATTCCTAGGGTGTGTGTGTGTAGAGAAAGCAATGTTTCGAATGTTTTACACAATGATAATTACAACAGCAAAAAACAAACAATGTTCATGTACAATAATCATGCTCACAAATATTTCACTTTTGGTATAGCACATTTAGCGACCATGAAATAGTCAATGACATGTTTCTTTTGTCCATAACTGCATACAGATGTGAATACATGGTATAGAGATTTCTAGAAAAACAAATCATGACTTCATCTTTCATTTTCAAACCTGCTTAATCCAGGGTTTTTCCGGGACACAGTCCATACAAGACAACAACCATCACTGACCAGTGCCCGTATTTATCGTAGGAAAACAGTCCAAACTGGATCAACAATCTCAGACTGATGCAAATTTGAAACTACCCTTAGGAATAGAAGTAAAAATAATTTTATTAATTTTCCTAATTTAGGAGGCTACTCTTAATTTTATCAGGATTTAGGGGAGCTCATGAACTTTCCTAACTCACTAGGAGCTACCAGAAGCGGCTTTCAGGCAGAGATCGGTACATACATCTAAAAAAAAGCTGAATCTTTTGGAAACACTGGACAACAATGAACTCAAAATTGATAATTCGTAACAGATCTTCTATGTTATGTGATATCTCCTTCTATGCAGAGAAGCCATGATAGGGTTGGTAACATTATGTGTAAAATGCAGCTTTGCAGTAGCGGTGATTAAGGTTTATCACAAACAACTGTTTCTCGAATTTTGCCCCAAATGTTATTACCTTTACAACGCGTGAAGTAATATGCAGATTATACATTTTGCCATGACTCAGTGTGAGGTTGTGTTAAAGCAACCCACATTCATGCAAACAGTCATGCACATAAAGATGCAAAATTCAAATTGCAAGTGATATCACATGATCAATATACAGGTGGTCATGGAAGCAAAGTTTACAGTAGAAGCCAGTCTGAAGATCGATGTGGCAGGGTGATGTTGCATGTTTCTCGTTTCTTAGCATGGTTGTCCACATTGCAGACACAAGACTGGCCTGGTGCAAGTGTGAGTGGGCCTTGTGACAGACTGTCCACCTCTCCAGGGCTGCGTCATAAAATGCACATGTGGCTTCTGGGATATTCAATAGCCCAGGACAAGAATGACTTTTAGAAAGGGGTTGAACCCAGTGTAGCATGAACAATCCTCCAGTGAGTGTGAAGAATGTGGAAAGCTATGGATGGGCCTCTGACTGATTAACACCACACCATATAAGATTTTCTCTTCCCTCTAAGGGGAACTGCAGAGTGAAAGCCAATAAGGCTCTATGGCTGCTCTTGGTTGCTTTGCAGCAAACTAATTAACGTGAAACTTTCCCCAAAAAAAAACACACAACAGCTGTCAATACAAATAAAAACAGATCTTGACCAACCTGAGTTAGCATAATTATCTTTAAAATAACGGATGGATATCATACCCACTTGTCTACTTTGCCATTGGAATTACTGTACACCCCAAAACTTTTCCTCCAAGTTCCCGTCATATGCTTATCCTAACCATTAGACAAAGTGTGTAACTGCAGTGCTGTCAGCTAAAGCGCCAACACCCTCCTAACTGAGTCTGGGAAAAGCAGTCCTCACCTAGCAATTTACCCAGAGTGCTGTCATGCTTTGATTCATTTCAAAATGTCTGTGTTCTTTGGTAACTTCTCAAAGAAAACTCCCAAAGCTCACAAAATTGCTTTCCTCAACAACACATTCATCAGGTAAAAGGTTTTTGTGGTTTGCTGGCATCCAAACTATTGAGACGGAGACTTCTGTAATTATATACACTTTATCGGCACTCTTGGACTGTGTGGCTACACCGAGACTTTGTGCTTTTTGACTGGTTACTCTATTTGTTTTTTTTTCTTAATGCTGCACAAAACAACATCTTTACCTTTTGGGTGAATAGTGTTGAGCCATTACTTGAGACTTTGTGGCATATTAGATTGACTGTTTTTTTTTTTTTTCTGGCTTCAATCAGACATTTACATTTGCTAGGATGTGTTCTGCTTGTCTGCATTATCTTTGTTTCACTGAGTGGATTACTGGGTCTTCTAACACTTTGGTGACACAGTCCCTAACCTTGGTTTTATCTGAATAGAAATTACTTGCTGAGGATGACAGGTCAAATGAAAACTAAATCTTTTTTCATTATCCTCAGCCAGATAAAACTGTAATTGTGAACAAGTGCACTGATAATCGACAGCTACATAACTGAACAAGCACGCACAGTGAAAACTGAAAACCTTCACTAACGCTAGTTTACTTATTCGTCACATGCATTAGTTTTATTCATTAGCTCTGGGTGTACTGCAATCTCTGTTGCCAGAAAGGAAGTCCTTTAGAGAATGTGGAGGCAAGATAGCTGAGTATTTGTTGTTCTCACATTACAGCGCTTGACATCTAAATTATATGAGTTTCCTGTGTGGAACACAACGGTAGGTTGATTAGCAGCAAAACAAACCTGGTGTTCAATACAGTAACTGAACGCATCCCTCAGAGTTGGTCTGAGTTGCCCCAACCCTGAGCTGGAAAAATTAAGATTCTGAAAGTTCATGTAATTAAATCCTAAACAGGAAATTTAGATTAAAATTTCATCTAATTCAAATTTAGACTAGCAGGGACCAGCCCTGGATGGGGTACCAGTCCACTGCACTTCACCTTTACTCACATACTCACACAAGGGCAATTTGGAGTCACCTAACACACTTGTCTTTAAGGTTTTAGAGAAAACTGGAGTTTCCAGAAGAAAGAACTATGAGGATATGACAAGAACACGGGAAAAATGTGATATTTGAACTCGGGACTCTGCAAAGCATAGCACGCTTAAACACACAGACACAGTCCTACACTAACTCCATTAGATTTAACTTGCTGCGACCCACCATGCCTCCTTTGGAAACCTTTTCTACTTGCTCTTTTCTTATCAGTTGCACACCTAATGATGGCTATGCAGCTCAAACTGTGTGTCTTTTACCTTTTTTCAGTTTGGCATTGAAACAACCTTTAACCACCTTTTCCTTTGCAGAAAACACTACACGTACTACACTGACTTCACTACGTCTAAACAATACACTGCAGAGCCAGGGCCGAATGGCAGCAGTACACGGAACAGCTTTACCTATAGAGTACCTTATTTTAAAATGGTTCAAACTAAATTTTATAATTCCCATGCTGCCTGTCAACAAATACAGAGGCAATCATTCAAAAATTAATTTTTAAGTTCACTGGTGTACAAATGAAGAGGTTTATTGTGTTAATGAACTGGGCAGCCTCAAATACTATGTTGCTTTTCCATCAACCTGAAGCCAAGATGTGTGTGCTAATAAAGCTAAATGCTGTGTGCATGGTGTGTGACTCAAATACATGGCCTCAACTCTGGTCCACTGCTTCCTCCTCTCATTCCTCTCCTGCAGCGCCATTAATGAACACTATATGGTTCATTTTAATGAGTTTCTGCTGCCGGCGCAATGTTTCAGAGCCACAGAGTATTGCAATCATGCCCTGTGACCATTTCAACTCTTCGTCTAAAGAGATTCATACCTCATCAGCACTTTTTTTCCCAAAACAAACTCATGCCAATGCAATTATGGAGTAGTCTGCTTGTTTTGGGATTCTCTGATATGATTCCGAATATTATGCAAAGTAGAGATATGCTCTGGAGAGGAGAGGAATAAAGGTCAGCTGGAACAAGACAGAATACATGTGTATAAATGAGAGGGAGGTCAGTGGAATGGTGAGGATGCAGGGAGTAGAGATGGCAAAGAAGGATGAATTGAAATACTTGGGATCAACAGTACAGAGTAATGGGGATTGTGGAAGAGAGGTGAAAAAGAGAGTGCGGGCAGGGTGGAATGGGTGGAGCAGAGTGTCAGGAGTGATTTGTGACAGACGGGTATCAACATGAGTGAAAAGGAAGGTCTACAGGACGGTAGTGAGACCAGCTATGTTATATACTGTAGGTTGGAGACATTGGCACTGACCAGAAAGCAGAAGACAGAGCTGGAGGTGGCAGAGTTAAAGATTTGCATTGGGTGTGACGAGGACGGACAGGATTAGAAATGAGTACATTAGAGGGTCAGCTCAAGTTGGAAGGTTGGGAGACAAAGTCAGAGTGGCGAGATTGTGTTGGTTTGGACATGTGCACGAGGAGAGATGCTGGGTATATTGGGAGAAGGATGCTAAGGATAGAGCTGCCAGGGAAGAGAAAAAGAGGAAGGCCTAAGAGAAGGTTTATGGATGTGTTGAGAGAGGACATGCAGGTGATGGGTGTAACAGAACAAGATGCAGAGGACAGAAAGAGATGGAAGAAGATGATCCTCTGTGGCGACCTCTAACGGAAGCAGCCGAAAGAAGAAGAAGAAGTAGTATTACTAACACTGCAACCTCAATCAGCCTCTATATATAATATGTATTATCTGAAAATGTCCACATTGGTCTGAGCAATGTTCCATCTTGTCATACTCAGTTAAAGGTCATTGGTGTCAGGTGAATGATGATTTGATAATTTAAATACAATTAAGTATTATACAAAAACTAGATCGGCACAGTTCCACAAGACAAAGGTTTGAATTCCAGCACATTGAATGTCTGGGTCTTGGATTCAAATTCCACCATAGAACTTGTCTGCAAAACCTCCCAGTACCTGTTTTTATTTTTTTGTTAATTTTTTTACCTCCAGTTACTCACACTTTATCAAACAGGCATGCAATTCAGAATAATTCATAACTCTAAACGTGCGCCATTGGATCAGGCTTCTCATTGCTTTAAGTGGATGGATGAGTGGATTGATTGATATAGTGTCCCAAGTGCCTTCTGATATTTTATATTAATACCAAACCTCAGGGTTTACTAACTGCATCCATTACTATAAAAACCATGCCTACAACACCATTTCGGGGAAAAAAGCAAATGAGAACATTGAACTTCTGCAGTTGATCTAGAAGGTCAAATTTTGCCGCCATATTGGGTGATCAGATAAAAATCCCAAACATTTTGTATGCAGTGCTACACGATGTTCAATGAGCATGGATAGAGAAGACATTGATCTAATATTTAATCTAAAAGACAGCACCTTATAAAACTCAGTGTCCGTCAACACTGCTGTGGGACACTGGTATGAAATTTCAGATATCAGAGGAAATGTACTTAATAATATACTTTTTTTGCATGCATTTTTTTCCCCCAAGCAATTTTCAAATGCTCGTGTCAACTATGGGCTTGCCTTCTGCAGAGTCAGAGATCTGACAAGATTTGGTGACATGTGGCTGAAGATAATAGGCTCTTTTCCATCACGGCTGGCACCAACATAATGCTTCAGCAAACTCGGCCATTACTGGAAGGGATCAGCCTAATTTTCTGTTCACAAACAATACTGAGACAAATGACCTTACTGTTACAGACTGATTCAATTTGTTGAGAGTGCAGTGTGAAAAAATAAAGCATATCAAAATGCTGCATCCCAGGTTGGAGCAATTCTGGGATTCAGGTGGCCACATGGCAGCAATGATTATAATCAAAGCAGTACTTACCCATGAAATGAATCCAGATGTTAAAGAGAGGTATTTAGAAAAAGTTAAATGAAACATATTAGTTAAGAAAACTTCATAAAACATGATTTGTAATGTTTACTGCAAGGCAATAACCACGAACATTTCCATTTCCCACCATGTCTGATCATAAAGAGTAATCATGAATCAGAGGTCATTTAAAGCTTCCTTGTGCCTCTTAAGGGACTGAACAGTTAAATGAGGGAACGTATGAGAGCAGCAGGAAGAAACCAACAGTGTTTAGAGGCAGCATCTTCTGGTTTGAACTGCTAAACAGTGTTGTATGATGATCAGAGAGGAGGCCTCAGGGACACACCAAAATGTAAAAAAGGGATGAATAAGTCAAAGTAAGTTTTGCTTGAGTGCAAGCAGAATGTTCATGTATGACTTGCTAATACTTTCAACAGCTTTTATCTAAACTGTTTATGAATACAGGCATATACACAGTGGTACTGCAGATTTAAGGCCCAGCCATTTTGCTCTAATAAATTGACAAGTGTAAGACTAACAAATTGATGACAGCATTCAGTGAAAATTAATACAGCATACAACTTGAAGTAGAAGACCTCAATAAACCTTACTGGACCATCATCATCTACCAATGTAAAAACAAAGGAATGTTATTTTCTAAGATAGCGCCGATTAGGGCAGCCACAGTTTTATGGTCAATACGTATACCAAACTTATACTTAACTTTGCCTTTTGTTAAAAAAAAAAAAAAAAAAAAACAACTGAGGATTACTTACACACAAGTTCCTGTCTATTGGGTTCATCCTCAACCAATCAAGTATGCTTACATACAGATTTACTACTTATGAACCCTCCGACTGCAAACTCAGACTCCCAGCCAAGTAACTTGAAGCGGAGAAGGGGGAAGCGCAGAGGGTCTCTCGTGAATTCAGGAACCGCGCATTTCAAGTTCTTCTTCCCGGTCTAGTTTTAGCTAACATCAGATCACTGAGAAACAAAACAGAAAGCTTAATCTTCTCATTACAAGTAAGGATTATTTTCTCTCTTCAGCGTTTTGCTTTGTGGAGACATGGCTTAATTCATCAGCTCCCGACTCCGTATTAAAACTACCCATGGTTTCTGCATTATAGAGCTGACAGAGACGTTGATCGTTGTAACAAGTCAAAAGGTGGTGGAGTCTGCGTCTATATTAATAAAAATTGGCGCAGTGACATTTCCATTTTATCAAAGCCCAGCTCTGACAATCTACTGTAGAACTATTTGCTATTAACTGTAAGTCATTCTTTTCTCCTCAAGAATTTTCTTCAATAATTCTCATCAGAGTTTACATCCTGCCTGAGGAGAAAGTGAATGAAGCACAGCAGCAGTTGAAAGACTACATCACTAGTTTAGAGAATAGTCGTGAACTCAACGATTATAGTGATGGGCGACTTTAATAACACAAACCTAACCACCGTGCTTTCCAGATACAAACAGCTTGCTAAATGTTCAATCAGGGATGGGAAGACTTTGGATTGTTGCTACTGCACTATAAAAGACACATAGCGGGCTTTACCTTGTGCTCTGCTGGGTAATTCTGAGTTTGTTATTCTATAGTTGCTACCTACTTATAAACAAAGGCTAAAATTAGCTAAACAAGTAAGAAAATCTATGTTCATGGACTGATGAGTCAGTAGAATCATTACAAGATTGTTTGGACTTTACAGATTGGGATCGTTTTAAAAATGCTTGTGAATACATTCATGAGCTGAATGACACTGTTACTACATATATGAGCTTCTGTGAAGATGTCTGTATCTGTATGTCTGTATGACTTACAACAATGGAAAGTCGTGGTTCACCAAAGAACTAAGGAATATACGTCAGGTAAAAGAAAAAGTCCATAAAACTGGTGAATGCAATCAGATATGCTAAATAGAAACACAATGGCTCCTCTCTATGAAGAAGCCTTAAGTCTGTTACAAATTACAAAAAGACATCTCCCAGTGCTTACTCAGATTCATACATGCTTGATGAACTTGACAAGTTTTACAACAGATTTGAACAACAAAGTCAACAATCGCTCTGCTTCTCCAATTCTGAAGTGGTTTTGACAACAGCCATGTCTTCACTAAAGCCTCCCCCCTCTTCTTCCTTTTTTGTGAAGAACTACAATGTCTGGAAGCAGTTTGCAATACAAAACTGCATAAAGTGAGTCAGTCTTAATTCTGTCTGACCTACAACAATCAAACACTGTGCTAAGCAACTCGCTCCTCTCTTCACAATTGCTTTAAATCTTCTGTTAATGTTCCTGTTCCCAAAAGTGATAAAATAAGCTGCCACACTGATTACAGGCCTTGTTGCTCTTACATCAGTTCTAATGAAAATATCTGAACAGCTTGTTCTAACCCATCTGAAGTCTGTTACTGCTACTTATCTCAACCCTCCTCAGTTTGCATATCGAGCAAATAGATCTGTGGACATCATCATAGGTCTTCACTTTGTGCTGGAGATTCTGGACTGTAAAAGAACTTGTGTCAGAATGTGGTTTGTTGACTTCAGTTCAGCTTTTAACACCATTGTCCCTGAACTGTTGTTAACTAAACATCTACAGACTGAACTGAATCTTTCCATCTGACAAACTGGAAACAATTCGTTTGTGTGGGCTCCCACCTCTCAAAATGTCTGTATATTAGTATAGGTGCCCCTCAAGGTTGTGTACTTCCCCCCTACTTTATTCCTTGTACACCAATAACTGTAAGTCCACCAATCCTTCAGTAAAAATCATTAAGTTCACTGATGACACCACCATTATTTGTCTAATTACTATTGGTAACGAAACAGCTTATAGAAAAGAGGTGTCTCATCTTGTCTTGATGTGCTTCCAACAACCTAGTGCTCAATACCACCAAGACAGTGGAAATGGTCACTGACTTTTGCAAACACCAGTTACAACCTCTCACCCTAGAAATTAATGATTCTGTAGTCAATATGGTGGAATCCGTCACATTTATGGGCACAACTACCTCAAACACTCTCAGCTGGGACCTTACCACCTCTTCTGTCACTAAAAAAGGCACAGCAGCTATTGTACTTATTATGCCACCTAAATAAATTAAATATTTCCCAGCCAATCCTAGTACAAGTTTATAAATTTGTGAGGTCTGCTGAGAAAATAATTGTCTGTGGTCATCCACCTGTGGCAGACCTGTATATGTCAAAACGATCACCAAGGACTCATCTCACCCAACTCATCACTTATTCCAGAAGCTCCCCTCTGGTAAATGCTTCACGTCAATTAAAACGAAAACCCACAGACACCTCAACAGTTTCTTTCCCACAGCCATAGGCTTCTCAAGCCAATAATTTAGCCCATCTTTGTATATTCATGCATTTTGTCATATACTGTATGAAGGTGTGTTTGTTTAGAGTGTATGTACATGTATGCGTTTCCTTGTTCATACACACTACATACTCACACTTTCACTTGCACATCATCGTTTGCACATCTCCTTTATAATTGCACTATTCTGAAACTACTATTTAAGTTACTCGTATGTGAAGTTTTGTTCTGTTATAAGCAGCATCAAATCTACTAAGTCAAATTCCTGTATATTAAGTACTGGTGAATAAAAGAGATTCTCATTCTGATTAAGACCAATGTTAATATATCTTGGTAAAGATTTTTTTCATGCTAACCTAAATGATAACCAAATAATTCCACAGTAAATAAATTATGTACTTCTTGTGTGGCAGTTTAAATCTATTCCTATACAAGTGATAAAAGCTATTGTTCTCAGATACTTTACAAATACAGTAGAAGCTCATCCTGCATGCAGAGGAAACACTCGTCTTGATTGGAGAGCCCTTGTGTCAATCAGTTTTAAAGTGACAGATCATTTTTTCATCTGACTGAAATAGCTGGGAAAGCGCTGTACCAAAGCGAAACAGACTAAAAAAGAACAAGGCATCAGAAATACTTATTTATGGTTTTCTACCATGATGCCTGCGTTTGATTTTTTAATAATACACTACACACTATAAGCAGTTTTCCTCATCATAATTTACAAATCAAATTATCCTGTTGAGAGTGGCAGGGCAGCAGCTTCGCCCACACAGAGCTGAAAACACAAAGAATGCACATGTATTTGTGATTACCTGCTTAACAGGGTGCAGCGTTTGTGTTTTTAAAACACTGATTACTGAATCTCATTACCTTCACTATAGTATCCTGGTTTAGGACCCTCATGAACATTTTCATTCTGTGGGAATTCATTGATTCACTTTGTCTGAGGGTCACAACAGGTATAATTCACACCCAGCATATGCTGGCCAGCAAACTATTCTGTTAGAAGATGCAAGTGCAAAGTCGAGCCCAGGATTGAGAAGGAAATCTGAACACTTTAATATAATAAGGTAAGAGTGTACAAGACTGGAAATAAAGAAAATGCACTGAAGCTTAATTGTAAATCACCACAAATCAAATGCGAAAACACTGAAAAGTACTTGCAAACACTTTTTTACAAGCCCACTGTATCATTAGCTATCCCAAACTGTGCCATCAACAATAAACATGCGCCCACCACAGCTGTCAGTCAGCACCCGGCCTGTTTTGTGCACTCATCTAACTGTTCTGCTCACACTAGACTGCTTGTTTGCCCTGACCAGATGGAACGAGGTCTTCTCACTAGAAAATGTGGCACATTCAGTTTGTGCTTCTTTATGGCAACAACTATGCACATGGGTCCATTTATTTCTCCACTGACTCAGAAAATGTTATGACTTTGAATAATTCTCTTTCAGCATCATTATGCCATCTAAGACTGAACTTGTAAGGAGTACTGCATGTTGTTTAGACATGCAAGGAAAGAATTTCACTGTACTTGGGGGGGGAAAAAAATAACAAAAACGGTTGGTTACATGCTTTACATAGAACACTGCCTGTTTTGGGAGTACATAATGGAATTATTTAAGAGCTCTTACACACTTTTAACATCCACATGTAAATAAATTACACTCTGAAGCTTTGAATACCCACAGAAAGCAATAAGCAATCTGACCTATAGAAGAAAATATAACATCAAAAGCCTGCTTAACCATCATAAAGACTAAGATGTAGAACCTCACTAAAAAGCACCACATAGGAACTAGGATATAAAAACAACAATGGCAAAACTGTGCAAATAAAATGGCTGTATTTACAAGCTTTTTTTGGACAGGTTTGCCATGGAATTGTAAGGTACTTCTGTTAGGACAGTCATAGGCTGCAATAATAATGGAGATAAGTTGGAGTTCAGGATGGTTATGGTGGACTTTATCTTGTGGTGCAGGGACAACCAACCAGTGTACAACTCAACTTCAGTATGACAAAAGAGCTGGCGGTGGACATCTGACATGTCAAGGAGCCTCTGAGTCCAGTCACCATTCAGAGGGAGCTACAGGTACCTGAGAAGTCACATAAACAACAAACTGGACTGGTCTGACAACACAGTGGTGCTGTACAGGAAGGGCCAGAGCAAACTATGCTTGCTAAGGAGACTCAGGTCTTTTGATGTGTGCTGCAAGCTGCTAGAAATGTTCTACCAGTCCATATAAGCCAGTGTGGTGTTCTGCACTGCATCCTCCTCAGCTCAAGTGAAGCACAATGCTTGAACAAACTTATCAGGTAAGCCTGCTTCATCACAGGGCTAACCCTGGACATATTGGAAGCTTTTGGTGGAAAAGAGGATGATGGCAAAATTGGACGCCATCATGAAAAATCCCCTCCAGGAGGCGCTGTCTTGAAGCAATTTTAGCCGCAGGCTCATTCCACGGTGGCGTGCTAAGAAGCGCCTCTGGCGGTCTTTTCTGCCCAATTCAATGCTTCCTCCCAAACTACGTGTTTATTTTGAAATATCTGCACAATATACATTTATTTTTAATTCTTAGTTGATTGATTGGCCGTATTATTTGCTCTTGTGAGTCATTATCCTTGTTTTTTTATGTTGTTGCTGCTGAATACATCTGAATTTGTCCTTGAGATTAATAAAGTTTACCTTATCTAATTGAATGGCTATCATCGTCATCTATGAGTTTACCGCACTCAATCTCAGTTCCATTTTACAAGACTCAAGATATAGTCTGATAAGAGGTGTTAAATACTAGGAGAAAATAAATAAAATAGCCATGAAATGTTTAGAGCAGCACTTGGCTTAATGCTGCTTCCTCATAACCCCCGACTCCTGAGCTCAAATCAGAATGCTGCCTTTTTGGATTCTGCACATCCTCATATCTGCTTGTCTTTTGTTCTGAATATCTTATGATTGTTCTCCCACATTTCAAAGACAGGCATATTCAGTAAGAGTTTGTTTATATGTGTCCATGACAAACTGGTGCCCACCTTGTGCCCCATGCTGCTAGTATGGACTCAATTCTTGTCAGCTCTCAAGTGAATGGATGACATTGCAAGCATAAAAGAGAAATAAGATTGTTAGGATCAATGAAATGCGTTTTCTAACAAGACAGGATCCCTTATTAATAAATCAAAGGTCTTTAAAAAGCTGTACACACAGCTGCAGGGTTGTGACCAGCGTTTCAGCATGCCTTGTATGGTCCACAGTCGAGTTCTTAAATACAAAAGGATGATTTGGGAAAATACTGTCAGTTCAAACATAAGGATATTTGACACACTAAGATTATTTGCGAAGTTTTGTTTTTTATTCTGCTAAAACCAAGAGGCTCAAACATAACTGTACTCACCAGCCCCATGTCCTTGGCCTTTCTCTTTGTATCCTTACTAGTGTTGACATCTCAAGTAATTTCAAAGTTTCTGAAGATCTTGGTGTTCTAATTATTGCATTCCATAAATAATTTCAATTAACACACAGAAATTCCTATAATAAATTAAGACAAACCTGGATGTCCTTTTCTTCTATGAGAATGCCCATCTTTGGAGGTATTCCCCCCCCAAAAAATGACTTTTTCCTCAACTAAAAGCAGTAACCCCAAACTCAAAGAAACATCTAATGGTAACAAGTCATTAGTTCATTAGTAAAGGTGAGAAATCCAACCAAGGAGGAGCCAATAGTAAAACTCCCCCACCGAAAAACTGGGATTGCCTTCCTCTGGATGAGAGCGCCATGTCCTATGGAGGTAAGCAGCTGTGGTACAAACACCTGAAGGACCTCTCATTGCTTTAATACGGGATTACTGGAGAGGTTTAAAATCCCTTTATAGACGTCACTTTTATCCAAAGACACAACAGATATCTTTTTCTTTTATTATTAGATCCATGGACCACACTTTTACGCCTAATGAATTCGCATTTTCACACTCCACCCGGCTGTGCTCACATTTAGAAATGCTTATTCACAGTCAATAAGCAAAATGGCAGGAAATGGAAGGTAACTTGCAGCTGTCCCCAGGCTCCCTGTGACACGTTAGCATTCAAACACAGAACTCATTTCTAATGATTATTTATAATGCATACAACGCAGAAGGTCAGCAGGACAGGACACTGTAGGATTTATTTTAGCAAATTTAGTCTTTCCGTTCCAGAATTAACAAAATGGCTCAGTGTTCAGGAAAAAAAAAAACAGTACTGCAGTGCACAGAATAAAATAGTTCTGCTGTGAGGATAACCATTGAGAAAATGAGAGCACCTTTTAAATCAACACTGGGGTCACTTTCTTGTAAAGGACATTAAAGATGAAGCGCACATCTCCATACTTTGACATTCATAAGGCAGACACAACTGACAGAGCAGAGGCTAGCAGGATGGATTCATTTGGCATCCCGAGAAAATGTAAATGCCGTCATCTATTATTTTTCTGTCCTCCATATTACCATAAGTTATAAAGTAAGTGTAATGTTTTGGATTTTAAAAGTTATAAAGGGAATGGGAGAAACATTTTAAAGTTTACCCGTCCACCCAGTTCCAGTTCTTGCTTCTCATATATCAAAACTAAACTTATAGTTAATTTATTTACTATCATGGGGCATCACATACCACCATTATACTTAATATTACAGTGAACATTCCTTAATTCATATTCGGGGCTACCCGGGCAAGAAGCAACCCGTGCCAGTCTGCTGCAGGTTCCACACATGCACACTCTTACATCTCTGTCAGCCATTCAGTGTGTGGAATTGTGGATGGAGAATCTTTGGCGCATGTGAAAGTATACCTGGGTATTTGAGGTGAGGAAGACTAGGCCTGAGAGTGCTAACCAGTTAACTGGGTTAATCTGTGCCTAGAATAACGGTGAACACTAACCATCCCATATATGAATTAATTCAGTAATTCATTAATTACGTTTTATTTTTACAGCACATTTCTCATTCTCAAAGTACTTCACTAATATTCAAAAAGGAATACAACTGGAAGAAAAGCAAAGATTACATAAATGACGTAGGTTACAAACTAATATCAAATATTATATACCAAATAATGGAAAAATACATGAAAGTCAAAGTTCTGAATTAGAATTACAAACAAACAGAAAAAAGAAGAAAGCTATGAACAAATAACATAAAATGTACAAGAAGTACAATCTCCCCAAATTTCTGCTTTATAACTAAACTGTACACTGTGTTTTTGCTGATGAGTGAGTGAATGAGTAAGTCAATCATCTTTACATTTTATATATAAACTAGCAAAATACCCACGCTTCGCAGCGTAGAAGTAGTGTGTTAAAGAAGTTATGAAAAAGAAAAAGTAACATTTTAAAAATAACGTAACATAATTGTCAATGTAATTGTTTTGTCACTGTTATGCGTGTTGCTGTCATCAAGGATTTGATTATCATTATTTCAATCAGGTTCGTATTTGGAGGATGTGTTGTGTTCAAGTTACATTCCGTGTTTGTCAACCGTTGTAAAGATAACAGGTTTCATTCATCGAAGTGTTCACTACCCAAATCGGTACTTGTGAATCTAAGATGTTTAACAGGTATTCCCGGTATTAAGTTGTGGATTGCCTGCGAATATTTAGCAGCAGCGTGTCTATGAACTTAATTTAAACTTCAGCTTTACACCTTGCTTTCCTATTGATATGTCTGCAAAGGTTTGTTCAGATTCAGAGGGTTGTTTACCTTTCCCAGTCCTGCAAAGTCAGTTCACGTGAGCCGCTAGGAGTACATGCATCAAAGGTTCTCAGCTGTGCTTGTGCTATCTCGTGCAATGTTGTGATGTCCACAGCTTTATTTAATGATAGCTCAGACCCGGCACTTAAAACTTTCTCTCGCACTTTTGCTGAGTTTGTACCAAACACTATTCTATCCCTGACCATCTCATCCTCGTTTGCATAAGCACAGTCCTTCACCAGCAATTTTAACTCCGTTACAAAGTGATGAAAAGTCTTGTTTATACCCTGCATTAAACTTGTATCTTGCGATATCGTATTCGTTTTAGGCATGACAAACGTCAGCGGCAGCGTGTCTATGAACCTAATTTAAAGTTAAGCTTTACACCTTGCTTTCCTATTCGTTTGCATAAGCACAGTCCTTCACCAGCAATTTTAACTCCGTTACAGCAATTTTAACTTCGTTACAAAGTGATCAAAAGTCTTGTTTATACCCTGCGTCTTCTCATTAAACTTGTATCTCACGAACATCGTATTCGTTGTAGGGATGACAAACGCCAGCGGCAGCCTGTCTATGAACTTAATTTAAAGTTAATGTTTACACCGTGCTTTGTTTCCACAGTTGCTGCACTTATGAATATGCTTGTATGCGTCACTCGCTTCATATTCTTTTGCTGCCTTCTCAATTGTGTAATGCGTTTTTTGTTCAGCGCTTTTTGGAGCTCTTCCTTGTTCTCTGCGTACTGCGTTCACAGTCAGTTCACGTGAGCCGCTCGGAGTACATGCATCGAAGGTTCTCAGCTGTGCTTGTGCTATCTCGTGCGATCTTGCGATGTCCACGGCTTTATTTAATGTTAGCTCAGACCCGGCACTTAAAACTTTCTCTCGCACTTTCTCTGAGTTTGTGCCAAACACTAGTCTATCCCTGACTATCTCATCTTCGTTTGCATAAGCACAGTCCTTCACCCGCGAATATTTAGCAGCAGCGTGTCTATTGGATTGCTGCTGACGGACGGCCTTATGTGGGCAGGCACTCAATTACGTGGGAGGCGTGACGATGAGGGACGCAACTCCGCCTCACACGGCGACCGAGCTGCAGGCTATAGCCGTATATATGTACATAAGTAGGTTCCAGTTATGACCGTTACGCGTAGAATTTCGAAATGAAACATGCCTAACTTTTGTAAGTAAGCTGTAAGGAATAAGCCTGCCAAATTTCAGCCTTCTACCTACACGGGAAGTTGGAGAATTAGTGATGAGTGAGTGAGTGAGTGAGTCAGTGAGGGCTTTGCCTTTAATTAGTATAGATACAGAGCTGAGAAAAGTAGGTTTACAGTTGTTTGTATGGAAAAGGACATGCAGGTTATGATGATTACAACAGCTTTATTAACTCAAACGAAAGTGACAATGGCGCAGAGCACAATCTCGCAAGTGTTCAAACTGTTGGCCTTGCATACTTGCAAGTGTCATTTTTATAAAAACATAAATGACACATATTATATATATCTCTTGTAAGTGTTTGCATAACCATTGTTACAGATAAAGCAATTAATTAAAGGCACAATAACCCAATGAGATTTTAGCAGTTTTTCATTACTATGAAAATTAAAGAGGGAATAAAATTATTAAATTATTAAAAACGCTAAATGATAATATTAACACAGTATGGGATACTGGCACGAGGATGGGGGCATTAAGAAGGTGATTTCATAATCAAAAAGCACTTTCTTGTCACCAGAATTGCGGGTGTTACACTGAAACAAACGACAACATCGCCTGCTTTCATTTCACTTCAACTACCACATTTATATTAGTTTTTGACTAATTTAATTTGTAAAATAATATTTCATAAATATTTGAGATGACTCTTTTTACTGTTTCAATGGCATGGTGGTACAGTGGAAAGTGCTGCTGCTACACAGTCCCAGAAGCCAGCATTCAGTTCTAACCCTGGACCCTCCCATGATGCTCCAGTTTCCTCCGCTATCCCAAAGATGTAAGGGTTAGGCCGACTGGAAGCTGTGCACTTGCCTGGTGCGACTGTGTTTGGGTGTACACTTGTAAATACGTTCTGTGATGAACTGGTGCAACAGTTAATGGATAAAGTGAGTTAAAAAAATGGATGCGGTCATAAATGTTTTTTTCTTACTGAGTCTTTCTTTGAAAATTTGAAAAGCTTATGTTTTCAACTGTAAAAAAAAATCAACGTTGAAAAATTATTTTTTAATATATCAACAATGTAGATGCATTTAAAAGCAAGAAGCATGAAGTTTTACTTCTTAAAAAAGAAAATCTGATTGTAACAAACGTTTATGCCAACTTCAGTAATTGCTGCTAAAGTATCCTTCAGATGATTACTTAAAATTCTATTTGTAAACATTTTCACAGAGAGTTTTTAATTCTTTCACAATATGCCCAATATGCCCCACAGTTGAGATAAATCCCAGAAACGCAGCTCAGGGGACCATTTAAAGTGGCAAGACAAATAAACCAGAGGGCAAGCAAAACATTCGTACAACAAGCAGTGGGCCGCCTCAGTCTTCGTCCCAAGGAGATCGCAGACTTGTTCAGTTTGTAGAGTCACTGACCTATAAAGCTCCTAATCCGCTGTGCTGGCAGGCTGACAGGCCGGCTGAGCTTTCCATCCCACACGTAGACGAAGCCACGTACACAAGATAAATGGAAGAGAGAGGCAGACATGGCTGCTTTTGACATTGATAGATGGGCCTCACAAAAAGATAATGTCACTCCCATGTGCCTCATGTTTTTCCTTTTATTTTCCGTTTTTTTTTTCTTACTTTTACTGTTTACTTATTATAGTCAGGTTGAATAGCCATATATTTTTTAGGAAGTTAAAAGAAATTTCAACAGACAATGAAAGTTTATGTGATAGCTGAGAGCATAGCTGAGAGCAAATGCTCTTTTATTTCATTTTATTTTGGTTACTGTGATTCCATTTACACCTGAATCGCTGGAAAATTCCGTTTCTATGTATTTAAGTAATGCCACTAAGCATTTGAAATCAACTGCATAAGACTTTGTGAAAAGTAGTGGTCTTTCGGATTGAAAATACAGTGAACATTACACCTACAGTGCACAGCAGACTCTTCTCATTTAATCCGAAGCTTAACCTTGTGACTCCGTCTTTAACAGCAAAAAAAATATTTGATGTCAATGATTTGGTGACAGTGTGGGGTGGGCTGACATCCCGACTGGGATGATGCACAATTCATTAGCTGACCAGGAGGCTGCTGTCTTAAATGGCTCAGTAGAAAGACAGGCTTTTTCCCTGAAATTTCGAAAAGTGAAAGTGCTGGAAATCCACCAGGGATGGGATGGGCCGAAATTCCTTAGCTGTCTAGTGTAATGGAGGGACAAGGGGAGACAATCTATTTGGACCAGTGGCTCTCTCGATACACTAGAGCACAGCACCCCTGGGTTAGGATTCCCAATACAAACACCTGCACTGCATGCTGGGACCTGTAGTCCTGTGGGGCAGCCCTGTTGGATTCCATGGGGGCCACCAGGGGGAGCTGCAGGGATCAGTAATCCCTACTTTCATGGACTTCCAGCTTGACCCAGATGTTTCCAGCAGGCTATGCCCAGAAGTGCTCCTAGGTCATAGATTAAAGAAGCCACTCGACCTCATCCTGACTAGTTGGAATCGGGTGTAGAGAACGGAAAAAGTTCGGCTGGAAGGAGTCGAGGAGAAGAAAGCAAGAAAAGAGAGACAGAAGAGAGGATTGTGGTTGTGTAAACCGTGTTGATAAGCCTTTCGTAAGGTATTGGACAAAATAAACCTTTTAACTGAACTGAGAGTTGTGTCTGGGGCATGGGGTGCAGTAAAGCATTCTATAGGTTACAAAAGTTTGTATATTAATTTCAATGACAGTGTGATTAACACATTTAATGAAAACTTCCTGAGGTTTAGTCATGTACAAATATAACATCAAAACACAGTTAATCTCAGAAGTCGTAAACTGGGTGGACTCCTGACCTATCAGATTCATCTTAATTATTTTTAATTGTGAAAATAAAACTTTTAACTGTCTGCCTTCCACATAACAAAACATAATTTTCAGTGACTAGTGTTTTAGAAAGTCTGCCTCCTTTCCTTGGACTGCTATCAATATGTTGTGCGACAGCGTGACTCTCTTATTGACAAACCTCTGAATACAGTGTTTCTCTGAAAGTACTGTATATTCATCTCTTCAGCAAGAAAAAGGGCTTTAGCAAAATTGTAAGATGACAAATATGACAACTAATGTCTTTTTGGGCCGCTCTTCTTCGTCTTTCTAAGAGTCAATGTAGCACTCAAAAAATACTCCCTAGTTATGTGGCTTTGCCTCTCTTACACGTGAAGCACCTTTGTTCGTAGCCCTCGTAATACAGATTGAAGACGAGCACTTGTAACTGACACTTTTGTAAGATCTGACATGCTTTGCCTTTTAGTATTATTTTGCTTCCTAGACTTCCTGTACTATGGCTTTTACTGTCTATGTCTACAATTATGCATAAAATAACAGATTCTTTATGACAGCCACACACAACAACGAACTGCCACAATGTGTCAAAAATAAATTGAGACTGAACATGCTGAGGGTGGGATTACCGTCACTCATATATTGCATTCATTCAGCCAAATTGATCCACAATGTTATCATTGAATACAAAGTGCAATATTAATTTGGGTATGTAGAGTATAAAGTAACACACCTCCCCTCAGGACATTAATATGCCCGCCGCTCACTCCCTGAACTACATTAGAGAGCTGTGGGAGAGTAGTCAACATTGATTTTTTCCCCATAAATTAGCTGTCAAATTTGACAAGGCTGCTGGTATGAAGTATAAATGGCTTGGGAACAGAGGTCCAAAGAGTGAAGGCTCTACAATGAAAGTGAGGTGCTTTACAGCTACAACACAAAAAATAATATGGCAGGGTATTTAAATGCATAAAATAAAAAATATTTATGCTTAACATTTCATTGTGTGAATTGTTATACATATATGTCTAAATGAACACATAGTATATACACAATCATATATACACAGTGGTGCCTCGTACTTTGAACTTAATTTGTGTCAGGAGGCCATTTGAACTCTTAATTGTCCGAATCAATTTTCCTCATTAGAAATAATGGAAAGTGATCCATTCCCAAACTTTAAACAATACCCATTTTGATAAACAACAATTAAAATATGAAAACAATAAATATGTAAATAGTGTATAATAAAATGAAAATAATTGCTTTTACTATACTTTACTAAGGGGTTATATATGTTAAAGGATAAAGCCCGAAAATTGGATATACTGTACCTAGCATTATTTGGGTAAAGCTCACATTATCCAGAGGACTTGGGTAAAGCTGGAATAACAGTTTCTATCTTTACCTGGGTAATCTCTTTGGATAATGCAAGCTTTACATGGGTAATGCTAGGTTTGTCCAGTTTCTGGCATTACCCGTAACATATATACAACCAAACACACCAAAAATAAAGTGGAAAAAGCACTGAAAACACACAAGTGTAATGCAAGAGAGCTGACTTGGATGCACAACAGATGACGTTTACGTCTGCTGCATAAGTGCCATCTGTTTCTGCATTTTTTCACTGCGCGCACAGTTCAAATGTAGAAGCATCATTCCAACTCCAGACCAAATTTCTCTCGAATTTAGCATTTGAACTCTGGAACGTGCAAAGTTAGAATCATTCAAAATATGAGGCACCACTGCATATGATAAATATATATTCATTATTTATACATGCATACACACTGGCACCATGGAGCAGTAGATAAAGCTGCTGCCTCACCAATCCAGTGGCTTGAGTTCCACTGGTTGATTGTCGTCTGTATGTTCACAGTTTCTGAGTGGGCTTCTCTCTGGTCTTCTTCACACATCCCAAAGTTATGCACGTTAGGCTATAGGCCTCATGTGAGTATGTGTGTGGCTGACTACATGAGTGGGCCATACAATGAACGGATAACTCCTCCAGGATTGGCTCCTGCATAGTGCTGCCTGGGTTTGGCTCTTACACTGCATATCCTTGAATTTCATTAAGTGGGCTTTCAGAATATTATGTTATACATAAAGTATAAATCTAATAAGGCTGTTACAGTACAATACCAGTATCACAGAAAACATTTACAATTAATTCTGATATCCAAATTCACACATAAACATCAAATCAGATAGTCCACTTTATCAAACCCCAGAATAACTGCACTACATTATTAAAATAACTTGCAAGTTTTATATATTACAACTACTGCAGATAAAGGACTACTGTGATTTGTATCATCTGAATTGTGATACTTTGGCAACATCATTTACCTTAGAAAAACTACCTATCTTTCCAATTACTGAACATGCATTTTCCTTTGCGTTATCTTGACTGGGACACGACCGCTGTGCACGTCCCACTCATGCACACACTCACACTCACTCCCACAGAGACAATGTCGAGGCCCCGATAAGCCTAGCAGGTATGTCTCTGAAATGTGGGGGAGAAAGGAGAATTACCAAAAACCACAGGCCGCTGGAGCTTCATCATCCAACGGCTTGACTGTGAATAGTTTACTTGCTAGATATAAACTGATCAAGGCAGAATGGACTTCACAGAGTCTCACGGATCACACCTCAGTCATTCACTGTTCACCCAAACTCTTTGTTACTTTACTGATTTAAGTTCATTAAACTGAACTTATGAAAGGAACAGCTGATTTCTACAATAGATCAGTGAGAATATTCACACTGCAGTGATAGCCATTGATTTTTGTTTAAAGAACAGAAGGCAATTGTTGTGCATTATATTTGATCTTCAGAGAACTGTATGGACAGGGCACACATGAATTTGCTGGGACTTTGTGACAGAAGATATTTGCAGATATCTGACAGACCGGTGCACCCCACAAACCTCTCACTTTTCCATAATCACAATTCAAACGTTCAGGAAACCAAAGCAGACACAAGGGGTTGACTGGCACACATGCTTCTGCAACACACAAGAAGATCTGAATCACCATTCGCAAGGTAAAGAATCCTGCATATGAAGCCCAACTTCTCATGGTCGGCTTATTTTTTGACCTCCTTTAAAAAGTTGAGGAAAAAAATTACTTTTGAGAGAATATGTCTGAAAATTTACTTTGGGTTACTGTCCGATTTTTCAGTACATTTGAAATGTACTGGAAAGTTCATTGGATTTGACAGGCTCCCTTTTTTGATTATGAGTAGTAAACGGGAAAGGTCTGAGAATTATACAAAGAGCTGATCTCAGCAAAGCCTCCGATGATAAATCATTCAGGTGAATGTAAATCTTCTAGGTGAATGCAGCAGTAAATTAATTATTCATTAGCTTCCTTAATTGCATCTCTTTTATCAATATGAAACAGCAGCATCTTACGTCCCAATGATTGAGATAAGACTTACAGACAAACGTTAAGGAGAATTTGAACAATTAAAAGCAATGCACATACAATATACACACAGATGCGTACATAACATACATTAAAACAGAAGAGGACTTCGACAGTTCCTCCAGTAACATTTGTAGTAACAACTTTGCTTTAGATTTGCTGTTAATATTTTCCTTCATGACCTGCACTGCATAAGACAAATCAATTTCTTCTCTCAGTTTTTACGGATCATTTTCCAGCTTTGTCCATTCCTTCTCAAGTTTATATCAATTGATTTTTTTTTTAAACTTACAGCACATATTTCTTTCTAAAATTCTCACATGCTTTGTAAGATTTAAAAACATTTACTTGCATTACCATTGCCTATTGTTTCTCGGTACAATCCTTCATTGCTGGTGAGTGAACTGTTGTTTCAGTACAGAGAGGCTCTCATGTCATCAGTGAATACAGTCATGACAAGCACCATCTATTTCAAATGTACACTGGGAAAGATCATTTAGTCAGTCTTGACTTTCCATTGCACCCATTACAAGGTGCTTTAAATAGCCAACAAATGTACACTCAGAGGTAGGAAGCTAAAATACAAGGTCATTTAATACATGATAAATTAAGCAGAAATTAACATGGAAGAGCCGGCGTAAGTATTAACAAGGTGAAATGACTGACGGGATTATATGAAGACTTCATTACAGGCAAGAGAGTTTATGCAGAAGAGCCTGTTTATGAGATCCTGTAAATCACTGAGTTAATAATAAAACACATTTTTAAAATCAGAAAAACTTTGACCTGAGGACATACAGCTTCAGAAAACCTAAATAACTGATTATAAATGTGATTTGCTTTTATTCTGTAGCTTGCTTACTATTAGCAATACAGAATTATTAAATCAAGTGGGTAATATAAAATATGAAAGGACAGTAAGCAGAATAAATTGATGTCCACTATACTCTCAGATGTTGGGAAGTTACTTTATCAGACATGAAAAACGAGTAATAGAAAACATTCTCTGCATCTTCTTCAGAAAGATGTGTGCATTTAAAAATTGCCAACCATTCATGTACTTATATAGTCAAAGGCCTTACAGCTAGTAATAAAACAAATAAGAAACAAACTGAAGTTTTAAGAGATGAAGGTGTGTATCAGGAATAAGCTCAGTTAGTTATTACAACAAAGCTTCTTAAAGTAAATTACTTACAATTAAAGGTCACAGGCTGAGCAAGAGGAACCTTCACTGGGCTGAAAACTCATAACAAGTGCCCACATCAGCCTGTTGGTATAGCAGGACAACAAATCCATAGAGACACTTCCCAATGGCCTGTTTAATTAGAGGCTGTTAGCATCAACTGTCAGCTCAACTGAAAACACTCATGGAGACATCAAGGCCACCAAATCACAAGATAGAATTGAAGTGCTACACATTTAAACCCTTTGATTTTACCCCAAGTCTCATTTCTGATCAAGTCAGTGAAAGGTGCAAGAGCCATGCAGTTTAATCTGAAATTGTGCCGATAGTCAAAGGTGGGTAGTTACGAGTTACATTTACTCCGTTACATTTACTTGAGTAACTTTTTAAAAAAATTGTACTTCTGAGAGTAGTTTTACTGCACCATACTTTTTACTTTTACTTGAGTACACTTGTGAAGAAGAAATACTACATTGGGCAACACTTGAATCGTTACTTTTTTCCATTAGATACGCTATATTTTTGCCAGAGAGAAGCTTCCAGTGGATCTACTGTATGACTGTTTCACCAATCAGACATAGCAACAATAATCACAAGACTCCGTTTCACCAATCAGACGTAGCAACAATAATCACATGGCTTCGTTTCGCCAATCAGATGTAGCAACAATAATCACAAGAATCTGTTTCACCAATTAGACATAGCAACAATAATCACATGACTCCGTTTCACAAATCAGAAGTAGTCATGCAGTCACATGACCACACACAAACTGTGGCACAAACTCCTCACAGACAGTGGACAGGGAAAGATGTGTGAATATGTGGGGAATATGTGAAAAACAAGAGCCAACTCCTGCTGAAGCTTAACTATCACTTCACTGAGTGAAGAACAAGCACGTTTTAACCAAACATGCACAGATACGGACAGTCAAGGTAAAGTGAGACTTCTTGTACGTGCACAAGCTGCCTTGTTCTAATGTTATTTTCTATCAGCTGTGCTATTTGGAGGGCAAGAGCATATGCAGTATTATACTGTCAGTATACAGTATATCTTGTCACTCACTGTAAGTAGTTTGCACTGTTCAAACATACATGTTACCTATTGTAGGTATTGGCTTCAAAAGCTTGGTTGTGAAAAACTGAGATTTGGAACTTTGTGTTATTTGTGCATCTTTATTTTGTAAAGATGTTATTTATTTTTACTCATTTTTATTATTTGGAAATTGCAGAATTTGCACATTATTTTATATTTTTGTCTGTCTTATTACAACATTTCTAAAAAATAAATCATTTATTATGTTCAAACAGTTACTCAGTACTTGAGTAGTCTTTTCACCAAATACTTTTTTACTCTTACTTGAGTAATTTTTTGGATGACTTCTTTTTACTTCTACTTGAGTAATATTATTTTAAAGTAACACTATTTTTACTTGAGTACAATTTTTGGCTACTCTACCCACCTCTGCCGATAGTGAAGAGCAACAGTAAATTACATCAACAAACTGATAACATTTTACTCAAGGCTACGCTAATTTTCGGATCACATCTTTCAATGAGCAGAAAAGCATCCATCTTGTTTAACAAATTATGAAACCTCCTTCATCTGAAAAATACCATCACCTCTATAAACCGAGAGGCATCTAAAAAGAAGGCTTAATGTCTTAATCAAAGTATTTAAATTTGAAAAATATGTTAAATTAAATTAAGAGCCAATTAAGAGTATAAAATCTAACTTAAGATTCATTTACTATGAGAAATTAGGGGACAGGAGCGCTGCAGTATAGACATTTGTGTTAAATCATGGAGTGGCTGTGTAAATCTGTCATTCAATTACAAGGTAACAGATGCCAAAAAGCAATGAGCTCCAGGCCAGAACTGACCGCTAAATGAGCTGCTAATGCAGCATGTAACAAACCGCCATAAACCCACCAGATCAGTTTGGCTGGCATCCAAGCCAACAGCAAGCCAAAAATGGAATCTCCTATATGGACACCCACATGATTTGGGATTCAAGCATTGTGAGGTGCAAGAAACAGCCAGTGGGCTTTGTTCCTTGCCCAGAGATGGGCATCTGAGGGAATATGCCCTGCCATAGACTGGTGACCCATCTGCTGTTATAAGCTCTGCCTTTCTGTAACCGCATACAGGAACTCAAAATGGCCCCAATGGGTGATTTCTTTACAACCAATAACACTTTTTTTCCTCTCCATCATCCATCCATCCTCTTCCGCTTATCCGAGGTCGGGTCGCGGGGGCAGCAGCTTGAGCAGACTTCCCTCTCCCCGGCCACTTCTTCTAGCTCTTCCGGGGGAATACTGAGGCGTTCCCAGGCCAGCTGGGAGACATAGTCCCTCCAGCGTGTCCTGGGTCTTCCCCGGGGCCTCCTCCCGGTTGGACATGCCTGGAACACCTCACCAGGGAGGCGTCCAGGAGGCATCCTGATCAGATGCCTGATCCACCTCATCTGACTCTTGATGTGGAGGAGCAGTGGCTCTACTCTGAGCCCCTCCTGGATGACTGAGCTTCGCACTCTATCTTTAAGGGAAAGCCCAGACACCCTGCGGAGGAAACTCATTTCAACCGCTTGTATTCGCAATCTCGTTCTTTCGGTCACTACCCATAGCTCATGACCATAGGTGAGGGTAGGAACGTAGATCGACTGGTAAATTGAGAGCTTTGCCTTACGGCTCAGCTCCTTTTTCACCACGACAGACCGATGTAGAGCCCGCATCACTGCAGATGCCGCACCGATCCGCCTGTTGATCTCACGGTCCATTCTTCCCTCACTCATGAACAAGACCCCGAGTTACTTGAACTCCTCCACTTGGGGCAGGATCTTGCTTCCAACCCTGAGAGGGCACTCCATGCTTTTCCGGCTGAGGACCATGGTCTTGGATTTGGAGGTGTTGATTCCCTTCCCAGCCGCTTCACCCTCAGCTGCGAACCAATCCAGAGAAAGCTGAAGATCACGGCCTGATGAAGAAAGCAGGAAAACATCATCTGCAAAAAGCAGTGACCCAATCCTTAGTCCACCAAACCGGACCCCCTCAATGCCCTGGCTGCGCCTAGAAATTCTATCCATAAAAGTTACAAACAGAATCGGTGACAAAGGGCAGCCCTGGCGGAGTTTTTTTTTTTCTCTCTCTCTCTCTCTTACTTTAAATACAATTTTCTTTTTTTATTTATACATTTATTTTGTCCATTAGAACTTGGATTTGCTTTGCAATTGATCTTTGTTAACTGTCATTTTAGAAGGAACATTTTAAAAAACTATGAATAGTGTTAAAGAAAAAGAACACTATTGATGTGAAGAATAAAATGAAAGGGGAGTGAGCATATTCACAAATTTCTAAATTAGTTGAAATGGTTAATTAACTAAGCTGTAGTACAATTCTGATGTTATCAATAGGAAAGTAACAAGATGTCTAACTAAAGAAGAGCTCTATGATTAAGAATTTTCTTGAGGAGAAAAACAACTGGGACCCCCTGGCATTAACTATTGAATTCTACAATTAATACAACCTTCTCAGATCTGCTTAACCAACTGAGAGTTTCCAGGGCCAGCGCGTCCATCTCAGCAGCACTGGGTACAAGGGACTGTCATGTTTCAGCCAGGGTATACTCCCTGGCTTATCTTTATTTTCCTTTTTTAAGTCTTCTTTGTTCATTGTAAGGTATTAGTTTTCTGATGTTTAAAGTATTTATGCATTTTTATTACTATTATTCTTTTCACTTTGGGACTGCCAAATGATTAAAATGTTTAACCATGATTCACTGCAAAATGTCACTTGATTATTCATGATTAATCTCATGTTTAAACAAGACAGAGCAGTGAAATCCAGCAGACCCCTGTAAATGTGACTGCTGTACAACTTCTTAGCCGCTCAAACTGCAAAGACTTGCCCCTTTCAAAATTCCTGATACATAACACGATTGTCCCATGTTAACGAAATGTGCCTCTTCAACTGTATTTACAGGCCTGCAGTCTGATGTGATCCACTTTGCAAAAAATAGTGGCAATTTACATTTTAGATTTAGTTTTAACTCATGGACACATGTTGAGATGTGCATTCATGAATTGGAGGCCTATCCTTCGAGGCAACGCATGCACATTTTGCTCTGGATAAAAACTATGTTTAGAATTATGAACAATTTGGTCCTTTAAACCATTTGGGAGAGTGTTAAACAAAAGCAACCATCATATATTTTCTTTTTTGTCCTTCATTAATGGAGTAGCTCAGATCAGGTATTCCCAAACTTTAAGTCAAGGCCCTCCAGAATGTTGCACCCTCTGATCAGGATCCCCTGCTAATATTATGCCAATGCTGCACAGCAGAGCATGACCTCGGACCTCAGTTACCTCTAGCTGCAGTTGTACTGCATTATTTTGTATAACAGTAGACCTGTTAATCAAAAGAGTTGTAGTAATTTGGGTCCACCTTGGAGATTTAGGTGCACTGAAAGGAGCAAGTTCATCAAAAGTGGAACGTCAGTTGCAAGAAGTGCCAGTGTGATTTTTTAAATAATGTTATCTTTGCCAGAGCCATGGGCCCCAGTTTAAAAATATTTAGCTTAGATAAAAATTTTAGTTGAATACTTCCTGCATTAAATGCAATTAAGGAAAAATAATGCGTTACACCTTTGAAAATGAATCGCATGCATTAACATGTTAACTGTGATAGCCCTAGTTTATTTACTTACTAGGTATTTATTATGTGTTCACCTTTGTTGCTGTGTTTTGTGGATGGAACCTAAAGAGGCAGGGTCACCTAGATATTACAGCTGAAAAACCTCCCTCAGCCTATAGATTCAAAGCCGGGAAGTGGATCCTTTAACGGTTAACTGATAGAAGTTCATAGTATCTGAAACGTTTCTGATTCTTTGTTTTGATTACTAAATGATTTTTTGGAACTTGCTTTCTCTAGATTGCCTGTTAAGCAAATCCTTTTTGCCTCATTTTTCACTTTTACTTTACTACATTTATGTACTTTAAAATAAATGCTGATATTTATAAAGATTTTGCTTTGATTTTGTTCTACCTAGCCAGAGGATTTGATGGTTCCTCTCCATAGAAATGCATTTCATACATTTTAGGATCATTAAATGTATTTTGAACTTTTCAAGCCTAAAGCCCTTTTAGGTTTGTGTAGACTGAAGTTGGCCAGTAGAGTATTGGGGTCAGAGTGCCTTAGGTGAGGTCTTATCTGAGCAAGCTAAGAAGGAACCAGGCCTGTTTTATGGGCCTTTTAGAGGCCTCACACCATTTTCACTATACAAGTGCACTTGATTCATAACAGATAGGAACCAACACTGGACAGGATGTCTGTACATCGCTGGGTCCACTCAAGAACACACGCGCCTACATTCACACTTGGTCACAAATTAAACTAATGTGCAAGTCACTGGGATATGAAAAGAAAACTGAAGCAAAATTCCCATAAACATAGGCAGAGATTCATTTTTCATTTATAAGATGTTATCGACTGGCTCATATGTTGCTTCTTATCTGTAAGAGATTTGGGGAAAAATACTAAGAATTAAAGCTTGGTGTGCAGTTGAGAAGAGCAAGTGAACACATAACCCCTAAGCTAGCTCAGCTGAACTAATTCCCTGTGTGTTACAAAATCTTCAAGACTCTGTAGCTCAAGTGCACAGACAAGACAATAAACACATCAGCACATGATCTATGGCGCTTCCCCTGATATACGTCTGCATATCAGCTGCAGCACACTGAGCTCGCCTTTCAGCTTTTAAGCAGCTTTGCAGTACAGCTCAGCCATCCCCTCTGTGCTATGAAAAAATTAATAGTTGTCTACATCTGTGATACAGAAGTCAAGGCTTTCATGGGCTGATCAAGCAGTATGGCAACAGCACAGGCAAAACATACATATTTTTTATTAGTATTCATTAATTAATGTTTATGACTTTCAGAGTGAAAATAAATTTCCTTTTATTGGCATCAGGAATTATATGAGCTGCACTAATAAAATATCACAATTTATATACCAGTTTTACACAGGTTGATGGTGAAAGATTCAGTACTGTTCAACTCATAATTCTTAGAAATGTCTAAATGTAAAGTCATGCAATGCAACTGCTGCTCAACTACCATCAGAGCTTTATTTTTATGTTAGAGCTAAACTTTGAATTTCTAGACTGTTCTATACAAAATCTCATCAAGCTTCATGAGCTTAGAATTTGTTAGACAAGTGTGATGCCCTGGATGCCAACAGCCTTGGCATTACCCGTTTCCCCCAGCATTGATAATCATGAACCAAGGATGGACTAGCATAATGAAAAAACAAACAAGCAAGACTGGCGCAAAGTGCTTTGTGCAGTTTATTCACATAGGCAGTTTTCAAATAAACCGTGCAGTGCAGTCAATAAATAAAATAACCTAATAAATAACCCATGGTAAAAACATGTTCTCTTTGTGGGATATCAAATCAATCCATAAATAAAACCACAAATCAAGAATAAAACTACAGAGATAAAAAATAGGTCCCTTTTCTGCCATTACTCCTGTGAGTCTCCGTGCATCTCTCCCTCTTGCCACTTCCTCTCACCAATTGGGGCTGAGATACCAGCGAGCGCGAGGTCTTCCATAAAATGGCCTTCGTGACATTCATCTCAGCCAGCCGCCTCCAGGACACCCAAACCTGGGCTTCATCATCCCCTCACCATTTCTTGGCCTCCACAGGACGATCTGTTAAACCAACTGGCTGCTTCTGCTCCTTCAATGCTCAACTGTGATGACCCAGCCCTGGAGCACTGCTCCCCTCGCTTACCGTGGGCCTGTTGACTGCCTTACCTACCTACTGTCCACAGCACTGGCTCACACTCAATCCCCCAATCTTACTCCTTGTATTGTTTTTGTTTTATTTTTTAAGCCATCCAGCTCTCTTTATTTCTCTTCCATGAGCATGTTTCTTTCTCTTCCCTCTTTCTGTGCTACTCAGATCTTTATAAATTTGAGGGTTCAGGTACTTTCACTAATGACCAACGGAGAGTCAGTGGGGAATGGCCGTGCCGATTGTGCTTGCACAGTAATAAGAAATAAGCCAATTTCCCTATTAAACACTCCAGGGCCGCATGGCTTCTTGCCGGCATACACCGACACCAATTAAATTGGAGCCTTATTGCTTTTACTCAAAAATCTTTCACCACCATGGATCCACAAGAAGAGATTAAATGTGATGAAGAACAAGTCAATCTATTGGGTATGTTATATAGCTCCATTCCTACTACTTTAAACCCCAACCAGTATTAAGTAAAAAAAATCAAGCAATGCATAAATATTCTGTGGCTGGAATACTGCAAATGACCTGGTGAAGATAAGTTGTTAATGAAAACCAAAAACAATTCAATTCAGGCTGATTTGTGAACTCCTTTAATGCTCTTGTTTATCTGTGAACACATACTGTATCTCAGCCTACTTAATTTGTGACTTGGCATGACTACAGGTATAATGAGGTATATATGGGCAATTTTATTCATACCTACACGTATTTATGTTGCTGTATTGCAGAAGTCACGCTCTTTTAAAAACAAACAAAAGTTAGATTTAAATTAAATTTGCAGGTGCACAAAAGAAAAAGTTTCCGATGGTGACTGCAACTGAGT
This sequence comes from Polypterus bichir lapradei, assembly GCA_026402145.1. Lineage (NCBI taxonomy): Eukaryota > Metazoa > Chordata > Cladistia > Polypteriformes > Polypteridae > Polypterus > Polypterus bichir. Next base: position 29,478,915 of record JANRMT010062796.1, on the reverse strand, counting down.
AAATTGCTATGTTCTCCTTTTGAATAAATGAATGAATTATTGCCAGGCAGGCACCATCCTGTTTAAGACGGGGCTCTACTGCTTGCTTGTCTTCCCTTTCTTTTTATTTTATTTTGAAGACTGATGGCTTTGTTTCAATAAAAAGGCACACAGTAAAGGGGTGATTTCCACAAAAAAGACAAACAAACACTTTTTCAACTGTGTTTGAGGTAAATAATGCAATAATAACTGGTAAACTAATCCAGTGCATAAAATATCAAAATTCTAGCACATCCTTTTAATTACATGGAAATGAGGCGACTGCTTTTGCACACAAATGTGAGTTGTGTTATATATCTGTAACAAAAAGAGCTTTCCTTAGATTTTCAGAAGAAAGGTGCAGCTGGAAAGCGTTTTGAGATGCTGACCATACATGGAGGGACACAGCAATTAATCATTTGTAGGTTGACAACGGGTGACATCCCAAAGTCAAGGCTACTTCAGAGGACCGGAAACGATCAGATAAGTTTAAAAAAAAAACAAAAAAAAAACAGAGAAGCCAATGCTAATCCAAAAGCCTGGTTATCTCACCTTGAGCCAGAGAAAGCTGAATCACATCGTGCCACGGAAGAACAGAATTGTTGTTTATTTGAGTCGTCTGGCGTTGTGCATAATCAGACATGCGAGTAAGAATTTCACTGTATTCTATCTGCATGACAATATTACTTTTATGATTATGTGACTGCGGGTATATCAGGTAAGCCAGTTTGTGTTGTCTATTAATTAAAAAGAAGTTGTATATTTTCATAAATTCTGATTTTTTTGACAAAGCGGTGAATCACATACGCAAGGGCGCCAGTGGAAATTAAGGGGAAGTGTATTAAAGACAGAAGCGCTTTTTTATGCAGAGTTCTGAGAATCTGGAACAAACCATCAAGGCATGTAGATGAAGCAGAAACTCTGACAACCTTTAACAAGTGTGTGCATGAGATGTTGGGACCATTAGCCAGTAGCTAAACAAACAAACTTAATAGGCTGGGTGATCCCCTCTCGCTCTTTTTTTGTTATCACGGTGTTAGATGTGGCAAAATGTTGCATGTTGGTTGGACATGCAAGAAAAAATTTCAGTGCACGCTGTACACATGACAATACCACTACTATTATTTCTACTACATCGATTGGCTTAAGTTGGACAGAAAACATTTAGACATTAGACAATGACAAGCAGAATCACTTTTCAGTACCGAGTCACAAAAACACAAAAAACACTTTCTGTACCTTAGAAAGATAAAAGTGAGGCAAAGAAAGCATTGTAAAAGTATTCAGAGAATAGTATTTGAGCACTGTTGTTCAAAATGGAGGTGTAATTGCTGAAAATTCCTGTAAACGTGAAGATGTACCATATACAGTATATATAAAAATATTGCTTTACTAAATATATTCTGTAACTGTCTGAAAGTTCTGATTGTAGAGATAAACAAAAAATAACATCTAAGTGACAGCATGACGGAGGAAGAAAATCAAAAAGAAATTGGGTAGGTTATGAAAGGTTATCTTGAGAGGGTCATGTAGCTTGTTTTAGGCTCTGTAGAACATATTGACTGTGCAGACAAGAGTGCCATGTCCAAAAATATAAGTATACCCACATATTACCTTGCTGAACCCATTTAATACTAGGAGCCAAGAAAATGCCACCCTTCAATGCATTACCAAACCTGCTTAATGCAATTCAGGGTTCCAGCAGCACACAAGGTAAAGCAGTAACCAACCCTGGACAGGGCTCCAGTAAATCAAAAAAGGTGACATAATACAACCTAATTTTCTCAACCTCTTTAACTCTTTGAGGGCTAAATATTTTTTCCAAAAAACACAGTTTTCTGAGAAGCACAGAAAGCATTGGTTTCACACAGAAATCAACATAAAATGTTATTTTACTAAATGCTGTGGCTGTCAGTTCGTCAGGAATGCATGCCAGGCTGTCTGCCAGGCTGCAGCCATATGCATTCGTAGTGCGTCGCGATCTGGTGTACCTCTTGTCATTGTAAGTGGTGGTCCACCCAGGCAAATGTTGCCATAGGTGTGTCAGCTACATGAACCTGTTTGGCACTGTGATCAGCTGATGCTGGTACCTCATGTTCGTTTTTGATCACTTGTATCAAAATCGGAGTCTGACGAGTCAGAGTCCAATTCACCGAATAATATGCAAACCCTCACCCACGGAGGATTTTGCTTTATGCATTTGCTTCACTCTCTCACCAGATGTCAATGCCATTTTTGCCGTCAAACCAATGAAGCTAAATTTCCTTCTAGCAACGGGAGTCCAAGTAAAACATAATCGTGGTTTCTGTCACCGTGTACAGTTGATTGCCACCTCCATTTGACAGAAGTCGACATCCACCCTGAAAAAGTTAATCCAATTGAGGGGGTTATCTTTAGTCAAATTGGATGCAAGGCAGTGAACAGTTCTAGACAGGGCCTTAGTCTGCTGCAAGACCCATTCATACACACAATCACAACGTGACAATTCAGAGACCCCGATTACCCAAACCTGTATGTCTTTGGGACGTAGAATATGAGCAAAATGCATACAAACACATAGAGAACAAGAAAAATCCACTCAGACAACCACCAAGTGTGGAATTCGAACCCATGACAGTGGACTTATGGTAGCCACAGTGCTACAAGAAAAGTGACTATGAACTTTTTAATTTGAAGCAATATAAAAAACAGTTACATATATAAAAAAGACACAAACTGGCACTAGTACTAATAGACTAGTATTAGAAGGTTGTACTATATCTGCAAAACGTTACACAAGGAAAGTGAGAGAACAATACAGGAATAAATTAAAATGAAACTACTACTAATAATAATAATAGAGCTACATGAATATCAGTGATAGATGGAGTGAATGGAAAGTGAATAAAAAATGGAGAATATTATAAAAAAAAATAGTTTTATGAAAATTAAAGAAATGAACCAAAAAAATTAAAAGCAATGTGAACTGATTAGTAGCGATCTTACCTGATTGGAGTCTTTTAAAATTTCAAGTTGAAGCAAATGAAAGAATGGAAACCCAAAAAGACATTAGAAGTAATTACCTGAAGTCACTCACAAATGAGAGATGAGCAAGGAGTAGAAATAAAAGCGAAAACCTGAGTCCAAAGAAATGATAAGAAATATTAAATGACAAGAGGAGAATCATCTGGGAATGCTACTTTCTGATTTGTCCATAAAGTAATGAAATTTCAGTAATGAAGTGAGTGAGTTGATTTAACAGTGAAGATTGAAAAAAAGAGCAAAGGCTAAGAAAAAAAGAAAAGGAAAAATACATTTGTACATTTTGGAAAAGAGCATCAGTTAACAGTTGTGAAATGCCCAAGTTTATATTTAAGAAATAAATAAATATATTTGACAACAGAAGGAAAAGAGAGAGAGAGAGAGAAAACCTGTGCTAAGATAGCCAACACTGTCAACGTATACCATATTGGTGGATGGGATAACAAGGCACACAGCTGGTCCGGGGCCTATGGAAAAGCAAAAAGACTAAAAAAAAATTTTTTGCCAAATGTATAAACTGGAGTAAGAAACTCAACAGATATGAAAACACTTCCATGATAACATTGGCAATAGGGAAAAATAGCTTGAGGGGAGTAAAATATCAACTAGTAGTAGAGTCATGAATAACAAAAATGGTGAAGGCATACAACTGTGATTCCTGACTGGACTATGAAATGAGATTTGAAATTAAAAAAGAAATATACTTGGAGGTATAAAATGCCACAGGCAATGCAGTCCAATAACTGTCTCAAAAGCGCAAGCTGTTGATAAGATATGTGGCATGGGGACAGGTATAAGGAGTTGGGCTTGTGATGAAAAAAAAAAAAACTGGTCCTAAGGAGCAACAACTCAAATTACATACTCTTACATTCTGACAGACATGTTTCAGAATGGACAATGCCTGAAGAAGGCTAATTTTATGGATGTGATATCCCAAAAGTAGCTCGGAGAAGGCCATGTCATCATGTGGGGGTGTTCCTTGCAATAGCTTATGGGACCACTAGTTGCAGTGGATGTGCCCATGAACACTGTGCCCTCGGCTGATGATTTAAACAAATCTTTCAGCCCAACAGTATGGCCGTATAACAGTAGTGGCTGTAACTGCAGAACAATACTGCTTAGAAAGACACTGCCTGGTGAGCAGATTTGTGTCTTCTAATAATTAAAATGGAGTTCTGCATTGTCACATTCTTGTTTATTCTATTTTTTTCTTTAAATGAACTGGAAGGATGGTGCTTTTGGATGGCCAAACAGTGCCTGGGAATGCGGTTAAGTGGGCTGATCTGTTTAGCTCAGCGTGTCCCACTGTAACCCTCACAAGGACAAGCTGATGCAAAGAAAAATGAACTTAGGTAGGTGAACACTTAACTTAAGATGTATTTACTCCCATTGAAAGACCCCCATACCAAAGAAGAATTTTTTTTAAAGAAGGAAGTGAAAAACAAAGGTTGTCTGTGACATTTCTTTCCCTGCATAAGAAGAATCACTAACTACCAATACGTATGCAAAAGAAATCACAGGCCAGCGTGCATCTGACTCACAGAAAGCAGGGTGTGCACACAAGAATGGGTGACATAAAACTGATGGGGGTCACTGCAAAGGGTGCAATCAAAGATGTCTCTCAAGGGACAAAATACAAAGCAAATATAAAAGATGCACAGCAATGCCTCGGTTCAGTTACAAGGACACATGGGACTTGACAAAGAACCTGCCACATGCAGTCTACTTATCTGGTTGCAAAATACTCTTTAAGGCAGGCAGTGAGTTATTACAGAAGTAAAGGTGTTTGTACTGTATTAAACAGAAAAATTCATTACACCCACTTTGGTTCCCTAGAAGCAAGTGACTGGGGTGGAAGCTAAAGCCACTTTCATAAAAATGTGAAGTACAGGGAGTTGCAAAAAAAAAAAAACAAAAAAAAAAACCACAAGCGGTAGCCATGAATTGTTATGATTGTGATTGCCTTCAAAGCAAAGGCACGGCTGCTCCGGCATCTTTCATTAAGACCATTTAAAAGGAGAACAAATGAATATCCATTACTCTGAGCGAGAACATAAAACAGCTAGAGGAAACCCAACAAATTATACACCAACAAAAGAAGTCGGGGTTTCAGTTTTCTCTTTAATGCTGATGTTGCAAACGGAATCAGTGCAGAAAGTCTTTTTACTTCACTGCAAATTCAAACTGTATGACTTTCACTTTATAAATAATTTATTTTTGTAGGCTGTTAGTTACCTAAAGACTTAAAGTAGTTCTCCAGTTTGAAAGATTCCATTGCTCACCTTATTTTTGTAAGAATTTTACTTACCCCTTAAATTATAAACTCATTCTACTCTAAATCATATTTTTAATCTTTAAGACACACAAAATGAGCTGCTTGCACATAGAGCTGTGATGTACTTGCACTTTAAAGTGCACCACCTGGATTACTAATACCAAAGCTCGATCGGACTCACATTAACCAGAAGACTACTATTTCAGAAACATGAAGTTTGATTTTTCTTCTACGTTTAGGATTAGCTTTCAAAGAAAAGAAGTTAGAAGAAAATTCCCAGTGCGACTTTATTCATCCTCATTTAAATGTCAAGGCTTTTGAGTTTCCAATTTTGAGGATGATGAGGATAAAAAAAGTAAATGTCAACAAACACCATGACAACTTCATTGTCACCAGAACCAAAGTGTACAGTTAGCAATACCTCCTTGAAAAATTGGCTTATATGGAAAATGGTGTAAGACAACCTTGTCTAACTGCATCATCCCAATTACCTTTATCTTGAACTGACACAATAGAGTCCAGTTGCAGGTGAGATAGTCTGAAGCCTCGGACAGATTCAGTGACCTGAGACATTCTGGGTCCCATAAGATGACTCCCCTGTCAGTGGCATCTCTTTTGACTCCGTCCACTTTCCAGGAGGCACTCCTCTGTTTTGCCGGTGTACTGACTCCTACATTACTGGCCCCTCATCATCCATTTCAGTTCCTTTTAGCTCCTGCTCTCAAATCAGTGGATTCGGCGGTTTTGAGACCTTTGTATTCAGCATTTATTCAACTTCTGAACTATTGAGGTCTCCCAGTTCTGCATCCTGAAGCAAAACCACAAAAATGATGTGTCTTTTGTTATTGGTTTTATATGTTTGTGTATATATGTATATATATATATATATTTTATTTGTGTGTGTGTGTGTGTGTGTTAACATAACTTTTTTTGTGTGAAAAACTAAAATGAATTGATTTTCTAGGAAAAGCAACACATCGCATTAAAAGTGTCTACTGAATCCAATTGCTAAATTATTTCATTATACAAGAGTTACACAAGAGGTAAAAATAAACATTGTCGTGTTTCTCAGATGAATACAAAGAGGTTCCAGGCTGCATAGTGTCTGAAGTGCTTGGATCTGTAAGAGGCCTAAAACTGTCCTGACTGCAGCTGGACACTTCGCAACTGACATCTAAATGAATAGTAAGATATATGGAAATGTAGCGAAACATGTACTCTGCAACACTAGATCAGTTTAGAGATAAGAACTCAGTCCACGTAAGAGGAGGTTATAATAACGTGTAAATTTAAATCAGACATGCTGTTTGTCTTTCTTCAATGACATAATCGTGCTTGTTTTGTTTATTCAAGCCACTGGCTTCAGGTGATTTGATGGAAAATTTAAATATAGTCTGAATCCACATTGGAATGATCAGATTCTGCATGTTGTGGAATAGCCTGCATTCCTTCCAGTGCCAACTGCCTCCTTAGACCTCTTCCTCGATATCCGATAGGGAGCACAGTTAAGAAAATGTGTGAACTCAGGATTTTATTCATGTAGGCTTGAACGTTAAACAGGACATATACATTGGATTTCTGGGAGAATGAAAATAACAGATTTGATTTCATAAACAAAGCACATGAAACCCACATTTTGCTTAAATCACTTCTATTTTAAATCTAACTAGCTGTGTTACTTTGGCCGGGAAATTTTGTAATACAATAGGCCTTGGTTATAGTGCCATAGGTTAATCAGAAGTGCTATGTAAGAAATTGAATACTTTCAGTATACAGTGTTTTGGTTTTTTTTTTATCTTCTTTTCTTTTTTAAAAAAAAAAAAACCCAGAAGCTAATATTATATTAGTTCACTGGAGCTCCACCCTGCAATATGCTCGACACAATCGTCCATGAGTAAAACACTCCTGCTGCAGATCAATTCCTGCTTTTCCAAGTGACTGACTTTAGCTTTTGATGATGGGGAAACTGTATTCTTCAGAATTGAAATAGGTAATTAGCAGGACTAACGGGGATTTTGCATATAAATATAAATTCACCTCGTAACATATCTTGTAAGAATGGCAGCATCAGTCAGATTTGATTGTAACATTTTGATGTGTAATCTTCTGCTGTTATAAAGTTTCAAAAGTTTTTTGTCTGATATTTGAAATAAGGTAAACAAAACATTGCAGGATGGGATGACTTCTCTTAAGCCGACTGTTGATCACTTTCTAATGGTGATCTAATGGTTAGATGTATCGCGGACTGAACGTTACTTCATATTGGACTGTGTGGTTGAACTTTAAGTGGCTTTGCACAGTTCACTTTTGAAAACAAACTATTTCCAAATGAATATGATTCTCTTAGGATAGGATTAGGATACTTAAAACTTCTAAAAAGTGCCAGATGATCTACTGTACGTTCAAAATTACTTAAGTTGCTGCAAAGAGAAAAGAAATATAATTGCACTTGTTCAAAGCACTATGCTGTCTGGGATTAGACAACATTAGAATAAAAATGTGTTTACCATTTAGCATGTGGTTAGTCCTATGATGCAAGGGCATCTGTGTATGCAATGCAGTCCTTGAAGTGGATATAAATAAATGCCAGTATTGTATGTGTTACATTGATGTTTTAACATGAAGAGCGAGGAGTGCAGAGCAGTAGATCATGACACAATTTCTGTGGCTGTGCCAATATCTATGACTGACATCTTTGTATATGAATTAGCAGCACAACGACTGTTAAGTGGTTTGGTTTGGTGGTGTTTTTTTTTTGGGAGGGTTGGGGTTTTTTGCTGTCGATTTTCAGGCCACAACCAGGTTCTTGGGGTTCACTGATCCGAACTGATAACCAAGATGAGAGCTGGTGCACATCGAAGACTGACAGTAGTCAATGTAAGAAAACAGTGCTTACTGATCATTGAGCTTTACATGTTTTTGACCTTCACCAAACTTTCTCTTTCCATTTCAGAACATGGTCGTGTCTCTTTTCTCCTATCCAGGACACTAACCCATCTTCAGTCATCTGTCCACTCTGATGGTTAGTGGTGCTGTGCGCGTGGTCGGTCAATCACTTCTGCTGCATCTTTCATTGGCATAAAGCATGCAAGTTAGCATAATATTAATAAATATTGACAAACAGAAAATGTATCCACAGCTACAGTATACAAAACACGGCAGGTAATTTATTGTTTCAATAGCATTACCAAACTTCAATCAAATCCGTAAAGGCATTTTTGTGATTTTGTTGTATTTGGTTCTTCTATTGTTGGGGGTGAGCAGGAGTTCCCTCAAATATTGATATATTGAAATATCCTTTCTTAGCCCATGCCTACTGACCTGGATGTACCACCTTGCCAAATTTTAGCTTTTTAACTAAGTGGAAAATAGTCTTTCTGTTGATAAGTGAGTGAGTGAGTGAGTCAACTTTGCCAATAACAAGCATACTAGAAATCTACGTATACATATAATGCAATGTGCTAGTTTTTGATTACCTGCTGTATCACTATACCTCCACATGTGTTAGTTGGTTTATAATAATCCTGAACTTCTTTTCTAATGTACTCTCTGATGTCTTGTAAAATAATTTGCACATTCAATGTACATTGTCTGTGGTGGGCTGGCGCCCTGCCCAGGGTTTGTTTCCTGCCTTGCGCCCTGTGTTGGCTGGGATTGGCTCCAGCAGACCCCCGTGACCCTGTAGTTAGGATATAGCAGGTTGGATGATGGATGGATGGATGTACGTTGTATGAAATGACCATTTGCATCAGAAATGATCAAAAAAAGGAAGCTGACCACCAAACAGGACAAACACTTGTAATCATAAGCATCAAAAACCAGTCAGCAATGTCAGTGATAGCTGCAAAATAATTTACTAAATTTACAGTATTTGTCTTTTTTAGCTGAAGGTGGTGAACTGCTCATCCTCTGTCTGAAAAACACTGTATATGTCTCACATAAGGTGAGAAGGTTGTTGGATAGTGCACAGTATGACTAGCTGGAGCTTTATAATTGAAGTACTGTACATTTCATTGGCCAGATTTTGTCTGTTTTGAATAAAAAAGAAGCGACAGCTGACTGCAGTGCATCAATTTGTGACTGGCAAGGCAGCAATGTATTCACAATGCCCTGAGAAATTATTCATGTCTAAAATATGATAAATATCTTTCATTTTTTGTTTAAGAGTAAGGCAGGACAATTAAATTTAGGCTGATATATAAGAGAGTCTAAAGAAATAAGAGGCACCTGGTCAGCCTAAGTGACAGAAGTAGGTATTCCTCCTTCCACCTCCTCTTTCAACAAGTACTTTAATGCAATATTAATAGCATTTAACAAAAAGTTATTAAGTACAAAGTGCTTTTCTTCAAAACTGCACAACCTGTTTTGCTCATTATTCCAAACAGTAAAACAGAAAAAAACAAAGAAAATCTTTCACACCCTGTCTAGAGATGTCTCCTGCTTTGCCATTGAATTAAATAATAATAATAATAATATATCCCGATCATGCATGGATAGATAGGCAATCCATCCTTTCAAATTATTAAAGCAACATAACAAATGACATAGTGCACATTACGGTACATTTATCCTGTCATTGGAAAGGAGGAGTAGCCAAAGCAAGTCTGAAAAGGCCACAGGCAAACCCACAGTAAAAATGTTGGTGAGGGCCCTGGAGGAGTTTCTTCCTCTTAAATGCTTAGACATGCGATCCACAAGATAATGTAATTCCGGCAGAGGCGGCCTTAGGGGTGTGCGGGGGCCTAGGGCTGACCAACCCCATGCGGGGCCAGTTACGTCAAATGCTGTTTCTGGTATGTGTGGACTGTATAAACTTGCATGCGAATTTAATAAAAAATGTTAACATATACTGAACTTTCTCTTTATAGTATTCAGCTAAATTTCTGCAAGATAACATGGACTTTATCAAAATATAATGATATAATCTATTTTAAAAGTGCAATCCATAATTCATGACAATACCAAGACAGTGTGAAATGAGATGCGGTGTCATGTGGAAATTAGCACGGCCTCTTCTAGAAAAGTACCCAAATTGCAAGTATACTCTGAGACTCGATATGCAGGATGTCATAGTCATAACTCACATTGATGTCATGTCTGCCAGTTATCATTAGTGATACTTTTTGTACATTAATATTCGGACATGTTTATGGCCTACAAATAAAACGTGAGTTTCAGTGTTTTGACAGGAAGTGTGAAATTAACTTAGAGGTATCATCATGAAATCTCTTACCGGTTTCCAGGTTTAGAGATGAAAGTCCACTTTTCTTGCCTTCCGATTGGAAAAGTCATTGATGACATCCTCGTAGTCTAATCTGGATGCAATGTCTTTTTCTATAGATAGGAGAAGCCAACCCAGTGGCTAATGGGTTTTACCTATTTTAGGAGGGGATTATACTGGCAACCCTTTTTGGGAGATGAAGGTGGACTATGGAATGTTTTCAAAGATGTACTGTACATGTATAGAATTTTAAATTGAAGAGGGATTTTAAAACAGTTCCTCTTAGAAGCATCTAAAATATATATATGTTATATATATACTGGAGAATATAACTTGAGAAATCCACTTAAATGTGACATGCGGACCTCAAAAGTGGGGTCCCCTTCGGCGCAGGGCATGGGGTAGTCGCCCCACTTGCAACCCCCAAATGCTGCTCTTGTGTTCTAGGCTAAACAGGCCAGCACAGGGAGAGACTGGGGCATCGAAACATGGGGCTAGTTGTGGGTAACTTGACTTTATTTTGCTGTGTGCTTACATCATGAGCACAAGTCACAAAATGCACTTGTGTAGCCTGAGCAGGCTATACTGGTCAGTCTTGCAAAGTATTTTTTGAGTACGGGGTCCAACCATTATTAGATATATCAGTGTTGCTACTTTAATGACACCTGTTGATGCTAGGACATACTGTATTAGAACATACAAAAGCTCTACAATGAGCTGCTCAACAAACAAGCAATATTGTGTATGATGTCCTTCGTACCACAGCTGATGTTGAATGCAAGGTCTACAGGCACTAGAGAGAGTGAAAATAAAATAAAATCTTCAAGTCAAGTGAGGTCTGCCTTGTTAATTCCCTACTGCAAAGCAATCTTTCTATTTTAGTGCAGAATACCTGAGCTGTCCATAGAGAGTTAATGCTGCAGGCATGGCGTAAAATGTGCAAAATGCAGTAGTTAGGCATTCAACTACTTAAAATGAGGCTCTATTGTAAATTTGTATGCACTGTAATACACTTTGTCTCAGTGCATACTTTAAGCAGCATTATATATTTATGGAGTGAGTATTTGCCATTAACACTGTTCTGTTTTCAGGGAGTAGTTGAGTACTGCCAGCTATACTCATGTTGGACTGTAATATGTACTTCTGTGGCTAGGCACTCTTGTCAGGAGATGTGACTGATGGTCATTAGACCCACCTCTATGTTTTACAAATTACTGTTAAAATATCCTACTGTTTTTTATAACACATTAGCCAGATTGATTCTGCTGAAAAGCTAAATAAGCGTTATCACATTTCAGTCACACTAAATAGCTGAAAAAAGTGAAATACTGTAATCTTCATTTGCTAGAGGCTACAAAAACAAAAGAAAAAAAAATAATGTACATGTACAAGGAAAAAAAAATCCTTTTTTATATCCATAAGTACCATAAGAAACTTTCAGATATAACACTCCTGCTGACTAAATCATAACACAGATTTACCACTTGTGTGTAACACTGGTGGCATCATTAGACAGAGCTAACCCTTACAGCTATAGCCCCACATCCGTCACCCCTCCTAGGTGTTAATGTCTTCACAGAAAGATGCACATTCTGGTACTCGCCGCAGGAACAAAAAAACAATAAAGGCATGAGATTTAAAGCAAAAAAAAAAAAAAAAAATAGAAAAAACATAAAAACAGCTCCCAAGAGAAATAAGAGGATGTAATATAGCAGAACACCATTCATCCATTATGAAGATGCCAGCCACGTTTCATCCACCTCAGTGCTCCTGCTGAATCAAAGCACTATGACATGCAAGCAGGCGGCAGCTCATTTTGAAAAGGCCCCAAGTGCAGACATACTAAAGGCAATATCACCGAGGACAAGGCAACATGTGAGTGCCACAGCCCCATAATCACCCCTTTATTTTGTTGTTGCTGTCACAGGTTGTTCCCATAGCAACCATGGCAGCAGTCAAAAAGACATAAATTGAGATATACACAGCCAAACAAGGTCACTTTTCTGTTCAGTAGTTCTCATCAGGGTGAGATGTGCACATTCGAAAGTGATATTAAGAAAAATATTTATGCAATTATAAATACTGCAAAAGCTGAAATGACCTAGTGGAGTTATAGTGCCATAGAAAAGTTTGGACACCTTGGCCCAAATTACATTTTGTTGACATTTCAAGTAAAAACAGCACATGCAACTTTGACATTAAATAAACTAAAAGCAATGGCAATTTCATACAATTGTTAATGTACAATAGAGTTGCATGTTATACCGGTAGCAAAAAAGTACTGAAAAAGACAATTTTTAAAACAGTATGGTACCAGCATTTCTTTAATTTTGGTACTAAAAGTAAATGGAAATTTTTAAGCAACTCATGGTCAGTCATTTATTAGCACAATCAATTAAATATATGTATTAGATGTCGCTCAGTTTGCCATGAACTCCCCACAATCACTGTTCTTTGAATCTATATATTAATATAAATGCACTGAAGAATCCATGGCCGAAAATGTGTATTGATTTGCAGAATGTAGCAATGCAGGGAGGCTGCTATGAGACGGGGGTCGTTATCTGCTATTTGCTTTGGTCCTGTTCTGGTACTGGTACTGAGGTCTGAAAGCTGGTGGGAATACTGAAGTCAATTTTAGTACCGATCCAACACTAATGTACAGTTATGATGTATTTAATGAACTAAAAAATATACAATTAATTAAAGAATAAATACAGAATTTGCAAAAGTTTGGGCGCTCTTTCAGTTGCAAGGTCTGAGAACTCATTAGATCATTGGACTGGTCTGGCTTAGCTTAGATAGTGTTAGTCGGTCAAGAATTGTCATGAGGTGATGACAGTTTCAGGGGTTAATAAATTCTTTGACTCTTCAAATATTGTGCAAAGCCCAACAACCATGGGCTCTTCTAACCAACTGACAGAGGATCTGAAAACTAAACTATTTGATGCCTTCAAAGAAGAAGGTTATAAAAAGATATCAAAGCACTTCCAGCTACCAATTCCCACAGTTCAAAATGTCACGAAGAATTGGCATGTAATTTGGAAGGGTGACAGACAAGACCAAGAAAACTGACAGATAGAACAGCACATATATTGTGCAGGCAGGCAAAGAAAAACCTCCACATAACTGCAAGGGACCTACAGACTGGTTTAGAGAATGAAGTGACGTTAGAAATTAGAAAGGAACTTTAACTACCATCTCATCACAAAAGCCAGCGTCTTTATAAAAAACAACATCTACGTAAGATACAGGCATTTTAGAACCAAATGCTGTGGACAAAAGAAATGAAATTAACACTCAAAAAAGAGCAGGATTTGAAGGAAAGAAAAGAACAGCTTCACAACTGTTAAGTACAGGGGTGGATCTATTGTGTTTTATGGTTATATAGCAGCTAGTGGCATTGAAAACACTGTGTGAGTAAAGTCTGTGAACATCACTGAACATCTGTGGAAAGATCTGCCCAAGAACATCTCATAGGAGTGAAGAAGTAACAGGACTGTTATGTTTGTCTGCTCACAGTTACCGTTGTTAAAGTGTAAGTTGCCTTTACTTTTTGATTCTGCCACGTAGATTTTACTAAATATTTTCAAGATTTCAAGGCCTGCAAGCGTCACTATCTACTAATGTAACTTTTTTTTTTTTTTGCATCTACAGCTCTGTGTGTGAATAAATTTTGCAAAACTTTCCAGTTAAATTTGTCCTTAACCAGATTCCTGATGTGGTATGTGAAGAGCCCATTTTAAAATACCCACAGACAAGGTCACAAATTAATTTTGAGCACTTCTATCATATCACTGCTTAATCTTATTTTCCTCAAATTTAGAAAATTCAGCTCCTTCTGCCCTTCCTCATAAATCATCCACTATTCTCCTGGTTTAACACGACAAGCAGAACACGCAGTTCGCCAGCAGACGCAAGCCAGGAGATGATCCGACCACTTCTCCTTAGTGTGTGTTCAGCCCCCAAACCCCCCAGCCCCATTCACAACGCGAGCGGCAGAGACGCGAAGTGGCAAAAGGACAGCTGCTGTACAGACTTTTAAATGATCGAGGCACAGCATGACAAGCAGAACGCACAGCGCGCCAGCAGCAAGAAGCCAGCAGATGATCCAACCACTACTCCTTAGCTTGCGTTCAGCCGCCGCTCCCCCCAATGTCAGCAGCATTATATGTCCTGTGAGAAAGAGATTTAACCACACCCGGGGCCGGAAATAAAGGATTAGTATTGTTTTTACAAACATTTTAAAGCAAAAGTGAAAATAATGCATATGTAACAATTCCAATGAAAATAACAATCTCATTAAATTGTATATCCGGTAAACCAAACCCGGGGGTGGGCGAGCGAAGCGAGCATGGGGCGTAGTCCCCTAGTCTCTTTCAATAAAATGTTTGGGAAAAATGTAAGAGTTAAAGACAGAATTACTAATCTGCTCCAGTCTACAAATCCTATATTCTCAGAAAACTAAAACCAGCAATATAAGAATGACAACATAGAAGAATGAATTCATAAATACCTAGTGGTATAATTAAATAAAAAGTTACATTGTCAGCAAAGAGTTAAGAAATTGGTTTACAACAAAACTGCAGCCACTTGGCTCTTCACGACAGAATTCGAAGACGCCAGCCCTAAACATTGATTTCCTTTGAGCTCTGCACCTATTCCTGACCCAAATGTGCTCATCATTCTAAAAAATACGCTGTTGCTATCCCAATGCATGCTGAGATTGGTTGGACTTTTCTGATCTGTGCTACAGTTTCACATCCCAATATGAAAAGGGATGACTTTTGGCACCACTTCTTGACAGAATATACGGATTAGGGTAGCACTCCGCTAAAGGATGGATGGTGCTGATGTCTCCAACTACCAAGGTAACCTACTTTTCCATGACAGTTTATCCTGAGTTTCTTATAAGAGGATTGCTGTTGCCTGGGGCTCTTTTTTGTATTTTACTTATTTATTATATTCCTGGCCATCTTGTTTAATTAAAAGCTGCTGTTTCTCCATTGGAATCTTCTGATTTCCTTCTAAATTATTTGTTTTCCACCATGACGTCTTTATAGAAAAATAATAAAAAAAACTGATTATGGTATATGCAATACACTCCTCTCCTGATGATATACACATGTCCCAATTTTACCTTTAAAATTCTGTTCATTTTAAAACTATACTGAGAAAGCTGGCTGAAAGTACAGTAAATATACATGATGAACAGATGAATAAAACTTCAAGTAATGTAACAAACTGCATGTTTTTTTTGCTTTGGACCCCTAGTACACTCTTGCAAGCATTACTCACCGATTCCTCAGCACTGAATATCACAAGTGGGGTCCACATGTGAAAGCAGTTCAGACAAATTAAGTTCCATGAAATGCTCTGCCTTAATATTAAATCTTGAAGAGATGAGCCAGAGCTGCTCTGTCAAAAATGGTTGTGCATTTAATTGACTTAAGAGACGTCATGCAACATTTAGCATCTAGAAAATTGGAGAGCATTAAACTGAGCTCTCCAGGGTGCTACGGCTCAAATGTTTAAAGAGGCAGTTCAAACCTGGGGCTCTGCTTTCCTTGCTACAATGCATATAAAACTGCGTGTCACCCAAGAATATTAAATACAACAAAAGGTAAGCAAAAGGGTGATACCTAAGCAGTAAGCTGAAGAATTCAGCCTGCAAAAAATGGCACAGTGTTAAAAATACTATGGCTTTCTGAGACTGCAGACAGAATTAATCCGTTTTGGACAAGTTTTTCCTTTTTAAAACAGAGTTTTACATAGCAAAGAAAGAACACAGCACTAAAGTCTTTCTGAAATCATTTAGCTGTCTTCTAACTGAAGAATTCTGAATGAATTGTTTGCTGGGTAGTTTAGGATTCCAAAAAATGTTAACTTCTTTATATTCACAGTAGGTGTCTGAGAACCACAGAAAACAGTTAATCATTCTCTCAATCTTTTTTTTTCCCTAGAATGACTGAAAACTAGAATCTACAACATGTTTTTTACTTTAAACCTTACTTGCCAGACAAATGTATAAAATATTCATATTGACATTCCTGGGATGATTAAAGATCTATAGCAACAAAGTAAATGGCCAGGCATGATTAAAAATAAAATTCCTTGAGGAAATAAGTGGGAAAAAACACTATTTGAGAATAGTTTCTTCATTAAAACAACATTGATTAAAAATAAAACAATCTTAGTATCTTACTAGGTAACACTAGCTTCTGTTGAAATTTAAACTTCATGATAAAATGAAAATTAGAAAAGAAAATCAATAGCAGCTAGCTGGAAAAACACAAAAAACGTACAGAAGAAAGCTGGTACAAATTCAATAGAAAAGCAATGTTTATTTACCTCTACTGGCCTCATCAATATCCAACACGCCGCAGCATGGCCTTTCTTTGTGTCCAACTTTAACGCTCGCCTAGCAGAGGTTACCACGGAATGCTCCTCAGTAGTAGTGCTATTCAGTGTTTAAACCCTCAGGAGCGTTTGTCCTCCACAGTCTCTGGGCTGCCCATATGCAATTACTGGGTCAGAGAACAGGCCCTGCTTGCTCTGCTGGCCTCGCCTCAAAGACCACCTTGTGAGCTCCTTCTGTATGGCAGACACATTGTCTGCAGTATTTCTTGGATGTTCAACAGAATATCATATTGCTTTGCATTTCTTCCAGGTGGATGTTCTGTCCCCACACACACACTTGCCCTCCTCCCCTCCCCCCACCCGTTTTTGCACAATACAACCTTGGATTTTGTTTCTTCCTGGGTCGGCTACTACACTTAGGCATCCCATTGGTCCAAGAGAAACAGCTGGAAAGTGCAAGACTGGCATAAATTCAGAGCTATACAGAAGCTCAGTGTCTCATTCCATCCAGAGACCAAGCAGCTCATAATATAACCAGGATTAAAGCGCCATATTAGATGCCTAGGCTCCTACTAAGAAAAGCTGCCATCCATACAGGATGTACAGTACATGGTATGATTTGTCACACTCATTTGCTTTGCTTCTGGTCTGGGCACAATAGGAACCTTAACTTAGACAATGTTAATCTATAGTGCATGAATAAAGGCACAAACCTTCTGTCCTGCTTGTTTTGGTGCTCTATCTTCTCACCTCAGGTCACACAATAAGAGAAGAAAGTTAAGTTTTTAGCCATTGTACCAGTGGAGCTGCAGATTACAGCGGTACCTTTGTGACAGGCAGGTGAGTGTAAACATACAAGGGCTATAATATATTTAGGTCTATGTAATAAAAAGTCAGGGAATGACAACAGGGTCATCTTAGGGCCCTTCCACAAGAAAACAGTTCTGTTCCTTATTGCCCTGATCAGAAAAAAAGAAATAAAAGGCGCTAGTGCTGGGCGATATACCAGTTCATACCGAAAACCGTTTTTTATTTTTGTTATGATATGGATTTTTCTTATACCGCAACACCAGTTTAAATTGCCCAAACGACGTTTGGAACGTGGCGCAGCGGGAAAATGTTTAAGGGGGGGACCTTTTCACTGCTACACCACTAAACACATACAACGGAGTACATGCGTTAGTGGAGGTATTGCGCGGTGAAAATGGACAGAGAACATTCCAAAACTGAACCTGTAGGAGACGATAAAGTTGAACATGATGACACAGAAGAACTTTTGCTGGAAAAAGGAGTCACATCTGTTGTCTGGAGATACTTTGGATTTAAAAAGTCGGATGTGGACCATTATGTTCAAATGTGTGAATACTGTTTCTATACTAATGGATAATACTGCAAGCCAAGTTGTACTTGTTTAATTTTTTTTCAATACTGTGTACCTGGTTACTTTGTAATAGTGTGATGACGTGGAGGTTGCACTGGTGCCTCACAGCAAAGGGGTCCCAGGTGTTCTCTGTTTTGAATTTGCATGTTTTTCTGGTGGGTTTACTTGCCCTGCTTCAGTTTCCTTTCAAAGTCATGTACGATGTGGGGTTTTGTTATGCTTTATTGACCCTGCTAGTGTATGTATTGCTCGTATACACCCTGCGATGTGCTGGCGCCTCGTTCAGGATTTGCTCCTGACTTGCACACAATGCTTGCTGGGATGGGAACAATCCTGAATGGATGGCATATTTAAACATGTATAACGAAGATTTTTTTTTAAGTTCTGAACACTCCGCGGTCTAAGTTTATAACTAGTTTTAATTTCACAAAGACGTTTATTGTGTGGTGATTGGTTATGTGGAGAAAGAAAAAGGAAGGATAAGAGCTGAGGATTTGGTACATCAGACAGAGATAGCACGCATGCAATAAAAAAAAGACAGCTCAGAAGAACATCCATTGAATTCTGTGTTTGTGTCTCCCACCACCAGATCACAAACCCAACATTTACACAATATTTAAGTTAAACCTGTGTGATACCCATTCATACATCCAGTTTTTTGGAGCCTCGTCACACCTGCCATCAAGTTCTCTACACTGAACGTAGACCTGTGGACTCCTTACTGCGAGGGAGCAGCACTACTGCCTCACTACCGTGCATGTTTAATACCTGCTTTAATGCATATAATCATGAAAATGATATCAAGTATTTATTTTAGCATTCTAAAATTTCCTGAGAGCAGGAATATCATGAAGTGAATGGATTCTGTGCAGTGATCCCTGCCTGCGCCTCCACTTAGTGTGGAGGAAGTCAGTTTAAGAAGCACGTAGCGATTAACAACTGGGTCGGGGAACATTTAACACAAAGCATTTAATGTGCTACATTAACTTATGACGGGGTTTGAGAAAATCTAGTAAATTAAAGATCGATTTTAGGGTGAAGTTTAGTTTATGACATTCTACTTTAATGACAAAATAAACTATGAGAACAAAGTGGAAATGTCAACTTTAATCTCAACATAAGCCTCAAGATTAAAGTGGAAATGTGGAGAATAAAGTCAACATGTCAACCTTATTCTCAACATATAGTTTTTTTTTTTCTTCACTGTGGCCCTAATACGCTTCCATAGGGCTATACCAGAAATCGCATTATAAATGCAAGTTGCAGTTTTATTATTTATGTATATAGCTTAGCTTGAAGCAAGGTCAATATTAATGCAATTTGCCTTAATGATGGTTCAGTTGGTAAAGATGTCTCACCAAGTTGCACTTGTTTTATTTTATTTTTATTTGGTGAATACTGTCATTAACAGTGTCATCTCCAGGCAGAGGAGTAGCTCCACTGACAGACTGAGGAGATCATTCCTCCCCCACACTATGCAACTCTTCAATTCCACCCGGGGGAGTAAATGCTAACATTACTCAAAGTTATTGTCTGCTTTTACATGCATTTTTTATTACTCTTTAATTTAATATATATATTTTTTAATCAGTATACTGCTGCTGGATTATGTGAATTTCCCCTTGGGATTAATAAAGTATCTATCTATTGTCAGGGATGCCAGGGGCCATGACCCGGCCGGGACGCCATGAGGGACTGGATGTGGGTCTGCGCCCACCCTGGATCACGTGGGGGTCGCCTTCCTGGTTGCTTTGGGGGCCACGGGTACAGGGCATGGAAGCTCCACCCTGTAGGGGCCCGTGGTCACTGCCAGGAGGCGCCCCAATGCCTTGGGGACCTGTTACCCCAGCACTTCCGCCACACCAGGAAGTGCTGGGGGGAAGAATTAGGATGGCGCCCGGAGAGCTGCCGGGAGGACAGCCGGCACTTCCGCCACGCTGGGGCGTGGCTAGAGGAGGAATGCCGGGAACACCTGGGGCTCATCCGGGTCATATATAAAAGGGGCCGTCTCCCTTCATTCGAGGCTAGAGTCGGGTGGAAGGAGAACGAGGCAAGAGAGGAGAGTGGAGGCGGCCCGAAGAAAGGCATTGTGGCCAGGACTGTGACTTTGGGGTTTGTGCACTTGTGGACTGTGGGTCTTAGTGACCATATATATTTGTAAATATTGTAAATAAACGTGTTTGTGGGTGACATGAACGTGTCTGCCTGTCTGTGTCCGGGTCAACTTCCACACTATCTATCTATCTATCTAGCTATCTATCTGTGTAATGCACCTGGTCTTGAAGTAATAGTATTATTACTGGAAGTTGCACTATTATTTATTTTATTGTTATTATTTATTAGTTTAAATACTGTATTATGCAGTTTAATGATGGTAAAGTTGTTTAAAAAGTCACTTTAACGTGTCAGTGGACAGAGATTGTTAACATTAACAGAAAGTGTAGTTGGTTTACAAAAAATATTCACTATTTATTCCTTTTCTAAGATATGTTCAGTGCAATACAACTTTTGGATGGTTGAAAATATTTTGTCAAAATTTTATCTTAAGTTGTTTGCAAAATTTGTTCAATAAAAAGGTTTTGACTGCAACTGTCATGCAATGTGATTCCTTCTCTTCATTAGTGCCACCCCCTTGAAAACTATCACTTTCTGGGGCCATGTAAACCTGTATTAATACTTGTGTGTGCATTAAAATTTTTTTGTACAATGTACAATTCTCATGACAGTGGAATAGGTTATTCTTAGTCAGTCTTCTGTAGTAATTGCAGTGGAAAATGTGGTTAACATCCACTCATGCATGGGAAAAAAATACCATTGAATACCGTGAAACCAGAATAATTTTGAAAAATACCATGATATAGAATTTTGGTCATACCGCCCAGCACTAGAAGGCGCTAATTTCTACCTCCACTCATTGAGACTGCAAATGTTGGAAGGCACTGCCTCTGGCATTAAAATATACAAAAACATTATTTGCTGCTCATTAAAGACTATACAAACAACAGCAATAGGAAGATATTTCAAAAGTGCTTTGTGTAAATAATTTATAGTGTAGTTAAAGACACTTCTATTCAATACTTCTGTGTACTATGATTTTAATTTAGTAGAATACAAGTGACAGAGACATTTGCTAAGGTTATGAGGTCGAATAAGAAAATTGCCAGACATTGTTAATACAAAAGTCTAAAACTAAGTGCAAAACACTGGAAGCATACAATTCAACTGTTAGTTTTGATTTATGGTGTCTTTCCTTTTTATTTTAAAGTTTGGTCACATGCTGTTGTAATGCAGCCATCTGTATGCAGACACACAAAGTGGCAGCGCCCATGAAAACCGCCATACAAGATGAAGCAAAGATGCCATCAAAATAACATTAAAATAAATCAAATACAAAGCTAACAATTAATTTTGCACAAAAAATAATTTCAATGCAGATAAACATGGCTGTAATGAACTCCTTACTGTAGGAAGATGTAAGGAAGGAAATTTTCTATACATTTAATGATGGCAAGAGGCACAGCTATATGGAAACACTAAATCTGCATATAAATGAATGGATTAAATATATGACTTATACAGTATAACTTATAACACAACTTTCAAAGAGAGCATTACTAACATACCATACACTGCCAGTAATTCTCCAGCCTGGGCACAAGCCAATAGTTTTTCATTTCTACTGAACTAATTAATCTTACTGTCACGAAGGGCAAACTGAGCAGAAGTAAGAATACAATATTGCTCTACCTTAACACCAACATTTCCACGTTCAATTAATTTTGTTTCACTTTAAACTGTCAGTTTCTTTAGTACATCTTGGGTTGCTGTGAAGGTGCATCATATTTTTGAGAACTGATTATACAGCAGGACATTCACTTACTCAAACTTGATTTTATACAAACTGGTTGTGTAACATAAAAGAAAATTACTGAAGAAATAAAATTGGTGCCACACCAACTTGCTACTTTTGTAACATGCACTCTCTGTCTCACTCTGTGCTGTGTGAGGAGAACAAGAAAGAAGTAGATGGGCACCTTGTGTACTCTCACTCTTTCACACTCACTGCCAGAAAACGGAGTCACAAAACACAGCTTAACATGCATCTCCCCTCCTCTCACTCTGTCTTATCCACAAAAGCATAAGAAGAAAAACTGAGACAAGCTCCCCCATTATCTTGTTCTGTCTCATTCAACCTGGAGTGTGCTGGTGTGAGAAACAGACATGCAGCACCCCATTCATGATGGTGCAAAAAGATACAAGATGCACATTTCCTTGGACTTTCTTTCTGTCTCAGTCACTCTAGTGTGCAATGGTGTGAGAAGAACTGGAGTGTATGCTCCCGGTACTAATGCACGTACTGTTCATGGGGGTGTAAGAATGAGCAAGGTGCTGTCCTTACTTGCTTTTAACACAATTTCCCCCTCCATGGCACGAGAAGAGATGAGAAGGCTTTCTGCTGTACTCTCTTTCTGTCTAGCTCACCATATTTTTCTTCTCACATGTAAATTTAATTTGGCTAAATGAGATTTTGTGAAACAGCACTCTGTTCTAATTTGGATGTATTGGACTTACAGAAAGTGTTATGTTGGCCTCTGCTGCAGCCTTGTGTGCAGAGAGCCTGAGTCGCCTGCAAAATAACATTACTGTACAAAGGGTACATTGTATTTAAAGCTGCTGATGTGAAATTGTATATGAAGCTGCAGCTGTCCAAATTGCTGGGTAAATCTATGCTCACTGTTCTTTAGGATCAGTGTAAGGGGTGGTCTACAGACATCTCACTTAGCATTCATTTCTGATATATGCACTGCCTAGGAATGTATGTGTCACATAAGCTGAGGTTCCATTATATTTCACCTGATGGGAATATCATATTGCATTTGGTTTAAATGAAAGTCATCACTCTGACTTTGCACATTCTCTCTTTTATCATGTGGATTTTCACCAGGTAGTCCAGTTTTTTTTCTCATCCCAAACCCATTCCTGTTAGGCTAACAGGCAGCTCTGAATAAAGTTAGGGAGTGTGGTTGTGTGCACATATGATTCCTGTTATGGATGTCCGTTATGTTAATTGTTTGTTTCTTGTGTGCAGTGCTGCCAGGATACAGTAGGTACCCTGAAAAAACTATAATAGAAATAGAGTGTGCAGAAAACAGATATACACTAGCTGGAATTAGTTCACACTACAGCAAGACTGAAAAAAAGCAGGAGCACAAACAATCAAGAAAAACAACTTCTGTGCCAAGGGCCGCAAGCTAATTATGATCCTTTAATCCAAATAATATGCCAGTTGTAACATTCTATTCCTTCTGCTAGCCTAAGATTTTGGTCACAACCACAGTTTCTCCATTTCATTAGCATAGTTTTGAAATACAGGAACTGTAAATGAGAAGAACTTAGGACAAGCTATGGATGAAGAAGAGCAAGTAATTAGAAGAGAAAAGGGTGAGATCTGAAGATCCACACCAAAAGTAACAGGGTACCTCATGTTAGATTAATCCAGTATTAGACTGTACTGTCCTGTACTGTTCTGGTGGCCATTTGGTCTGCTACTGTAATGATGTAATGCAGCTCATTTGAATATCTTGTCAATGGTATTCTTCGTGGATCTGCTATCTATTTATACTAACTGTATTTCCGATCTGTTGTATATTTTTTTTGTCCTATCAATATGACAACACATTTCAAGCACGTGATGATGATGACAACGTCTGACAATTGTCGGATGAGGGAATACACTGGTCACAGAGGAAGTCTTAGGTCACCAACCAGGTTGGCCCTTTTAATATTTACACAGGCCTTAAACAGAAACGGGCACCCAATGGCACATTCAATAAAGTAAAATGAAATAGTAGGTTAACTAAAAATTGAACAAGAGGCTTCTTCAGTTTTTTCTCAGGTGTTTCAATTTCAGGTGGGAGCACCAGTCCTCAGTCTGATTTCTCCTGAGTAATATGTGCAATGCCAGGAGCGTATCGGTTTTATAGTGGAGGGACCACAGGGGGAAAAGTCAGTTTCCCTCCGTGGGCTGTGAGGGAAAAGTGCTACAGAAAAGTGGTGTGCTGTGAGAGCTGTCCAGTGGAAATAATAGTAGAGTACATTTGGGCCTGAACCTGAGAGGGACAAGTTCTGAAGGTGGTCAAGACCTGACAGAGGAGGAGAGAACAGGATCACTATGCTGCCGACTCAGCACTTAGAGCATTTTGGATGCATGTCCTGGCTGTTAGCATCCATCTGGCCGAGTGTGTGGCCGCCAGCGAGTACAACAGAGGTGGTGGATGGTGGCCAGAAGAGTTGCCTCTGAGGCAGATTGGGGCAGGCAAAGGGAAGAAGTAGCTGAGGATGCACCTAAAGTGTATGAGAGATAATGTGTTTGTGGTTCATGGAATAGTGGTGTGCCTTGGGAAGTTTTTAGTTATAAAAAGTGTGCCAACACAGAAAAAAAGGTTGGGAAAGACTGGCCTAAGGAGAATTGGTGTATGACAAAGTGTATATTATCTAATCCTGTGATACTATCAAATAAATACCTTAAGAGTTGCTCATAAAATGTCATTCCTAATGTCTTCAACAGTTCTAACGCAATACGGTTTACTGAAACTCTATGCCAGTCTTTCAGTCTTCCTATGAAATGTTTTAACATTATGCAACTGTTAAAATATAATATCTTATACAGTATATACATATCCATTGTGTGTGTCTGTTCTGCCCAGAAGTCCGAGGCTACAGAATGAAGCTCAAAGAGCCGGCAAGGCAGTCCCAAGTTAACAAATGGGAAGAAGAAAGATGTACGAGGCTACAGCATGAAGCTGAAAGAAAGCGACTCTGTCGCCAAAGTGAAACCGCCGAGGAAAGACAAACTCACTTAGCTGCTAATATACAAGTGAGGCAAGCACATCAGCATAACAAAACCTCAGAGGAGAGAGAAACTCGATTAGCTGCTGATAGACAACGGGGGCGAGCACGTCTGCAAAACGAAACCGCCAACTCTGCATTTCAATTTTTTTCTGACGATTTCAATAGTTTCTAGGAGCCCCAGTTTTTTTTTTTTACAACACAGGCTTACACAGCTAGTATATTAAAAATATAATACAAACTTCTGTTTAAACTGGCAATTTCAAGTTAGAACAGATTTATTATAATAACTTAAAATAAACCATTAGGTTACATATTGGTGCAGTGATTACTCCTTTTCCCACACTGATCCAGGGTTCAGATACAAGCAGGTTATGTGTGAGTTTTCTAATGGGTGTTAAAGATTCTAAAAAACATTCATGCTAAGTTATTTGACAATTTGAATCTGGGGTTATATGATGTGTCTGAGTAGGCTCTGGCTTCCAATGAACCTGGGTTGGGTTTATGTGGGCTAAGAAATCAGACGGCTGGAGAAATAATGATCTGATGGTCGTTTAGTTAAATGTTCAAGGCAAACCATATTGTCTCTTGAAGTTTTAACCAAGTGCAAGATGTATTTGCACTTTTATGATTCTTTCAACACTGGATAATTACAGATAGTATCAGACATGTATCCAGTTACTTGTATTGCAGATTACTTACTGCAACTTACTTTTGCAATCCCAAAGTAAATTCCCATATTGTGAGACTCAGCAGTACACCTTTAAGTCTGTGCTGAGAATTTCAGAAATGCTTTCAGGATTGCAGATTTTAAATAAGTGGATGTGATGACTGTTTCAGAGAGCACAATAAACTGGGAGGTCTTTGTCTGATTTAGAATTATACCTTATCATTGGATATTTATTCGTCAAGCAGGAAGGAACTAGAATAAACTTCCCATCAGTTCACCATCCCAGTTTCTTACTGAAGTTAAATGATCTATCCCAGACCCCCTTCTTTATTTCAATACACTTTACTGAAAAGTGTACTCCAGCAATTTAAGTTACATACTTTCCTATGTTTTTCAAATCTGACAAAATGTGGAGAAACATCTTTGCTCTTTCCCCTATCTTCTATAATAATGTTCTTCATATTGGTGGCAAATTGATCTTTTTTCCACCCAGGGCAAATAATGGTATTTAGACACTTGGTGACATCTGCAATGACTTTGGGCCTGAAATATTTCAGTCACTTAGGTCCAATTCCTATATTTTGATTTCTTCTTTCATTTCTGTCTCCATTCCATAAAACAAATGGTATCCCATTATTCTCCCCACCTCCCTCACATCACCTTTATAAATCTTCATGTTCATTATATCCAAGATTAAAACCAGTAGCCTGCTTATATGCAGCTCTATGAAAATAATGTGCTTGAGCTGTAGCATTGCTCTCTGTCTGGCATTGTGACCACCCTTTTCTCATCTTTTGGAAATCTATTTGGCACAACGTTCCCAATACCTTACAGTTTGCAGACTATCTTTTGCACTCAGTCACATTTATATGTTTTAGAATTGTACCCCCATATCTGTCTTTTCTTCTTCCATCTCTTAACAGGCTATTATCTCTGTTAACAATCCTTGTCTGCCCTACTATTCCTTTTCCTGGACCTCTCCACTCATTCCTTTAATATATAATCTTTTACAATTAATAACAAATATATACTTATATGAAGTTGTAAGTTGTAACAATGAATTATTAAAACATAAGGAAAAGAGCTAAAGGTAACTCAAGTGTTAACTAACATGAGGTCTGCCTAATCTTAGGGAAACCACCAGCTTTATTTTCCAAGGTTATAATGAATTAAGTGAGTAACAAACACCCCTCAATAAAGGAAGGATAAACTAATGGGAAAGCCCAAACACTCCCCCTATAAAGTGGTGTTTAAATCAATGGGAGAATCCACAAAACACCCCTATCAACGAAGCAGCATTCAGAAATGGGGAGAGTTAACAGGAGTCAGAAAATACTGGTGGCACTAGTTGATTGGATGGGATAATAAAGCTCTGCATATTAAGAGTCAGATGTTGTGATGTATTAGATGAGGTAATGGCAACAGAAAAGTATAAAAGCAGATGATTGGTTTAATTGATTGCTCACTCCATGAGGCATGTGTGCATATCTTTATGCAAATAAAGAAAGGTTCTGCCTTCTCATCTGGGCTCTGTGACTGCCTTATTTAAACAAAGTTTTTTCCAAGACACCTTTACTTTTGTTTTTTTCCTTGGGAACAATTGCTGGGAGATTAGTCCTAGCACCTCACTGGATATCCCCCCAATCTCTTTTCTTTAACCTAATCTCACTTGAACTTTTATAGGTGTGGATCAGCGTTTCTCCCGGGTCCAATGTAAAGAAAGGACTGGCTGCTGTATGCTTGGTCAGGAGCAGGCAGGCAGATGGTCAGCCTTGTATTCTCAGCCTCTATTCTGTACCTGTTCGCCACATATACTATACTGTTGCTCTGTGGCTTCCTGTGTCTGCCATACCTATAGGTTTTGATCCTCTAGGCACCTCTTTTGTACAGGGTGGACTAAAAGGTGCTGTGCAGAGGTGTTGGATTGTATCCCCTCATTGCTTTTTTATATTGCTTTTCATGATTGATGAGTCCTGTTAAAATTAAATATCTGATCACAAAAAAACAAAATCAGCAGATTTGAGTATATGATGTGGCATTAAAGAATTCTATGAGGCATTTTTTATAGCTCAGCGCTGACCATCTCTAGCAGAAAGACGCCATTGTGTCACTCAGTCTGTAGTGGTCTATTTTATTAACAAAAATGTCAGAACATAAACCATGCTCATAAAACAAAAAAGAGGTGGCTTGATGCAACATTCTAAAGCAACACTGCATACAGGATTTTTAAGGGAATTTTCATTCATTAGTCATAGGGTGGTTTAATTACATTTATAGTTAAAGGGGAACAGTAATAAATAATTTGCAGCTTTACAAGTGTATGGCCCTATTTAAAGATGCTTACACCTTACTTACTTTTCAATTAAAGCTTTTCTGGCAGGTCAGAGGTAGCCACGAAATGCTGCTTCAAAATAATTCCAATAATAAACACTAGCCTGCTCTGTATATGACTGTCCAAACAACAGCTTGTCCTTACCCTCAAGATGGACCAGCTAACCCGTCTGCCATTGCACCATAAAAATATAAGTATAGTGTGTCCTTGCCAAATCCCTGACAGTGAGCACATCTCCCATTCACCATTTGACTCAAAGCTCATCTTTTTCACACTGCCTTTTATACCCCATCCTGGACTCAACTCCGGAGTGAGGCTGGTATAATATCTACACAGCCATGGTGATCACTGACAAATGGCACTCTTTTCTACAATTAAACAGACATTAAGACTTCAAATGCAGATCATAAAATAAAAAGCAGATTAAACACCCACTCTTTACCAAATTCAGCTAATTAGAATTCTGTGTGCTTGTTCAACTTAGTAAGTGGAGTGACCTTTTCACAACAAAGGGAAACTAAACTAAAACAATGAAGAGAGAAGCCATGGTTCCAGAGTCTCGTAAAAGGAAGCCGCAGCACAATTAATTAAACATTAGTATTTAAAATGCAAGCCACCAAGGCAAAGCCTGGAAAGATTTTTTAATTACGTTTTTTTAATAGAGCTCTGAGATCCATGTTATCTTGACAGCCAGTATTGATTTGTTCCTGGACCTTTCCAGCAGTGTCCAGATGTTATTCTTTCAAGGCTATAAAAATAGGAGTATTATTAACCCTTCTTGGTCTACACAGAATCATAACTTGATAGAAATAAAGCTTCTCCAAAGCATTAACAAGGAGCTGCAAATCACTGTGTATGAATTTGGGCCCATGCTGCCTTGGTATTATGGCATGGTTGCTACAGATTTTTTGGTCACACATACTGGAAACTTCACTTACCACCACCTCATTCCAAAGGTACCAAGTTAGAATGAGACTCGGAAACTGCATTGGCCATTGGAGTAAACTGAAGTCACTGTTATGGATGACGAACCAGCCTGAGAAGAAGGGGGTTTTGTGACACTGGGTAATGTCTTGTTGGAAGTATCCATTTGAGAAAATGTAGACTTTGGCCATATAGAGATAGTACAACTCTTAGGTACACTGTAGAATTAAAATCATGCTCAGTTGGTATTATTAGGCCTAATGTGTGTCGAGGAAACAATCCACACACCATTACACTAACCCTATCAGCCAGTGCAACTGCGACAAGGCAGAATGGATCAAAGGATTCACGCTGTTCTGTTCATATTCAATTCTACTCCAACTATCGGCATGTAAGCAGCACAGGTCAAAATTCATCTCATTAGTCTCCACTTGTGATGAAGCAGTGCTCCTCATAGGGTCATCCGACATCCTGGATGACCAGGTGTACCTAATACAGAGGCTACTGAGTCTACAATCTATATATATCTCTGTCTGTCTGTATCTCTGTTCGTTTTTCCTGAGAAAACTATTTAACGGATTTAGACCAGGTTTTTTTTTCTATAATTTACTTGAACATTCTGGTTGATTTTGCGATTTCTGTCATTGTGCTACGTATAATAGCTTGCTGAAGTGATTTATTTGCACTAATTCGAGACAAAGGCTGTGGAGAGAGGGGAGGGGGAAGCGTGACGTCAGGAATAGGGAGCCGGGTGGGGACCTCCTCACTCACGCCAGCCTCCATTCGAGTCGAACTACCTTTCCCAACATTTTGGAGTGTACCTTGCCACCGCTTAGCTAGCGATACCTGTTTGTTTAATGATTGTTAAAGTTTGTCCTGTTTCACTACTATGTGGGCGGAGCCACAGGGGACAGCTAGCAGGAAATATATATTTATATAAAATTGTGTTTTCTTCCATAGCACTACAACAGGTTTACAAAGTACATTAAATAATCATTTGAAAAAATTCACCGTATTCTATTTCATAAATGGCTTATAAAAAGCTATCTTCAAAATACAAAGGCAAAAATATGCATTAGCTTTAATTATAGGCACTCCACCTGGTCCCAGACTCTGTAGTCCTTGCCCACTCACAAACAGGTGGCTTCTTCACCTAACACTCAACACCCTCTTCAGAATTCTGTACTTTTGTCAGAAATGCTCTTAAACCTCTTCACATTTCTCTGAAAGAATGTTCTTCTCTCAAAGCATTCCTACTCAGCAGGCACTGAAACAGCAGGTCATAATTAGTCTGCGCTACTGACCGCATGCACAGCTGAGCTGGTCCACACTTCTCCACAGCCTTCTACCAAATGAAAACTGCTAAAGGTTGAAAAATTTAAACACCTGGATTCAGGACAAAGGGCTTCACTTAAAAAGTGAGCATATGTCGTATAATTGTATGAAAAAAATATGGACATGAAAGTGTAAATTTAGAACCAAGAAACAGATAAATATACACTGGATATACAGCAGACGTACTCAAACATTAAACACATGGCTATCAATGTCTCCATTCTAAGAAAATACTCTTAATCTGGAGGAAAATGACCAAATGAGCCCAAAACCTGATAAAAAAACAACAATGAGGAGTGAAAATTGGAGACTGTAGTATTAAGTACAGTATATAAAATAAAATATAAATTAACAAACCAAAGGTAAACTGAGGGTGTCATGGTAGTGCACTTGGGTTCCCTGCTGCTTCACAGTTCAAGGAGAGCAGATTCAAATCCTCATGGTGTGGTATCTGCATGTTTTACCAGGGTTTGAATGGACTTTTTTCCCGGTACATTTTAGATGCATGTGGTAAGTGAAGACCATAAAATGTGTCTGAAATGGATTAAAAAAGTTTAAAAATGGATGGACGGAAGATGAATTGTCACACTTGTCACAACTGGCTTATACTGTACACTGAGTTAGTTCTTCAATGCCCAAAGAATGACACTTCTATATAACCATAGGGGGATGACACTGAAAACCCATTCTTTCTTATGTTCTAGCCTTACTCCTCTATACCTTTCAAACAGTTTCTCTCTGCCAGTGAAACTTCATTCTACTTTAACCCTAGACTGAGACTCAATGTGCATTTACTGGCAAGGGCAATTGTGGTCATATCTAGCATCGTGGCAGAGTGCCCTCTTGTGCCTGCATTCCACACTGTTCTCCAAAAACCTTACATAAAACATATACAACTGTAGAAAGCCTGCCTGCCCAGTGAACTAAGTAGCTGGAAAGCCTAGCATCCCTTTTATTGGGATTGTCCAATTCTTAATTGAGGATATAAAAAGGCCTCATTCTAAGACATAAGGAAATAATACTTCAAGTGGGTACCACCAGGATGCCTCCAACAGTGTTTGTAAGCACTGACAACTTTCCTTTCCTGGAAGGCAATCTCTCATTATGTATAACATACTGCAGCACATAGACAGACAACTAGATATGAAGGCAGCTAACAGACAGACAGACAGACAGACAGACAGACAGATAGATAGATAGATAGATAGATAGATAGATAGATAGATAGATAGA
>JANRMT010062796.1:29432736-29447286 GCA_026402145.1 Polypterus bichir lapradei | reverse complement strand
AGATAGATAGATAGATAGATAGATAGATAGATAGATAGATAGATAGATAGATAGATAGATAGATAGATAGATAAAGATAGGGTGAAGAAGGCCATTTGTAGCCCTGTCTGCACATTTTTCACTTTTCCTCACGCTTATGGCCTGGAGCAACTATATGATGTATATAACGTATAAGAAACTAGAGTGTAGATGTTATCTACAGATCATAAATAACAGTGTTTTGACACACTGTTACATTTATTTTGAGAAAGAAAATTCTGATAAAATGTGATTAAGTGATAAACAAAGTAGATTATAATTTTAGGTCTGGTAATGATTGACAAGCAGACGAGCCAGTTTACAACCCAAACTAATCCCAAAACAAGAAATCTAAAATAGATGTTCACTGGATAGCTAAGAAATTAAAAAATAAACTACAAAAGAAAAAGGACCTTTAGAATATGTGCAGTATAGTTAAGTTAAACAACCCCAGCACTGACCAAAGGGATTACAACCACATGTGAGCAACAGGGAAAAGGAAAATTAGAAATTCCAAAAAGCAGTTAGTGAGGATCAAAATGTGAAAGTCAATCCTAAGACATTCTTTCAGTATATCAAGAACAAGAGAATATGCAAAGAAGAGGAGAAATATACTGGGAATAGTACGGCAGACAAGGTATATAGGAAGGGAAATGGCAAGTGTTCTAAATTCTTGTTTTTTGAAATCTTCACCTGTGAGGAACTAAAATCTTGCAGTTACTAACAGGAATACTAAAGAAGCCACTGATTTTGAGATTACTGAAAGAGATATATTGCCACAACTAAAAAACATGAATTCAAATTAATCATCAGCACCAGATGACAATTATACCAGAAAGCTCAAGGAAATTAGCAACTGCAAATATAAACCTTTAACTTATATTTTTCAAAAAATATTGCATTTTTGAGGAGATGGCCAAAGACTGTAAGCTAGCAGATGTCATCTCCATATCTAAAACACATGACCAGGCCAATCCCACTAGAGAACAGATACTTTATTCATGTATCTCAGGTAAATTAATGGAAACACTTATGATGCTGTATCACACACAAGGGAACAGAAGAGGGTAATAATACTTGAATTTTATAAGCAAGCACCAACAACATTTGAAAAATGGATACATAGAATATTAGGTATCTTAATTTTTAAAAGGTGTTTGCTAACCTAATGCATAACGGGCTTATGGTCATACTGAAAGAAGTCAGAACTCTAGGTGTATTGAACAAATGAGTGGAAAATTAGATTAAACACAGGAAGCAAGGTATGATGACAGGAATGTCTTCTGAATAAGGTGATGTTAAAAGTGGGGCCTCAAAGGAATCCGTCTTGGGGCAGCTGCTCTTTTTAATTTAGATGAGTGATCTTGTTCAATTTCCAGTGACACTAACCTATGGGGATTGATGGATAACCTGAAATCAATACAAGAGAACTTGGACAGAATTACTAGAAAGGAGGAGAAAGATGGAAATATTAGATATACACAAGCAACTGGCATTGGAATCTAAAATGAGGAAATACATTTTATAAAAAGAATTTGGGAGTTGTATTGGACTTCTCACTGTCCACAACCAGACAAGGTACAAAAGCAATGAAGGCTGGAAACAAAATGACAAATTCTGAGAGCACAGCTGTGTGTACAATGTACTTGTGAGGCCTCATTTGAAATATTGGGAGCAGTTCAGGCTGATAATGCTATTTCAGAGAATCCACATGTCAGTTTTGGTCTCCCGGCTTAAAGAAAAGTCATAGCCGCACTACAGAAGGTCCAGAAAAGAGCAACTATGCTTATTCCAGGACTCCAGGGAATGAGCTATAAGAAAAAGATTAAAGGATTTGAACCTTTTCAGTTTAAGTACATGAAAATTTAAGAGGTGACATGACTGATGTTTTTAAAATTATGAAGGGAATTAGTACAGTGGAACCAGGTTGTTGCTTTAAAATGAGTTCATCAAGAACACAAGGGACACTGTTGGAAACTTGTTAAAGGTAGATTTTGCACAAACATTAGAACTTTTTTCTTTACAAAGAAAACTATAGACATAGGGTATAAATTACCAAGTAGTGGGGTAGAGAATAGGACTTTAGAGACCTCCAAGCCCTGACTTCATGTTGTTTTGGAGAAATCAGGTGGATACGATTGGTGAGCTTTGTTGGAATGAATGGCCCGCTCTGGTCAGAATGTTTCAAGTATTCTCATGCCTCTATAGAATTTGTCTTAAAGCCTGCATGACCCCCCTTTGTTTGCATGTATTCAGGGTCCTCAGCGTCTTCCTAAATCCCAAAGGATGAGTGCCGTAACCTCACAGAGATTGACAATGTTTTTAATTAACAATAATAATAAATTTGCCGAGATTCTTTCCCAAGATCAAACCACACAATATTGCGCAAATCGTTTTCTTACGTTTATCTTAAATGTCCAAACTGCAGGCAGATTAAGTGACTTACTTGTCTGTTCTTGTGGCTTACAATGGGGATGAAGGGTACAGAGAGCCATGAGTGATAAAAACAAACTTACTGAATACGATCACTTTAAAGCAGCAAAGGTTTCAATTTAAGAAAACATGCCTTCTGTGTTTCCTTTCATTACCTTGTGGAAACAAAAGGAAACTAGAAATTATTATTTTATCACAGATAGTTGGGCCTTTTTTTGAGTTAAAAATACATTTCTGCAGGGGTTATGAGTGAAGTTATGACAAGCGGCCCCCCATTCCCATTTTTGCTTCTGTAATTCTGTTTTGTCAGCTGTTCGGTTCTCCCATGGCTTGATGCCACACACAGGTATACACTTGAACCGTATCAGGATTCTTCCTTAAACAACCCAGATTTTTTCCCAGTTGCATTCTGTGCTGTTATTTTACAAAGCCGACAGAGCAAATATCACACCAAGAAGCAGCGTAGTGAAAAGAGCACATAACAGTTTCATTGTACTTTGTACAAATGACAATAAATATACTTGTGAAGTAAGGACTGTTCCTGTCTTGAGTCCTATGCTTGCTGGGATGGATTCCAGTTACCCATTTATTCTGTTCAGCATGCAGCGGGTTGGAAAATGGAATGATGGATGGATGATCAAGTTTCTGAATAATGAAAGAATATAAGTGATCACAACGTGCAACTTTTTCTGTAATTATTGTCTACAGAACAGTTCACATCGGGATGTCAAAATTCAATAATCTTAATAACGGGCGATCACTTTCCAAGGTGAATCCATGCCCCTTGGATGAGTGTGATTGTGGAGGTAGACGAGTGGCAGAGTAAAGTACACAACGGGTTTCCTTTTAAAATGGCTGAATATCACAACAATACTTTGCTTTCTGCTTATTTCCTTCTCAAAATGTCATGGATATGCTGTTTTGCAAAATGTATGTTCTCTTGAAATGCAGATCAATACTTGATAAACATTTTTGGCTTGAAAACTGGACGTATTTGGTAAATTTAAAGGATTTTTTATCTATCACTTATAGACTTATGTTCCTATTGGCCCTATTTTTAAAATTTA
Source organism: Polypterus bichir lapradei (assembly GCA_026402145.1). Lineage (NCBI taxonomy): Eukaryota > Metazoa > Chordata > Cladistia > Polypteriformes > Polypteridae > Polypterus > Polypterus bichir. The sequence continues at coordinate 29,443,768 of JANRMT010062796.1, read as the reverse complement.
GAAAAAATGCTTCATTTTAGATGGTGTGACAGGTGACCAGGGCCCTTACCTGGCCAGGATGCCTTCTTAAAGGAAGAACTTGGGGAGCAGATATGCACAAGGCACTGCCTGCCCCAGAGTGCTGGATGGCAGCACCCCTGGGTTGTAGCGGTGCCTCACATTCAGGGCTCCATGGGAGTTTGGCCCTGCCCTGTTGGGTTCTGAGGGGGCCACCAGGTGGACTTGGCACAGCCCTACTTTGCTGGACTTCCACCACACCAGGGAGTGCTTCCGGACCTCGCTAACAAGCCACCTGGAGTAACCCCAGGTGCTACATAAAAGGAGCCAACTGACTTCATTAGGGAAGTCAGACTCGGGAAGAAGAGGACAAAATTTGCCAGAAGAAATGGAGGTGAATGAGAGAAGGAGAGAGAAAGGGAGAGACAAAGAAGAAGAAAAGAAAGTGTTTTGTTTGTATTGGTGCTTGGTATACTGTGCTGGGCATTGGTGGGAAACTGGGGAAACGTTTCCCACATCAAAATATAACCCAGACTTGTGCCCAGTGTCTGTCTGTGTCGAGTTTGGGGAGTTGGTAGCTCCCTGGTGGCCACAATGACAAAGTAATATATACCAGGATTGTGAAGAAACAACTTCTACTTGAAAAAAACCCAACTTATCTTTTAATAATAAGGTTTGCACATTATTTTTATTCCTCCCTCCAATCTGCCACAACAGGCTCCAGTAACTAATGTCCCAGAACTGCACAAGGTGAGTCAGGAAATGAATGAATGAATCTATGGATGGTTATACCTCCAGCCTATCTCAGAACAATCAGACACATGGGAGGAACCAACCTGTCCTGCAATGCACTAGTTAGCCGGTCTTGTATCTGCTACTACTGAGGTACACTTTGCCTCCTCATGACCTAGAAAAGAAAGTTGCAGATTGAAAAATGAACTATTTTTTAAGAAACTGATTTAAAATAAGGGAGAGAGAGAGAAACACTCCTCGTGATAACATGATCAAAATGAAAAACCTCCTCTCCATTATAAAGCCATTACTGCAAAAGACAAAACGATTTGGTAAAGTATTTTTAAAGTAAAGGCATATGCTAACAAGTAAGATCAGTTGAATGAAGGAACAGGTCCCTCACTAAGAAACAAACTGAAACTAAAGAGCCAGCGAGCCCTGAGACTGAACCAGACAGCTTCTGGTCGAGAAGGCTTTAATCCTGCCTCTGTCTCTTTGTTTAATGAGATAAACAACATCTGCTGTATAATCATGCATTTCAACAAACCAGACAAAAGCATGTATCTATTTATTTATTTATTTAAGAGCCACGTCCACTTGTTCTCCCTGAGAGAGCAAGGCCAGTTGCTATTTTCTTGTTCATTAACCACTAAGCAGTCTCATCCATTTTGTAGAATTTGTGAGGATCAGCACACTTCACCCTAGGCTGTGGTCTTCTACCAGAAGCAGTGAACCCTGACAGCACTCCCAGACTGCCATGCAAAATGCAGAGAAGGCAATGCCCAGCACATCTGTTGCCCTGTGCAATTTGTGGGACTTGTTAAGAAATGTGTGGAAAAATTTAAAGTGTTGTGTACAGAAAAATGTACATGTTAGGCCATTGGATATTGTAGCAATCAATTATTTTCTTGAAAATGGAAAATTATCTATAAAAAAAATGTATTATCATATAAAATCATATAAACACAAAAGACATTACAATATTTTAAAATGCATATTGTATTCATACTCATGAATGATTTAATTTTTAAATTTTTTGAATGATCATGATGAAATTACCCTTTTATTAGTTTTTAATAATACTGTACATATCATTAAAGGGAAGCCCAGCAGCACAGCAGCTCTGGGAGCCTGAGCATCATTGTTCTTTGTATGCCGTTTGAATGCTTGCTGCATACCTGTGTATGTTTTCTCTACGTCCCCCACTTTTCCTCCCACATCCCAAACACATGCGTGTCAGGTGGACTCAGGACCATAAGGAGTTTTGATGTAATTGAGTGTGCCCTGAGATGGGCCAGCTTCTGCCCAGGACTGGCTCTTACGCTACTTTGTACCCAAAAGTGCGTCACACTATCATGATTTGGCTTTTGTTTATAAAGTTTTTAGTAGTTTTTCCTTGGGTTCTAAAAATATTGAGACATCATTGTTTGGGTTTCAAAGGTCAAAGAATCAAGTCATTAAATTGATCTTTGGATCAGAAGTGATATTCAATCTTTTAAAAACGACTATCACTCTCACACAACACCATTTTGTGATTTTTGTTGCCAGACAGGTGCTGGGTAAGGACATCGTGACATCATGGGCTCAAAGGCATAAACGTCGGAGTTGGAAACTTCTTGGTTTGTCCAAGATACTCAAAGAAATCTTAAGTGTTTTATTTGTGTGATTAACTTAAAAGCTTTTTGGAACTTTCTTCTGTTCTGGATCTCGTATTGGCCCCAGTTACATGTAGTGATATGGCTTCTAACCCATTTACTCTGCTCTTTTATTATGATTCTGGTTACATGTCTTGGGTTTTGTTATCTGGATTCCTGATGTGCTTTATCTTCTGATTGCAATTTCAAATTAATACTGCTGCCACCCGTGCTGTCAGAACAAACACTATTTGACAAGCTATGCCTCTCCACAACCCTAAATCAAATTTAACAGAGAAAGAAAAAGGATGGATGGTATTATGAGGGTAAATCAAAAAGTAAAAACAATTTGAAAATTACTCAGTAACCCCGATGGATAGAAGCTGACGCAATACGACACCTTCATGATGGCTTTGAAGTACACACATAGCACAGCAATCTGCCATCAGTCTAGCTGAAGCCAAGGTCCGCTGCAGGATTGCACCATGGTTGAACAACAACCTCTCTACTCCAAGAATTCTCACTATGGCACCTTGTTCAATGCGAAAGGTGTACAAACAGAAACTACACAGTGCCAGCTTCAACCTTTGTCACTGGTTGAGCAAGACACTAAAGCAGTCTATATACTAAATACATAAGTACATAAGTTGTTGTGCTGTACTGAACATAGTAAGCCATGGTAAGTTCTACAATATTTCATTCACAGGAATTCAAGTTCATTCATCTTATGTTACCAGATGAGTTATGCTTCCTGCATTGTAGAGAAAGAAACTTCTACATTTACTGCCAAAAAACAGTATTCTCATAAGTAATATCACATGTACAACTTTCTTCAAGCCAATGCACCTGAATAACAATTGAAGCTTTGTTCTTTTAATATATAAAAAAAATCCTTGCTTTTAGGAAATTGCACCCTTTGATTCTCAATCACTGTCTAAAAAGTGTACAAGCTGTAACATTTTGTGGGCCTTTTAGTGACAGACAAGAGACGCATTTCTGGGGAGGCTGCCAGGACTGGTCAATGCTAAAAGAGAACTGTGCATGACAGTTCTGTCTGAAAAGAGAGCAAGCGTGGCTACTGCTTTTGCAAGGCTGTCAAAAGACATGTCCTGCCCTGCTCAATGCAAACTGAAAGGCTGAGGAGAGGCCAGGATTTCAACTGACTTTATGCTTGCAGAAAGCGGCCTTTCTCTCTCTCTCCATTTACATCCCTAACAGAGATGAGGGATGAAGAAGTCTAGTAATGAGTAGAGGAGGATTAATTAACTTCAACTGCAATAGTGGGGACTACTCTACCAGATGCAGAAATCTAAAGTCCTAAGTAAGTTTTCAAATCGTTAAAAAGGGTGAGCTACTTGCCTTGCCATAAGATAATGATCATAACAGAGATGAAAGCCAAAGAGCTTGCTGATTAACCAGCCTTCAAAAAGGTAACAACTGATCAGCAGTAGGAAGAAAAATAAAACGGCTAGCCAAATTAAAAGACTATCGCTTCATCAGAATCAATCACGATCAAGACAACAAATTCCAGCTGCGTAGTTATATATTCCAGCAGTATTAACAGCCTAGATACTCTCTAATTCCACAGAACAAATTGGATTTCTTAATTATTGTGACTGTATGAATTTTGCTTTAATAATATATCATATATCTTGCAAAAGGTTAGAAATTAAAAATGGTTTAGGGTAGAAACTAGATGATGTATTTATTAAGCAGAAGGGGGCACTCGTGAATCAACTCCCAAACCCAAAATTACACCAAGGAAGCCCAAGTAAAATTCACTGGCTGATTTATTAAAAAGATATATAAACAGGGACAGTGACACACAGAAGAAGTAACAAAAATTACAAAGCCTAAAGGCACTCTGGGTCTACAATATACTGCAGAGGTCAATGACCCCGTGCAATGGCTGTCACACACAAAGGCACTACACGTAAACAAGTCCTTCAGACCGTGTTTATTCTGTTTTGAACTACAATAGTCTAACTGAGGCCTTGTTACTTAAAGCTCCTTGGAGGTCTTTTTAGAAGAAAGCTGTTTCAAGCTGGAGCCAGGAACCACGTCCTGGTTAAACTATTTCTGGGGAAATCCTGGAGCCTTTTCTGAACTCATAGTAGAGGCCCCATGTGCCCCTCTTGTCCTTGTTTAAAGAACTAAGTAACGCCCAGTTGTCAATTTGAAATGGTCAGTAAAGAGCCTTAGGCCAAAGATATATTTAAACACTACGTGACATGCAAGTTTCAGGAGGCTGCTGCCACGAAAGCAGTGTGCTGACTATACTTGCGTGTATACTTTAAGTAAATCTGGAGGATTCCACAAGGTGGCAGCGCAAGAAATCATCATAGTGAAGAAAACAATGTCCAGTTTCACTGTGTTGTGAGTTGAGTGAAAAAAGATGTTAAAAATAAAAATTCATTGTATCCTGATGCTGTTGCAAAAATGCAAAAAATTAAAAAAAATAAAAATAAAAAAGAGATGGCAACAGCAACACAGAATATGGTATGTGAGAACTTTAAATGTATTGCATCATTACAATAGGGAATATGTAATGCTTATACTGCCTATGCGAGAAATAGATGAAGATAAGCACCATAAAGACAATCGTAGGTCAGCATTTAAGTTTGATGGATTTGCTTCACTGCATCGAAGCACACAGATTGATCCTGATGGAGGCCTGCCATCACATGATGATAGTAAACAATGATGCTGACATCACGTACCAAAACTTGAACACATATGTCACCTGTATTTTTGCTCGTACTGGTTTGGAGACAAAGTTAGAGAGGCGAGCTTGCGTTGGTTTGGACATGTGCAGAGAAGAGATGCTGGGTATATTGGGAAAAGGATGCTAAGGATAGAGCTGCCAGGGAAGAGGAAAAGAGGAAGGCCTAAGAAGAGGTTGATGGATGTGGTGAAAGAGGACATGCAGGTGATGGGTGTAACAGAGCAAGATGTAGAGGACAGGAAGATATGGAACAAGATGATCTGCTGTGGCAACCTCTAACGGGATCAGCCGAAAGAAGACGAAGACTGCAACCTGGGCACACGTCACATTTATTTCTGATGACGTACTCAGAAGACACATCAAAAGAACGCTGGGCGCGTGTGTCAGCCATGATGCATGCACATAAGCGTTCTGAGCTTCAAGTATAAACTGGACCTTACTATCCATTACTCATCATGGAGGACCATAGGTCTAATTTAGAAATACACTACTTACTCCATGTAATTCGTAGTGATGATTGAGGACAAAATTTAATCTCATGTTTTCATGGTTATTGTGGCCAGCACTGGACAACAGCATAAATTACCAAAAACATCCATGAAAAATCTCCTGTTACTCATGTCACACAATCCACATATCAAGTCATCCAGTCATATGCTCACAACATGCAAATCGCATGCATTTTTTTGCTAAAATATTAGTAAACAAATACCAAAATAATGAAAATTGTCCACAAACAGGAAGCCCCATCACATGGAGCAGAGCTTTTGAACTGTGGACAGGACCAATGGATGAGGGAGGGAATTCAAAAACACAATCCTGTGTGAAGGAGCTCCTTGTTTTTGGGCAGCTTCTATTTTCCAGAGGTAATTATTTACCAATATATTTTAGAAAAAAATACATGCATTTTGAACATTTGAGCATACAACTGGATGACTTGACATGAGGATTATGTGGCATGAGTAGAAGGGAGATATTTACATTAATGTTTTTGATATTGTTTGCTTTTGTAAGGCACAGCCCCCGTCCTATCTGACACATTTTATCTCCATTCTCCATGAAAACATGAAATTAAATATTATTTTCTCAGCCACTATAAACTACATGGGATAAGTAACATATAAAAAACATCATTTTTAGTATTCCTTTCAGTATTTCCTTACCCCCACTTCCATTAGTCTTGTAACATTCCAGTTTTTTTTTTACAATTAGCAGTATAAACAGAGCATTAATTAAAAGATGCCACTTCAGTGACAATGGAATCCAGACTGCATATTTGAGTGTACTCTGCAAATGACTCTTATCACAACTTTACTGCATCAGTGCTTATGGTAGATCTGTTTGACTGGGCACATTCACTGCTGAATACAATACTGCAAGACATAAAAGTGAGTATCTGATTGTAGAGTTTAGGTAGTTGACTTAAGAGTATGGGGCAGCATACCTTGATGGACAAGGTTCACGCAGGCTCTCTCTTTATTCACATGAGTTCATCATCTTCTTGCTGCTACCCAGAGAAATGCTGTCATGTTGAAGTTGTGTGAATTGATGGATGTGTGTGTGAGTGGGTGTGTTATGCTGGACTGGTAAACTAACCACTGAAAATTCTAAATTTGCATCTAATGTAGTCTTATAGGCTCTAGATCATACACATCATCAGACAGCATACTATACCAGTAAGATTTTTATATATGCATGTATTGTCACACACGTGTGATTAGGGGACAACCAAAGGGTCCAATTCAGGTTGTGAAAACAGCAGGAAAAGGGTTAGTAAAGGGTACTAATGCCTTCTCCCTTTCATCACACACAACCACGGAAGGTTAAGTAACTTTCCTCTCTTCCAAATGACCTCATTTCTATCCCAATGATGACCTCACTCTACTTCCTTCTGCTTCAATATAAATTCTCAGTCTTTTCATTTATCACTGTTGTTTACAGCTTACAAGACCTGTTTCAATCTTTATTGACTTCTCTTCCAAACAAAGCACGGGGCCAATCCCCAAATCTTTATTTTGTTCTCGTGCCATTATTATATATTATAAATATATATATATATGCTAGCCATGTGCGCCCAACTACGTTGGTCTACGCATGCGTGGAATTTGCGGACAAATAAAGATCAAGATCTAAATGAAGATCTCTTTAGTTAATTTAAAGCACAACAATTTGTTTAGTTTCAATGTCTGTGTTTTGAGGTGTGACTGGAGTGCTACAGTCTTCAGTAGTATAAGCCTGAAGGAGATTCTTAATGCAATGCCTATGTTTTAGCTGTCTCTCTACTGCCATCTAGTGCTTCTTCTTCTAATTCATTTGCGGACAAACAAAGATCAAGATCCAAATGAAGATTATATATATATATATATATATATATATATATATATATATTCTCACTATGTTTACATGGGTTCTCCTTTCACATCCCTAAAGATGTGCTGGCAAAATGAATTGGCAATCCAAGTTGGCAATGTGTGACTTGTCACTGTGATGAACAGTTTTGCTCCCAGTGCTACCAGGTAACCATATTTGAGAATGTTGCATTTTCTTTTACAGTGGGTAGCAATGGTGCCTCACATCCCCAAAGACACGGTTCATTGTCTGACTTCATCAATTTCACAGTTTCCACTACACTGCATTCATTTTCTCTGCATAGTCCAGTTTCCACCAACATCCCAGAAAACTGTACACCATGTTAATTCCTGTTTCTACACTGGCTCAGTGTGAGTGTGGATTTGTGCATAAGTGTGCTTTCTGATATGCCGGTCTGACTCCCAGTACAGCCATTAGCTCTGTGCAATCCTATAATGCAGAAAGTAGTTTCAGTAAATGGAACACATACAGTATATGCAACCATCTATCCATTTTCCTAACCATTTTTACGAAGGTGGGGTGAAATCCTCATTGGCATGTCAAAAATTAATCTACAGACAAGACGACAGACATAACTAAGATTTAAAAGGCACAGTTAAGGAGGTGGCAACCTGCAGAGGAAAAAAGTGGCATTTGCAACATTGGTGTTAACAAGAACATTATATCATTTTATGGCCATTAGAAAGGTGGGGAAGTCTTCCGTAGGACAAGACAGGCATATCTGATTTTGATTAAAGTATGCAGTCTGCACACTAAAAGGAATATTAGGGACTCACTCTGTGCCTTTTTGTGGTTTATTCTACCCGGTGTGGAGCTTTCCTTTATGCTAAGCTGAAAAAAAGCCAATGCTATTAGGTATTTAACATTGTTCATTTAATGCATTTGCTGTTTAATTAAAGCATTCACACAGCAAAGATCGCACTTAGCTGATACAGCTTTTGCTAGATTTGGAATAATGGCGATAGGAATTTACAATGGGTAAGAAATCTCTTTTTTTGAAGAAAAAAAACAGACTTCCTATTTTGCTGACATACAGTATGTATTAATTCTTTGCAAAATGGAAGAATGGCAGGGCAAACCAATAAAGTTTCTCATTTCTAAGTAGATAGGTAACTCCTCACTGATTACACTCTGGAACACATGAATGATCGTGTCCTCTTTTGTGAGTGTTTTCTTTTCCATTCTAATATGAAAGCATGTTATAGAAGAATGTATATTTGAGATGGTGGATTCATTGAGGGCAACTTTAAGAAGTATGCATAAAAAGACTAGACTATTGTTTTATGTTTAAATTGAATTAAATAAATTGCATTTTTTAAATTCATCACCCTTAATATTGGTATCACACTTGTTAGTGTTGCAGTATCGCAGTTCCAGGAGTGTCAATTTGATTCTCTTTAAGACCACTGCCTTCACCATGTATGGGTGGGTTCTCCTCCAAATGCTCCAGTTTTCCACTCATATTTCAGGTATTTAGGGTCTACTGTTGGATTAATGACTACTTTGTACTGGTCTTAAGTGGGTGTTTGTGTGTGTTCACTGGTAAGTCGTAAAGGGCTGATTCCTGCCTTAGACTTCAGGAGGGTTTCATGTGGCAAACAACTTTGTATTATTTGTTTGTGGCTTTCACTTACAAAATTTAGACCAAGTTGACACTGAAGGAGGACCATCTACATGCCATCACTGCACAATGACTTATTTTTTCTTATTAATGTATACTGTCTTTTATGCTACATTATCTTTCTTCATTATCTATAATAATAAAAGGCAAAGCCCTCACTCACTCACTGACTGACTGACTGACTGACTGACTCATCACTAATTCTCCAACTTCCCATGTAGGTAGAAAGCTGAAATTTGGCAGGCTCATTCCTTACAGCTTACTTACAAAAGTTAAGCAGGTTTCATTTCGAAATTCTACACGTAACGGTCATAACGGTCGATAACGGTCGACAACGTCCGCCATGTTGAACTTTCTTATTTATGGCCCCATCTTCACGAAATTTGGTAGGCGGCTTCCCTGCGCTAACCGAAACCGATGTATGTACTTATTTCGATGGTATGACGCCACTGTCGGCCGCCATATTGAACTTTCCAACGTCACCAATTTTCAAACTTCCCGTGTAGGTAGAAGGCTGACCCCATCTTCACGAAATTTGGTAGGTGACTTCCCTGCGCTAACCAAAACCGATGTACATACTTATTTCGATGGTATGACGCCACTGTCGGCCGCCATATTGAATTTTCCAAACGTCACTAATTCTCCAACTTCCAGTGTAGGTAGAAGGCTGAAATTTGGTAGGCCCATTCCTTACAGCTTACTTACAAAAGTTAAGCAGGTTTCATTTCGAAATTCTACGCGTAACGGTCATAACGATCAGCAACGTCCGCCATATTGAACTTTCTTATTCATGGCCCCATCTTCACGAAATTTGGTAGGCAGCTTCCCTGCGCTAACCGAAACCAATGTGCATACTTATTTCGGTGGTATGACGCCACTGTCAGCCGCCATATTGAACTTTCCAACGTCACTAATTCTCAAACTTCCCGTGTAGGTAGAAGGCTGAAATTTGGCAGGCCCATTCCTTACAGCTTACTTACAAAAGTTAAGCAGGTTTCATTTCGAAATTCTACGCATAACGGTCATAACGGTCAACAACGTCCGCCATGTTGAACTTTCTTATTTACGGCCCCATCTTCACGAAATTTGGTAGGTGACTTCCCTGAGCTAACCAAAACCAATGTACGTACTTATTTCGGTGGTATGACGCCACTGTCAGCCGCCATATTGAATTTTCCAACATCACTAATTCTCCAACTTCCCATATAGGTAGAAGGCTGAAATTTGGCAGGCTCATTCCTTACAGCTTACTTACAAAAGTTAAGCAGGTTTCATTTTGAAATTCTACGCATAACGGTCATAACGGTCAACAACGTCCGCCATGTTGAACTTTCTTATTTATGGCCTCATCTTCTCGAAATTTGGTAGGCGGCTTCCCTGCACTAACCGAAACCAATGTACGTACTTATTTCTGTGGTATGATGCCACTGTCGGCCACCATATTGAACTTTTCAACAGTCTTTGTTACTTATGGGCCCATCTTCAAGAAATTTGGTACACGGGTTCCCAACGCTAACTGAATCCTATTTACGTACATATATACGTCCATAGCCTGCAGCTTGGTCACCATGTGAGGCGGCGTTGGGTCTCCCATCCCATCACCTCCCACGTTGTTGGCTGCCTGCCTATATAAGGCCGTCCGTCGCTCCAGTCTCTACATTCCCTTCCTTGCTTCGCCACGGGATTCACGTCTCCCTGCTGATAACTACAGCCTTTTTGTTTAATCCACGGCTTCTCCGCTGTTTTATTGTTTGTTTATTACAATTATAGTTATTGTATAGGTATTTTACACTTACTTTACATTACTCAGGTACCCATTTCCTTCATCATTCCAACCCCCATTACCATGTCTATCGAGGTAATCACCATCGATCAAAGAACTGTCACTTACCGAGTGGTTTCCATGCCCGGAGATGGTACCTACCTTTTCCATTCTCTGTGTTACATATTGCA
>JANRMT010062796.1:29415358-29432726 GCA_026402145.1 Polypterus bichir lapradei | reverse complement strand
AATTCTCCAACTTCCCGTGTAGGTAGAAGGCTGAAATTTGGCAGGCTCATTCCTTACAGCTTACTTACAAAAGTTAAGCAGGTTTCATTTCGAAATTATATGCGTAACAGTCATAACGGTCAACAACGTCTGCCATGTTGAACTTTCTTATTCATGGCCCCATCTTCACGAAATTTGGTAGGCGGCTTCCCTGCGCTAACCGAAACCAATGTACGTACTTATTTCGATGGTATGACGCCACTGTCAGCCGCCATATTGAACTTTCCAACGGTTTTTGTTACTTATGGGCCCATCTTCAAGAAATTTGGTACACGGGTTCCCAACGCTAACTGAATCCTACTTACATACATATATACGTCCATAGCCTGTGAGGCGGCGTTGGGTCCCCCATCCCAACGCCTCCCACGTTGTTGGCTGCCTGCCTATATAAGGCCATCCGTCGCTCCGGTCTCTACATTCCCTTCCTTGCTTCGCCACGGGATTCACGTCTCCCTGCTGATAACTACAGCCTTTTTATTTAATCCATGGCTTCTCCGCTGTTTTATTGTTTGTTTATTACGATTATAGTTATTGTGTGGGTATTTCAGACTTACTTTACATTGTTCAGGTACCCATTTCCTTTATCATTCCAACCGTACCCCCATTAACATGTCTATCGAGGTGATCACCATCGATCAAAGAACTGTCACTTACCGAGTGGTTTCCATGCCCGGAGATGACACCTGCCTTTTCCATTCTCTTTGTTACATATTGCACGGCCATATCAGGCTCACTCTTGATATCCGGAGGAACATTGTGTCTTATGTATTGAATGACTGGGACAGGTTCAAGGTGTGGACTGATGACGGTACAGGAGATAATTATACTACACAGGAGCACTATAAGAGTGAAATGCTTAAGCCCTTCACCTATTGTTCTGCATGTGAGTTGATGGCTGCCACTGAATTGTTCAGTTGTCGCTTTCAAGTGTACCGAAATGGCCAAATATTTTACACCTTTCAACAACTGCCAGTGCCTCTTAAACATCTTAGACTCACAGGTGACGATTTCAGTAGTGGACACTTTGATGTTTATGAATGTTTAAACTCTCAAAAGCTGGATGTGAAGTTATCGATTAAACCAGTTGTGTGCTTACGACGCTTGACAGATGCCGAATGTCACTTCAACACAAGTCCTGCAAATACTGTCGTAATTGAAACAAACCATGAAACTCAAACCGATTATGACAGCAGCAATCCAAGCTGTGAGATTTGAGACAAGATTACTGTTCACATGGCCAACTGTACGTTGCATGCTCAAGAGTAAGCTCAGCGCACAGCTTGGTCATATTACAACCGGAGGGCCAAACTCAAAATGTGGTATACAAAGAGATCCTTAACAAATAATTATTGGTATATTTTCCCTCAGTTTAAAAAGGTTTCATTTTCTTCTTAATAAAAATTTTAAGGCAGTACTTTGCCGCTGCGAAGCGCGGGTATTTTGCTAGTATTCTATAAATATGCTCAAGCATAAACCTTATTTTTCCATGTAGTGTTGACTTCCTCTTTTATAATGAGTAGTACATACAATAGTATATACAATTGCTATCAATCAGAACCTATTACAAACACAAATCCATAGTATGATTTTTTTTAAATCTGCACTTTTTTGCTTTGCCTCCTCCCCCACCATAACCTGTCATCTATGGGGGAGTAGCAAAAGCTTTAGTCTTGTCAAAATTTTAGATCTCTGGTTTTCGACGGGTCTTGGAATTTTAGGGTCCCCTGATACCGAAAACATTGAGATCTCGGCGATGGGAACTGTGCGTGTGTCACAGTTTCTTGAGAATGGTTTAGAGCTAAAATGACTGAACGGAAAAATACCAAACTCAAAACTTAAGCCCGTTATGAGATGACGATGTGCTGATTAGTTTTTGTTCCAAATTGTGCAAGATAAAGAGGCACTCTAGAGGAACCCTCAAATACTGTAATTCTGTAATTAATTATGAATTCTTCTAATCAATTGTTATTGTAAGGACCTATTTTATGATCAGAGTGGTAAATAATTATTTTAAAAATGTTATAGAATAGTTTGGGCAACTTGGCTCCTAGGGCGCAAAGCCTACTGATGCTCACGTCCAAATTATTTCTTAGTAGAAATATAAGTGGGGCACAGTTCATAGAATATTATTTAAGTTTACCAAAAGCATCATTACTAGAACCGCCTCTATTCACCATATCACTCCCATGTTGCAGCATCTTCACTGGCTTTCAGTTAAGTTCCGCATTCAATTCAAAATTCTTATGTTAACTTTTAAGGCTATCCACAACCTTGCCCCTCCATATCTGTCCGACCTCCTCCATGTTGTCATTCCCTCTCGCACCCTTAGATCCTCTTCCTCCATCCACTTGACTGTCCCCTTCGTCTGTCTTACTACCATGGGGAGCAGGGCATTCAGTTGCTTTGCTCCCCAGCTCTGGAACTCACTACCATCTGAGCTTAGAAATATTGAATCATTCTCACGTTTCAAATATAAACTTAAAACTAAATTGTTTAAGACTGCTTTTTGTCTTTGACTACAATTGCTCTGTCTGATTTTAAATTTTGTAAATAATTTTGTTTATAATGTGTGTTTTATCTATTTTTCGGTGTCCTTAAGTGTTTAGAAAGGCGCCTACGAATAAATAAAATGTATTATTATTATTATTACTAAGTATTCTGTGTTAAGTATGCAGAAGTATGCAAGACAAGATGCATTTATGAAAACTGAAGCATAACATAGTCAGTTCTTCCTAATCCAGTTTGGGTTTTGAAAGACTGGAGTCTATCCCAGCAGCACTGGGTGCAAGAAGAAACCGTCCATAGAGAGCATACCAGTTCATCTCTTGGCCCAGTCATATACATCCACACACTGACCAGTTTATAGTCATCAAATAACCGTACTGGATTGTCTTTTCAGGTGTGAGAGGAAAAATCCACGCTGACAGAGGGAGAACATGCAAACACCACACTGACAATCAGGCAAGGGATTTGAAGTCAGGATGGTTGATCTATGGGACAGCAGCATTAACCACTGTGCTACCATTAAATCCAATAACATTTTTCTTGAATTTACTTTTTGGAATGCTCTCCAGTATTTATTTATTGAGCTTCTGTAAAAAGCTAAAATTTCCCCTGGAGACCAATAAAGCGCTATCTATCTATTAAAAAATCAATTTATATATAAACTGACCACAAAGCAACTGCATTAATCTGTGCCATATAAAGGTATAAAATTCAAGAATTAAAATTTGAGCATCAGCTCAAGTGCCATCAAACCAATTTGTAACTAAACCAAGTAAAATATGCTTTTGCCTGTACAAAAGTCAAACAAGATATACAAAGGGGAGACAAAAACTAAGGCTCACTTGTAAATAGTCGATTGTGTAAATATATTTGGAGAAGTAACCCTTGAGGATGTATATTGATGAACAGGCCACTCCAAGGTACCAAATAGATTCAACAGCTCAGTTCCTGTAAGTGTTGCTGGCGTTCTCATTGCTAGGGAAACTGAGTGTCATGGGCTCATCACTTGCAAGAGGTACCCTGCTGGGCTTCTATAAATTAAAATGATTTGCACTCGAGACCTGCACTGGAAGCGGCTTTTACAGGTTTATGCCTTCTGCAAAACAACTAAATTTGTAACCCTAAAAGTACATATTTAAAGGGTCAAAAACAAGAATCCACTGAGCTGTGGTTGGTAGGGAAGTAACAGTCGGTGGTATAGGTAATGTAAAATCTCACCTGAAAAAGGAAACTTAGAGCTCAGAATGTGTTAGTGCACGCATCATGGCTGCCAAGCGTTCCCAGTGTTCACTTGACACGTTCTCTGTGAACGATGAGAAATATGCGACAGTTGTATTGCCTACGTGAGAAATAAATGAAGAAAAGCACCACAAATACATTTGTATATCAGAATTTAAGTTTGATGACTTGCTTCACCACGTCGGAGACCATTTGTCAAACATTGAAGCACATACATCAATCCTGTAAGATCTCCATAGTGGCTTGCTGTCACATGTTGATAGTAAACAGAGACTCTGATGTCATGTTCCAACTTGAACCCCAATTTTTTACTGGTACTGCAGTCACACTAATTTCTGAGGACCTGCTCAGAGGACTTGTCAAATGAATGCTGGGAACACGTGGCAGCCATGATGTGTGTGCGTACACGTTCAGAGCATGAAGTATAAGCCGGCCCTAAGACCTACCTGAGGTTAGATTTATTGTAAAAGTTATTACTCAGCATGTTTCTTATAATCATATTGTTCATCACTCTGCTGTGCCCAAAATCTATGATATGTAAACATCACTTTTTATTCGGATGTCTTTCTTAAGTGTTTTCTGCAGTGGATTTAAAGGGAAGTTCATCTTAATAAGAGTAAGAAAAATATGCAATTGACTGCCTGAACCACTTGTGACAGCACAGCGGTGCATCAGTAAGCATTGCTCACAGTATCTGGTTTAAAGCCAGGCTGGGGTTTCACTGGCTCACCTCTAATTGAAGTTGAATTCTGCCAATATTAAGAAGCCATGCTGTCACTTTGACTTAAGAGATTAAATCGCCTGTGGGCAGTCAGGAATGAACTGGTGTCTAACTCAGGAAATGTTCCCTCCTTGTATTCCTTATTGTGCAGTGTTGAACTACCGTTGAAGGGAAGTACTTGAGTAGCTGTATTATGTTTAGAAAATATGTTGATGTATTATACTGTATAGGTTAAAAAACAATTCTAACCTTGACAACCAATTTTCGGTTGAAGAATATTTACATCCTCTTTGCTTTCTGTCTCTTGCCCATCACAATTGTAAATATGCCCATTACATATTCAAAAGAGAATACTTGTTGGAATTCATTTATTTGATAGAAGGGTGTAAATATCACAAAACGAGCAGAGAGTTAAGGCCACTCTCAGATCAAATGACACCACCAAAGTTTTCTCTTTACCCAAAGGTAGTTTCTTATTTAAAAAATAAATACAAAGCTGCAAGATGATTCTTCGAATAGTTCACATTTCATATTCTTTGAAGCATAATGCCACTGTCAGAATGTCCAAACACACAAATTCAAAATGCTTTAACTACCTACATGTTCAATGTCATTTTAGAGAAATCTTCTTGGCAGTTTCAGTGATAAGAAAAATAAAATGTATTTTGTCAACAAAGGCTAAAGTAAACCATTAAAAAAGCTCCCTATTGTTGTTTATTCACCACAACAATCATAATGTATAAAAAACCAATGAAGCATTTTCAGGATACTTGAGAATCAGATACACAGAGTACCTCTGCTGTGTTTTCTTAAAAGACCTGCTTCAGGTAAGTGCCACATTTGTGCCACGTTCTTTTCTTTTCTGCAAATTGGTCTAATTGCTCATTTTAAAATGTTCTAGCATATTTATTTGCAGGCAAAATAATCACAGGTTAGGCAGTCTGAGCTGCTCAAATCTGTACATGACCCACCCTCTTGCTTTCTGCTCTGTCCATATGCAGATTGCTAATGTAGCTGTTGGCAGTAAACGTTAACAGTTTAGAATCATTCAATAGTCTTGAATTAATTGTGAACTGCTGCTCTGAACAATGTGTTCTGAAAGATAGATGAATGCTGCCTTACCAGCTTTATTTTTCTGCAGTTTTACCCTCACCGTGTATTGAAACAATCTTGCATTTAAATGGTAAAAACAGATTTATCTTCATCCTGTGTATGTTCTGACTATTACTCAATTAAAGGTTTTTGTTTCATAGCTGCACATTGCACTCATATCTAGATTCACTCTGTGATTCTAAATCAATCACTTTAGCTACACATACAATGTAATTTTTCCTTTAAGGGTAGAATGCTGGCACAATATCAGTGCAGAGCAAAATGGCCAGCATTGAACAAACTCTTATAGTGTTAAAGTAGCCCTTAAAAAGTTTATATATGGAAAGAGTGGACACACACACCACACAGTGTTATTTCAATACTGGCAGTTTTGTCCACATCCCAAATATGTGGGTAATGTTAAGCACCATGGTGGATGGACTGGCATGCCTGCCTAGCCGGGAAGGCATAATGGGGCTGGATTATTCTCTGAGTCAGGGGAAAGATTAATGGATGGACTGGGAGAGGCTGTTCATCAAGAACGGTTCCTCCTTCAGTGCAACATCTGGTGTGGACCCAGTATGGACACCTACAGGGACCCATGGGATTCATAGTCCAGAGAGACAACCCTATTGGGTGCTACCAGAGGTAGCTGCAGGGAGAAGGATTCCTTGTTTCAAGGGGTTTCCACCTAACCCAAAAGTACTTCCATCAGGCTATGCCCTGGCATCGGAAGTACTCTGGGGTCCAACATAAAAGTAAGCCATATAGTTTCCTCCAGTTGAGTCTGAGTAGGGAGGCAGAGTCATACTGTGAATTGGACATTGCGGTGTGGACTGTAAAAAGGTGTTTGCTGAGTTAAAAACATTTATTTGCACCCAGAGTCTCAGTGGCACCCCTGGTGGTCACAGTTTCGTGGCTCTGAACTTGCCAGGCATTAATGAGTGTGCCCTCCAAGGGACTTCTATGCTTTTCAAGGTTGACTGGTGCAAGGACAGAATGACCTATCAATGGAAAAAACAAATTACTGTACTTCTAAAAGCTGATGGATGTTCAACTAAAGTCTTTGAATATTGCGTACATTACATATGAAGTAGTAAAATAAATGTTAGAAAGCAGATGGATATAATGACAACTTTAATAACACAGCAAAATAATCCACTGACATTTTATAATTGTATTTGGATACTTCCATTAAGTTTAATGAATCCCTTCATTATCATTCAGATGCTGCATGTGTACTTATAATTCATTTTGAATGTTAACACATTTGATCCAATTTGCTTAAAAGATGAATGTCAATTTAGATGTATCAATACAAGCCCATTTGCTTCAGTGTTCCTTCAGTGACTGCTGTGATATTACTTGCACAAAGAGGTCCTTGTTTAATGTGACTGCTCCCGGCATACAAGTTCACAGAAAGAAGGAAACAAAATTAAATATAACTAATGGTAAACACTGCCATGAAAAATAACATTGAATTTAATAGAAGAGTCAGGAGGAAAAAAGGAATATTTTATACCAAGCTTTATAAATAATTATTATGGGCTTTATTTTATATTATTTTATGTTAAAATCTTTTTTGCTGGAACCTATTTTAATCTTTGTATGGCATTTCATCAAATGCCATTTGGCTTACCAGGGAATATGGTGGCAGTACATAATGTAAAATCTACCACAATCTTAAATAATGTTTTTTTAAGAGTGACTGTGGTTTCAGTATATTGTTTGCAATGAATATCTATCTAATTTATCAATAACTGCCAAAATCAACTAATTTATAGGCCAATTTTTGTAATCATGTGAAACAGAATACAGTTAGATTGTGTGGTTTTTGTTAATGGACGGGTGGACAAACAACTCAGGAAAATGCAGATTCTAATAATATTTTATTTACATCTTTGTAATGATTTCTTTAAAATCCTCAGCATTTTCCACATGTATCATTGGTGAAAAATTAAAACATCAATTCAATTTGAAAGAGAAACAGATCTTCATCTGCCAAACTGGCTAGCAGGGGAGGCTCAAGGGAGTGAGATAGGCATTCATTTAAAAGTGTTAGGATTTTGTAAAGCACTTGGTGGACACAGATTCACTGAGTGAAAGACCTTGTGTCTGCGTCTGTCTGTGTTGTGTGCTGGAGATCTGAGCGCCTCCTGCAGGCCACGCTGTATATAATCATGCGTTCAATATGTAAAATAATGGATAAGGCCGAGTTATAGAGGATACAAAAGAGAGCAAAACACTAATGCATTCAACACGTCTTTATAACTACTTGCACAAATATTTTCTGTCACTTAAAATTTCTGAGTTTTTTTTAACTTGAAGCCTATGCAACTGCATTCTCAGCATTGCTGTCATTGTGCAAACATTTTATTTGTATTTATTTATTACTTCAGGCTACAGACTTCAGCTCACTGCAACTCTAAAATTGGATTTAGGGCATCAACAAAATATACGGATAGATTGATTTACATTTGGAAATAGCCACAACACCGCTGCTCTATATGATGTTTTTACTATTCATAAACTGGAATGTTTGGATATCATAGAATGTGAAATGTCTTTGGAAACCTTTTTTACACACTGATTTGGGCACTTTCCAGCATAAAGTGCATTAAAATGTTGTGGTTGTTCACTTAGACCTATAGTTGTCTTTGTAGTTTTGAGTCAATTCTTGTGTGACAAACATTGAAAAGTGACAAGTAAATTTTCAAAAGGTTCGGTCTGAAAAAAAAAATACACCTTATTCTTACTTCTCAAACATTTTCACTTTAACAAATAAACTGTAGTTGGAAATGATTTTATCATGGCAATAACTGCACTTCTTTCAAACACCTCAAAGCTCATTTCAATGCCTTTGGCAGCACTGGATGCAAGACACAAAATGATAGACAAGAACACCATTTCATCACCGTGCTCACTCTCACAGTTGCTACCGCTCAGGCCAATTTACAATCCACGCTGAACCTAACCTAATTATACCTGTCAGTCAGTAGCAGAGGCATCGATCACCTTCTTACTGCATGTTCACTTCAAACGATCAACAGGTCAATAGTTTACAAATGACAACCGGAATGCAGCCAACTTTCTCAGTGTGGCTGCGGCCATTTCTAGGATGAATGATGTGTTAGGCTGAAATAATAATAAAACAATCCATAATATATTGTGTTATTTCAAGCAATGACAAAAGTAAATTAGTATGGAGATCTGCATAGCACCATATGTTAATGTACCCTCCAATTTTAATTTTCATGGTTTGTTGGAAATGCAGCCTTGATACTAAGACAAAAAAACACCCTCATGTATAAACTGTGCAAAAGAGAAAACGTTTTAATAGCCTATCACTTACTTTAATTATTACTATATATTGAAAAGCATACCTGAGTATTCTTTGATGGGTAAAAGAAAAAAAAAACATGTTTTGATACAAATGGGTGCCCAAAGACTTGCAATGATTAGAGCCATGTTGCCATATAGGCTTGTTTTTATTTAACTCTTATGCAAGCTTTTAATTTTTAGCCGCAGTCAGACTTTACAGTGTGGGTGTTCAATAGCTAAAATCAAATGAGCTCCAGAGTCTCAACATGGTAAGCCCGATGGCAGCAATTCAACTGTGAATGGCTTGGTAGTGTTAAAAGATGCTGAATGTCAATGCTGTATCCCTCTTTTAAATCAGAACAGCTTTTAGAAGGTCAAGTTCAGTTAAATCCTGACACTCTCTAGAGTGTGTGGTTCATAATCCCAGGCAGGCCTTGAGCTCTTCTTTGACTTCTGTAATAATTAAATGCTGCCATTTCTTGTTTTTTTTTTTTTTTCTATCAAATTCCGATTTATACACGTGAGTCACAGTTTAGGGGACTTAATGAAAAGGAGAACCTTCAGTTTTTAATGTTTCCTTCAGTCTAATTCATACTCATATTTTATTAATCCAGTTATTAGAAATGGATCATTTAAGGAGTCTTCTTGTCATGAAGGCAGTGCTGCCAAGTTACTTTACCTAGGAGTCACAAAAGAAAATATAATAGAAAAATTCAAATGATTAATGCATCCGTTAAATCTCAACACTTGCTGTATGGAGCATTCACTGTAATGGACTGAGAGCAACTACAGAGTAAATTCATGTTCAGCTTCAGTCCTGCCAAAGAGACCCCAGTAATATTTAAAGTGAAAAAGCTAATATGTCTAAAACTGTGATTTTGTCATTTTGACCCAGTCACAACACCTTCCTTCTTTATTTAACCACAGTACATTTACCTATCGGGGTATAAAAAAATCTGATAAAGCAATTTTCTTCAAAATCAACTGACATGATACCTGTGCCATATTTTATTCAGAATGAGTCATTTGTTTCAGAGTTAAGACCTTTGACTGACTATCCTCCTGACACACACAGGCACACAATACACAGTGTGGTCATATTTTGCTAAGGATGTGAAAGCTTTATTTCTCTTTTAGAATGGTGTGGTGATATCCACTTAGAAAGCTTTGCAATAGTCTGAATAAAATGTTAGGTCACTCAATGTAAGCAAAAGCCCCAAGAATGATTATTGTAATTATTACCAATGAACATGGAAAAAGAATCAACCCTTATTATTTGGAATTTATATAGTACAAGAGGTCTTTGCTATGCTTTTACGGCATACATCAGATGCTTTGAATTACCTGGTCAGCATGTCACTAATTGCATATACAAAATTACACTAATGGATGAGGATAATGGGAATACCGCTCTTCCCTTTAAGGTGATTTTCAATAAGATGAGTCTTAACTTCCACAATCTAATAAAAGAGATACAACAAGAATACTGAAATCCTGGTGAATGCAGCCAAGAGTAGTAAAAGATGACTTCAGTTCTGAATTATTTATTGTGATTCTACTCTCCATTGATTGTTAACAGTACAGTTTCTACGAAGAAGTGAAAAAGACAAATAAATGATTAGTACTATATTTGGAGACACTTAATTCTCCAATGTGTTCTTTTTATTATGTATGCACCACCTGACAAGCTTTTCAGAATCATAGGATGCAGTTAAATACTTGTTTAAATACATTTAAAAAGTATACAATGAAAGACCCTTCTCTCAGGATTGCAACCTTAACATGGTGTAGGGCTTGCATACCTAAACTAACCTATAACTATAAATTAAATTGTCTTGAGATGTGTGCTCCTAAAAACTGGTAAGGCAAAGAAGGAGGGCAGACAATAAATAACAGATGAATGCTCCTCATGATAATCCCAGTTAAGTCAATCAGAATATTGTCCAAATCAAGGATACTAGGACTTACTTTAGAAGTCAGGCGTCTGAGGGTGGAGTTTGCAAGTGAAAACCTGCTGGCTAAATGAGCTCACTCCTAATAAGCCTTGTGGAGAAGTTGCACAATCTCATCACCCAAAAGGTGCAGAATGGGGACATGGTGCAGAACCAATTGGGCAACAGGCAGTGGCAGAACCAATCCAGACATGCTAAACTTTGACAAAAAAAAACTGGCTCTTGAGATGTGGATGGTACCTTCTCTGGTGAGGAAGGTGCCAAAGGCAAGCCTGTACAGTAGGTGGAAACAAAACTTACTGATATAGTATGACTCACCTTTATGCATAGCACTGGCCTTGGAACCAGACCTTTTGATTAAGGGATGTCTTTGTCTCACTCTAGAGGAGTCCCACGGCAAAGGTACCTGGTGAGTGTGTAGATAGTCACAAGTTCCTGCCTAGGTGCCACACAATTACAGACATACCAGAAGATGAGAGTGTCAGCTCAATGTAGGTTCGAACCGAAGTGAAGAAAAACTTTGACTGTGTTTACACAGACATGCCAAACAAGAATATTCACTCTTCATGGAAACTCTAAATTAGGGTCTCGTAAGTGTACTGTTACACTTGTACTATAGTCCAACTCGAAGAGTTCAATGAACACATCTAGAATGACAAAGATCCTTGGAGGGCTGTGATTGGGAAGAAATGCAGGTCTTCTCTGAATCCATGTGGTAAATTCCGTTAGTTGTATCTTCTAAGAATACACTGTCCTTAACTTTCACTTCCAAAACAGCTTCTCCTTCATCACAGAAGAGCTTAGGTTGTTGAAGAAAAATTAGACTTAGGGGTCACATTCTGATTTATAGGCAGTATAGGTACTGTGTATGAAGTTTTTTAGTATTTTCATATTAAAAATATAGCATCTATATCAGAAGTAGTATAAACAGGTTAATATATGTCAGACACTTATTCAAGCATATCAGGAAAGCAGATAAAGGTCAAGTGAACAACAAAGAACAAGAAGGTTCTGGGTGATGGTTCAAGAAGTTGGCTGACTATCACGTACCTAGTAAGACTTGACAGATGGCACACATACAGAAACTCAGGAAGTAATGAAAAGTATTGCAAGGACCAAGAATTTAGTAGAAATTAGACTTTTTTTTTTGGAGTATGTAAACTGGCTGTACTCTCTGCTGGAAACGTGAAAGCTTCCTCCTGTCTGGTTTCTGACTCAAAAAGGTCCTAGTTGAGGACAAGATTTCTTTCTTTATTATTATTTCCAATTTAATTTCTATCACAGGTGGAGGATCCAGAAGGATCTCTGATCAGAAGGCTGCTTGTGTCTGTCATGGCAGCTTAGGAACTTTTAACAGACACCAGCAGTAAAGAAAGTTGTCATGTAGAAAAAAAGATGCCTTATGTGCAATGTTAGCAGGAGGGTCTTGAGATTTGACTATATAGAACTGGCAGTCCAAAAGGCTACAGAAGAGGTCAAGGAGAAAACCTGTGTATTGGGAGTTTGGTGAGGCCATTGATAGTAACTTTCAAAACCTTGTCTTGGGAGGTTTTGGCAAATCATTCAATGAAAAGTGAACAAGATGTCACCCTGGATTTTCTCACCATGTTTGGTAAAATGTTGACCTCAATTGTCAAGAGGCAGACGAAGCACTTTATGGAACTCATAAAACTAGAGAGTATGTCCCTCTTTGGAAGTGGTTCAAAAATCATTTGATGGTTTGGTACAAGCCATGTGACTTAAGTTGCTGCAGTGAGTAAAATGTTCTATAGTGGTAAGACCACAGGGTTAGATGAGATCTGACCAAAAATCAAGAAAGTGCTGGATATTGTGGAGGTGTTGTGGCTATCATGCCTGTTCAGTGTATCGTGTAAGGAAGAGATTAGTGTGGTGGTACCCATGTTTAAAACTGGAAGAAGATTGTGTGTTCAAAATAATGAGGCAATCACAACCTTCTTCATGGGAGAAACTATACCAGGGTAGTGGAATGGAGACAATAAGAGGTGCAATGAGGATTTCAAATTGGCTGTGGAACAGCACATCAACTATTTACTTTTACATGGATCACAACAGGTCATGAGATTTTGCCAATGCTGCCTATATGTGCTTTATAGATTTAGAAAAAGCTTGCGACCATGTACGTTCCTTTTGAGAGGTGCCTCATGAGTATGGGATTCAGAAGCTGCTTCAGCATTTTATTCAATCCCTGTATTTGTGAAACATGAGTAGAACAGAGTTTGCATATAGGGTGGTAAGTCTGCTGAGGTTGGGTACTGGACCCTCCCAAGAGTCCACTTTTTACACTTTGTTACTCATGGTTTTAATGAACAAAAAAACAAGGTGAAAGACAAGGTGTGAAGATTATCCAGTTTGGAGGACCTAAGATAGCATCTCTGCTGTATGCTGATGATGTTGCACATTTGACCTCTCCAGACTGCTATGTGGTACACACTGGAAAAAAAATTTAAATGAGTGTGATGAGGTTGGGATTAAATCACACCTCTCAATCTGAGGTCAGGGTGCTCTCCTGGAAAATAGTAGTGCATTCTATTTAGGTAAGGGGAGACCAACTGCTTCAAGTGGAGGAGTTCGGCTTTAAGTACCTCAGGGTCTTTGTTCATGAGTAACAACATAGCCAATTGCAAGTTTAACCAATGAATCAATGCAGCGGCAGCAGATTTTTGGGGTTCTATGTATTAGACAATAAAGCCGGAATTAAGTCCCTGGAAAAAAACATTTGTTTTACCACTTTGAATATATCCTCATCCTCAAGTATGGTCGTGAAGAACTCATGAAGAACTGAATCATGAGTACAAGCAGCTGAAACTAGGTTATTGATCACGGTTGCTGGACTCAGTATCCACAGTGGGACCTCGGAGCAGAACTGCTACTTCTCTGAAGACACCTACTTTTACAATCCCTCCAATCATCCCTTCCCCAAACTACAGATGGTATACAAACCATGGTGCACTAGAAAAAGACCCAGGTACAGATAATGGACACACTGGAAGGATTACATCTCTTAGATGGTCTGGGAGAGTCTAGGAATTCCCCAGGAAATGTTAGAAGATGTTTTTAAAGACAGAGTGGGCTGGTCAGCCCAGCTCAGTGTATTGCTACTGTGACCCCCTCAATACCTCATCAGGATAACACAGAGTGAAAAATGATGATGGCGATGACCCCTATACAAGGCATCACATAAAAAGAAAATGAAAATCATCTTGAAGGCATTAAACACAGCTGAAATTTAAAATGGCAAATTCACATTCTGCAAAGCTAAGAAAGACAAATGAATCTTCTATTGTCTGAAATTATGATATAGCCTGAGGTACATGTAGATTAGAATTAAATATACAATGGTTGCTGATACCAAAAGATTCATTCATGTAAAAATGCCTGAGGGCTGGACAGATTTACAGGTCTCTTTAGGATTTAATTTCACATATTAATCAGGCAAATGCAAAACCATTCTTTTCGAGCTAGCTATTTATGTAATGGGCAGTTTTAGGACTCAGCACTTTTCACTGGCATCAAGCTTTGATTAAGCTGTCATTAAACTAAACAGCATCTGCTTATTGTTGGTACACAAAAAAAAATCACAATTTTAGCAGAAACTGCCAGATTGGGTAAGTGCCAAATGAAATTCAACAAATAAGGTTCCTGAATTATTTAGAAATGTTGCAGTAAGGGATGGTGAGCCATAATATAGAAAACCAAACAAAAAATATAGACAATACCTTAACAAAGAAAAACAGAAATAGAAACCTTCAACAAGAATAACAGCAACCAATAAATCTACCTAACACGGTTACATTACTGAGATGTGAGCATGAAAGCAAAAAGAAGTTACAGCAAAACAAAACAGACATTTGGTTTGTCTTTAATGCTAATCAACAAGCAGAGTGTTTTTTAAAGTTAATGTTTCATAACTAAGGGAGACATAATAATCGGGTAAACACTTAAAATGAATTGATGCAGCTTTTAAGCTCTGATGGCTTAGTTAGATCCAGGAGAGCAGCACTGGTCTCTCCTATCATGAAATTCTTTCATTTTGAACCTAATTAATACTAAATTTTTCTGTTACCGGTAACAATCTCTCTATTATAAAAAAAAATCTTGGGGAGGCACAACAGGGAAACGAGACGTGATCTTCTCAGAAGACAATTTGAAGTCCCGCAAGAGAAACTTTAACCAGCTCCCAGCTCTTAAAACAATGACAAGCGACAAGCAAAACACGCAGCTCGCAGCAGATGATCCGACCACTTCTTCTTGCATGCGTTCAGCCACCCTAACCCCCCCTCTTTACAACACAAGCAGCAGAGACATGAAGTGGCAAAAAGGACAGCGGCTGTACAGGCTTTAAAATGATCAACGCTGTCCCCCCCCCCACCTTCACAACGCAAGCAGCATTATACATCATGCGAGAAAGAGATTTAACCATGCCCGAGGTCGGAAATAAAGGACAAGTATCGTTTTTACGCGAGACAAGGCAGTGAGCCATCATTTAAAACAAGTCCACAGACATCTAATGTAGCAGTTGTTGGATTGCTTTTGGCAGACATGAATCATGTGCTCCCAGCTCTAAAAACAACGACATGCGACAAGCAGAACAGGCAGCTCGCCAGCAGCAGAAAGACAGCAGGGGCCTCATGTATAACGCCGTGCGTAGAATTCACACTATAACATGGCGTAAGCACAAAAGCCGAAATGTGCTTACGCACAGAAAAATCCAGTTGCAGGAATCTGTGCGTACTCCAACTTCCACGTTCTTCTGCTACATAAATCCCAATCAACGTGAAAAGTAACGCTTGTGCACGCGCTTTATGTAACGCCCCAACTCCTCCCGGAATTACGCCTCTTTGAATATGCAAATCAATATAAATCACCCTTAAGCTCAGCCTTCTGTGAAAAGACAATGGGAAAAGCACGGGGGAAAATATAAGAATTTCAGTGAATAACAAGTGGAGGCAAAGGAAAACATACTATTTGTTTAATTAAACCGTGGTATAATCAACAAAAGGAAGTTGATCGAGTGACATAGCGTGTTGGAGAAACTTGAAAGCTCACGTTCACAAAATCGCACAGTGCCGGAAATAAAAAAGAAGTCACATATCAAAGTTGTCGTGAAAAGGCGAGTTGTAGCCCACTGTCTAAGTGTCATATGAAAGCTCATTAGGGTACAAAGAAAAAAAAGACACACATTGGGGAAAAAGCATGAAATGTCAACTTCAATCTCGAAACATCCACTTTAATCATGTAGTTTATTTTGTCATTAAAGCTCTGATGGCTTAGTTAGATCCAGGAGAGCAGCACTGGTCTCTCCTATCATGAAATTCTTTCATCAAGAAAGAACTTCATCTTAAAATCGTTTAAATAACCAGTTTCTCAAATCACATCGTAATTAAAGTAGCACGTTAAATGCTTGTTTTGTTTTTGATTTTCTATGTGCTCTATGTGTGTAAATCACTACTTGCTTCTTAAACCGGCTCTCTTCCTCCAACTGGACACAGAATCCATTACATTTGTGATATTACAGCTCTCTGAATAACTAAAATACTGAGATGTATACGTGATATCATTTTCATGATGACAAGAGTTAAAGCACGTTATTAAACATGGGTTTCACGACGCAGTGATTGTGTGCGACCTTCGATGGTTATTTATTGCAGCAGTACTCATGGGCGGCTCTAGGCTTGTGGCGGCCCGGGAGGAGGAAGAATTGGTGGCCCCTTCACCCGCCAATGTCAATATGGTATCTTATACACGGTGGATGGTCACGTCCGTTGCGGACACTGCATAGCCGTCTCGTGCACATGACACAAGCATTTAATTTTTGCCGAAATCTGTCACTGCGTTTTTAGCTGTGTTGTTATTTTCTCTTTCTGTTTTATATTCAATACTAGCAAAATACCCGCGCGTCACAGCGGAGAAGTAGTGTGTTAAAGAAGCAATGAAAAAGAAAAGGAAACATTTTGAAAATAACGTAACATGATTGTCAATGTAATTGTTTTGTCACTGTTGTGAGTGATGAGTGTTGCTGTCATATATATATATCTATACTAATAAAAGGCAAAGCCCTCACTCACTCACTGACTGACTGACTGTCTGACTGACTGACTGACTGACTCATCACTAATTCTCCAACTTCCCGTGTAGGTAGAAGGCTGAAATTTGGCAGGCTTATTCCTTACAGCTTCCTTACAAAAGTTGGGCAGGTTTCATTTCGAAATTCTACGCGTAATGGTCATAACTGGAAGCTGTTTTTCTCCATTTACTGTAATGGAGATGAGCTTGAAACCCGTGGGGGCGGAGTTTGACATCATCACGCCTCCCACGTAATCACGCAGTACGTAGAAAACCAGGAAGAGCCCCAAAAAGCGCTGAAGAAAACATGCATTATATAATTGAGAAGGCAGCGAAACAATAAGAAGCGAGCGAGTGACATATACAACCATATTCATGAGTTCTGCTACTTCGGAAACAAAGCACAGTGTAAACC
>JANRMT010062796.1:29393788-29405358 GCA_026402145.1 Polypterus bichir lapradei | reverse complement strand
TTCTTTCTCCAAGTAACCGATCGCCACACAATCAGCTCTGTAATAGACGTTAAGCCACCTGTAAGCTTAGAGCGCCGATTCTTCAAAACGTTTAAGGAACATTGAAATATCTTCGTAGTACATGTTTAATTATTCTATCCTTCACGACAGTCCCAGTGAAGAATATAGATTATTTAAATGAAGTTAAAGTTTTATCAGTATAATATAATAAACATATTTTGCTGCATTTCATCTTAAAAATGATATCGTCATCATATGTAAATACGCGCTTTATAAAGTGGCTCAGGTTGTGCAATATTATAACTGTAGTGCAAGTTTACAGTGGGGTGATTGTACTTATAAGTACAAACAGTTCTACAAGAAGCAATTGATTAAGTGCGTTTAAATTTCTTGGGATGAAACTGTTTCTGAACCGCGAGGTCTATACAAGAAAGGCTTTGAAACGTTTTGCCGTGGCTGAGGTAGCGTGTGCTTGAAGATGTAATACCGATAATTCTCTTTCCGATCAGCTGCTGCTGTGATTCACACTCAGATACAGTGATATACTGTAAATACTTCGAGTGGTGCAGTGAGAGTAATATGGAAAAAGATGATCCGCTGTGGCAACTCCTAACGGGAGCAGCTGAAAGAAGAAGAAGAAGAAGGTGCAGTGAGAGTAACAACGCTAAAGCAGTTATGGTATTTGGAATACTATGGCTATTCCCTGGACCATTATATTGTTACAAGTTAATTACAATCAGATGCATTACACTAATAAATAGTTTCAGTGTATTTATAAAGCCGCGTCAGGAAAATAAGGTGTAA
Source organism: Polypterus bichir lapradei (assembly GCA_026402145.1). Classification (NCBI taxonomy): domain Eukaryota; kingdom Metazoa; phylum Chordata; class Cladistia; order Polypteriformes; family Polypteridae; genus Polypterus; species Polypterus bichir. Next base: position 29,404,554 of record JANRMT010062796.1, on the reverse strand, counting down.
CCACACAGGAACAGTCGCATTGCTTTGACGCTGGGTGCCACCAGTCTGCAAAACCGAGCGGAGAACTTGTGTACGACAAGGTATGAGGTACCGTGGAAAAGTGCGTGGCTTTACGCCAAGTGTAGGTTTTATACATCGCAATTTGAACGTGGAAAAGTTCTTACGCAACATTTCTGTGCGTACGCACCGTTTATACATGAGGCCCCAGATGATCTGATGGCATCTCCTTAGCGCGCGTTCAGCTGCCGCACCCCCCCCCCCTTCACAACGCGAGCAGCGTTATACATCCTGCGAGAAAGAGATGTAACCACGCCCAGGGCCAGAAATAAAGGACAAATATTGTTTTTTGCAAAAGTTTTTAAATTAAAAGTGAAAATAATGCATATGTAACAATTCCCATGAAAATAACAATCTCTTTAAATTGTATATCCGGTAAACCAAACCCGGGGGTGGGTGAGCGAAGCGAGCAGGGGGCAAAGCACCCTAGTTTATAATAACTTTCTTTAATAAGGCATTAAGAGGCATTTCTTATTAACATTATTAGTTCATATATGTGCAAATACACTGCTTAAAATTAATTAAGGGAACACTTAAATCACACATCAGATCTCAATGAATGGAATATTCAAGTGGAAATTTTTACTGAGTAATACTTGAGAAAAAATTATGTAACAACAGTCAATCGAAACCAAATCACCAACCCACTGAGAACTGGATTCAACATCACACCAAAAATCAAAGTCAAAAACTGAAATCACAGGCTAATCCAACTTGTGTGAATTTCATCACGGCAACTCATAATGTGACTCAGCAATGTGTATGGCCCCTGTATGTGCCTGTATGCACTCCTGACAAAATCTGAGCATACTCCTGATGAAATGGTGGATGGTGTCCTGCGGGATCTCCTTCCAGACCTGGACCAGGGCATCAGTGAGCTCCTGGATAGTCTGTAGCGCTACTTGGATACACTGATACATAACGTCCCAGAGGTTCTCAGTTGGATTCAGATTTGGGGAACGTACAGGCTTGGTCAATGACATCAATGTCTTTGTCATCCAGGAACTGCATACAAACTCTGGCCACATGAGGCCAGAAATCATCCTGCACCAGAATGAACCCAGGGCCCACTGTACCAGCGAAGGTCTGACAGTGGCTCTGAGGATTTCATCCCGGTACCTTATAGCAGTCAGGGTACTATTGCCAAGCATATGGAGGTCTGTGCAACCCTCCAAGGGTATGCCTTCCCAGACCATCACTGACCCATCGTCATACCGGTCATGCTCCATGATGTTGCAGACTGCATAATGTTTACCACGGCATCTCCAGACTCTTTCATGTCTGTTACATGGGCTCAGTGTGAACCTGATCTCATGTCTAAAGAGAACACGGATCCAATGGCGGAGCTGCCAATTATGATGTTTTCTGGTGAATGTCAATCGAGCTGCATGGTGATGGGCTGTGAGCTCAGGTTCCACTAGAGGAGGTCCGGCCCTCATGCCACCCTCATGGAGTCTGTTTCTGACAGTATGGACAAAGACATGTACACCAGTAGCCAATTGGTGGTCATTTTGTAGGGCTCTGGCAGTGTTCCTCCTGTTCTTCGTCGCACAAAGGCACAGATACCCGTCCTGCTGCTGGGTTGATGCCCTTCTACGGCGTAATCCAGTTCTCCTTGTGTAAAGGCCCATTTGAGACTGTGCTGGGAGACACAGCAAACATTCTTGTGATGGCACGTATGAATGTGAGGAACTGGACTACCTGTGTGACCAGAATCAGCTGCAGGTGCTGCCTCATGCTACCAGTAATGGCAAGGACACTAGCAAAACACAACACTAGAGAAGAATCAGTCAGAAAGGATAAAGAGAAAGCAAATGTCTGCAGCCATCACCTGCAAAACCATTCCATTTTTGAGGGTTGTCTTGTGTTGCCTCTCCAGTGCACCTGTTGTTACTTTTGTTTGCATCAGAGCAAGTGAAGTTGATTCACATTCGCTTATGTTTCCTAACTAGACAGATTGTTATCCCTGAAGCTTAACTGACTTGGTGTTAGACTGACATGATTAAGTGTTCCCTTAATTGTTTTGAGCAGTGCGATTACTTGTATGATAACCATTGATAATTTTTATTACTAAGCCTTTAACAGTATCATCCTATATGATACTAGTTTAAGTCTTTAAAAACCACTTATTCTTTGAGTTGTATATCTTTAGAAAAGCCTAGAAAACCTAACACTTAATTATGACATTTTGTGAAATAAAGCAAATTATTAGTGAGATACCAGAAAACTAGAAACAGAAATGAGTTACTAAGGCTGATTAGGAATCAACCGTCTACTGCATTTTCAAATGAACAACCAGTTTTCATATAAACATTTCTCTTCCTTCTAGGAATAGCATGTATACCAGAACCTACTGAAAAGACTGGTCAAGCAATACCCCTACAAGTGTTGATACAGACCTGAGAATTCACAGCCAGTCTTTCTGTTGAAGAGCTCTGCGATACACTGCCCCAAGCAATTTACCTCTATTTTCTTTTTAATTCAATATACTCTTCATGAGAACTACTTTCTCCACTAAAGGACATCTGGAAACTCAAAAGGCATGAATATAAACAAGACATTCTCAAAAACAATTAATCCAACTCAAGGTCATGGCTGCCATCTCCAGCAGTACTGGGCACAAGGCAGGAAACAGCCCTAGAAAGAGTGCCAGCCTATCAAAGTGCACACTCACATTCAAACATGAACTTTCACAAAGCCATTGTGCCTAGACAAAATGGCATCATTTCAGTAAGGCACACATGCTCCCTTGGGATGCAGTATCTCCTATAGTATTCCCCTCTTGTGCGTCCCTGTGGTGTGATAGATTTTTATTGGAGATAGGACAGCATTCTGTGCTGAAGTGATTAATGTAAAATGATTAATGCCACTATGAGTTAATGGACTATGTGATTTCACTAATAATTTCTTATTGTTCTTCTTGCTGGACACAAAAGCTCTGATTTACAGGCAAATACTGTAGGTAAGTAGAATCTTAGCACTTGAACTTAGATTGTTCTAATCCTGGTTTCAGTCCACTGAATGTTGATAACAGTTCAACACCCCCAACTGAAAGCTCCTCGGAGAAAATAAATGAACAATACCTACAGCATATCAAACAGCAATTAGGAGTACATTTACAAAAACAGAACAATAAAGACAAAGTATAAAAATACACAATGAATTGCTTTTACTACATTCATTAGAACCTCATCATGTTGTATCTGATCTGGCAGTTCTGTTTTGTTGCTTTGATCTTTGCTTTCTTCATTCTTGTTCATGGAACATAATTCAATTAATCCATTTTTAGAACTTATGTGAAAACTGGAACCAACCACTGCAATGTGTAAATCCCCAATATGATGTTTCTCAAGCAGTTAAAAATACGCACAGAGAGAAGACCTGCTGTTGGGGTTTTGTTCATTTCTCTAATGCAAACTGTACATGTTACTCAAAATTTTGACAGCTGTTCCTGCAATGACTCCTATTAAATTTTATGTGCCAGCTGCTATGTTCAGCGCCTGTGGGTACATTTGGTTGGTCCAAGGTGTCATTTCAAAGCTGCTTTCTTTTGCTGATGAGTATTAAACCAAGATGTGATAAACTGCTTTTAAGGCCATTTTTCATTTTTAAAGCTGTTGTGAGCAGAAGTCTGTGCACTGAGCAGTTAAACACAGCATACTGTACACCTGTTTCTAATATCTCCAGGAATGTATGCAATCCAGTTTACAAGATGCAAGGTATTGTTTGTAACATCATAGTGAGAATTTAAAGATGACAGATGGAATTCGATTTCTGTAAGTTTCCACATAAATAAGAATGAAGTCTATGGTGACAGGTAAAATTATAATTCAAAGCTAGCTTGTCTTGTTTCAAGTTTCCAATATGTTTCTGATAGTACGGCCTCTGTCTTTCCTATTTCAATACTAAACACTACAACTATACATTGTAATGGAAGACACAGATGGACTGGCAAACCTCGCTGGGATGAATAGGGCCTCATTATTCAGCCAGGAGGCCATTATACCAAATGGGCAGTGGGAGATGGTTTTCTGGGGACACGTGTTCCCCCACTATGCTGGGTAATAGCATCCCTCTTAGGGTGTTCTTATTTTGACACTCGCAGGGCTACATGGGAGCTGTAGTTCCAATAGGCTTCCATGCTGGGGTCCATTGGTGCTGCTAGAGAGAGCTGCTGGTGGCAGGCTCTCTGTTCGCTTCACCTGACCTGGAAATGCCTCTCAGAGTCAGTATGGTTGCACAGGAAGTACTTCTGGGTTTTGCTTAAAAGAAGCTCCTCTGCCTCAGCCAGGTGAATCACAATTGGGAGTGAAGAAGCACGAAGTACAACAACCCTAAATTGGAGTGATGGGAGAGAAAGGGAAGAGAAGAAGAAAATAATTCAATTGTGGTTGTTTGGCGAAGAAGCCTATTAAAAGGGCATGTCTTCAGATAAAACGAGGAGTTGTGTCTGAAGTTTGGGATTGTGAGGCGTTGCCTATAGGTCAGAATATGAATGCTTGGTACGAGAAACCACAAGTAAACATAGTACCTGGTATTTCAGACAATGGAGATGGGCTTTCCATAATTTATTATGATGAAATATGATATGGTACCTGTCAGGTTAGGGAAAGAATTAGTGCTCACTGCAGTGGCGACAGAAATAATTCCATATCTAAAGAAAAAATCTTATTTTAGTTAATGCTGCTATACTATATTTTATTTTAACCCACCTACTACATCATCAAGAGTTGGCTTTGCCGGAAAACAAAAGCAGTTTTCCTCTAAGATTATTTAAAATTGATGACTAATATATAAAGTTGCACATATATGTTACTGAAAAAATGTTAACACAAGGTTAGTGTATGACCTAATCTTAAAAAAACAGAAGATTTTTCACAATTTAAAAATAAAAGTAAAAAGAACAAAGAAAATGAGTAACAGGTTTGAGCTGAGATGAAACTGACAAACCAATCATCATAGATCCTTTGAAGTTTATCATATACTGCATGAAAATGGAAAATTCCAATCCAAGTTAAGAGTGCATACAGAATATCAAGGAGATAAGCCATTTGATGTAATCACAGGGTATACGTGAAGAGGAAGGTGATGAGAACAAACAAGTGATAGGCAGAAAAATGCATATGGAAACAGGTCTGAAAGTAAGAAAGGTGTTAGGGAATGCACTTTGGAGAGTACTGATAAACAGCAGATACTCTAGTTAGTACAATCAGAACTTATTTGCTGCCATTTCTACACTCAAAAGTGTAAAACTGCTACAGGCACAACTAACATGTGAATCCACACAAAAGAGTTTCACAATTAGTTTGTAAACCTACTTAAAAATAAATGTACAGTATATGAGTTACTTGCTTAAGAGGCTGTGACGTACATACATGTCCCTCTTCAGACTGACAGTGACTCTCACCCAACAAATATGAAGGAATAGAGTCTCATGCAGCAGTGAGCGCCTAATAAATGAACTTGACCAATGGTGTCTGGGTTTAACAAATAAGGACCAGTGGAATATTCAAAAAAAAAAATTCTCTGCAGTGGCGTGTCATTCAGTTAGAAACTTACAAGCCATAATAGCTATAACAATTACAGAGCAGTCAGGGCAGCTGTAGCTTTTATGTTGTATTTAACTAGCCAACCCGTGTCGTAGTATACGCCTCATAATTATTTATTGATGGGTGAACACTTCCTGAAAGACACAGTTGTCCAAATGGGGTGGGTTTGAGGATACGGCTGTGAGTGAATGAAAAGATGGAACTCTGGAGAGAGCAACATACAATTGTCCATGACTGAAAACTGGTTTTGGCAGATACAGGCATATCTTTTTGAACGTTTGGCCCTGTGCCTTATTAATTGTCATTGCAAAGGCCAATCTAACAGGAAATTGTCTGCGTGTAAAAGTAAAAGGCAAATTTGAATCTGATGGGGTCAGGGAAATCCGGGGAATAAGGACAGTTTGTGAGGTAGTAGCTCCAATAGTTTTACACTCCAGTACATAGCGGTGAATGCTGGTAACAGAAAGTCTAGTGCCATTACAGAGACCTCTTGCTAGTATGAGGTTTCTGAGAAGCATGACAACTGAACCAATTTTAATTTTGAGTTTATGCGGAGGCATACCAGTGGGAGTAAGACTGTTAAAAAAATTCTTCGGGGAATGAAAGTTGATCTGCAGGATCGTCTGTGACGATGGAGTCAATGCTGGTGAAAGTTACTTCGTCGGTAGGGATAAGTCCTCGAGAGCGAGGGTGGACGTGGGAGGAGGGTTAGAGTTGGCGGGCGGGGCTCTGTCGTGCGTTCCCCATGACACGGGAGGAGGGTTAAAGTGGGCTGGCGGGGCTCTGTCGTGTGTACCCCGTGGTCGGGTGACTTGGTCGATTATATATATAGAAAAGCAGCCGGAACCAAAAAGAACAATGAAAAGTCAACGTGGCTCAGAGGTGCATGTGGACTGTAGCAGAGATGAAAGCGACTGAGGCTCTGTTTGGTGAGGTGTTGCGTGCGGACACATGAGCAGGCAGTGCACATGCCTCGAGAGCGAGGGTGGACGCGGGAGGAAGGTTACAGTTGGCGGACGGGGCTCTGTCGTGCGTATCCCATGATGCGGGAGGAGGGTTAGAGTTGGTGGGCGGGGCTCTGTCGTGCGTACCCCATGGTCGGGCGACTTAGTCAATTATATATATAGATTAAACAGACAGCCAGCTGAAGACTTACTGTTACTGAGGTGTGCATGAAGCATAGAAGGTCTCCATTCTAACATTACCTACCTGTGAGCTGTAAAATACCTGTATTCTGAGCTCTCTAGAAACAACAGGTTTAAAAGAGCACCACTTACCTGTCTCTGATGTACACAGAGCTCAAGTTTAACACACTGTCGCCAAGTTGCTGGTTTACAAAGCTCTTACACAGCTACACTACAGAAAAGTCCACTCACAGATTTAGGGATTTTTTTCCAAATATTACTCTGAAACAAATTGTTTATTACTTATTTATGCTGCTCATTACAGTATCCTTCTTGTGACTACAGTGTAATTCATTATTTCTTAAATGGTAAATGTAAAAAGTACTGCCTCTCACCAACACCCCTTATGGCTCACTTCATCTCCTACAAAATTAAGCACTGGCTACTAAAAGTTGAGAAGCTTTGTTACACTGAAATGTTAGGTAGCAATTTTGGCTAAAATACATAAGCCACAATTCACTACTAATGGTATAAATCAGTCATTGAAATTCATATATTCCTGAAACATTACAAAAAAATCATATCTAAATGTAGGGCGGTGCATGCTGGAATGTAAAATTATTAAGTAGTATAAGTAGAAGCAACCTGTTAAATTTCAATTCTTACTATTCAGTACTGTGTTTTGTATGGAGAAATATTCCAGACAAAATTAAATAAATACACAAACAAATTCACTGTGAAATGTGATAATTAATAAATAAATAAATAATTAATGAGAAACTATTGTATGTGATCATAAATAAAAAAATATCCTTATTTCTTTATGTATTTATGAAAGTATTTCTTCATTTATTTTTTTCAATGACATCACATATAACATGAAATATGCCTTAAAATGAAAACTTTCAAAGTTTAAAGGGTGGGGTCTAGCAATTACTGTTTTTAGTCAGTGAAATGTAAGCGGAGAGGATGCAAATCTTCAGCTATTGTATCAAGGGCCATTTTTCCAGCGCATACTTCAGATGCAGACTCAAATGAAAGATGAGTTCACAGTTCCTTACAGTAATAATTCTGGGTGATTTCTTGCACTCATATCTGTCACAGACACAACTTTGAGCATGTGCTTCACTGACCATTCATTCACCAGTTAAGCCTACCCTCCCAACCTTGACAGATAAAAATGACAGTTTTGATTTCAAAGAAAACTTCATTTTTGCTTGTGGTGTCAATGAAATAAATAAATGAAGGACTAATTAAATACATATGGAAATAAGCAACAAAAACTTTTCACGGCATATTTAAGTATTCATCCTTACATATGATTATGTTGCTATTTAGTTGTCACATTTCACAGTACGCATATTTATTCAATTTTGTCAAAAATATTCCTACATAGTTTTGCAGTTTTGTGATTCGGGTATTCTTGATGTGTACATTTTATTGATACTTACTGTTTGTTTGCATATGATTACTTCCACTTTTTCAGGCAGTATTTGCAGATATCCTGGATATACATACCTCCTTTTCAAACTTCCATTCATTTTCCTAAATCGCTTATCCAGGGCCGGGTCAGGGCAGGCAGCTGGAGCGTATCTCAGCAATCTTTGGGTGCAAGGCAAAAGCAATACCTGGACAGGATTCCAGTCCATTGCAGGATGAATACACACAGAATGGCCAACTTATCAACAGCAATTCACCCAACCTGGGACTGTGGGAGCAAATTGTAGAACATTGAGGAAACCCACATGGACACGGGAAGAGCATGGAAACTTCACACAGGGAACACCCAGGATGCGACCCTGATCTCCTTACTGCGAGGCAGCAGTGCTTCCACTATGCCACTCTGCCATCCCCTTTTGATATACATGGGAGTCTGCGATAATTTATTTTTTAGAATTTATTGTGTTTCTAGGTATATATACCAAACAATATTTTGTGTATTGGAACTGTGAAGAATTATTTAATCAAATTATGGCACCATCTATTAGTGGTGCCACAAAAAAATAAAGAATGATTGATCCAAAGAGTCACTTGTGCCAGATAACAATTTTCATTAAATGAGATGAAAGCAGAGACTGCGGCTGCTTACTTTACTGTGCTGCACTAATTAACAGTAAACATCACAGAAACAGAACTACAGCTGGGAACTAGTTCAAACACACTAAAAGTGGTAATCACACATTAATAGTGTTGTTACAGTCTCCATTTATTTGAGATTATTTTGGAGTATTTTGGATTTGTTTCCTCATCTGTTTTTATAAATTAATCAAAAAATAAATTTTTGTCACATACAATTATACAAATAGTACAATTTGTAGTGAAATGCTTAGTAAAAGAAGTTCAAGAAAAATACAAAATTATAAAAAACACATAAAAATAAATAAGAGAGCTGCTGCAGCTGACCATAGCCTTGTAGGTAGCAGTAAGATGGTCAGATCTGCTCAGTTGTACTGCAGGTTCTCATTTAAAGCCATTGACATGTGAATAGAGCAGATACAGCTTGTTGTTAAACATGCTAATTGATAATCAATTTGTTCCAATATGCCCCTAGTTAAGTCACCATCATTCTAAGGTCAGAGTGATTCATTCAATAGTCTAGTATTAGTACAATATTAGTATAATATCAGTACAAAGTGAACCACTTCTGTTCCGGAGTTAATAAACGTTAATCAGGATGATATACCATTTCTCCCTAGGCAGTAACAAAAGTGAATTCATTTCCGTATTGAAATGACTGGTTAACACATTTTAGTAAATTTTAAATTACATATATAAATATTTGACACCTGTTTTGTCTTGTTTTGGATGGTAATATACAAGGTTGTTTCACGCTGGTTGCTATGTTTGCCTCTCTCATTGAAGGGCCAAAAGCACACATGTGATATTGTAGTAGTAGTAGTTGTATGGTTAAATCATAGGTGCCATGTTACGTAAAACGGGGGAGTTATGAATAACCCTTATCTGAAAAAATAATGGAAAGGCTGTCTCATGAAACAGCAAACAGATTTGCTTTCTTAAGCAGTTGCAGGCACCCATTTAAACCCATCTGAAGTATCTATAAATCAATCTACCACTGTCAATCTTTTGGTTAAAATCTCAGCTTTGCTACTCAGAAGTTATAAAGGCAAAAAAGAGACATTATCTTTAATCATAAGCATCCCATTTACTATTGTTATACTGTATAAAAATGATTATAGTTTTCACGTGTAAACATTAACTATTCTGTTGGCCATGTCTGTGTTCCTGTAATAGATAGGTATTGCTGTCACAGTCTAAAATTTTCAATGCTCCTCTGCCTTTTCTGTGCATTAATATTTAACATTTATTGTAAAGGGATATGGGGCAAAACATTTTCTCTTAAAAATGTAAAGAACATGCTGTCCCACGCTTCACATGAAATTTATGCTTCAGCAAAGCATAAAAAAATTGCAGCACTGCTGATAAAAAAACACTCTATTAGTTGAAAACTTGAAAATAATTACTAAACTATCCTTGTTGGGTTACTTCTGTTGCAGCAGACGTTTTTTTTTTTTTTCAGCAGGGCAGATCAAATGACAATTTTCTTTTTTGACAAATAGACTTATGAGAGTCCACAATGGAAGAAGAGGATTTATGATTTAAGACAGTATTTTCAGCCAGCACAGCTACAGCATGCAGAAAGCATAAATGTAGCATCCAAGCAAGCAAATGGACTCTTGTGTCATTACTGAAACTAAAGGCAAAGGCACAACTCTGGCTAAACTAATCAAATTATGCAGAATGAAACCAAAACCTTATCCTAAGCTTACTCCTGAGAATAAAGAAGTATCATTCCATCAAAACAAAGTACTTGCAATAGGCATACTTCTGATTCTCCACTGACTGAAACTCTTAAGGTCAAGACAAATTACTTAGACATTTTATAAATGTATAACAAAATGTATAATGTGAAAATGAGACTGTCTTTATTGTAATGACTATAATGAACATAAGATCACATTCATGCAGGAATCTTAGAAATTTCAAAGCGTTCTTAAACGATTTCTCCAGAATGTAT
>JANRMT010062796.1:29309674-29393688 GCA_026402145.1 Polypterus bichir lapradei | reverse complement strand
TATCTTCCACATCTATTTATTTTAACAAAAGATTTCTTGGGTATGCTTGATGTTGACAATAGAAGTCCTCTTTTGGATACAAGGGACACACAGCAACAGTGAATTTGAGCTGTTCTATGTGCTAAGATAGACATCACTTTCTATGTAAGCTGAAAAACATTTAAGATAACATTTAAGGCTTTTGCACATGCATTTAGCAGCACATAGAGGTTCACATTCACTACACTATAAAATATTGGAGATGACCAGGATATTCAAATCCAAATCAAATTTATGAGATTTTTAAGAGGAACAATTTAAATATAATTTGTTAAACAAATTGACAGCCCAATTGTCCACTTCTAGCCCACTGATTAAATAATATACATGCTGAGTGTACATTTGAGCCATGTTACATGGGAACCTCTGCTTAAATTTCCTTAATAGACATGGTGGCACAATTGATACAATTAATGCTTGGCAAAAAAAGAAAAAAAAATTTTTCATTGTAACAGCTGCCTTGAATGGAGATGCACAAGGAAGACTGCAATATGTCACGTAGAAACAAATATAAAATTTAGTCACTCAAAGGGAAACAAGTCTGCTTAACCACGTTTCTAAGCTGCTCTTATGAAATTGTCCAACTAACAGAATTTTATGAGTTGCACATCTCTGGACAAACTGTCGAAACTATACTGAGATCAGTATTGAGCTTCTCGACCGCATCCAAAGCCATTTCCTTAATAAATCCATGCGACTGTGAAGAAAAAAAGATATGCATTGATTTCAGGCAACTTTTATTTGGCATATCTTTGTTTGAAGTAGCAGTATCGATCTCAAACAAGAAGTTGTTATCCGCTAACTGTCTACTTTCATTGATGCTTTCTGCAAACACAAAGACCCATCGTTTACTTTGAGAAAAAACAACAGAAACAAGAGAACAGTTTTGTGTGTGTGAGGGCTAGATTTTATGCGAAAGTTCTATCTAGAGTTACACTTTTGGCTGGAGGACAACACAAGAAGTTTAGCAAGACTAAAAACCAATAACCAGGAACAGAGTATGATCAGTTCAATTTTATTTAATTAGTGCTTTCACAGTAAATAGAAACCTACCTAACTGGACACAGTTTAGTTATCCTATAATGCAGCTATTAATGATCTACTAACATTTTACTGACAGTAATTTTTATTTTAGTATAATGTTATAAAGGTTTATATTATGTGTTATAACATCCAGGCTGTTAAAGGTAAGGTTTTTAAGACAGTCATAAGACCAGCAATGGGCAGTAAATGGAGTAAGGAGAAGAAGTCACATGTGGCAGAAATAAGAATGTTAAGATGGATGTGTGGAGTTACCAAAAGGACAGAATAAGAAATGAGATAATCACAGGTACAACAAAAGTGGGAGAGATATCTAAAGAAAGTACAGGAAAATAGGCTTAAGTAGTATGGACAAGTGATGAAGAGAAATAGTGAATACAGTGCATCCAGAAAGTATTCACAGTGCATCACTTTTTCCACATTTTGTTATGTTACAGCCTTATTCCAAAATGGATTAAATTCATTTTTTTCCTCAGAATTCTACCCACAACACCCCATAATGACAACGTGAAAAAAATGTACTTGAGGTTTTTGAAAATTTATTAAAAATAAAAAAACTGAGAAATCACATGGGAAAACTTTCAAATTTAGACCAACAAACAGTGAGCATTTACAGGAGACACATGTTTTAACTCAGATTTATCTTGAATCTAAAAATCTAATAACAGATGCTGTAAGTTATTTCAATCAATCTTTATTTTATATAGTGCAGAGTTCACCAAAACAAAGTGATTTACAACGCATGTAATCATAAGGTGCACTGAATTATGACAAAGCATAATAGAAGATGATTCAAATACATATTCAGTTGCTTTATTAAAACATATCATGCTAAGGAAGAGCATACAGTTAGTAAAATTATATAAAACATATAGAAATACTTAAATAGGATTTGCCATAATTTGAGTTACTTGTCAAAGTAAAGTGTAGTAATAATTTAAATGGATAGGATTAAAACCTTACTTGGATGCATATTTACCATACTGAAAATTTATAACAAAGAACTAGATGAAATGGCATTTTGACAGTTCTGCTAATCAATAAAGGAAATATCTTAATTCATTCAGTACTTAACAGTTTCTGAAAAGTTCTAAATATATTGCTTGTAGAATGGGCTTAGACGTGTCTCAGCTAACAGCTTTGCCTGGTATAAATAAAACTGATAAGGTTGCCACTTAAAACATGTTTATGGAGTCGCACTAATCAAACATTGAAATGGAAGATACTCAAAAAATCAATCAATTTAAATTCTGCTTTGGGTTGGTGGTTTTCCTGAGATGAATGGAAAATAAAGTTTAAGCAAAATAACAAAAGAAAAGGTAGACTAAAACCAAAAAAGAAACAATTCAAAATAAAGAATAAAAATCATGCAGGAAATATTCATCACAAACCACTATAGTGCCTCTTAATCCTAATAGAAGAGTCAGGTTTAGAGCAGACATACTCTACAAAATGTGGAAACAGCACTAATGGCTACATAGTGCTGTAGCCAAACTCAACAGCTGTGTGTATGGAACTCTGGTGCACACAAGAACATCACCTGCTGGTAAGCAGCAGTTACAGTAGAGAAGTACAATCTCAGAGTCTGAAAGTATATTGTAGCTGTGGAAGCAACTCTTTAAAGGAAACACTAGCATAAAACTTGCTATATATTCCATTTCTAAACACAGTGCCAGTAGGATCATATCTACTAGATCTTATTTTTCTCCAAGGTTGTTTCCCTTGCTTATGTTTACATTTCTTTGTCTTTTTATTTCATTTTTCAGTTTGAATTATTTAGTATGATTATTATAGTTAATATTGTTCTCATTTATCACTTAGTTGATATGTTTAATATATTATTGTTTTTGTTATGTTTAAAAATATCTATGCACTGATCACTGAAATGTTTTTATGTTCCCTGTGTTTTTTGTGTGGTTCCCCAAGAGGCAGGGCCACCTGTCCATCACCTGCCTATAGCTGAGGGATTACTTCCAGTCCTTTAAAGGCTGATAGGTATCAAAGTCCCTCACTGTTCATTCAATGTGTTTGGTGGTTTGGTGAGTTCTTGTTTTGATTATTTGCTTTGTTGTCTTTACTGACTTTTGTGATTTCTGCTACTGTTTATAGGGTTCTGATTTCTGGTTTTTCACATTGGGGCTTGTTTGCTGATAACTGCCTTTTTGGCAATTCCGTTTTTGCCAGTTTATGATATTTTTGAGTATTTTGTTATCTTTGCAATTTTGTAAGTAAATCCTCTTTTATAAAGATTCTGGTGGGACTTGTCTCTGTACAAGCTGGAGTTACACGATACAATCTTTTGCATTTTGAACTTTTAAAAACCTGCTCTTTATTTTGTGGCCTACACAGGTCTATGGCCTCATAATTTCCTAGGTTCAGACTTCCCTAAGGTGAAGGCCTCACCTATTTTTTGCTCTTTGGGTGTCAGAATCATAACACTGTTCTGCAAGTCTATATAAGTATTACCATTAATCAGCTTACACAAATGAACAGGAAATGCATTCTTACATCAAGAAAAAAAGGACCAAGAATCGGTAACAAAATATTATACCATGCCATTTTCTAAGGCTACTTAACCCTGAGCAGTTTGTTTGTAATTGACTTTCATTATCACAAGGATGCCTCATAAATGCAGAAGCCATGTTTCCTTAAATCTAAACCTTTGCTGTTACCAAGTGGACTTATTGGGTAAGCTTTAAGGCTTTTTCATTCAGCTACGGACCTAGTGACACTTTGCATACCATTACCAATAAAAACAGCAAGACTTTTCAAAACTTTCTAATTGTTACAAATTCTGTCAGTTTTGTCTAGGTTTTTTCTCAAATTGAAAGGCTAAAATTCAGATCAGAAGTTAATGCCTTCGTCAGGAGTTATTTGTTGAAATATTTGGTCATCGAGTTTTGCTTCACCACATTTCTCAAAATAATCTTACTTCAAAGCGAATAACTGGGCACAAATTGGTGGGCATAAGACAACTGGGTCACTTTTTTCTTTAATTATTTTTAAACGATTGAAACGAAGGTCTAATAACTGATTACCAGGATGAGGGCCTCAGCACCTGTCACTCCTCCTTTGTAAATTTTGGCAGGGGCAGTTTCTGACTCGTTTCTTTATATGTTATTTAGAAACTTTCCATACCCGCACACACATGTACCTTTCCTCTGAAGGAACTTTGATCAACAATAGACTCCCAGCAATTAGTTTAATTAAATAACAGAAATAGATTTTTTTCTTCCACACAATTTTATTTATTTCAGTTAGTTTTTGAGTATGTAGTTTTTTTATTTCAGAATAGTTTTCATTTTTACAGTCCTTTAACTTTCCTGTTTATTGCTCAAGTTTTGTAATCATATAATTTAGGGTTTTCATTAACAATAATTATGATTAGCACATACAGCAAAAATTGTATTAGTCAAAGAAAAGTATGCAACATGCTGAAACTTTTTAATAATGTCAGAACCCAAGTCACTGAGGCAGACCATTAAAGCAAAACACTAAGAAAAGCAAACAAAGTAAACCATTTTTCTTCAATTAGACTCAGAATTAAAGGAGAGCCACAAAGAAGGAGGAACACTTTATTTTAACCTGAGAGAGTTTGTTTGATTCTCACAAAGGACCGAGCCCACATATGTCAGGAAGCAGCTGAATGCTCCACGTAATGTCTCCCTTCACAGCTGTCTTTTCATCCTTAGGACTAAAAAGCTCAAGTCAGTCTTACAGCCCAGAAGGTTAAACAGTACAACTTTATTCATTCATGAGTGAGAAATGATCTTGAAATCTAATTTTGCGACTTAAAAAAACACTTTATGTAATCACTCAACAACACAGTATTGTTACTATACACAAGCTAGAAACTTTGCGAAATATATCGCCTTTTTCTCACCATCCACTAAGTTCTATAACTGAAGTCATATTGGTTAGTTTTGATGACTATAAAGGTAGTATTTCCATATTTTATCAACTAATTTCAAAGAATGTGCCCTTAGGGATGATGGAGAAAAGACTTTTCAATTAGCCTTTCAGATAAGGAATAGAACTTGGGTAGTCATGCAATATATACCACTTTAATTTGTACAAAGCATGGTACAGTCCAGGTAAAAACTGAACATCAGCACAAATATCTAAAGTATTATGAAATATCTAAAATGAATCCAGAACAAGATCCAAACTGTAAACTCTATCAGCAGGTGCCTGCCGCACTAAGTCAGATGTTTTGGGAATGTTCTGTACTCTGGTTTGTCAGTTTTGGATATCTTTCATATGGCCTGAAATATAAAATCATTCTTAACCCTAACACTAAAAGAGATAAGCTTATGTAAAGAAAAATCAACTAATCCGTCAATCTATTTAACTAATATATAGCTCCTTTCATATCTATCTCTCAATGTATTATCTGGGTCTTCTTCTAACTGTCTATACTACTTTGTTTGCAGAAATATTTACTTTGCTTAATTGGAAGAATCCTAATTAAAGTTTCATTGTTCAATAGGCAGGCAACATCTTTCATTATCTTAAGCTAAAAATAAATTCATACTCTGAGGAACTGCTCAAGGTTTGTTTAGAATCTGGCAAGAATGTATTAATATTTTTGCTAAATAGCTTGCTGAGTCTCTGATTGTTTATTGCTGCTGTTCTAATAGATATGTGAACCATTCTCTTTGTTGGTTATGTTTCTGTCTGATGTGAACAGGAGCTGGATTTTTTTTTTTTAAACAAAACAACTATACTACTGAACTGCTTATTCAAGTGTGTCTTTGGAAGAAGGCTTGGTGGGTTTGTCAGATAGTCTAAGCTCCTGACAGTCTGTACTCTATTTCCTTTATAACAGGGATATTTTACAGCACCATTAGGTCTACTGAAAAAGTGCAGATGAAGCTGCTTGTTGTGGACCTTTCCCACTTATTCTGTGAGGGAGGGAAATAATTGCCCATCTTTAGGAAAACCCACTGATTGTTAAGTTAAAACAATATACAATTCTATGCTGTCAGTGTTATATAAAGGTTAAGATGCATTCTGTGCACAAGCTAAAAAATAACAGCATCAGCTTCCATATTTTACAATGATTTTTGTCAACACTTCATGAGTGGCATTATTGTTTTATATTACATTTGCTCGCCTCATTTCCAGTTCTATTAATCTTTTCCACAATCCACTACCCTCCCTCCTGATCCAAGTCAGTTTTATTGTGATAACCAATCAACCCATATTGCCAAAGCCAGTGAGAGTCAGAATTTGATTTAATGTGCAGCATCTTAATATAGAAAGAGGATGAGGACGGGAAAATAAAAACATAAAACATTTTTTCAAATCTCCTTTCTTGGGAATAATGTGCATGCAAAGTGAAAAGTATTAAGATTCTTCCCCTTATTATGCAATAAGACAGTCATTTATCCTATCTTTAAGTAAAGTGATTTACTTTAATTGAAATAAAGAAAGGAAGATCGTTTGGTAAAAGCTAAGATATCAGAGCTATGGAAATGAAGAGCAGGAATTGAAGTGTTCCAAAAAATCTGCTCAAACTGGCACATGAGAGCAGAGTTAAACACAAATGCAATTTCTAACAGGCAGATAGACTGATTTGTAAAGCAGAAAATAATAATCACACAAGGGTTGTCCATTCTCGGTCCTGGAGTGTCTGCAGATTTAAATACAAACTCTACATCAGAGGGGCATTATATTTATGGCAAATTTTTTTTTTTTCACTGAGATATTTCTTTCTCTGTGTCTCCATCATTTCCTAAAGATTTTACTGTTTAAAATATTTTATGTACATGGAGTAATCTAATTACTGTATATACAGTACTTACTGACAAAGCATTGTCCTTTAAACCAAAAGATAGTCATTATCAATCCAAACCCTGCACACATTACATCAACTACTTTTAATAAACATACACACACACATGCAAGCACTTTGTAGCATATTATGATCCTGTAAACTTTTTTACCATGTACATAATCAATAACAGCTTAAATGCATAATATACATAAGCTACCTTTTACATAAACTGTGAGATTTTATATAGTAATTTGGGTAGACACATAAAAAAAAACTTCAGAAGAATATACAACAGAAAACTGTTAACTTTTAATAAGTCAATATAGAATACAAACGTGTGGACTTAAGCATTAATCCGCATCCGTGTTGAATTTCATCCTGGACACTGATTCTTAGTGGAGAAGCAGGCATTTCTAAAAAAATAGGCATTTTATGAAAAGCAATTTGTGGTTTCTGTTTAAGAGTTTTGTTGCAATGAATGCAGTCTTATTAATAAAAAACAAATAAAATCAGATCAGGGTACACCACCTGTACCTCTGTGAGCTATCTCCAATAAAAATGCTGTTTGCCTTCTGTAAAGGGCAGCGCAGGCCAATCATCAGCTCACAATAACACTGCAATAATCAAAGAGGATAAAGGATTATTAGTTTTATTAAAGACTTCCATGATCTAAAGGCTTCTGAACATACTCATTGGAATGTGACATTTGACAGTTCCACACATTTGAAGAAATAAGGAAAAAAAAAAAAAAAAACGCTGAACTTTATAACCAGACCTGCTGACAAGAGAAATAATGAGCTGCATTTTATTAAAAAAATCACTCTCAATTCACTCTATATATTTACCTCTTCTGCTTTTCCTCTATTTAATACAAAAGCGACTTCGACCTTTTATTACTCATACTGGCACGGCATTCTTTTCTAAGCATTCGATTACAGAGCAAAGTTGAAACAGTGACTAGGGGCAGCCTCAGGCTCTTTTAATTTCAGTTACTTTCCCCTGGGTTTACTTGCTGGGCACATACAATACTTGATGAATTTAAATTACTTGTTGTCTGCACTCCAGTTTGCAAATGAAATTGGGTTTGGGCATTATGAGTCATAAATGGAATCACTGAAGATAATCATATGACTCAATAGCTGTATTGATACAATACACTGTAAGCCAGGCATGGAGAAAGGAAAAGCCACGCATGGCATGGAGAAAGAAGAGCTACTGGCTGTGCTCACAGATTACCTTTTTGTTCAAAGGTAAGGCTGCTTCCAAAACCAGCAGCAGATGTCAGCATCTTAGCAAATACAGAGTGACAACATCTGAATAGCAGCAAAAGGAAAGAAAATACTGTGTTACGATAGATAACATGTAGCATTTCTGGTCACCATTTTCGATGATATGGCCTGAATATTTACAGAATGCATTTAGTAAAAAGAAACTAAGAGGTGGGATATTTTTGCAGAGAAGTTGATTTTTTGTTATGTAGGTAAAAGAGGAATGCAGAAAGGTAAAGGAGGTGTAAGATACAGGAACACACTGCTCCAGGCTCACAGAAACACAAGTCCTGACATAAAGGTTCAAAACAGATGGAAATTCTGTGGAAAAATCATCATAGTTACTATTATTATTACTTAGTGATTCTAAACTGATGTCATGTGAGTGTATATGTACGTCCAATACTAAACCTTTGTTTAATGTATGCTGTCCAGCCATTTTAAGCAGTACTGCTGTCATTAAAGGTAGTACAGTACACAAAACAATAAACTATATAATGAATGCTAGACACAATAGCAGAAGCAACTCCTGGATTGAGTGCCAATGACCTGATTAATTAAAACAGCTTTGAAACTTAAATTAAAAATATATACTACATACTGTATATGTTACTATACATATATTATATATATATATTAAGAAAATGCACTATATATGAAGTTACATTATCAGAATTAGACCACATTTTGGGCACAGCTTGTCACTATACACACATGTTTAAAGGAAACTGTAAAATTCTATGCCATTTATCTCACCCAGAGCTGTTTATATCCCTTTATTGTCTAGAATTAATGTGTATTTATGTAAAGATCCGAAAATCATTTAGCTTGAAAAATTTCCTCACTAATGGAGAAGTGCTTCCAGGCTGTGTGGACTTCATTTCACTCAAGACAATGTTAAAACATACATAACCCTTTGTGTGATGACAGCTTTCCAAATTCAGTTTTAAATCTTCCTTACTCTATTTGCTCTTAGTCTTTCCACTGGTCATATTTTAAGTCCCAAAACACTTGTAAAACATTCTGCGACTTTACAAGCCTTTTCAAAAGGAGTTCAATCTCTGCGGGTTTGAGCAATAACTTACTTGGCACAGTCATGGTTTGAACCATCTGAAAAGAGCAAACTCACCCACTTATAAAACATTCAAGTTCATTAACTCTTTAGCTTGGTTCCTCAGTTGTTTCTTGTTTTATGACTTATATTGCCCGTTTTTCTTAGGGAAAAAATGAAAAATGTAGCTGTTCACAAGAACACTGGACTGGTTAATGGACAGCAAACAAATTTAAAAGGATAAACAAATATTGGAAAATAGACAATTTGTGTTGTCTGTCTCCACTGACTTAGTGAAGCATCATCGTGGCTTTAACAAGGAGGAATGACTCTCTTCTAAATTTCATCCTTGTAAGCATTTCTGCTCACTGCTTGCCACATGACTGCATGGGAGAGGAATCAGAAATCATAAAAAAATTAAATAAAAACCAAAAAAAAAAAATGTATACAGTATATATGCCTGTCTGCCTCTACTCTACACAATCAGCAAGGCATCATTGGGCCCTTATAAGTTCATTATTACAGCACACATGTACAGATGTCAAGCTGCACAATAAAATAATAATATACAGTTAGCATTTAGTTATACAAACAAGAAAAGTAATAAAATAAACAAAATGCACTAATAAAAAGAAGGTTTCTTATTTAACCCTAAAATTAGGAGGAATTTTACCTCTTATATACTGGCTCAGCTAAAATGAACATTAACAACACATTAAGGATTGACATAACAGTTTAAGCAGATAGAACAATAGCACCGACAGGCTGACCAAAACTACTTTTATTGATCCAAAGAGAATGTTTCAGTACAGCAGGCAACACAAAAACTACACAGAATACACCTAAAGGCAGCATTATGTGACCCAACCTTTCCAGCGATATTCAGTTGTAGCCTCCATTTAAATAATCCTAACAACTTGGGTTATCAGTAATGGCATTGGCCTGTGACCACTAGTGATGTAGTGTGACATTCCCAGAGAATCACCATGACAAAATCCAACAGGTCTTAAATCATATGGATGGTCTCCAGTGTGTGCAAGAGTTGACAATGAATAAGAAGTACAATGCATACAATGTAACCATAAGGAAAAAAAAGAAAACCGATATTGTGCACTACACAAACAGAAGAGAGGCTCAGATGTCATGTCTTGAGTTTGTCTTGCCAAAACAGAATGAAAAAGGGAAAAAGATAGGAAAAGACTACAGCTGATCTCACCATAACTGACAAACATTCATATAGACCTGGCTGCTGTTAGGCAGCACATTAATTGCTGTTCAAAATGTGGTAAATTCACAGTATATTCAAGACATGAAACTGTGCTATGTTGTTCCCCTACAAATCCCAGTCATTTAATCTGATGTTCTCAAAGCAATAAGATCCAGCAACTGCAGTTACTAACTTTTATATGCTCTCCAATTTGAAGTTGTGCAGTATGCCCCCAGGACTAAGATGGAACAGAAAGATGAATAAATAAATTAATATGTCCATAATCCGAGGTTATGTTTTAACATTTAATACAGCAGGTAAAAAAAAAAAAGAATTCTTGTTACTGCTCTATATATCACCGTGAAAAAATGAACCTTGGCGATGATTCTCTGTATCAGTGTTTCTTAAACTATGGGTATTGACTCAAATTTGGGAGTCACGGTAGTGTTTGTGATGAATTACCACATAGTGTAGCAAAAGTAGCCAAGCTGGTGCAAGCATGAGTCCTGTAACAAGGGATGCACCACCCTGTATGTAATGAAATTTATTTTGGTATGCGATCTGAGAGGTATAATATAAAATAAAATTATGATAATAAGAGTATAATGCCATTTAAGAAAAAGTAAATAAACTCTGTAAATTGATTATTTTTTGAGTAATTTATTCTTTTTCTGGGGCCATGAGTCAAGAGACTAAATTAAGTGATCACTGATACTTGTCCTTTCAAAAATCAACATGACGCACCCGGTAAAAAGAAGAATTGATTTCTCTCAGCTTTACAAAAGCTTAACACTAAGCAGTGATCCACCTCTGGAACTTATTCTCTTGTTTGAATCATAATTATTGTTATATTAACAAAAGGTTTGCTTTCCACTTTTTTCTTTTAGTAATTTTCACATGAAAAATATGCATGAATGAAAACAAAAACCTTTACTTTTTTATTTTATAGCATTATTGTTTGTCTATGCAAGGCTCTGCCATCATTAAGGTAGCAATCCTCTTCATAGGTCCCTGCATGGTCTTGATTTTCTAATTTGGGTCCTCAGATTAAGAAGAACCCCAGTTCTATAGGCTGACATTGCACACATATAGTTCCTGCTTTCAGCAACTACCTTTGGAATATACAGACTTGCATTCAAATGAGGCCTTGCTTCTCTCATTAACTTGTTAAGCCTGCTGGTATCGTCTGTTCTTCTGCTACTGTCCCAATACAACGTAAAAGGCCAGACTTGCAATCACAGACCAGAAGAATGTATGCAAAAAGATAGCATTAATTATACAGTAAAACAATAACAGAATCTTAATTAACACCCTATACAGCTCTCTTATATGGAGGTCATTGTACTCGCTTTTGTGTTTTTTTTCTATTTACTACCATTTGTAAAGCTCCTTGAATTATACTTTGTATTGGAAGGTACTACATAAATAAATGTTTTTTTGTTTACTTACCTTTTTTTACTTTCTGTAAAATATAAATCTATCAAAGAGACTGAAACTATAGACTGGAAATTGTTAAGAAAAATTAAAACGTGTAACGGAGTATATGTACAAGAGAGGTGTGCTTTTTATTGGCAGTTTTATTTTCCCATAGCAGCACTGCAATTCCACAGGACTCCACAGTAGAGTATGCCAGCTCTAGTTGCAAGCTTGCAAATATCTGACATGATATAATGATTTTCAACAAAACCACATGGAGCCATTGAAGAGAAAACAGAATATTTATTCTTTTTCTCCCAATCATCCTTCTGAGATATTTTATTTAACAGGAAAAATATTTAAGGACCTTATTATATATAAACATTTTTGTATGTTGTCACACACGTGCGAATGGAAGGCAGGTAATGGGCCTGAATAGTGATAATTCCATGCCAGACCAGGGGGTGTTGCACGGACTTTCTCTCTCAATCCTCTGCAGACCATTCACAGGAAATCCCACCGGGTCCCAATGCCCATGATGACATCACTCCCGGTCTCTGGTGCCCATGATGATATCACTTCCGGTTCTGGCACCCCATGATGACATCACTTCTGATCTTAGCCTTTAAAGCCACCATCTTTGCACCTATGAATCAGTTCTGTTTTGGACTTTGTACCGAACACAACTCTATGAAAAGTACCCATTTACAGCCAGGGCATATTATACAGGTGGCTGCCTCAGACCTTTGATGTCTCCTGTGTATTCTTATCACAATGTGTTGTCACACACATGAGACTGGGAGGCAGCTAAAGGGCCTGAATAATAGTAGTTCCACGCCAGACCGGGGGGTGGAGAAGTGCACTGACTTTCTCTCTCAATCCTCTGCAGACCGTCCACGGGAAATCCTGCATGGTTCTGGCACCAATGATGACATCATTTTCTGTTTCCAGCACCTATGATGATGTCACTTCCAGTTTTATTTCTGGCACATATGATGCTGTCACTCCCTCTTCAGAAGCACATGATAACATCGCTTCCAGTTCTGATGACGTCACTTCCTGTCTTGGCCTTTAAAGCTGCCATTTTTAACAGCCTAAGATCAGTTCGGTTTTGGACCCTGACCTGTGAACAACTCTCAAAAAATCACCCATTTGCAGCTAGGGCATAATATACGGGTGGCTGCCCCAAACCTTTTTGATGTCTCTGGTTCGTTCTTATGACAGTATTCAAACTGGTATATGTTCATATTATGTCAATTAATGCTTCAAAGCTGCCTTATGCTGCGTTACACTCACATAAAACTATTTGCATGCTCTAGTCATCTTCCAAATTCCTGTAACATAAGATAAAGGAGAGCATCTATCTGATCAATATGTGTGGGAACTCTTGAGCTGCAATCCAATTCTCACTTGCAGTTCTCCAGGCACCCAGAAGCAATAGAAGGTATATCTGCCATTGAAACACATTAAGCAACTCTTTCCTAGAGATAATATTGCATCTTTGTTTTTTTTCTTCATGTTTTGCTTCACTGTGTCAAAAAACACAAAATGAATGGATATAAAGGTAATTTAAAATCACACACACTGTGCCAATGTGAAAACCTTGAAGAGTAACAGAGTTAAGAAAGCAGGAACCCCACTCCTTAAAAACTAAAGACTGCTTGGGAGGCTTGCAAGTTACAAAGAATATATTCTAAAGTACATTACACAGTAACCAGTACTCATAGGGCAGTTAGGTGAGCTTCAATTACAGGAAAAGTAATGGAGGCAGTCATAAAAGACATGAATGAAAACCAGTTATCCAGTTTTGCAAGCATATAAACAGGGAGACTGTGTTCCCCTTATATGCAAGAAGTTTATACAAAACAAAAAGAACAAAGCATACAATATTATTGACCTTGACTTTTAAAACCATTTCTTACAGTACACAACAACAAAGTATGGTTAAAAGAGGCTGTTTCTGTTTTAAGCATCTGTGGGAAAGTAATAAAGAGTGCTTTCTTAGCACTCAGGGTCACCTTACAATGCATTAAACAACAGGAATCAAGATAAAAACACTAATAGGACAATGAAATCAAATAGCAATAACGGCACAGAAATAGTAACAAACACCAAAGATAACTGGCTGTAACTGAGGTGAAATCACAGTTGCTATGCCAGTTTGAAAAGATACGTTTTGAGGGAAGTTTTAAATTGTGTTCTTGAATCTCTCTCTTCATATATGCTGCACATGTTTTGTGAGTCTTGTCTTTTGTGCAGACCTGGCATCTGCCGCATCTGAATTGTTGGCAAGTTCAAAGTGATTTCAAATGTCCCTAACGGCTGATTTATACTTCTGCATTGAGCCTACGCCAAAGGTTATGCAGTCAAAAGCAGTTTATACTTCTGTGTCATGCTACGCTGCTGGCACATGCCTGAATGTTAGTTGGTACAGTTCATAGCATGCAAGTAAAGTGAATGATCCATTCTACAGGCAAGAAATCATGGCGACCAAAACTAAGTGAATCTTATTGAAGCTTCAAATAATACACTGCGAACAGCAAATGATCTGCCTTGAACTACAAAGACAGAAAAGACTTTGTCGCCGGACGCAATGGTATGCAAGTCCAATGAACATAATGATGCACAGGGAGGGGCAGTTTTCTGTGCTATGCAGTTTTAAAACTGGCCAGTCAGAGTTGTAGGGGTCTGTATAAGGTCCGCGTCGATGAACACAGTCATATTTGTGAGGAGGTGTTCATCAGGCTAGACAGTATCTCTGTCGTATGCTCAATGCAGAAGTATAAATCATACTTGATCCCTCCTCTCTATCACCAAGACATTACCTAACTTTTTCAAGAAAATTCTCCTTTGATTTAGTTTCTCACTATATCAATTATTGCTGTTTTCAAATGACAATAGCATTGTAGGTGCTAGCATCAATGATGTTATAAAATAAGACAAATTGTCAGGTTGTATATTTTTGCAGGGAACTGTATGTGGTAATAACTTAATCCAAGTAGTCTGCTCCACCTTTGTTTCAAATTAGGTCATGTTTTACAGTCTTTTCCATTGCTCACAACTCAATCTTAAGGCACTGTGCTCATCAGGAGAGTATTTTAGTTCTTCTTGGGACGCTCTAACAAACGTGCAATGAGGTCAGTGAAAGCAAGCATGCATGATGTCACATTGCTGGCTTTAATTCAGAAGAGGTCTTTTGAAAGTTATGGCTCATTTATTTTTATTATTTCCAACACTGTGATTTTACTTGCAGTGTTTTTTCCAGTAATACGTAGAATGTGAAAAAAATATCCCGTCATATTATTATGACTGCATAAGCAACTGATCACATTCAAAATGACCCTCATACCTGGTTCTTTTCAGGCACGTTGCCTGGAGATTTTCTTGCATAAATTTACATTTTCCAAGCTTGATTTTGCATCACAGGCTGTCCTTATTTTTATAACATATTGTGCAGGCTTGCTAGGAGTATAGTGATTGAAAAGGGCTATTTCCTCTTAAGGATACCAGACATTCAGCAAAAAACATATATGGGCATAGAACAGAGGCCATTGCTGAATCCATCTATGCCAAATACCCATTATATCTGACAGCATTAATGTTCCCTTCTTTGTATATGACTAGGCAATATATAAAATTTTCAATTCTACATATAAAAAAATCAATATGCAAAAGCCAATATTGCAATGCTCCACACTTTTGATTTTCGTCAACTTCTTCTAAGTGTTAAATAAAACCTGTAAATTGTCCAGAACTGTTTCTAAGCAGGACTACATTGACTCCACCCATGTGGCCTGGCGGTGATGAGTGTAAAAAAATAATTGAGCGTGGAATAGAAGAGCAAGAGTTTAGAACAGGGTTAGGGCTTGACCTGGGCCAACAGTTCAAACAGTACAAGATCTAAAGATAAAACAAATTACTGGAGATAAAGAGGCATATCCAGCAAATGCAATGTACATTCCCACCTCACTTGCAAAATGGGTCCCTGCTAATCAAAGCCCTAAAGGATAAATGTGAGAAACATTCACTGTTATTTAGGCAAGGTCACTAAGTATAAATATGTCAGGCAAAGTGTAACCAACAAATCAGTTAAATCTGCATATCAAATCACAAAAAAATAATATCTGCCAATACTCTACAGTTGAATGGGGGCAAAATTCAGAATTTGGAAGGATATGTAGCAAATGAAGCTTAACTTAATAACTGTAAAAAATTCCATATTAAATGGGTTCTTGAAAGGATTGGTAGTCCTAGTGGAAATTACAAAACTAGCTAGAGGTCACAAATAAGCTATAGTCATTTGGAATTACGTGAGCTGTTATGAAAATCACAGTGAGCACAGACTGAACTCTCCAATAGAAGAAAGCTGTGTTGCACATGTGAGAACCTTCAAGCACATGTTCTATTTTCCATGACTTTACATTTTGAGCATTTCTAAGCTTTTTGAAGAAATGATTTCCCTAGAATTGTTTTTTAAATTAGCTGAAGTTGTTGAATTTAAAAATATATCTTTTAAGGTGTCTTATGATTGTGTGATTACCAGCAATTTATAACTTAAAATGACTGATAAAAGGACAAGAAATCAGTCCCCAGAGAGCTGATGGATCATTTACAAAACAGAAAAAAATTGTACTTGTGCATGCCATAAGGCATTTACTGTCACTTGAAAAAAAACCTGCAGATGAATTTTTTCTTTCTAAAGGATTCTAAAAAGGAGTTTTTCTTTCTAAATTGACTTGTACTCTTATTGTTACCATCCATCCATTCATCTTCTACCGCTTATCCAAGGTCGGGTTGCGGGGGCAGCAGCTTGAGCAGAGAGGCCCAGACGTCCCTCTCCCCGGCAACTTCTTCTAGCTCTTCCGGGAGAATCCCAAGGTGTTCCCAGGCCAGCCGGGAGACATAGTCCCTCCAGTGTGTCCTGGGTTTTCCCCGGGGCCTTCCCCCGGTTGGACATGCCCAGAACACCTCACCAGGGAGGCGTCCAGGAGGCATCCTGATCAGATGCGGAGGAGCAGTGGCTCTACTCTGAGCCCCTCCCGGATGACTGAGCTTCTCACCCTATCTTTAAGGGAAAGCCCAGACACCCTGCGGAGGAAACTCATTTCAGCCGCTTGTATTCGCGATCTTGTTCTTTCGGTCACTACCCACAGCTCATGACCATAGGTGAGGGTAGGAACGTAAATCGACTGGTAAATTGAGAGTTTTGCCTTATGGCTCAGCTCCTTTTTCACCACGACAGACCAATGCAGAGCCCGCATCACTGTGGATGCCGCACTGAACTGCCTGTCAATCTCATACTCCATTCTTCCCTTACTCATGAACAAGACCCCAAGATACTTTAACTCCTCCGCAGGGCAGGATCTCGCCTCCAACCCTGAGAGGGCACTCCACTCTTTTCCGGCTGAGGACCATGGTCTTGGATTTGGAGGTGCTGATTCCCATCCTAGCTGCTTCACACTCAGCTGCGAAACGATTCAGAGAGAGTCGAAGATCACGGCCTGATGAAGCAAACAGGACAACATCATCTGCAAAAAGCAGTGACCCAATCCTGAGTCCACCAAAAACGGACCCCCTCAATACCCTGGCTGCACCTAGAAATTCTGTCCATATAAGTTATGAACAGAATCGGTGACAAAGGGCAGCCCTGGCGGAGTCCAACTCTCACTGGAAATGGGTTTGACTTAATGCCGGCAATGCGGACCAAGCTCTGACACTTATTGTTACCATTAACTTACTAATCATATTACATCAGGTAAACCAAGGAACTAGTTATAATCTTTTACCACACCAAAGAGCCTCGATATGCAGTCATTACTTAGCGAGTGAGTGTATAGGTAGTGCATGTGTACAAGTACTTGGGAGTCCACATCAATGACAGGTTAGACTGGCCTTTAATGTGGGCAGTGACGTCCTTCACATTTACTACAAATCTGTGATGGCCAGTGGGATTTTCTACACTGCAGTGTGCTGAGCAGATAACATCACTTGAAGAGAGGCCCACTGAATGAACAAGGCAGGTCACACTGGACCCTCTGGAGGTCACAGCAAGAGAGAGAATTAAAACAACACTGAGTGCCATTACGAACAATGCTGCACATCCTCTCTCTGACACATTAACACTGAGGACTTTCAGCCAACAAATTATTCAGCAGAAGTGCATCAAGAAATGCTAATAGGGCTCCTTCATACGAATAGTATCATGTCTGCATAATGCCTCACTGGTGTTGTGACAGCCAAGTCTGAAGTTTTCATTTTCTTCCTTTTTAGTCATTCTGGTGTGTGTTCGACTATAGTGTGTGTATATCTATTTATTTATCTATCCATCTATTTAAAGAGCTTCTGTAAAAACCTAAATTTCCCCCTGGGGATAAATAAAGCTTTAGCTATCTATCTACATTAGTCCTTCTTTAGTTACAATCTAATATAAAAATTACAACTACAACAAAAAATACTGACATGTTATGTTAACAGGAACAAAAAAGTCAGTCATTTAATGAAGTAAATGGCTTTTTTTGTGTTGAAGAACATATGTTGGGCAACTTATTCTTGTATTAATAGTTAAATAAAACACTCTTATGTGTGCAACCTCTGTCTTAATTGAGTGGATTACCTATTTATATACCCAACATTTCTACATTTATTAATTAAATTAACTCCACTATGGCAAGCCAAATTAACATCTAGAGGTATTTCTCATTAACTTTAGACAACTTAAAAGATAAGGTAGGGTTGTACAAAAGTTCAGTGGTTAGCACTACTGTCTCACAGACTCAGTTTCCTCAGTTCAAAGCCCCCTTCTGTTTGCTGTCTAGGTGATGTCTGCATGTTCTCCCTTTGTCTTCATAGATTTTTCTCTAACATCCTCAAAGACATACAAGTTAGGTTAACTGATGATATTAAATTGGTCCTGTGTGAATTTGCGCTCCACAATGGACTGGTATCCTGTCTTCAAGGCTGCAATAGGTTTTAGTCCTCCATGACCATTAATTAGACTAAGCGGGTTTTAAAATTTTAGGTTTTAAGTCTTTAATAATGCACTAAATAACTTGGCATGAAGTGAGCGTAGGCTGTAAAATGCAGAGTACATTAGGCTTTCACAATCAATTGAGATCTCTTTAGAAGAAAGGATTATTTAACAACTTCATTTTATATACATGAACTATACAACGATTGTTAGTACAAACTTATGGGTATATTTATATAAAAGGATGCCAACTGTCCTAAATGACCAAATAGCAAAATGCATAGGTCATTTGTAAGCTTTCACAGCTCATAACATAAATGTCAAGTTTTTTGTTTTTTTATTTCTTTCTTCAAAAATGCAGTATGATCAGGAATCATTGAGTTTATAGTTCATGGCTCCGAATAAACATATAGCATCTTCAGGCTCACAAGCAGAGACCATCTGCAGATTGTCAAATGTGCAATAAGATGGTCCCTTTGCTTTGCATTTTAATATACTGTAGTATCATGTAGTTGTGTTTTGAAGTTGTCATTGGAAAACAGAACATATCTTGACATACCACATATGCAGTTTGAAGTCATTTCATAGCAAGCACTTAGAGAGAGAGGGCGGCAAACATATTTACCTGTGAATCTGCAAAGAAATTAGCAGATTGGTAGCATCGGTCTGTCATTAAATTCTTTACAAAAGGGAAAAAACTAAAGGAAATGCATGAGTGGTTGAAAGGTGTGTATGGTGATGATCCACCATTGTGCTTTAAGAAATGTGCCACAAAGTGGAGGCCATGAATAGAGAAGATCATCCTGTAAGGTTAATGTGAAAGCCCATAAACTACACATTTCAGCTGGCAGAGTTTCACTATCATTCATACTCATTTGATGACATCAAAGGCCAGTTCCTGACAGATCACCCAAATGCTGACACCAGATGAGAAAGCAAGTCACCAGAAATTCAGATGCAAGAACTTGGATCTTCATAGAGAAGATCCCACTGACTTCTTCTCAAGGATTGTTACTGGGGGAAAAACATGGGTTCACCACTATGATCCTGAAACCAAACAAAATCCTACACAATGGAAGCAGCAAGAAATTTCATGTGCAGCAGTCAGCTGGAAAAAAGTCATGGGGACAGTTTTCTGGGATACAAAGGGTGTTGTGCTGCTGGAATTCATGCCACATAATTCAACTTTCACTGGAGAAAGCTATGTTTCCACAATGAAGTCATTACATGAGGCCATCAGATAGAAGCATTGGGGGAAAGCGTCAGCAGGCATGTGCAATTATATTTATATGAAAGGATGTCAACTGTCCAAATCATATTATGTAATATCATCTATTGTTGAATTTTGCTCTATACTTGTAATATTTCTATTGCACTGTTAAATTGTATTGAGGATTATTGTGTTCTGTTCTGTGTATTGTATTGCAATTGCCCCCTTTTGTTGACACCCACTGCACATCTCAAGGCTGGGGGGCTGTCAAAAGGCAGGGCCTGTTAAAGCTCAATGCGGCACTTCTAGTGTTTTTTCAGATATACAAAAATAAATTGTATTGTATTGTATTGTGTTAAATGACCAAATATACAACACACCAATCCACAAATTCCAAAAGCCAAAAGGTTGCTATCAGGGAACATGGCCTCATACCACCCATCATACACTCCAGTCCTAGCCCCCAGTGATTAAAAACCTGAATAAATTCTAACATGGATGGTGATTTCCTGATGATAATGACCTCAAGAAGGTGGTGACAGCTTAGTTAGAGAACCAAAATGAATCCTACTTTTCCGAAGGAATTAAATCAATGGAGGCAAAGTGGACCAAGTATGTTGAAGTCATTGAAAAGTAATGAGGTGAGTTTGACGTTCAGATTTTAATTTCATTGTCAGGTAGATATATTATTGAACACTACATTTTAGACTGCATATGAATGAGGTAAAATAAATATGGTCTAAAGACTGCCCATTTTAATTTGGAGTAAAACAAAATGCACAGCTATTGATATTCAACATTTTAGACCTCTAGTTAGCACTTTTTCTTATTTTCTCTGATATTAATAAAAAAATAAATCTTGTGTTATTGCGCATTATAGTGTGGGCAACTGCTCCACTGCTATGCTGCTGAATGCCGCAGGGAAGAGCCTCCTTAGTTTTAATGTTCTGCCTGTCTGGCCAACAGAGGCAGCGATACAGAACAGAGCAACGCAGGCTTAACAAGTATGTATAAAGAAACATGACTTTAATCTGCTGCGAGAGAGAGAGACTGCAAGAATTATAGTGTGGGCTAAATAGCTTTAAAATTAATGAGTTCAGCTTCTTTTTCTATTTTCACTTCTATATGTTTCATTATGGCCTGAGAAAAAGACAACTGAAGGTTGAGGTTTTTTAGTTAAGAGCTTATTTTCCCCCTCTGCAAATGATCTGACCAGTGCCAAAAACCAAGCAAACTGTAAAATATTCAGACTAATGCTGTAATCTTAATCAATTGCTTTTCTTGGTTAGATATCCACAAAACTGCTATACATTCCCATTAACTTGATTCAATTGCAGCAGTTCTAAATATTTTGAATTAGGTATTCAATAGGGTTTCTTAAATGTGACGTAAATTTATTCTGAGTATATCAGGTGTTTGTTTAGGCTTCAAACTCTTATAGAAGAGTGGCTATACTGAAAAAAGCAGTGCTTTTTACCCGAGTCCTTCAAAAGAAATTAAAAAAAAAAAAACCTTCTCTCAAACAGATCTGCCAGTAAAAAGTAAAGAATGCTGCTTTCGCTGTGGGGTGAAATAAACATTGTTTTCAAAACTGTCAGTCAATCTGAATTAAATGGTTCTAAGCATTACTGTGAAAAGCATCCAAAAGATGGCATTTTCACACAGATCCATCAATAAAAATTAAACAATTATGCTTCCCCACAGTTTCTGTCAGCATTCAGCTAATAACGATTCTTTCATAGTTTGAGAAAAAGAGAGAGATACTGCCTTCAGGCAGGTCTTTTAAGGGCCAGATTAATTTTAATATCTACCTACAAGTAAAGCTATATTTGGTCAAAATGAATAAGGATCAACAACAGCCCTAAATGAATAATAGTAAATAATATTGCTCAGTTTACTATGTTTTCTTAGGCCAAGTTCTTAAAATGACAATTCAGTTTCCAGAAAAAGGAGTAATATTGGACAACAAAATAACATACAAAAGACAAAATAAACAAAAAAACACTAATTAATCTTTATTTTAAAAATATAGTTCTAAACAATATGACAAGGTACAAGCCTGACAAGAGCACAATTCACATTGAAACGCAAATGATCATTTACTATGACAATTAACTATACAAATAAAAGTTAAAAGTATACATTTATAACAAATATATGCCAATAAATACACTGATAGAATGAGCAGATAACACAGGGAATGTGGATCAGTAAAGAAGAGCAAAAAGGTAAAATAGACAATACAGCTACAAGCAGTGATATGAAATGCTGCATAAACACCATCTATTAATAGGAGAAGTGCACCAAGAACAAAGCTCTTCCGTGGCATCTTTTCCCTTGCTAGAAACTGTGCCTAAATCTGCTCCTAGAACATTCATGAATCAGATGTATAAGTAGTATTAATTTAAAAAAAAAGTATGTTGTGACATTTGCCAAATAATTACAAACAAAAATAAAAACTCAGATTAATAATTGACCAAAAATATTTTAAGACAGAGATGAATAAAGCATTTGGACCACAGTAAGTGATGGTTTATCTCATTGCTACAGAAGCATATGGCTATTAACAATCTTTAAAGTTCTCAAAACAGTCAATTAGCAGGTCATACTTTCATTACGCAGTAGAAAAGATTATGAGTTATTACTACGCTTGTTAATTGGAAGTGACAGAAAGTATTAACACTGGTAAACCACAACATTAGCATTAGCACAGATTTTTCAAAGGCAATAGCAAACTCCTAATTTATGGAAGAAGTCTTAGAATTATCAGCCAGCCTTGGTGATGACAGCAGACAATATACTGGCTTTCAAAAGCAGCTTGTAATAGCATTAAAGAATTTAGCAAGTCCCAAGAAAAGGGACAAGACTAGGAGTTATGTGGGAAAGAAAATAAACACTTCTGTAATTCATTGTATGTAACTGACAATCATTCTCTTAAGTAAGACTAATCTCACATGACAAACAACACAAAGCAGTGTTTTTTTAACTTATTCGACAAAATGAAGTCAACATACAGGAGTCATGTGTGAAAAAGTATGTATCAAACGGGATAGCATTGAGCACTGCAAGATGGTACACATCTGGAACAAAATGCCACTATGTCAGCTAATCATGCACTATAAAACATTAAAAAAAAGACTAGCCACTAATTGGTGGCTGCAGAAGTAGTGCTCCACTGCAGGAATACAGACCCCAGTGAAAGCTCCTGATTCTTTTAGTTTTATGTGTGACTTGGAGGAATTTCCTGACAGAAAGACCTATTTCAGTACTCACACGTATAGACTTATAAGGGTCTCCACATTGTTAGTCAGGTTAACTTGGATTGAGGAGCAGGGAAGATGCAAGTGCTCACTTGATGAGAAGGAAGATGAAGCTGGTGTGTGAAATAGTACAAAAGAAAGCTAGAAGGTGGGAAATAAGACAACATATTTAAACAATTCCATTTTGGACTTATCTGTCCAGAGGACAATATACCAGAATTATTACAGCTATTTCAATGGCAACTCTGCCTTATATCCAAAACCAAAGCTCGCCTTAAGAAATTGAGTTCCTTTTCAATTACACGCAGTAATGATACCATCAGACTTTCTTTTTCTGCTAAGATTCTTGGTGTCATTTTTGATTCCTTACTTTCTTATTCTACCCACATAAATCACACTTTAAGAAATGTTCTTACTTTCACCTCCATAACACACCCATGTTCACTTGTTCCTCTCCTTTTCTGATGTATAGAAATTTGTCCATACTTTTATTACATCCCACATTGAATTCTATAACTCCCTACTGGCAGGTGCCCCTTCTAATCTGTTATAACAGCTCCTGTTGTTTCAAACCTTTGCAGTAAAAGTCTTTACATAGACCTGCAACAACGGCAAATAACATCCATCCTGCTCTACCTTCACTGGCTTCATGTGTCTTATAGGATGGAATATATATCTTTTTTAAAACTCTACAAAGCTTTCCATGGCTTTGCACCAGACTCCGTCAGTAAACTCATCCTTCACTATGCTCCTGTCTGCCAACTAAAGTCCACTGATTCTGATTCTGACAATTTTATTGTGCCCCAAATTAACCGGTACTGTATGGGGTCGGTTGACACAACATTCAGCTCTCTAGCACCCAGACTTTGAAACGAGTAAGGTTGTACAAATTGATTGTTTAATGAAAACTGAAAAAGTTACATTTGTTCTGTGTTGTTTATCACCTCCGGTAAGACTTACTCTATAGACTGGTGAGGTGTGGTCCTGACAAATAAAACCATACATTAGAAAAAAGGTGCACATTTTTGTTTTTTTTTTATCTTTTTGTGATATCACTGGATCTTGTAAGAGAATAATTTTAGACATTTAAGGATAACACAGTTTGTGTATGAAGTGTTTCGGTGTGAGGTGTATCTTAAAAGAAATACAATGCATTTGTTTTAGAAGAATACTATTGCGTCTTTTATTTCTCTTCATGAAGAGAGATAAACTCTATCACAGCAGCCTGTGGTTAAGCTTCCTCCTGCCTGATTCTTCGGGCTGATTATTAATAGATACATATTTAAGGCAAAAACTTCTTTAAAAATCTAGTGACACAGAAATGAAATATTTTACTAATAACAGATAAAAATAACAAAATAAAATATACTACTGTACACCAACAATGAAATGCACCAATTTCATTTAAACTCAAATAACATTAAATATTCTTACAAAATGACAATCATGAATACAGTAGTATGCCTATATCATAGGTCTAGGTGCTGTAGGAATTAGAATTCATCAATTCAATATTTCTTAAACACAGGACAAACAACATTCAAAGGAGGATCACCAAAAACTTTTATTTACATTTATAAAACAGGAATGAAGAGGTGAGTAGTTCTGGCAGATAATACTAATCAAACTGTACTGCATCCCCCTGAGACAGGACAACAGTTCTGCTTTCATTTGTCATGCATGACAATTCATTATATTTACTGTACATTTGTAAAAGGGCAAGAAGAGATATGATGCAATTTTTTTTTTACAAGAAATCATACGTACTCAATTAGAAACATTTTTTCTCAAATGCCAGCCCTATAGAGCTATGACATTAAAACATTTACTTTATCAAATCCTCCCATTTCCTGTCAAGACTTATAAATACGCACCTAGTAAGAATTTGCCAGTATTCTAGCATTTACCTCCAATTCCAAAAAATTTAACACCACATTTACATATCAATGATTTTTTGGAAAAAATATAATCAGTGCATTTTCTGTAACTATCTTATTTTTCTGTTCAAACTCCCAGAAGCGTTTAAGCTCTCCTTATATCAAGAGGTTCCCTGGCAGTAACCAGTCCCCAGATGGAAATCCAGATGATTACAGGGTGTACTTTAACAGAGCCAGCCAGCATTTGAAATCAAACACACCACATAACATACTGTATATATAGAAATATGCAAGCACACACATTTTATATATAAGTGTATAAAATCATATACTCACTGTACAAAGTATCTCTCTCTCTCTCTACCTAAAATATGAATCTGACTGCAAATCCACATCATTGAACCTATACCACCCACATTTTGCACAGACTCTTCATTTGTAGAAGGAACACACCAAATATATATATATATATATATATATATATATATATATATATATACACACACTGTGTGTGTATATGTATATGTATATATATATATGTATCCTCTTTAATAAAACCCTTGTGTGCGTCCAGTGTCCGTGTGTCTTCTGGTGAAGTGCGCATGTGCAGGGCCA
Source organism: Polypterus bichir lapradei (assembly GCA_026402145.1). Classification (NCBI taxonomy): domain Eukaryota; kingdom Metazoa; phylum Chordata; class Cladistia; order Polypteriformes; family Polypteridae; genus Polypterus; species Polypterus bichir. The sequence goes on along the minus strand of JANRMT010062796.1, from coordinate 29,367,958 downwards.
CACAGCACGTGTTCAGTCTCTTCCTGTGCATTCCCTGTGCAGAGAGAGAGACAGATACACACACAGGCGCTCGCGAGTCACACACACAGGCGCACACGAGTCACGCACACACACAGGACGCGCGCGAGTCACACACACACACAGGCGCGCGCGAGTCACACACACACACACACACACACACACACACAGGCGCGCGCGAGTCACACACACACAGGCGCGCAGTGTCCATGTGTGTCTTCTGGAGAAGTGCGCATGCGCAGGGCCACACAGCACATGTTCAGTCTCTTCCTGTGCATTCCCTGTGCAGAGAGAGAGACAGACACACACACACACACACACACACACACAGGCGCGCGCGTCACACACACGAGTCACACACACACACGAGTCACACACACACATACGAGTCACACACACACACAGGCACGCAAGACAGACAGAGACACACACACACACACACACACACACACAGGCGAGAGACAGACAGACACACACACAGAGGCGCGCGCTTAAGAGACACACACGCGAGAGACACACACAAGCAGGCCCGCGAGAGAGAGACACACACACACAGGCGCGCGCGTGCATTGTTGCAATGTTACTTTTCTTGGTTGTTTATTAAATTACAGATTTTTCAAATGTTCATTTTTTCCCCTGTGCTTAAAACTCATTAAAAAAAGAGTTTTTAGCGAGCGGGTCATAAGGCTATAGCGCAAATTCTTGCAGTGTTAGTTTTCTCTGTTGTTCAAGGTTTTCTTAGTGTTATTCAATGTTTTTACATTTAGTTTACTATTACGCTGTGCTTTCTATGGTATAGTTAACTATATTTGTGCTTAAAAACTTAAAAAAATATATATTTACATACAGTTCATACGGTCTGGAACCGATTAATTGTATTTACATACAATCCTATGGGGGAAATTACTTCGGTTCACGACCAAATCGGGTTACAACCAGAGTTTTGGAACGAATTATGGTCGTGAGCCGAGGTTCCACTGTATTACTGTCAGACAAAATTACAGGCATTTCAGGGAAATACAAACCAGTATTACTGAGAGAGAAAATTAAAGGCACACAATACAGTGACACATATTACAGCCACATACAAGGTCCCTTGCCATTTAATATAGACTGTTCATACAAATGTTTATGCACTACTGCTCTAGCGCCCGTTATTTTAACGGGCTTAATGTCTAGTATACAGTAATCCCTCGCTATATCGCGCTTCGACTTTCGCGGCTTCACTCTATCGCGGATTTTATATGAAAGCATAACTAAATATATAACGCGGATTTTTCGCTGCTTCGCGGGTTCTGCGGACAATGTGTCTTTTTACTTCCTGTATATGCTTCCTCAGTTGGTTTGCCCAGTTGATTTCATACAAGGGACGCTATTGGCGGATGGCTGAGAAGCTAACCAATCAGAGCACGCAGTTAAGTTCTCCTGACTGAGAAGCTAACCAATCAGAGCACGCAGTTGAGCTCCTGCATGCTGAATGCAGTTTTAACCAGGAAGTCTCATCTCGCTCATTCAGCATCAACGTGCTTCGCTGTGTAAAGAGTTGTGCTCTTTAATGTTTATCTTTGTGCATAGTCAAGCCCTTCATTATGGCTCCAAAACAATCTGCTACTGCTTCAGGTGCCGTGCCCAAGCGCAAGAAGAAGATGTTAACGATTGCCGAAAAGGTAAACGTTTTGGATTTGTTGAAGGCTACGATTCTTTTTATTTAAAAAGTAGGAAAGGAATATAAGATCTACGGCTGCAGCGTCCTTTTAACCAGGGTGCAAAACGAGTTGTAAGTGGATGTAATAAGGCAGTAGTCTGGATGGAATCTGCTTTAGGGATTTGGATTGAAGACTGCCAGAAGAAGAACAACGGCAGTGCTACACAATCGCCTGAAGTGGCTCCTTTACAAGGGATGTAACGCTCTCTTTTGTTGTGCAGTAAAATTAAACTCATTGTTATCGGACAAGTCATCGTGTCATTGTTGGTGAGTAACCATAATTAATTTTCTTCTTACAGTGCTTACTACATGTATGTACGTTTAGTGTCACTGTACACACATTTACTGTATACTATTTTTCTTGCAATGTACGTATTTATTGCTGGTGACCTGTCTATCGTAATGGCTTTAACATATGTGATATCGGAGACACTCAATATCTTTAAAATAATATTTAGGTTTTACTGTATATAAACAGTGTGTGTTTATATACATAATTTCAATGAATCTTACCTGATATCTAAGAGAATACAAAGGGTTTATGCTGTATAACTCTGCGGGGAATATTTATAAACAGTGCGGGAGAGTTTATAAGGGCTTAAAATATATAAAAATAACCATACAAACATATGGTTTCTACTTCGCGGATTTTCACCTATCGCGGGGGGGTCTGGAACGCAACCCCCGCGATCGAGGAGGGATTACTGTATATATATATATATATATATATAAACTAATAAAAGGCAAAGCCCTCACTGACTCACTGACTGACTGACTGACTGACTCACTCACTGACTCATCAGTAATTCTCCAACTTCCTGTGTAGGTGGAAGGCTGAAATTTGGCAGGCTCATTCCTTACAGCTTACTTACAAAAGATAGGCAGGTTTCATTTCGAAATTCTACGCGTAACGGTCATAACTGGAACCTACTTTCGTCCATATATACAGCCATAGCCTGCAGCTCGCTCGCCGTGTGAGGCGGAGTTGCATCCCGCATCATCACGCCTCCCACGTAATTGAGTGCCTGCCCATATAAGGCAAATATTCGTGGGTGAAGGATATACAAATATATATATATACACATACATATATATATATATATATATATATATATATATATATATATATATATACATACATATACATATATATACACATATATACATACATATTATATAGATACATCCATCCATCCATCCATCCATTTTCCAACCCGCTGAATCCGAACACAGGGTCACGGGGGTCTGCTGGAGCCAATCCCAGCCAACACAGGGCACAAGGCAGGAACCAATCCCGGGCAGGGTGCCAACCCACCGCAGGACACACATAAACACACCCACACACCAAGCACACACTAGGGCCAATTTAGAATCACATATATATACATACATACATATTGTCACCCACATGTGCATGGAAGGCAGCTAAAGGGCTTGAGTAAGGGCAGTTCCAAGTCATACCAGGATTTTGCAGAGAGCACTGACTCTTTTTCTCCCTTGCCTGCAGACCATTCACGGGAGATACCACCTGGTCCTCTTGATGTCACTTCTGGGTCTGAGCCTGTGGAAGAAGACCTTGCCAGCTCCGGCCCCTGTGATGTCATGTCTGGGCTCGAGCCTTTGGCTGATGACCCTTATGAGCCCGACCCCTTTGACCTCACTTCCTGTTTTCCCCTTTAAAAGCCTCCACCTTTTCCCTAGTCCCTCAGTTCTGTTTTGGACTCAGTCTTCTGCACAGTGCTGTGTAACATTTTTACAATTTTGCAGCCAGGATATCAATTATATGGGTGGTTGCCCCAAACCTTGCTATGACTTGTGGTAAGGTTTGTGATAATATATATATATATATATATATATATATATATATAGTCAAACATATACACACACACATAAACAGTCCAACTTAGGTTATTTTTATAGCATCTTAACATCAAGCAACAGAAAAAAATATAGAGAAGAGAAAAACAAAATTGAAGTCCTATATTCTAAATGATCTAGTCCACCTAGCGCCTGAATAGGCACTCCAAATGCATCAGAGTAGTGGGAAATATCAATGGTTCAGACAGACTACAGTGAATGTCTGACACTGGGTCTGTCATTTAAAAATTGCATGTATCAGAGAGAATGCACTGAAGAGATAATGTACTTTTACAGCAGTACCATATCACATATTGTACCCATATGTTCTTTTAACATTAAAACGTCAATTTATACCATGTTCTATATAGTGCTGACCAAATAATTAATGATATCAAACATAACAGAACATTCATTGCCTTAAAAAACTGCACATGATAAATGAATGTATGAAGGACAGTATATCAAACACTGTGCAAGATATGTTTAGTAAGAATCAATACTGACATGCACTTCATTTCTGTTTCAGCCACCCTTTTACAATACATGGATCAATTCATCAAACTGATAATATTTTATTCCAATACTGAGAACTCAGGAGTTAAAATTCCTTTAAGTCTGGTAAAATTGGATAAAAACAAATGTAATATATATTAGGTTTTCTTTCTAAAATATTAAATATAAAACTACAGATATATGTTTTGGAAAATACTGATGCAAGACATTGTTTTCTTGAAATCTCTTAATTCATTTCTCATAACAAGGGTATATGTAAGACTTTAGACTTTTTTTGAAGCTCCAGCAAAGAGTATTAGTTGGCCATATCCACAGCTAAACAAGACATCACATGCCTCCTATCATAAACAGCCAGAAGAAAATGTGTGATTTAAAATTTAACCGGGAGCCCAGATGCTCAAAACAAAAATTCTACACAGTATGCTGACCAAGATATAAAAAGAAGCATAAGGAAACAATAAAAAATATGTTTAAAATTCAACTGTCAACCAGACACATAACAGTGAGATCCCAGCGATAGGACGTTGTCCAAACTTGAGTCACAGTATCCCTTGGATTGTATTTGAATCAGAAACTGCAAAGTCACATTTGTTATACAAATAAAAATGGTCATGGAAAATGACTGTTGTGAACATATGTGAATCATGAATGAAGTATCAAGTTACTGTATGTAGAAACACTGGGCATGCTGAAAGACAACTAAATGGTTTGTTCATGTCTGACTTGATTGATGACACTTTAGTAAGGAATTTGTAATTTTTTTATTTTTTTTTTACAAGCAACAAGCAAATCTAAATTTAACCTGGACATTAGGCAATGAATATAAAATGGCCTATTCCAATCAATATTTTATCTACCAAAGAATCCACTTCAAACCAGAAAACAGCCCTGGAACAGACATTAGAACATTGTAGGACTGACTGATTCACAAATCCATACTTACACGGTGGCAATGTACAGTCTCCAGTGCACCAAACATAAATTTCATTGGAATTTAGAAGAAGACCAGAGTATCCAAAAAAAAGCCCTATAAAGGCATTTACCATGTTTCCAGACAGTGACCGGGCTAGAATTTTAATTTAGAACTCTTGAGATATGACATTCCACTGTGCCACACCTATGAACACAGAATCATTTTAGCAGGTGTTAAATATGTGACCATCAATGACTGATTTAGAATACTTTGAGGGAAATATGCCATTAGGTGTATTAGTTCAAGCCCATGATTCTTGTCCACTTTAATATATCTCTTTGCTGTAAGTAATGCCACAGCGCCTTCTTGAAGAGTATTCAAGCAATATGTAGTATTTTCCATTTATGTATATTAGTCTATATTATTTGCTTAATCTTATATTCTTCTGAAGATGACTTATAGTACACATGTCCAGTTCAGTACTACTTAACTTGGATAGTTCATAAAGATTAGCATAAAAGATAATTTTTTTCACAAAAGTGCTAAAGTTCTGCAGCTTGGACAATTGGGAATTGATTTACTAAGAAGGAACATACTATATTTCCTAGGGATACCTCCAGTTTTTCAAGAATCCAGGAACCTGTTAAGCTTTACTTTTATTTAAAAATTGAATGGTGAAGCAAGCAGGTGCAGTAGCATTTACTTTAGGCAGAATATTTTAATCATCTAAACTGAGAAATAAAAAGACCTACACAATGCTTCAGTACATTATGATTCACAGTAAATTTAAGACATCAAATTAAGAAACTGGTTGAAAAAGATATTACAGTATACACTTACAAAGTTTTGGTAAAGTACATTACCATTCTAATGAATGATTGGAAAATAAATAAACAGCTTTGCTAACAAAATAAAATATACTGTGCCAGAGGGATTCCTGAAACTTGACAGAGAGCCCAGTATAGTTTAATGAAGAAAACCTAACAGACATAATGTACATGCAATTCTTAAGGAACCAATGAAAACTCCAAGATGTGTCTACGAGGCCTGAAGCTGCACTCACAGAAAGGATTCAGACATCTTACTGATAAATACACCTAGCAATCTGAATCTTAAGTGGGCCATGCAGTTCATCATTATGGAGCCATATAGCTCAGAAGTGTATACAGCCTATCAGAAGTCTGTATGTGGTCTGCCCCCAATACAACATGTAGGTCAGTAGGTAAAGTCACAGCTGGAGATGGCAGAAAACCACAAAGTAGGGCAAGTCCAAGTTTTCATGGTGACAAACATAACCATGTGCAGTTTTACTTGACCTGAATACAAACAAAACTTCAAGAATAACCAAAGGAAATCGTGAGCAAGTGGGAAAAAGAAGCATCAATGAGTTTAATCAACTGAGGAAATCAAAAGCCACACCACACAAATGGAGAAAGTGTTAAAGACCATGTGTGAGTCAGACTTAGTGCAGTACAATGGTTTTCTTTTTTCTTAGTTGTTTTAATTCAGCGAGCTTCTTGTCTTTATCTGTCTTGTACTCAAAAAACATTTTTCATACATTAGTGGCTATCTGATCTGCTCGACTGAACAGTTGTTTCACATTCAGTTTTACAACTTACAATATACTTAACCAAAAGATTCCACTATATGATAATAAATAGCGCTACAATTAAATATACAGGTATAGTCAACAGTTATCGGTGGATGGAATTTAAAATACACATAAGACCACAATCCATTAATTGGAATTGTACCTATGCTGCAAGATTATCTAATTAAAGCAAGTTAATGGTAAAATTAGTCACCGATTCAGATTTGTTGCCGTAGTTTAAAACACGGGAGGCTCAGCACAGCTAAAAGAAGTACAGAATTTACACTGGGAGAGGAATTTTACTTCTGTATACTAAAACTAGCTAGCAAGATACATGTTTAAATATAAGCTTTATAATCACTCTTCCTCAAGCTCATGGATACCGTGGCTACTCTTAGGTTAGACTTATGTTTGGAAGTCAAAGAACAGAATTTGAGAACTCTTGAGAAATTTGGAGTATATGATTGTCAATTAAATGTACTATTACTTTTGTGTAAAGCCACAAGCCATCATATCTTTCTAATAATCTGCAATCTAAGGAGTACATTAATTAAGCAGCTCATCAACTACGCATGTTGTCTTGGGTTGGCTCGATTTACATGTCAGACACTAATTCCTAAAGAAATGTGTGATATTCCAATATACCCAAATCCAGCATTTAATGTAACAAATAAAAATGTACACAAGAGTAAGCTTTGTTGACACACCCATCTAAACAAAGTTTCTAGTTTATCCTGATGCATGGGGCATTTTTTTTAATCTATGACTTGGTACATCATGCTTTTCTCAAGGATGAAATGTGAGTGCTACTATGAATTTGCTGACGAGTTTTATCACATAATCTCCACTTCAGTGCATGCACTTAAAATATAGTCTAGAAATAAAATAAAGAAGATTAATGGAGTAAACTTGTGACAACAATAAGACAAAAATAGGTGCTATTTTATTAACAAAAATCAATTTGCTTTTTTTATTGCAGCATTTTGGGTTTGGATCCTTGTCATGTCATTGTCTGTATGGATTTCTCATACTCTTCATGTGTTTGCATGGGTTTGCTTGACATCCAAAAACATGCATGTTAGGTTAATTGTTAAATTAAAACTTGCTGCACTCTAGTAGGGCTATGTGTGAGATGGCACATTCTGGCAGCATCATTCATCATTTGCTTCTGGTGTTGCCCTGATGTTGCCATGATAGCCTTATGGCCTCCTGCCACTAGTTAGATTAAGGTGTGAGAATGTTAAGTGCTATGTAATGTACACCACATGACTAATAAGCAACTTAAAGGAAAGGGTTTAGTATAAACACTAAAAATCAATTAAAACATCAATTAATAAAATGTCATTTTCCAACCCGCTACATCCTAACACAGGGTCACAGGGGTCTACTGGAGCCAATCCCAGCCAGCACAGGGCACAATGCAGTAACAAACCCCGGGCAGGGCGCCAGCCCACCGCAGTTAATAAAATGTGTTGTTTTCAAATCCCCATATAATCTGTCAGATTTTCCATTAGACATGATGGTCAACATTAACAGGATTGTGTATAAACCATAAGTATAAATATTTGCATGAGCCAATTCACTATATTTTTTTTAAAACACTGGAGTTCTTTTTCCTACACAATATTGAATTAACCATTAAATATACAATCTATAAGTATAAATTTAATAAAAGTAACCTTATGCTATATGTTAAAAAGAACAAAAAAGAAAGAAAGAAACTAACTGAGGCAATTTACACTTCCCCATGTAATTATCCTTAAAAAGAACATTTTCAGCAACTACATCAATAGGTTACTGCTGATTAAGCATACAAGAGACAAAGTCAAGAAACGAAGTGAAGCACAGGGCAAGGTAAATTTAAACTAAGCTGAAGTGCTCAACATCATTATATAAAAAATGGCCAAAGGAGCTACTGTGCAATAACAGCTTTACGAATAAAACAGATTGGGCCATTACCTCTTTTTCACTCAGAAATGGATTTACTAACCTTCAGAGAATAAAAAGGGCAGCAGCATGAAAAACCACCCATCAAGACTTGTTCATTTTTTAAGCTATCCCCAGCACAATGTTCGCCCTTGGGCAAGATCAGATTTGCCTTCCAAGATTCCAGAGACTGAAATGACAAAACCTAAAACAGCAAGTGGCTTGGAGTATTTCTAGCACTCAGTGTAAATCAAGCAGTTCAAGCGCAGATTTACATCTGCCTGCATTTTTTTCTCTGCTCACAAAACTGAACAGGATAAGGTAGCCACTGAAGCAATGCAGAAATTGGACATTAGACATCTATAGGACAAGGAAAAGCTGTTTGCTTCATTAGGTCTTCTCTTTTTGTAGCAGCAGTTCCTAGAATATTCTTAATCCTTACCATAAAAGCCTGATTGCTTCCCAAATAAGTAGCTGACACATGTTCTACAAAGTCTAAGCATCTTGTTAGGCATTTAAAGCCTTCCAGTTTCTGCTGTGAAACAAAGACCCTTTATAAAACAGTTTTAGGGAGACCACTTGACTTGACATTACATTAATTTTTTTTTTTAAATAAGCTGGCTCACAGGCTACTGGGCATTTTCATGTGATCTCTTGACCCATACTAAAAACTATTAATTTAATGACCACTACATCCAATGATAATGAAATAAATTCCCAGTGATTGGAATAGGCAGGCAGGCGTGAAAAAGAAATAATTTGAGAGAAAAAGGTTTAAGTATAATGACAGAAAGAAGAATATGCTGCACCATCCTGTAATAAGCACACAGCCCAGTTGGCTTATTAGTGCCATATAAAGCTTAGATCAAGATTCAAGATCATGATTCTTTATTTGTCACATGCATAGTTATACATGACGACACGCAGTGAAATGCATCCTGATCTGCTTATCAAAAACTGTGCAAAGTTAGAAGAATATCAGTTAGATTAACCAAAAGTCATAGATTGAACGATAGTATAATAGAACATAATAAATAAGTAAAATTATGTGAATAAAGTAGAATTAAGTGTTAAGGTGCAATAGTGCAGTGATTATTGTGCAAAACCAAAGTCAGACAGGTGCATAGTTAAATGACAGACCAATTCCAAAACAAGGTAAGGGTAGACGGCATAGCACAATTTACAGTCCAGTCTAAGTATGTGGAGGGTCATGGATGAGATGACATATTTTGATTTAACAATCTTATGGCTTGAGGATAGAGGACAGAAACTCCTTCTGAGACTCTCTGTCCTGGCCAGGATGCTACAAAATCTTTTGCCTGATTTTAACAGATGAAACAAGCTATTGCTGGGATGAGAGGAGTCTTTGATAATCCTGAGAGCTCTGGTCCTGCATCTTCTGGTGTAAATGTCCTGCATAGATGGTAGAGCTGATCTGCAGCAGTGTTCCGCTGCACTGATCACTCTCTGTAGGGCTTTATGGTCCTGGACACAGCAGTTTCCAAACCAGGCTGTAATGTTCTGTGTCAGGATACTTTCCACAGCACCAGAGTAGAAAGTCTTTAGAATCCCTGAAGAGACCCCAAACTCCCTAAGCTGTCTGAGATGGTAGAGTCTCCGCTTTGCCCTTTTGGTCTGAACTTGGATGTGTTCAGACCATGTCAGGTCCTCAGAGATGTGAACCACCAGGTATTTAAAACTGTTCACCCTTTCCACTGGAGTCCCATTAATGACGAAGGGCTTATAGTCCCGCTGCTGTCTCCTGCTGAAGTCCACCACCAGCTCCTTGGTTTTGCTGACGCTGAGCTGGAGGCAGTTTTCCTGACACCACAATGTCAGACTCGCAACTTCATCCATGTAGGCTATCTCATCATTGTTTGTGATGAAGCCCAGTACCACCATGTCATCTGCAAACTTCACGATAGTGTTGGAGGAATACATTGCCGTGCAGTCATGGGTGTAGTGGGAGTACAGCAGGGGGCTAAGAACACACCCTTAAAGGACCTCCTGTGTTGATGGTGATGGTGTTGGAAACACAGTTACCAACCCTCACTGCCTGTGTTCTGCCAGTGAGGAAGTCCAGCACCTATGTACACAAGCGGTTGTTGAGTCCTAAGTCCCTCAGTTTCACAAACAGCCTACAGAGTATTATTGTATTGAATGCTAAACTATAGTCAATGAACAAGAATCTCACATAGTTCCCCTGTCTCTTGTCCACATGGCTGAGGGTGGTGTGCAGTACGTGGGAAATGGCATCCTCTGTTGATCTGTTAGGACAGTAGGCGAACCGGATTGGGTCAGCAGTGCTTGGGATGGAGGATGAAATGATGTCTTTCAGTAGCCTCTCGAACACCTTCATGACTACTGATGTCAGTGCAACAGGTAGGTTGTCATTCAGGCACATGGGCTTATTGTTCTTTTGAACAGGAATGATTGTGGATCTTTTGAAGCACATAGGAACCACAGACTGTGCTAGAGACTCGTTGAAGACCCTTAGCGTTGTTGCTCTGCTGCATACTTTAGGACTACAATGGTAGTTGATTAAGTTATGCAGAAATTTGTTTTATAGCCTTTCAACTAGATTTAAGGCCTATTATTAACATAAAAAACACCTTTATGCATGATAATTGTAAGCTTAATCAAGGTTAGACTGTATTTGAGCAAACCACTATATTATTTTTTACATAACCGACAGAGGGATCAGCCTTACAACAGGGCCCATTCCATCATCTCTCGAATTAAATACTGCTCCCCTTACTGTCTATGCCACGGCATATAAATGACACTGCAAATACCAGGACTACCAGATGAGACATCACTGTATATACTCATAGGTCATAACAAGACTCTGTTGACTATTCTGATGCCAAGGAACTGGGCATATTAAACTGGCATAATACAGATTTAGTAAAAACTATTACTTCAGATAACTGGCATTACACTGTCCTGACACAAGACATAAAATAAAGGAGGAGAGCAACAGCAACATGCTTCCATGTTTCAGAGTAGATACAGGAAATGTAAGTGAATAGTTCATCTGATGAATTTGTACACAGATGCAAGAAAAGTCCCTCATGATCACTGTAATAACAAACTTGGCATTTTCCATTCAAATCTATTTCACCAGAAGTGGAAGCAGCTTGGCTAATTTACATGTAACATGCACTAAAGAAAAACAGCATGTAATGATTCCATTTTTGTTTAGTAAAAGTGTACTATAACTGACAAGAAAATTAATTAAACACTATCAGCACCATGGAAACACTTTGTTTTACTACAGTAAAGTGTGTACTTCGATTTACTTGATTATAAATGGCCACTAAGGCACCTATCCTTATAGACTGCTGAAAAAAACAAAGACATTTATAATCCAGCTTTTAAACAAGTGACTGTTTCAGAAGCCTGTGAACAAATGTAAATACCCTAAATTAGGACTTCACACTCACTTGGGGAGTCACATTTTCCTTTAATGACTACATACATGTGAATTTCCCCTTGGGATTAATAAAGTATCTATCATCATCATCATTCAGTTAACCTTATACTGACTTACACTAATGCAAGTTGAAAAAAAAAAACATTTGGGGCAATATATAAAGGTGGACTATAAAACATGAGTTACAATTTTATTTTACAGAGTTTACAAGGTAGAATTATAACATCAACTGTCAACTGCACTGCTTCTCTATATTGCATATGACTATTTAATAAATGACCAGAAGATGCAGTCACCAATCCTCCGTGCTTCACTTTGGCTGACTAGAAAAGATTTGATGATTGAGAAAGTTAAACTGTAGGATATTGCAATTTAAAACAGACTGGACTTTACAGTTATCAATTGACAATGGCAGTGTCTGGCTGGAGTGTAACATAACAAAATTTTCTCAATACCACTTAATCAACTTACAGGGCTGTGGGGGGCCCGAGCTTATGCAAGCTACATTCAGATACAAGGCTGAGCTGCCTAGATATGGCACCGGTTCATAAAGGGCCTGCCACACAGAGACACTTCTGTATTTTAGATGTTTTTTTAAGAAGCATTGTATACCGTATATTTCTGTTGATCTGTTTTTATTAATTCCTACTGTATTCCTTTCATGCTGTATTACTTTTTAAATAAAATGACAAGCACAAAAACATTCCTTTCAAACTGAAACCACAAAAACTTGATTAATTAGGATTAGAAAGAAAACGAAAACCTCATAACATAATAAAATATACAAACTAAAGATGAAAAAATAACATTTTCTTATACAGGGTGCCATATGCATTGAGTAATATTTGTGGTTGGAAGAGATATACTGGAATACACAATTATAAGGAAGGCGATTTTATTATGTTTTATTTCATGTGCTTTAAAATGTTAAGAAGGATCATTGACAATATTTCTTTATGTTAAAACTGTAATTTCTTTTATTTTGTTTTGCCGTTGAACTTTTAATCTCAGAAAAGTAGCTTGTCTAACCACAGAACCAGGAAGTGATAGTGAAGAAAGATGTTTTTATAGAGATGGGATTTTTCTACACTCAGATCAGCAGACCGACACCCCAAAATTATATTTTAAGAAAAGTTAAGGTTCTTTTGTTCAATTTCTATACTTACCATATGCCTTAATTAAAAGATGTCAAACCATTATGTACACATATGGTCTGTCAAAATGACATTGATCACTGGTGACAGAGGTAACCAGTTTTTAAAACTCAGATTCAAGCACAAAGAGTTACCGAGGAACCAGAAAGAAGGAGAACCAAGAAGAACCATAAAATGAGACCCAGCAATGGACTTTTCTACTTCACTTTATTGTGCCATTAATTACGAAACTCAAGGCCTAACACACTGGGTGTGTCAGTCAGCATCATCTATGACAACTCCTGAAATATTCCAGGCTACATTAATTGATTTGCCTCACCAATTTACCTTTATATGCTTTCACATGTTGGCACATTCAGAATATTCAAGAATGTTAAATTCTGTACTGACTGAATAAAATTTAGTTGCCTGCTCACCTTGCTGTTCTATCTCATCATCTGCAGTATAGAGAAAAGAGGAGATGTCCCCTAATACAAGAAGTGAAGCACAGCAGTAGTGCTGCAAGTGTATTGAGATTGTGGGCTGTGTCTCCTTCCATGTTAGGTGAATACAAGGTTAAGAGAACAAGAGTCGCGGAGGAGGATATATGTGTAGGTCTGGGTGTGGGATTAAAAGTATCTAACACTTTAGGATAAGGTCCCCCCTAACCCTTCCATGATAAAACACCAATTCTAAACTATAATCTAAAGCATGTCTTGACTAAACATCCTTTACAGAAGTGGCCAACCAGAAAGCCAGAAATAATCCATGAGCTCTACACTGAGCTACAAGAAAATTCTGCCTTGCATTCTGCAAAATCCAGTTTGTTTATGAGGGAATCAGAAAGACTGCAAGCTAATCTGGCAGGTGGCAGTACTCCTAATAAATAGTCTTATTGACATTGAATGGATATTTACAATGCAGAGTTCAGGTGCATTACATTTCCACTACACAGGTAATTGTAGGTGTCACTCACATGTGCACTTGTATCCCTGCCATGGACAAATGACTTGTCCAGAGCTGGTAGAGGATTTCCTTGCACTTAATGCTTCTGGGATAAGACTTTGATTTTTTTTAATGTCCCTGAAACTGAATTTGTTTGGTTCAGAAAATGTATGAATGACACAAGTAGTCTAAAAATTATGTCGAAATATTTGTCCATTAGCAGAATTTCCCAGAATTTCTCTGTACCCTTCTTCAGCATAGCCTGCAGTCAGTCATCTTTAACACATTCAATTATATCCCTAACCCTGTGCTTTCTATATCTGCGACCACAGGGGCTTTTAACCAGCCTAGTTTAACACAGAAAGACCAAAGAGGGATTTAATCTGAGGCTTTTCACCTGACAAACCTGAAATCTCTCCTTAAAATTTCCCTGCAGGTTCGCAAGTAAAGCTGCATATCAGTGATTGCACACTTTCAAATTTGTAGCTAAGGCTTGTTCAGAGGTTTGCAAAGGTGAAGGGAGATATATTAACTCTCCTTTACCAGATGAGGCTTAAGAGCCTGCAGTTTCCTCATCAAGAGGAATATACTTTACATTAGATCATGGGAGAGGTTTCAGTTTCTCTTGTATTTTAAGTCCAGGTGAGATTTATTATAATACTGCTGTGCATCTTCAAGAAAGGACAAATCTAAAACTTACTGGGAGTGTGATAGCCTAGCATAGTCCTTGTGCTCCTCTTCTACAAAGTGTCTCCAAAGTTACAAGAAACTCCTATCTTTACACCTTAAAAGACATCTTATTTTACCATAGACAAGCATTTGTCTGGGAGGGCCCTCTTGACTTCATTAACAAGACATCACAACTATCCGTGTTTTAGCCGAGATGAGTAAATAAAACACACTACTTCTGGTACAGTTATCATGATTGAAACAGATATTAAGTATTTTGTCACTAGCTGTTCATGATGGATGATGAAGTTAAAAAAAAAAACTAAAGGTCAGAAAATTTCTGAAAACCTTCTACTTTTCTCGATATATTTTTCATGCCTATATTTTCAAAGCAAACCCCATAGTTAAAGAAGTTTGAAATTTTAGTGACATTTCCAGCTACCTGTTAAAAACAGTCAACCTTTTCCAGTAACTGGAGATTTAAATTTCCTTTCTGACAGATAGCACTCATATCTGCAGAGTAAAAAAAATGAATTACCATCAAGCACAAACGCATGATTTATTTGAGGTAAGGACATTGTCCAGGGTGTGCACTTGATGTAGTCCCTGTAACCTTTAATTTAATTGTGTCTGAGAATGTATGTATGTACATGAATGTATGTAAGTATGTAATAAGAAAATCCATAGGAGTCTGACTTATGCTATTCAAACAAGTTTCAAATCCTGGCATGATTTAGTGGGCTGAATATTTATAGGAATTTGTCTATACTTGGCCCTCAATACAATAAGTCTCTTCAAATATGCACAAGAGTCAATATGGAGAATCAATTAACACATTTTAAAACCTAGAAAATATAGCAAAGATAATCCTATCAATATGAAAAAAAATAGAATACTTGCAAAATAAAAAAACAGTGCATGCCAGTGTTAAATACAATAAAATAAAAGTTTGACTTAAATAAAACTGGGTTAACTGCATTATAGCAAACATCAAATCATATTGGTATACAGTACATGTAAAAAGTGCCTTAATAATAATCATAATCCAGATAAAACAGTTTAGTGGTACAGAGGATGCTTTTTCTCCATTAATTTCCACTCCCTTCCATACCCCAAATAGGCTGCAGGTTAAGGTGATTGGTGCCTTTTCATGAGCCCTGTGTGACAGAGTGGGCATGAAGACAAAACAGTGCTCCCTCCAGCTGTGATTTCTGAAATGTCCCCTATGTCACCATAATAGCTCCCCAAAATATATTGTATTATTTTAAATTATTATTTTAAAATATTATTTTAAATTATTTTAAATTGCACTTTACTATTTGCACAGCTTAAATGTAGTGTTAATAAATTATGTACTTTTTGATACACAGCACAATCTCAATCAAAACAACTTATGCTTTCTAGCTACAGTTTCATAACGTATTTATGTAAAAAGAAAGCAGACAATTTTATAATTCGCTATACCATAACATCTCCCCAGCCCACCCTAAAACAAACTTTGATGTTCTATAAATAAACAACTTATCAAATATTACAACCTAAACCATGTTTGACACAAGGCTGGAAGATATCCTTTGTTTTACAATAGCAATATATAGGAGCATACATATTGTGGTAGATAGGGGGCGCTCTCGCTCCCTTGAACCCCTGTCCACGACTCCAAACACCAGGTAAAAGTCCTCATATCGACTTTATTTAATCTCCACAGTGCACAAAGCACACTCTCCACCACAATACTCATTAAACTCACAAAACTAACAATAATACAATCCTCCAGCTCCCAGACGCGTTGCCACCCTTCCACCCAGCTCAGCTCGTTGTCTGGGAGCTCCCACAGTCCTTTTATATCTCCTGACCCGGAAGTGTTCCCAATCCCCAGTCCATGTGATTCTCAATCACTTCCGGGTCAGGTAAAAGCTCTTCTCTTCAACCCGGAAGCCCGTCGCTCTTCCTATGACGAACTTCCGGGTCATAGGGCACGAAGAAGTCCTCGGTCCTCCCTGCAGCTCCCTCTTGTGGCCCCCATGGCATCCAGCAGGGCTGTGCATAAAAACCACATTGTCCATGATGCCCTGCTGGTCTTCTGGGGACCTCCATGCTGCAAGGAGGGCTCCACCTGGCGGCTTGGGGGTATTGGCCGGGATAAACGGCCGGCCAGCCTCCACAATATATAGAAAATAAAATTATTTTTAAATTATATACACTGTTCTCTAATGGGCCCTGTGCTCACTTCCCGGCACCGTGGAGCTCAACTGGCATTTGCCATAGAATACCAGAACTGGCAGGTCCACCACTGGCGCCTTGTGCTTTTCACAGATGAGAGCAGTTTCACCCTGAGCACATGTGATAGACGTGAAAGGGTCTGGAGAAGCCGTGGAGAACGTTATGCTGCCTGTAACAGCATGACTGGTTTGGTGGTGGGTCAGTGATAGTCTGGGGAGGCATATACATGGAGGGACACACAGACCTCTAAAGGCCAGACAACGGCACCTTTACTGCCATTAGGTATCGGGATGAAATCCTTGGACCCATTGTCAGACCCTATGCTGGTGCAGTGGGTCCTGGGTTCTGCCTGGTGCACGACAATGCACGGCCTCATGTGGCAGGAGTATGCAGGCAGTTCCTGGAGGATGAAGGAATTGATACCATTGACTGGCCCCCACGCTTGCCTGACGTAACACCACTGGGACATTATGTTTTGGTCCATTTGACCCCGCCAGGTTGCACCTCAGACTGTCCAGGAGCTCAGTGATGCCCTGGTCCAGATCTGGAAGCAGATCCCCCAGAACACCATCCGTCGTCTCATTAGGAGCATGCCACGATGTTGTCAGGCACACATACAAGCACGTGGGGGCCATACAAACTACTGATGTGAGGTTCAGAGGGTGTTGGTCATAAATTCTTATTTATATGTGCATGTTCTTCTTTTCACGCCGTCATATTCTAGGTTCAGGTCCAAATGTCTGGTAATGACATTTTCATTGTATAGCCAAGTTTCAGCCAGTTCTCTGAAGCCTTTAGTATTAGCTTTGAATTTTACTTGCAATGAGTCCCATTTAAATGTGTGTCCATTCAAACTTGTCTGTGTGTAAATCAGAGGCTGTGGGTCCTTTCTTCAGACCGCACTGTGATGTTCCTGTATACGTGTGGCAAGTGTTTTTGATGTCTGTCCCACATATATGGCTGGACATGAACCACATGGTAAACTGTAAAGCCAGTTCCATGTCTATGCTGCTGCTTTCTTGCTTTTAGCATTAAAAAGTACTGTATGCAAAGTGTTTGTAGGCTTGTGTGCTATTTTGATGCCTGATGTGGAGTCTCTGTATATCACCAGACTGAGCCACATGTGTTATTTTATGTATCAAATTTTGTGTTTCATTCTAAAGTGCAAGGACATGCACTCTAAGGAGCCGAGAGAAACCTGTGTAAATCACTACATGTTAAATCCATCCATCCATCCAATCATTCATTCATGTTTCAATTTTCAACCCAAAATAATGTGATTCAGGGAAACTGCAAAGTGTGATTTAGGTATAGGCTTGACAGAACCCATCATGATGATGATGTTGCAAGGCAGAAACCAAAGTGTTCCATAGTGACAAAAAATACAAATGAACCCTATAATTAAGTAATTTTTGGAATAGGGCAACACATCCCTAACTCACTCCTGAAACATCACTACAGATGCTGCTTTTTATTCCAACCAATTAATCAATCAGAAGCCTATTGTGACCATTCATCAATCTATTTTCTATTTTTCTTATACAGTTCAGGGTCTCTGACAGCTGGTTCCATTAATTCAAGAAAATGTAATTAGTTGTCTTGTTTCTTCTCTCTGTCCATAAATTTAAAATAGTGTTAACCTGCCACACTTCACTTCAACAAGAAAGTAAAGAAATGGATGGATCAGTGAGTTTGTTCTCTTTAAGCAATTGCCATTAAAAATGACAACTAACCAACTGCAGGTTAAGATAAATATGCTTATGCATCCTAAACAGAAGCTGTTAATTCATTTTCACTCATGCCAAACTACTTTAAGTGAGAGACTGAAAAAACAAGACAGGAAAAATCACGTTCCCTTGAATAAAACACTAAAATCTCTGCTTATAATCATAACTAATGCAATCATGCCCAACATCATCACAAATACATTTAGAAATAAAACACAAGATAAGCCACTTTCAAGATTTTAAAAAATCACACACAAGATAGATTTATTTTTAAATTATGTTGTCCAAATGTTGTTCATCAAAGAATAACATTAAAGGGTGGTGTCAAAGTATACCTTTGGACCTTTTATCAATGAATGTTTTTGACTTTTGGCAGGAGGGTCACACAATAGTTAAGAGTGTCTACCCACAGATCCAGTATCACTCTCTTCAACTTTTGTGGTCAGCTGCTGTCTGTGTACTGTAGGTTTTACACATTCTCCGTTTTTGCATTGGTTTCTCTGGGTACTCCAGTTTTTCTCCCAAATCCTTAAATATGTGTGCATTAGGTTAACCAGTGATTGTGAATCCTGCAGGAAGCATAAATGTATCTCACATCCAGAGCTAGTTTCTGCCTTCTTCCAATGCTACAATTATAGGCTCCAACCACCCCCACCTCAAGGCCCTGAAATGGTTAAATGAGGCTTTAAAATGTTATAATATGGTACGTAAGATGTAACTTCTATCCACATTACAGTTATAAAACCTGTTTTCCTATCAGAATAACAGTGTCAAAGTTGCTCTATGCAGTGTGCCACTCTAAAATTACAAGTCACTTTCAGACACAAAGGAATATATGCATAATTGTTACTATTTAAGTTTGCAAAGTGGGTTTCAAGGTTATTTCACTGAGGATCACCTTCCTAAAGAATGCCTGTTTTCTCTCTCTCTCTCTCCTTCTCCTGTGTATTTAATTGAATCTAAAATTAAACATAGTAATATTCTTCAGTCTGCAGTAAATTTGTACTTTTAAGCCAAATACAATGACACACCTTTGTCGCCTGCAAATCACATCAGGGATCATATGCTAGCCAATATGGTTGAATGCTATTTACGGAAATTTCTGTTGTGCTAAGAAAATAAAATATGCATTGAATTCAGGTAGGAGTACATAATGTTTTCAAAAGAATTAGACTTTTTTCTTTTAATAATAACAGTGTGTAGATTGACAACAGTGTTCTACATACTCCTCCACGTTTAATGCTGTTTATGGAAAAAAAAGTAGGTCATCAATATCATTAAATAGAAAAACTTCAAAGTTTTGCATATTGCAATCAAAGCATTCATAATAAGAATCTGTGTATACATGGACATTACTAAAACTGATTCCAATTCACTATCGAACTAGATCAGATGTCACTGCATATTTTCAGAAGCTTTACCCATTGTCTTTTGCCACATGCAGTTTTCTTCCTATCTGGATAAACACGCAAGTCTATGCAGGTGTGAGCTTATGCGTGAAATTATAATCTTAACCATTTGACAACTATTGAATTTTAACAACCAGGCCTTAAGTGTATGTACACTTCCCACAAAAACTAATAATTAGCAAAATGGGTTGTACATTTTACAGTAGTGATGTACAGTATAATTTTACTTATCATTAATGTTTAAACCAGGACATGCGAACAATTAAATCAATTCTGGATAGAAATTCAGCAGGTTTACTTATTATGGGAACTGCAGCAGAACATTAGTCTTTTACTCTAGATACAACCACCTAGCAGTAATTAACACAAAAATGTAAAATAAATACAGTGTGAATATTAAACTATACAGTTGTGTTTGAATCTCAGCTTTAGCACTGCCTATGTCTACATGGGAGTTTCTCATGGTAGGCACCTATCACACAAGCTGGTGACCCTCAGAAACCTGTTTTGCAAGTCTTAATTTACTTTAATTGCTGTATTCCCCGAAGAAGGCCCATTTGTAATATTCTGAAAATTTTATTTCAGTTTTTGCTAACCTAAACTTTAAATATAAACCTCTGAAAGTTTACTCCTTACCTTTCACCATTTAGGCCATTCATTGCATTTCAACTTATTAAATTTGAAGAAAAACTAGAAAAACTGAGGAGTTCTAAAAATTTTGACTGGTAGTGCATGCGAAGAACTAAATATAAAGGACATTTTCAACAATAAAAAGAAATTGGAAACGCATTGAAATATAAAAATGAAAGATTAATAATTGAAATATACAAATCAAACTGCAAATGTGCAAAATGAAAAAGCATGCTGTAAAAAGAGACAAACAAAATAATGCATGAATGTTAATAAAGAGAAGAAAAACTTAAAACAAGTATTAATTTATAACTTCAATGTATATTTACTGATTTGTTCCTTAATTAATAATTTGTTTATTAATCATTTTGGAATTAATGTTTCTCCCATGTTTTACACAGGATAGATGGGTAAAATTGTAGGGTGGGCAAGGGAAAATTTAAAAATTTCAAATTGAATTTAGATTTTTTTTTTTTTTAAATTCAAATACAGGCCTTGTAATTCAAAGGTTTGTGATTTTCAGATCCTTCTATTTGTGGGTTTGTCATCAAGATTTGCAGATCCACCTATTTGTGTGTTTGTCTTCAAAAATTAGATGAAAATTATTTTATTTCTCTGATCTACTGCAGAAAACCACAGACAACACTGTGGACTGTAAATCCTAGCAACAAAGGGAGTACTGCAGTATTGGGCAGCTTTAGTGGGCTGCTGGGTGAAATATGAGGGTACCACCTTTAAAAGTGAAGCCATAAGGATCACAAATTATTGTGTTTTTTTAAATTTTTTTTTAACACGTCACTGCACAATTGGATCCATCGGATTGCAGCTTTCACTGGATTTATGCTCTTGTCCTGTGCTCACCTGTTTGTGTGGATTTGTCTGGGTCTGAAAGCGTCTTCACCTGGGAATGTTCTCAGATTCCACAAATTTTCACATACATCGGTAGGACAAAACAGTACATAACTTTCAGGAGGCTGTTCACTGGGGATTTCAATTCAAAACTACAACACCTTCATCTATTGTATATCTGGTATAGTACCATAAATATACACACACATTTATTCTAATAAATTTAATTTTGTAAAAAAAAAAAAAAAAAAAAAAGTTACAGTTCACTAAAGAACGGCTGAGCTACACACTTTGCTTGGGTGATGCCATGCATCTTTGTCTCGCAACAAACCTTACACACATGATCTGCTTGCACAGTGATTGTCCTAGCTCACATTTCTTGTAACTTTTTGCTTAGTGCAATAACTTAGAATATACAGCAATCATGGCCCCAAAACGGATCTGCGGATTTTCGCATTCACAGGAGTCCTGCACCCATAAACCTTGTAAATCACAAGGGATAACTATAATTATAAAAAATTAAGAGGAGTGTTATTCTTTTGGGTTCAATAGGTGAACAGAAATAGATGAACTGAAAATGCTTATCATATTAAAATATATTCTTAATTAAAGTATAAGAGTGGCAATCTTAGATATTTTATTGTTTACAAAAGCAGACATCATGTCCAGAACACCATTACGTTATGTTAAGGTCGGAATGTAAAACATTCAGGGCAGCAATTGTTTGCATTAGTCAGCATCAGTAAATTGGCTATGTACAATAGAGATCTTCAGTCAGCTTTAAAAGAGAACTACAATGTGGTATATAAATTCAGTGTTCACCAACATTTCAAAAAGATACTGCTTCAGTCTATAACCTAATCCTTCCCTATGGTCACAAGTTTAAAAATGGTCGAAATAAGATTCCTGTGTACAGTTGCTAGGTCTGTCGCTACTAATACAGGTAGTCCCCAAGTTATGGACATCCGACATACGACTTACAAACGGGGCCACAGCTGCTTCTTCAACTGTCTGGGGGACATGACGCAGGCTCCTTAGTAACTGCCGCTCTGTCATCTTCGGCCTAGGGATGCTGTAAGTGGTGGGTGGAGAGGGTGATTTTCCTACTCGCGCAGTGTAGTGACCCTCAAGCGGCTCCAGTTGATGAATGGGGCGGTGGGAGCCGCACCCCATTCATTCTCAGTGGGCGGCTGGGTGTGCGGCAAGCGGTGACCTGGTGTCCATAGTCGCCAGGGCCATAGCTACCGCTCATATGCAGGACGGAGGCTTGATGGGGCGGTTCGCCGCCCGCCCACCACGCCGCCGCAGCTACTGCTCCTGACTGCCCCATTCGTTCACGGTGGGCGGCTGGTAATGCTGCAAGCAGTGACCCAGTTGTGGCTGAACAGAGGATATTGAGGATGAATGGGGTGGCAGCAGGGGACAGCATTGTATAGTGTGCCTCGGGTGGCTGCCAGTTGAATGGGGGCGGTGGTGGACGATTCACTACCCGCCTTTGGCCGAACCCTGTTCGTTCTTGGTGGGCAGACGCTGCAGTCAGCATACTGTATGCAAGTGGAGGTGACTGTGTGGTGGGCGAATGGTGAATCGTCCCTCACTGCTCCCATTCATTCTCAATAGCAAGCCTGCTTGTACTGTTACGTACATAGCAGGAAGTTGTCTCGTCAGTACATCAGACGTGTTGACTGGTGCCTTCCTGTTGTGATAGCGTGTACAGTGCTGTGCAGAAGAGCTCATCTTAACCTTTTGTCTTCACCCTTCAACAACACAACACAAATCTGATGCAAGTGCTGGTGTTACAGTAAAGAAGAAAAAAACCATCAGCATGGAAAATAAAGTAGAAATAATAAAAAGGTCAGAGAGAGAGGTGAAACTCCATCATTCATTGGCAGAGCAATTGGCTACAGTCGGTCAACAATAGCATTCATTAAAATAATTTACCTGTTCTGACTTACATACAAATGCAACTTAAGAACAAACCTACAGTCCCTATCTTGTACATAACCCGGGGACTGCCTGTATAGAGGGGATTTTAGCAACACAGGAAGACCTTTTAAGCATATGCTTCTCTGGGCTGACATGATCCAATTGATGTGATTCAAATGCTTAAAATGCCTTCTGGGCATCTCTCTTAAATGGTATTTAAAGTAGAAAAAATTGTAAGAACACCGGGGCAGACCTAAGACACAATGGAAAGATGGATTTTACTACTCAACTACCAGTGGCCTACTACCTTCAGCACAGGATGTGCACTGTAACACTTATCGGGAAAAACAAAGCAAAAATGAAGAAACATACATGTTCTGATATTGGATGTAAATCTGGAGGGTATAAATCACAATTATGCGTAATGTCTAGCAGAAGAAGAAGGTGTACTATTAATCCAAAAATAGAAAAACTTAAGCAAAAGTTCACCTTTGGTTCAAAAAGAGTGCAAAAAGACAACATTAGCTCAAAGACAGGATTTTTTTTAGAAAGTAGAATTTCACAAGTTGAGATCCTTAATTCAGTTGATCTGTATGCAGACTAAAATACTCTCTGAAAAATGCAGACATACTGTTGTATTGCAGCAGTTTCCCCAGACTCTCTTCAGTTGGCTGGTGTGATGAAAAAAATATGATTCATTTACTCTCTTTTAGAATTCACTTTTAAATTAAATTTAAAAATGGTTTACAGTTAGACCTCTAATTATAACCATTAAGCCTTTATTATAATACAGATTCATTGGCACAATGAACTCAATTTCAGCACCTTTCCATCATATAAATCATTAAATATTGCTTTCACATAACCACATTCCTTAAACACACATACAGCAAACAATGTGTTTACTGGGGCACTGTTGCATATTTATTAACAACTTCATTTACCAAATCAAGTGTGGAAAGAAATAAAAAGAAATTACCTAACCAAGTATATCCTGAAATATACAAGCTGGCTTAAGTCATGCATGTGCTTATTTATAACACTTAAGTCTGATTCAACAGCAGTGCACTTCTAAACTGCACACATAAAGTCACAAGTGTATTTGGCTCTCCTGCATTGTGTATCCTTGTGTTTATATAGCAGGGAGTATTTTGCTCGCTCTAGCTTCAAGTATCTGAAGAACAGTTCAACTCGAGGCCTACAGCATAAACAGCAAACTATAACACAACAGAAACACAAAATAAAAAATAAAGCATGCATATATGCAAGCATGGTACAACAATGATATTCTATTGTGACCAAAACAGAGGCTAACAATCTGATTAATAGACCAGAAATGTAAAGTTTAAGATTTGGTAGTGTGTCAGACATTCTTCATGTTTAAGCCATTAAAATGTCACTTGTGAAATCTACCTAATCCTGGTCAAAATCAAAGTTGAAGTCTGTATGCACCAATATACTACATACTGTACAAGAACAAAGACAGTGAAAGAAATAGAACTGCAGCAAACCACATAAAGAGACACACATACGGACAGTACCAGAACACCACTGCATGTCACTGTGAAAAAGCAGGTTCTCTAGGTATGGCAGACATCATACACAGGACTGCAACCATAACAGTGCAGAAGAATAACAGTCAGAGTGGAACACTTTAGGTTCTAGAGGGGCATGAAACAGGCCTCAGAGATGCAAGACGTCAAGCAAAACAGAACAAAATAGTATTGCCTAACCCCACACAGAAACAGTTACAGAAGCTATGGAAAGCAGGCTGTATGCCAAAAAGACCCACCAAGCCTCTAGAAGTCCATCCTATGAAAGATAATTAAGTTACCTTTTTATGCAAATAAAGAGAAACTATAGTATCTGAGCAGAAGCCTAAAAATCCAAGAGGCCACAACATGGCAGGTTACTTTCCCAAAGTGAAACACAGGAAACCCTTCTACTTCATCATGAAGGCAGGGTGCAGGTATAAAGGACAACCCAGGGCCTTTACAGGGAATTCCTCAGTTTGGCACAGACATGACCCCAATGTAATGATGTAAGTCTGGACTCAAGGGGTTTTAGGTGAAGACTCACAGGAAGTACCCTCTTGATGCTCAAATCAGATGAAGCAATTCCAAGATCTATCACTGATCTTTGTCCCATGGCGCCAAGTGCCAGGTACATTTTACGGATGCTCTGATCAGTTTTTTTAAGGCCAATACCAATCACTGATTTCATGTTACCTGATAGGCCAATTCCGACACAGATTTTTTTTTTTCCTTTATCTCTTTAAAAACTTTTTACAGTAAGTTCCTGCATAACCAGACACAAAAAAGCCTTATGTTCTATATTAATGTGTTTTTTAATAATTAACCTATAGACCATAGATGTTATCTGTTCACTTTTTAATAAAAAATGAAATTCTGCAGGCTTATTGTTCAGTGACCATAAAAATACTAAAATAAATAAAATTTCCTTGAAAAACATCCTTTAACTAATAAAATATATACAAAAATATTCATCCATAATACATATGGCATAAAAGAAAATAAAATGCTTTTAATAATTACAAGCTGTTATATTGTTTAAATTTTTTCTGTAATGTGCCAGTCTAAATTAAAACCAGCAGTTTTCACCATTTCTCTAACAACAAAAAAATTATACATATAAACTTTGCCACTGTATCTGATCATGTTCAGCTCTGACAGGAAAGCGTCCCCCACATGGGGAGAAAAACACATAGCCGTGGTATCTGTGGCAATCAAGCGGGTACCCTCTAAAACACACATAGCTCTGATCTCCCTCTGAAAAACGTCAAATGTTACTCCTTAACAATCTGTAGATGATAATGTCTGTTGAACAAACAGGTATTGCTAGCTAAGCGGAGGCAAGGTACTCATCAACACATGGCGAGAGGCAGATCAACTCGAACAGAGGCTGGCGCATAAGTAAGTACCTGCACCCTTCCCCTCAGAGCGCAGCCGCTCTCTCGGATTTGCATAAATAAATCGGTACCACAAGCGAACTATGATACTTGGCGCATGACAGAAGTCGCAAAATCAACTGGAATGTTCAAGCAAATTAAAGAAAAAACCCAATCTAAGTCCATTAAGTAGTTTTCTAGTGAAAAGCGGTCAGACCTATAGACAGACAGACAGACGTCGGATTTATTTAGATAGATTAATTAAATAGTTAAAAATGTAAACTGCTGCATTTAAAACAAGCTTGCTGTCCCAGCTGAAATGGTGTCCATTTAAATTAAAGGACAAAATAAAAAGGTCTAAATTCATTAAAGTAGCTTTTCTTGCTATTTATCTAATGGCACAGGATGACTCCTATGGTTCATTTTTCTCAGTTTATTGCTCCACTTTCTTGAACATAATGGCTGATATTCTAGTCACCCTCTGCTAAAACAAGTCTCAATGTGCTGCTCTATGTATACGCTGCAGAAAGTTTGTTGCAAAAAAAAAACTATGTGAGCTGGCTCAAACACCGTATCACCTTGCATAAAGGAGTACCATAGCTAAATTACCATAAAGCTTGGGAAAAGAAGGGCTGAAAAGATTGTATTTTGTGATGGGCAAATTTACCGATTAAGTCTTTTTTAGTGCAAATCGTCTGATTTAACATGTGTTTTTTATGGACAATTGATGACTACCACAGAAATACAATATCAATTTACTGTTTTGATTGACATCAAGCTTTCTGACCCTCCCAATCACTCTCCTCCAGACTTCTCAGGCATGCCTCACATGAAAGTTGATATCTCTGAGGACTACAGTCAGAAGAAAGTATACTTTCATGCCTAAAATCCAATGTCTCTAGAAAAACGGAATGCTAAGAGTAGTCTGGATCATACATAGAAACAACAGTCAAGCATTTCTTCTTTGAAACTCAAAGATGAATTGAGATGACTGCATCATCCACTGAAACAAGCTACCAGTGTACATCATCCAATTCGGTGGTGTTTATATCCCTGCAACCAACTGGGTCTCTTCTAAGGAGAAACTCCACAGTAAAGAGGCTAATCTTCACTATGCAGTATAGCTGCAGAGGGCTGGGTTTGACTATTTTTTAACCTGCTGGTGTCCCCCCCCCCAGAAAAATGATGGCCAACATCCCAAGAGCCATTTTCCATTATACCTGTCACCTGAATAAATATGCATCTGTCCCTCATTTACCTTGTGGTTGATTAGCCCATATAACAGTACTATTTGTACCAAACTTATGAAACTTTATTTTAATAAATATTCAAAAGTATGCCTACAACTTTTTTTAGTTAGTGTCTCTTGATTATAAGCTACATGGTTTCTTCATCTCTCACTCCACATGCATGCATAACAATGTTACCTGCAACAGCAGGTTGCTTCCTGCCTTACACTCAGTGATATTGCAATGATCACTGGCTTCCCTACAACCCTAAACTGTGTGGATTAAATTTACCATTTAACATATGCAGAATTATATGTATACCTATGACTTCTGTTCAGTTCATGTCACTTGACTGCACAAATACAAATACTTAATCTATCGCTTGCTAGCCATCACAGAATATCCAGAGCATATGCATGCAGAATAGAACTGATCATATCAGGCAAAATCTTTTTTGTGAACTAACACAATAATTATAGCAAAAAAGCAATACTTTAGCAACAAAACAATTCTTTTGCAAAATAACATATTTTTGAGTGGATGGAATAAGCTTCCATAGCTTTTTAAATGTTATTAACAAAAACAAAAATTAACAAGCAATTTACAGTGATTGTACTTCAATGAAATAAATGCCTCATGCAACTACAGCTTTACGTTTCTTTCAGAAGGAGTAAACAGCAGGAGTGAATCTACAGATTACAGTGGCTTT
Source organism: Polypterus bichir lapradei (assembly GCA_026402145.1). Taxonomy (NCBI): domain Eukaryota; kingdom Metazoa; phylum Chordata; class Cladistia; order Polypteriformes; family Polypteridae; genus Polypterus; species Polypterus bichir. The sequence continues at coordinate 29,339,639 of JANRMT010062796.1, read as the reverse complement.
TTGCAGGTATAGGAGTAAAGCATTTTCATTATGTAATGATCATTGTCAGAAACAGGAAAATGAGGATTCATATTTAGATATGGTAGTTCAATTAGAATCAGGGATTATATCTTTATTAAGAAGTCATTTGTGTCTGGACAAGTAAATGATAAGGCAGTTGATTTGTAATAAGAACTAAAACCAGAAATCAAACAGATTTGTAAGAATCACCTTAATAAATTAATCTTACTGGAGGTTCTAGTTTGATATTATGAACAATTTAGCAATTTAGGATTGTTGAATAAAAGCATTGTTGGCTTCAGAAACCACTAAGGGGGAGTAATTACATGTTTTGACAGTGTAAACAAGAGTAAAGCCTTAGTAAACCACTCTAAATGCATGTCCACTGTTACATTCAGTAAGAATACAGCAGCTCTGTGATAATGGATATAAGTACTAGAGGTAGTTGAAATAATATGCTAGCACATTGGTTATTGTTGATAGTGTATAGCCCCAAAGATTCAGTTTACTTTCTTGAGGTAGTCTCTCTGCAAATATTTAATGTTCTCCCTGTGTCTGCATTGGATTTCTTCAATTTTGCTAGTTTCTTTTTATATCCCAAATTGTCTATACTGTATAGTAAATGGTGTGAGTGAGTCTTGGTGTGTTTGGGTCCAGCAATGGACTGGCATTCCATTAGGGACTGATTCTTTAATTCTGCTCAGTGTCACCAGAATAAACCTCAGCTTTCTCTGTAACAGACTGGGCAGGTTCAATAATGAATGCGTGGATAAATAAGTACTTTATATGATAATGCATTATATATGATCAGCTTTGTATCCTGCAGTGTTTTTAAGTATCTACTTGCGTTTAACAGCCCTACATAGCGTGTGTTACTTTCTTGTGGTAGTTCATGCCAGGAATGCTCTGGCACTCAGCAACCCTTTATTGTAACTGGCATGCTGAGTAAAGAGACAAACAGACAGGCTTTCATTTTACCTCTTTGAGTAGTCACATCTTGACAAGCAAAGTATCGTTGGGTAGGCAGTGTGGCCTTTTAAACCACCTAAGACTCAACTAAACTTTTCAATGTTTTTCCATTTTGATTTAGTTACACTATGTTTAATTTTAAAATGTTCCAAGGTTAAGATGCACTTAGTTTAAAATGATTTTTGGCCAGTAAGAAAGGAACATTTTTCTAATCATTTATCACAATTTCATTGATGAAACAATTTACAACATTTAAAGGTTGGAGGCTTTCTGCATTACTGTGTAATGAATGAATTTTACATATTTACAGTTCAAAGTTGTTAAAAAGGAACTTTCACATTCATTCATTCATTTCCTGTCTTTAAATAGTTTCTCAAGTGAACAATGAAGGAATTGATCCCAGGATCACATTGCTGTTACGTAGGACAACGAAAACAACCTCTCATTTCTAATCTCTGGTGGTAACCACCACTTTGTCACAGATAACTTTGAACTTGAAGCAAATGTCTGCTAAAACATGAATTTTAGCTATGAACAATCACAAGCCCTGTCTGTCATCCCTGTCATACACTAGCATCATTGCAGACATTAATTATTTAGCCTCATGTGACTTTTCCATGTCTGTATTTATACATCTCGTGCACTGGCTTCACAATCAAGAGGTTTATTTTTTATTTTCTAAGACTTGAAACACAAATCCATTTCATCAAACTTCACCTGATCCCAAGTTTTGTGTAGTAGCCCTTTTCAAACACTTTCATTATTTCCTTGATAGCTCAATAAAACATAAGACTCGCTCTGCTTTGTGTGGTGGTCTGAGCACACTGAACTGCCTGTCACCTTTTTGACTCCAGTACCCTCTACTGACTTCATTACTACACCATCCAACTTAGGCCGTCCTCTTATGCTTCACCTAATCTGCAGCACTTTCATAAACTACTACTCCAAGGTCATACAGCTGTCTCTTCCAATTTTCTCATAAACAACACTTTTATGCCATTTGTCTTCCATGTACTTTAGACCTCATCACTATTAACTGCTACTTTTCTCTCAGAAAATTTCAAGCAATTTGCACTGACCACATTGCATCTTCAAGATTTTTTCTTTCTGCACAAAGGGTATGCTAAGTCAAAAGATATGACGGCAGCATTGTACTAGGACAGTCAAATTAATTAAAACACAAGGACAAGATCATTAAAAGGGGAAAACAAAGTAACAACTAATGGAACAAATAGTAAATCCTAGTTCTATCAGTGCCTCTAGCTACAGTAACTATTTACAAGGTTGAGTGAACTGTCCACTTGCCTATAATCCAAATAAACAGTAGCAGGACCACTAAAGCTCTCTCCCATTCATCTCACAAACCATCTTCTACCTTCTCCAAACTCTAGCCCTGCACAGTTTTCCAGGCAGTTAACTCTTGACACGAACTCATGTCATGACTCAAAGAGTCTGTATTGCAACAGTGGCCAGAGCAAACCTCAAAACCATGTCTGCGCCCAGAAACACTCTCAGAAAATCCTTAGGAACCCTCTGCCCCAGCTCTGCTCTTCCTGGTGAAATTTAAAGGACCAAACATCCTCTGTGAATTTGACACCTCCAATTACACATAACAGGACACAGGACTCCATCATGTTATCATTTTCTCTTTTCTGTTGTTCAGATATGGTGATAGACTATGTTTCTACAAATCCCCCAAATGTGCCTGCAGTAAAAAACAAAATTATATACTTTATTTATAATACAAGGATTATAGAAGATTGATATATGTATGTATATACAAATGCAAGGCCACAAATGAACAACACAAAACGTAAATCTGAACTAGCTTGGATTTCTCTCTCTCTATCGCCAATAAAGAGATCAAGTACTTAATAATTACCTTAAATTCCCTCTTATTCTTTCTTTATAATTCTTGTCTAAATAATTACCTAGGAAAATATTAGTCATTCCATACAGGATTTTATAATTAGTCAGACATATGACATTACGTTTGCTTGTTTTTTCCCTAGCTATACAGTTACAATCAGTGTTAGCTTTCAAAACAAAATTTTTAGTAATAGCAGCCATTTTTCTTGTTGCTTCAAGAGATGACGGTGATGCTTTGTACTAAAATCTTCACCAATGGAGGAGATTTTCACTTGCACTTGTGGACGTTTGTTGAGACATCTCTAAAGGATGGATTGCACCTTGTGGTGGTTGGCTGTCCTGAAATTAAATTTCACAAAATCAGCTTCCTGCTATCATGAAACACATTTATGGAGAGTTAGTGATCAATTTATTTTTTGTTAGTGAGACTAAGCCATCACTGTTATGTACAGTATACTCCTGCTAGTCCAACTCACTTGCCTTTATTGGAGAATTTTCCTTGTAGCACAGGCGCCACGGCCTTTGTTAAGTAATACACACTAGGCATTAGGATTTCTGCTGAGAACAGCAGAACTTAAGCAGGGCACAGACCTGGTGTTGAATCTGGAATATAAAGGATGCAGTGGACTTCTGTCATTCATTTCTTGGGTGCACATAGGACCAGGTTTGTCCATCAAAGTTGGCACTGGTGAGTTATGGTCATTACTGCTCACTGACCAAGGTAAAAACAGTAGGAGATCATGTGTCTTAATTATACTTTGTAACAGTGTAATCTCATTATGAATGTTATACTGCCCTTTCTGATAGAGAGATCCAGGTACTGCATACCAAAGAAAGGCCTGCTATCACAGTTTCACAGTAAGACTTTGGTGCAGAAGTGAAAGTCTCAAAAGCCATTCCAAAGTAAAAGAGGACAATGCCACTTTGTCCCACATAGCCTCTGCTGGCAACTTACTCACACTGTCATTAATATTGATTGTTTTACCAGAACCATCTCATGTCTTCTTTTGCCCCTTTTGTCCCTAGCACCACTAAGTCAGCTTGGCAATATGTCTGAAGGATATAATAATAGTTTGAAAAAACATGCCTAAATTAGAAATCCAAAATCCACAGGGTTAACTCCACTGACTCCTTTAGCGTTTAGAACATATTTGTTTCAAATATTAGCTGCTCTTCATGGATGCTGTCTTTCATGCAAAGCTGAGTACCGTAAATGCATAAAGCCACATGTTGTGCAGAACTTGTGTTTCTTTAATATTTGTTTTATTGGCCTTCTACTGGTTTAAGGCAGTTGGTTTCAAAGCTGTGAAGTGTGTTCAGAAATTCAGCCTGTGAGGTGAGCTCCTTGGTTCCTTTGGTGTAATACAGTACAGTTTGAAAGAGCAAACGAATGCTTAAAATCAAGGAAACCCAGGGTTTAATACTGTCTTATTAATTCTCATTTTCAACCTTTGCTTGTTTAACCTATCCTGATTTTTTAAATTTTAATTCTCAAATTTTAGCTAACCTGCTATCATGTAAAGGTTTGTAGATGTATTTATAAAATTTTACCAGCCAAGAAGCCCATAACAAAAAGTAGGGAAGAATGTCATGTTTTACGCATTGCTACCCTAAGAAATCCTAAACCTGGGTTCTGACCATTAAAGAGATGCAAAATTAATTTAACAGTCTGTTTTATAAAGAAATCTCTCAATACTCTGAATGTGTGCACATATATAAATCTCAAATATTTATCTTTCAACTGGTAATGCTGAAGACAAGTCTTTAGGGCATATGTCAATGCAAATGCCACCATGACTAAAGGAAGTCTCTTAAAGATTCCAGAGCTCTTAGTATCTCCTTTAAGCACCATTGCCATAGGAGGCTTTTTGTCAGAGATGTGTTCAGATATGATTTAGACTGGGCCTCACTACACACCAGTCTGTGTGATGGCATGCAGGGATAAGTGAAGTGCACTTTCCTGGTAATGTATAGTAACAGAATACAGAAAGATTGAGTGTGCTGTGACAGGCTGAATGCTAGCCCAGAACACAAAACCCCCCTGTAGCAGTGCTACCACAGAGAAGCCGAGGGTGAGAGTTCCGAGTGGGGATTATTAAGTGGACTCAGTTCATAATCAAATTTTTTTAACCATGTATATTCAGAACAGTGTCCAGAAGAGAGTTCTGTCAGTGTAAAATCTTGTATATTGTAATCTAAAGCATCAGATGTGAATATAAAACAATGTGCTTGCACAGTTAAACAGCCTGTGTCTATTGAATTTAATTTGCTGTCTGCTGCCTTGATTCGGTCTAGGAAGATGGGAACGAAGTCAGTATTTTGTTAAGGCTAACTTATCAGGATTAGTTTGTGACATGGGTTTGTTGCTTCAGGGATAAACTCTGGCTCCCTGCATCCCCAAATGGATTAAAGCAGGTCAAAATAGGGCTAGATGTAGATTTACACTCATACAAAACATAACCACAAGCAACTAATTCTGTTCTGTATTTCAATAGGTAGATTCTTTGCCCCTGAGCAACATATTATTTTTTGAAAATGACTCTGTGAAGCTGTCTTAGAAGAACCTGAACTCTGCCTTCACTTCACTGACCATTATTGGGCAGCCTACAGCTGTTATACCAGAATTATTCTTTGTCAAGGTTTCTTTGCCTCCTGTGGTGTTCCTGACTTTTTGCGAACCTGATGTTTCAAAGGTAAACTTCCTCTCCGAAATACACTTTGAACTTAAGTACCCATGATTGTCTGCATTTCCAGACATGTGGCAGCAAAACAGGCAAGTTAAAGATCAATTTACAGTAAAACAAAAGTACAGCTTTTGCTCAGCAGTGCCCATAGGTTTTCCTGACAATGTGTGCTGCAAATCTTAGGTTTTATATAACCAATTTAATACGCATATACAGTAAGTCTTAAAAGGCACTTTTTAAAAAGTCACCCTAAAAGCATTTGTGACAACTGGTGTATACATTGTCATAAACATTTTAAAAGAGTGTGCAAGGCCTCCAAAAGACCCATAAGAAGTCTGGGAATTCACAGACCTGACCAGATGAGGCTCATCTTAACCCAGCCAAGCCCCAACATTTATTTATGGGTTTCAGCTGAGGCAGGCCCCAAAAATGGTGTGCTCTCTTTAAAAGTTTAAATAGAAGTAACATATTACAATATATGAGGGTAAATCAAAAAGTAAAGGCAATCTGAAAATTACACGGCCACCTCAACAGATACAAGTTTACGCAATGCAAAATGTTTGCATTGCCTTATATTTAGTTCAGACATGTACAGCACAGTGCTCTGCCATTAGTCTAGTTGAAGCCAAGGTCAAATGAGAATGAAAGCTCTGCTCTGGGACTGTACAATTGTTGAACAATGTGCTGTAGTAAAATTTCTTTGAATACTGGGGGAGAAACCTGCTAAAATTCACCAAAAGATGCTGGCTGGTACAGATCAGTAAGCAGTTTGGGTACCCATCTTGCGCAAACTTTACAGTACCCCAAGTCATCATTCACTATAGCATGTGTATATCCAAAGCCAATATCCAAATGTGCAGCAACAGCAGATAACATAGTCAGTTGGTCTTCTCTGATGAAGTCATTCGCCATATCAATGTGGGCTTGTGTATATGATGTTGATGGCTGACCAGATTGAGCTTCATTGGTTACACTTGTTGTTTCCCTTTTCAACCTTTGTACCCATTCATAAACTTTTCATTGAGTCATGCTATTTGCACTTCTGTACTGGGCCAGCATCCTTTGGTGAATTTCAGCAGGTTTCAGGCCCTCCGCTCAAAGAAACCTTACTATAGCGCCTTGTTCAACAATGGTGCAATCCCAGAGCAGAGCATGTATTTCATTTGACCTTGGCTTCAACTAGACTAACAACAGAGTCCTGCACTGTGCATGTTTCAACTACCCATAAGCCACTGCTGTACTGCGTCAGCTTCCATCTCCTGCAATTACTGCGCAATTTTCAAATTGCCTTTACTTTTTGATTTACCCTCTTATCAAAATGTCTCACTCAGGAGAAATAAACCATGAAACTTCTGTCTTGAAAAGAGTAATTTATTAACAAAAAAGGCAAACCACCCACAGAACACAGTTACAGTATACAACTTCAGAATTATAAAGAAAACCAACAATAATCACAACACATGAAAATAACAATTTCAATTTAACACAAATAACAAGAAAACAAAGAATACACATAAACCTGACTTCATACTGTACATAACAAATACATCTCAATAGTTATGTTATAGAATCTAACTTGCTTAACTGGCCAGTGTTTGTTTGTGTTCACCAGAATAAAAATATTTGTTCAGTGAAGCAAATATTTCACCAGATGGCTTTGCTTTAATACCTAGGATACAGATGTGAGAAAGCCATAACGGTAATATTGTCACATTCTTATTGCCAGGTTCAACCAACATGCAACATGTCCCTGCTCTCTGGCACCATAATAAACAAGCTTACCTAATGTACTGCTTATTAATGCCTCTATAGTTTAGTTATGGCCCCTATTAATGATATCGTCTAGGAAAAAAAACTGAGAAATCTGTGCACATTTGCTAACAGCATTGATTAAAAGATAAATGACAAGTTATTGAGTTTAACAAATAAAAAGCATAGTATAGCGGACCCATCAGATCTGAAAATACAGTGTCACTCTTAACGCTGCCAGTTTGTAGTCTTACTTATTCTCTAGTCATCTGGTTGCACACTTTCTGTGTACTTTAAATATTTACTCATATTTCTTTTACACAATATATATGTATTTCCCTTTTCCTTATATAATAGTGTTGTATGATTTTTTTCATATTTCTGTATCTTACTTTTTTCTCATATTCGTAAGTTGTTTTCTTTTTGCATTGCTAATAATCATTTATATGCCTTATTTTGATCAACGTGTGCATATAATTATCCTATATTTAGTTTGAGGTTTTTGATATTTTACATTATTGTATTTTCCTCATTATGATTAAAGAAAGCTTCTCTGTTTTATTTCTTAGAACGTTTTTTTCTCAGTATCAATTTCATGATTATTTTATATCCTGTTTTTCACATAGTTAGTTCTGCTTATTGCTTCTTTTTCAATTTTTTCATCTCTGTAAGCAGTGAATTGCAATTTTGGTAACAGTTTTTAATATACTGCACTGTCTCCCTGACAGATACACACACACATACACCCCCAACAAAAAACACTGTTGCATATTAAGCATATAAACATGAAACACAGCTGGAGATAAAACAGCACTACTTGGAAGTGAACAGGTTCACCTACAGTGATGAAAGTTAAATAACAGTTTACTTTTAAACTGGGTCTCTCTAGTTTAGAGACCTTCCATGTGCTTTCTTTAAAAGAGAGAAGATGTCTAGCCAGACACACAGATGAAAAGTGGAATGGTTTAAGCGGAATCATTAAATCTGAACTGTGTGGACGCTAGGGTTTGTTGTTGCCCCGTTGAACCCACCAGACAGACGTCCCAAACACACTTGTAAAAGCACAAAGAGGATTATTTTATTGTTATCTTCAATAATAGTGCCCAAAGCACCGCACACTCCACAATTAACAATTCTCCAATCAATAATCAATAAACACAACCCTCCACTCCCAGCAGCTCCATCCTCTACCACCCAACTCCAGCTCGATCTGCTGGGGTTCCCCACAGTCTTTTTAAAGTCTCTGACCCGGAAGTATTCCATCTCCGGGTCAAACGCCTTCTTCAGTTGTCCCAGAAGTACTGCGGGTTTCCATCCTCCTGACTCCTAAGTACTTCGGGTTAACATCACCATAATATCCCCCTGGTTCTTGGTGAGTTACCCCTGGCAGCACCCAAAGCACCCAACAGGGCTGAAGAACCGGACTCCATGTCCCATGCTGCCCTGCGGGAGTCCGGAGAACCATTTCCATTCAGGGGAGCTGCCATCTAGCCTCCTGGGGGAATGTATTGTCCTGAAAAGGCCGCTGTCTTCATTTGAGGGACGTCGCGACCGGACTGAAATGCCAGCCGTCCATCACAACTGATATATTAAATTAATTAAACTGCCTTTTTGAAAAATAAGATTCTACTTAAGATCATCTACTCCATTACCATATAAGATGACTTTATACATATAAAACTAAGATGTGAAATGCAATGCAGTGGAGCTGGAAGACCGTTTTCAGCAAGGTTGGTGCCTATGTTCGGTTGTCTGCCTTGTTTTTAGTGCAAATCTCTCTTGGAAACACACTGCCTTTTTTATCCATTTTTCTGCACTGCGGTATTTAAGCATGTAAACTGCCAAAAGTATTTAAATCAATTTGGGTTGGTTTGGCCCATTTTCTGAAAACTGACATGTTTAATTTCTACATAAAAAATGTATGTTATTAATATATTTTCTTAATGGTGAGGTTATTGACTATGACCTTGTGGATAAGGGAAAGGACCATAGGCTCCAAGGTTGCCACCCTTGGGAATTTCAGGTCAATTCTCATCTCTGATTCTCTGAAATATGCAAACATTTGGCATCTACTGTAACTTTAAAATGCTTGCCTAAGGATGCTACTGTACATTTGATTTTGTGCCCTTTACAGTCAGAGCTATCTTAACTAAATTTACAAAGCAAACAACAACATAACAATTTGCAAACATTAGAATGTTTATATGATTGTAGGTTATTCATTTTTTTTTTTTTTTTTTTTTGTGTACTATAAAAAGACAGCATCCATTAAGAATCATTTTTAAATGGCTTTAGAAAGGTTCTGGCCAACCATTCAATGGCTGAGGAAGTTTGGTGGGGAAGTCACCCAGGCAGGTGTCAGCAAGAGTTGGGAAACATGGACTTCAAATGGGGATATCACTGTCAGAATTCCTAAACCTGGTGGATACACTTTCATCAGAGGAGGCACTGCCAGAAGCCTTGGATTTGAATGTTAGCCCTCTTTGTGGGAAAGATTGCGGCAGTAATTAAACACCTATGTAGGTGCAATGCTGCATGGATGGGTGAGATCCTATTGAAACTGCCTCATCAGTGTTATGTGGAACAATGGACTTGGAATGACACAATAAAATGGTGTTATACATTTTTTAAAGGAGAACAGACAGTGTATTTCGTTTATGGAGAACAACACATTCACAGCTTCACTAGAAAAGACTGTGCTGGGATAATGGAATGCATCCAGTAGTGTAATCCCTATCATCTCATATGCTGAATAAGTTCTGAGTAGTAACTTAGAGAATGAGATCATAAGTGCAAGTTGCCAAAATAAAATTCCAGCACAGGATTGCAGGGTTCACAGTGTGAGGAGCTCAGTGAAATGGGAGGATGTCAAGGTACAACCAATGCTTCTCCAGACTGAAAGGAGTCAGTATAGGTGGTTTGGGCATATTATTAGATTGTCTCTGTGTGCCTCTCTCACAGGGTCTACGAGATGTGACACAAGGGGTAGACCCAGGACATGCTGGAGGAATTATACAGTATCTCTTTAAATTCCCTGGAAGAAGTGCAGCTCAGTAAATTAGTCATTGGGATAACTGGAGTGTAAAGGAAGTGATATGAAGAAAAACAAAACAGAACAATCACAAAATATCACACTGTACAAGAGGAGACCTCAAAATTCCCCAATCAGGGGTGGGGTCAACTTTTTCTCAATCCTACTTTTTGTAAAAATTGATTGATTTGTATGGAATGATTACAATAAATTTAATAAAATTAAAAAAAAAAATCCCCAAACTGGTCAACAGCACAGAAGCAGTGTGTATTTCTCAAATATGCCATAAAGTAAAGTATGTCTAAAGCCTGATTAATCCATCTTGTGCGTGGCATCGTACTCAGTTGATCAAGTGCCTATTTGTCACATTTATTCTACAATCGTGCATTGGGCAATGTTTTTTCTCCAAGTCACCATGCCAGATTTTCAAAAGACAATGATGATCTCCTTTTTCAACACTGAAGGACTTGTTTATAAAGAGTTTGTTCCCCTGGGACTGACCGTTAATCAGTGACATTACATTGAACTTCTGAGGCAGTTTCTAAGGGAAAATATCAGATCTTTGGAGAAGTGGCACACCCAAAATTGAATTTTGTACCATGACAACGCACCTGCAACCACTGTGTTGACACTCAAAACGTTTATGAACAAAAATAATGTGGTTATTGCATCACACCCTCCCATAATCGCCAAACCTTCATCCCTGTGACTTCCTTTTGCTCCTGAAAGTAAAATTGAGACTGAAGAGAGGAAATCCAGGAGAAAAAAAACACAGGAGGTTCTAGACATGGATGAGTAGAGGAAATGCTTCCAGGAATAGGAGAAACACTAGGACAAAGGTATTGCATCTCAAGGAGAATAAAAGGGAACTGCTGTCATTTCTACAATAAAGGGTTTATTTTCTAACAGTCCTGGAAATTTTGGATCCCCATGTATATACAGAATAGAAAAACATATAAATATAGAACATACAAAATTTGCAGCAAGCAAAGCAAAAATAAAAAATCCATCTATTAATTTTTATCAAACCCTTTCAACATACTTAATTGGTTCACGGTCACAACACGCCAAAGCCCATTTCAGAAAACAATAGGCACAAGGCTGGAGCCAACTCTGGACAGGGCACATTTAAGTACCCAACCACAGACCCTCAGGTGAGTCAAGGATATAAATGGATACACATGTGCTCCAGATTGCAACTTAATTTCCCCTGTTACATGCTGTATAAATGTACATACTCTTAATGGTGGTATATAAACTACTGTTTGATAGACTGCTTGACGAGCTAAAGCCCATTCCAGATAACATCAGACAAGGCAGGAACTAACTCTGGACAGAGCACACTCATTATACACACACTCATACACATTAAGTATATAATGTATACGTTGATGTATTTTTGAAATGGCTTTTTTTATTTGTAATGGTTAATGCGTATATGGGATACTGATTGCAATTGAATTTCCCCAGTAACACACTGGAAAAATGTATATACCCTTAATGGTGGTATATAAACCACTGTTTGATTGACTAGTTGACTGATTTAAGTATTGATCTTCTGAATAGTGCATAAATTAATACATTTGTTAAATAGGTATAATGATTTAACCTGACTAAAGTATCCAGTTCAACAAAAAAATAATTCTGCTAGCAGAAACCAACAGTTTTCAATGAAATGCAAGTTTGTTAATTAAGTACTCTTTTTGATTAAGGGTTTGAAAATTATTTAAAAGTAACTAATATCATAAACACCTGCAAACCTTTATTGGATTAATCATGCATAGAAATTGTATGTTAATATTACAAAATAAAAGGCATATACCAACCAGAATTTATCTGAAAACAGGCGTTTGGTGGAATATTTTGTCCAAGTAACCTGGTATAATATTCATATACAATTAGTCTGCTGTAATTGGAGTACACATACGCTACAGAATAACGTCAAGCTTGCCATTAATGTTATAAACACCACTGTCAAAAAATAAAAGAGCAACATTCTTCCCTCTTAGAAATCTTGCCATACATATCCTGTTTGCTCATGTCGCGTGCAATCATCATTATTTAGTATCTCTGTCTAGGCACACTGCGCTTTATCAATAAAGAAAATGAAATAAAGGGAAAGGCGATGAAGCGGTCTGGTTACTTATTCGTCTGTATTTTAAGTTGTCCTCAGAGGGCAAAAGGGAAAGAAAAAGCGGAAGTGCCAGAGTTAATTAGTAAGGCGTGAGTCCCCAGAGGCGTAGGGCCACTGCGAGCTGCGACGAAGGCGATCCTGGCTGAAGACACGCACAAGGCAGCTCGGCACAAAGGGACGGACTTGCGAGCATTTCCGTTCACAGAAGAGCATCTTCAAGCTCCTCCGCGTTCTCAAGTTATCCTGTTCGGCATTTTTCACGTTCTGCAGTTCCTTGGATTATTTAACGTATTCCAGGTATCGGGGTCGCGCTTCCTATCACACGCACACACACAACCTGCAATTTGATCGTATCCCTCTGGAATAAACGTGAGGAACCGCAACCTTTCCAACGGGGACGGAGAATGCACGCCAGAGGTTTTTCTTTCGACTCCAAACTATTTCAGGCAAGGGATGCCTTTAACTAGTGCACTTGGCAAATCTTTTCTCAATGTAGGACTTTAAGAGAGACGCTGCAGACGGAGACGGCTTCATGCATTAAAACTTCAGCAATTTGGATCTCCATTGGTATCGGGCAGCATTTACTGGGGAAAAATAAAAAGTGTCACTTTCTCTTCAGACTGGTAAAAGTTCTTTGTACTTTTGTCCGTTATTTTGATTCAGTCATATAGGAAATCGTGATAAAAATGCATTATAAATTACTCCACTTTCCTACTTCTTTTAAAACATTATCTTTTTTTAATCCAGGGGAAAATAGAAACTTTCTGGCAGCTTTTACAAGCCCTGATTTCTGTTGTAAAATCTGCTTATGAAGAATGAATTATTTAACACCCACGGTCCAGCAATTAAAAGATTGTATTGCCTGCCGCCACGTTCACTTATCTTCAAAAGGACCTTGCAATCAAAGGAAGTGATTATAATCATTAAAGCAGAAAGAAAGCAACCTCGGTGGAAGGAGTGCAAACATTCATTTAGAAGATGTGCTCAAACAAGTCAACACTAATAATTAGGATATTGGAGTCAAGGGGGCGATGTTTGTGATGCGTGTATAATCAAGCACAATAGGATTATTTTTTTGTTGGGGATTAACACAATCAAGTGGAATATAATTATGAAGTATGAGTTATATGCCCCGGGGGGAATCAGTACCGATGTGAAAATTTTGAAAACATAAATAATATCAAACTTACGCAACTGAAAAATGCCGACCGGCGTCACACAAAAGTCTCACCTAAGTGCGGCCATGTGACAAACAAGATGCGGTTCTCCGGTTCATCAGGTGCTGGGACACTTTCTTTGTTTTACTTTATGTAAAACTTGTTTTACATTCAACACCTACGATCAAACACGGAATGAAAAATTCTAAACCTTGATGGATTATCGACAGCGTTTCCTTCTCTGTGCGTTTACTTACTTGTAGCTTTGGGCAGAGGTCAGATGAGCATGCCTTCAAAAATTGAACCTTACTTTCAAATATCTTTGTAAATTACTTTCGCACACTCCTTTATTATTTTTAGTTAACAAATATTTTAATAAAGACAGGACTTGTTATTCTCATGCTACCTGCGATATCGTTGGAAGACTGAAGTTGTGCACCGTTATCTCTTGGAATCCAAGCGGCCGTGTGTAAGTGCCGTCGGAAAAAGCGAGGTGCTTCAGACACGGAAGAATTCCTCTGAAAAAAGGCTGGCACCTTATTCAATTAAGCACACAGCAAACTACTCACTTCGGCACCTCATCCCAACCAGACGTGGATGGTACTTGCGAAAGAAACGGAAGGGGCTGCAGGGATCTTAAAAGAAGGCACCGCAACGGAGTGAATCAAGAAAAGCCGGTGAATATACATTCATGTGCTTAAACCGTTGTAACATTTACACCCCGCTCATTCACACTTAGTACATGAAATATGTAGTCCTTAGAAACTTGGCAAGCCACCTACACCATAGATGCAAATTCTCCCAGAATTCCATTGCTTTCTGCATTCTTGATCTTGGTGATTAATATGTTCTCTAGCACTTTATAATGCTCTGAAAAAATGTTAATTTCTGCCATTCTGCTAAATTCAGCCATTTTTTAATCCATACATTAAAAAAGAGCATCTCATTTACAATATTTATCAAATATTACATTCACTGTCAGTTGACTATTTAGATAAAACATTCACCATTAACCAAAAATGTTGGTTCAATACATTAATGTACAATCAAGATTTAATGTATTGTATATATGTAAATCGTCAGACAAAGTGAAGCAAAAGTAAGCTTGCCAAATAACTGAGGCAGGAAAGCTTCCTTGCAGATTGCTCCTATCATACAGTCATTTACAACAACACAATTGAAAAACAGCTCCTGATTATGTCCAAGTATGGAAAACCTACTCTAAGGGTGCACTGCTAAAAGATATTAGTTAAAACCAATGACATATATATAAAATTTGCATATGCAAAAGATACAAGAAACAGAGTCAAATACACAGATACTGTGTTGCGATTTTGGTGTTTGCAAATGTTATTCAGTTTGAGAAGAAAGGCCCTTCTCTTTTGACAACTTTCAATTAGAAAATGATTTTAAAAATCAAAGCCTACCAAAATTTACAGAATGAATGCAGATTTAGGAATGCACGTGTTTATAACTGTATTCAAGGTAACTTTCAAGTTGAGAATACATTACAGTTGTTTACATACCAGTCTTATCACTGGAGGATGGGTAGGTTATGTGGCATGTACCAGTCACACAGCAAGCTATATTTTGAACTGAACTGGCAGCCTTGTGCTTTAAGGTCCGACAGCATAGCTAACAGGCCAAGCTTTCTATACCAAGAAGATGAGGCTTTTGTATCAATATATACTGAATGATGTGAAACTTATTAAGTATGTGACCTAACTCAAACCACTGTATGAAGGCAGCATCTTTGGAATATTTATCCAAAGCATCACAAAAACATGCATATTAGACAACTGGATACTCTAAACTGGTCCAGTAGGACTGAGTATCAGCACGTCTTGCAACAGAGTATGTAGTTCAGGTCCAGCTTTGTGCTGAATGTTGTCAGGACAGGCACAGCCTCGCCATATGCTGGGTGTAATAAAAATTGACCTCAAAAACTGCTGAATGATAGTAGGAAAATAAAAAAGTATGTTTTATTAATATAGTTTTCATCAAATATTTATATAAATGATCTTGTTATTCTTCATTCAGAATATAAACGTATATTGTGTAACTAAATAAGACACTGTCTCCTAAAACCACAGCTCATAAAATATCAGCAAAGCAGTTTGGTTAAGGATGCAAACATAAAATAAGACATACTTAACATAAGACTCTCAAATTCTTCTTAGAGAGATACAGAGGTTTCAGGGTTTTCTTTTCCAACCAATTAACTAGAAGCCAGTATTGGCTGTTAATAGAACATTAGCTTGTGTCTGCTGTCTTTCAGCCGTTTCTTATAGTGCATATCTTCCTTTTGAGACCTTAAAGAATTTTGTAGGCCCAATGGGTTTGTACAATAACCTTGAAGCAGTCACTTTTGATTCCTTCTTGGTGAATATTATAATCAGATATATTATAAAGAACATTAAATGGTAAGCTGAAGGCTTTCTTGTAATTTGCAGCTCTGATCAGGACAAAGTGTGTGCCTATACTGCATATACACATACTGTAGATACAATGATAAGCAAATGTATCAAAAATTAAAATTAATTTTAACAACAAATAACTATGTGTGTACATGCAAATATATATATATATATATACATACAGTATATGTATAAAATAAATAAATGTATTATACAAACATGGCTATTTTAAAAGCATAAGTACACCCTTTAATTAGGACAGACTATCTAAAATTAATATACAACAAAACAAAATACTATGAAATTTATTTCACACCTCTATTCAGGTTCTTAAAAAACCTAAAATTTGTCTTTTTCAGACCATGCATAATGAATAATAGTCAAATTATATATAAAACTATTAAGCAAGACAGTTAGGTGAAGAGCATGTCTAGTGTTTCTTTAATTTAACTGATCATTCCTCATTTGACATTTATTTAAATGACAATACCATTAAAAGGACTGCTTTTCTTATGTCTCTTGTTAAATTTGTTCTCTTTCTGTGCAATTTAGTTTTCAACATTAAAAAGACTATTTCAGCAAAAAGGATAATGGGTTTAGAAGAGAAAGAATTAAGAGCAGATTCATTTCTAACACTCAAAATGTTTCTGCATTTTTCAGCCTTTATTCACCTTTTCTTCAGAGTAAACTCTTGGTGCCCTGAAGAGAGATCAGGGAGGGCAAGTTTTTGTATGCATCTCTCAGCTTGGCTTCACTAATGGGCTCCCTTCCAGTTTCTCTCCAGTATTCTCTCTTTGACTGACATCAGAGTAACCCAGGGGGCTTGTACATGATTATCTCATGCATGTTTGGCATGCAGATTTGTGATTGTTTACCTTTGCAAACAAACAGCAGAATTTCACACTTTTAAAATACACAGACATTTTAAACGATGCCATTACTTCACCTGCTGCATTCTTTTAAAAAAGTATTACAAAATTATTAAAAGGCTGCTTGATCATCTTTGCCTATAGTCATTTATGCAATGGAAATACCCAGTTATTAATTAAAAAATAAAAACAAAAAAAATGAAAGACAGATTTACTCTGACTAAGTGCTCGGTAGCTAAAGTAAGATGTCTTAAATAATAATAATGCTGCTTGTTTTTTACAAAGTTAAAACAGCATGCCTAGACAAATGCAAATACTCCTAGGAATATCACACAACGATCCACTGTCATAGAGAGTCCTGGTTTAACACAGATCCTGTATGTGTAACCTTTATAAAATCTTTATAGACAGCAAGAGATTTTGCTCTTCTAGAATTTACCCACAATCACTTGCTGCCTAATAAAAAAAATCTACACCCCTGTTGACAGCAATCCAGCCATCAGTTGTAAAAAATTACAAGCCAAGGGAGAGCAGTTGCTACTGCTGCTACCCTGACCAAAAGGCAGGCATATTGTATCTTACTACAGTTAACATGTATGAAGACCTGACGCCAACGGTCAAATGTCAATAACAAGACTGTCATTACTACCACTACATAAACATATAGGTTTGTGCCACATATACACATGCACGCCTATATGAAAACATACAAACACATATTCATGCATACATATTTAAACAGAAAAAGATCTAACAGCTTTCTTTTTAGTATTGAACTTCATAACTTTAGACACAAGAGAAAGCAAGATACTGCCAGATGAGCCCAGTCACTTTAGCAGTTACTATTCAATGGCTGTCACTCTAATGCACTTGGGATAAGAAAAAAATATATATTTCTGTTTCAAGATGACCTCCAACAGACCTCTGTGCTTTCCAGTTATATTAAAAATGAATTGCTACACATTTTTATTTTTCTATCTTCAGATTTCATAAAATCATAAAAAGACAAATACTAGGTATATAATAAAACTGTTGTGAGTTATGGTAGCATATATATTGATATGGGTGGGGTACATTTTAATTGTACATCATTATACAAGCTTCAGTTCATCTATTTAGATCTGCCAATTGCAGAAAGGAGATATAAGGCAGGCAGTATGGTGGTGTGGATAGGACAACTTAAAACCACAAGATGACTTCTGCCTAAATGGTGTGACCAAGAGTAAATCGACCATCTGCCTGTGCTCCAACTGTAAATGTGTCTGTAAACGCTTGTAACATATCCTGGCATTGTCACCTTGGAAAATAAAGCTGGAATAAAAAAATGTAATTATATTAATTATCTACAAAGCAAAAAAATAAATGTATACTAAACAGGTCAAGTGGCACATTCCCACTTACATTCACACACCAGTTGACTCAATAACTAGGGTTAAGGCTCCTTAACTCCTTAAGGTGTTGTTTCATATTACTCTTGTTTTGTGTCAATAACAGTATGTATCATCAACCTATGAAATACATATCCAATGTGTATGGAAAATATAATTCAACACATTAACATGTAAATGGTTATCAGTAGCAGAGTATACCTGGAGTTTGATAAATATTAATAAAATGATATCCTCTTTTATACTGTTGCTTGTCTGATTAAAGTAGAGGACAGGGTGATATTTTCAGCACACAAAACACTAAGAAACAAAAAATAGACCATCAATTCCAATGCATAATACCTAATGAGTAATCAGTAACAAATGAATATGCAGCATGCTGGGCAACACACACAAATAGTTCTGCGCCTCACTTGATGGCATCCCCTCATCATACTAATTCAGTGAAATTCAGTTTTCTTCTCTAAAGATATTCATGTAAGAAAAAGCTTATTGTTCTTGTGCCTTTTTGTCATTACAAGCATCAAGTGGTACACGTTCAAAGCAATGAGTCAAATAAAATAAGAGTTAAAAATATTGTTTAGTTTGGAGTCAATTAACCAATTTCAGATTTCTGTAAAGAAACCTTAAGTATAGATATGTTATGCAAAAAAGTGATGTGGTCACTCTTGCCTTGCTATGCAACACCTACTTATAGCTTCTCTTAAGAGTACTTTACAATTTATGGATCGATATCTTTCCAAATACTATAAGGTAACCATGTTGTATGTTTCTCCGTCACTTCATCTTTCATTAGTAACAGAGTCAAGGTTAGTAAGAAGTATTTTACCTTCAACATTTCCCCCACTTTTCAAGGAAGTTTAAATGATCTGTGGAGTGACTTCAGCCTTCAACCGAACCTTGGTGAGATGCACTAGAAGGTTATTCTTTAACACTTTACAGTTGCAGTGAAAATTCAATAGCATGTACTGAATATTTGTCAGCTTTTAAAGAAAACAGCACACAGATGTTGTAAACATTACTCAACTATAAATGAGGGTAGATTTTATAAATAAAAAAAAATCAAATATAATATTGCTGCATGGTTAAAGGATGAAGATGAAAAAATAATATGTAGAAGGTCAATGCAAAAATATAAACAAAGCATGCAATGCACGTCAGCAGATGAACACTGAGCTGCGTAATGTGTGCACATTCAAGAGAAAGGGAACAAAAAAACATGCATTCTGGCCTATTTCAACCACTGGCAGCAAGCACAGCATAAAAGTAGCCAAACAGATGTTCGAAATTATCTAGAATTAAAGCCAGACAAATACAAATCACTCAAATTGCAACTGGCATTTGAATCTGGGCTTTGTGACTTCAGCAAGAGCAACATGCAGACTGAACTCAGTGAAACATGGGCTTTATTTTAATAGGCTAATATTATGTGAGAAAGATGCAGATGGATGGCCTGAGGGACCTGTGGTCTATGGTAATAGATGTGCTTCTAAAATTCCTTAGAATAAATCAAAACTATGTGTACATGTTTTACAAAGAAAATAATATAATGCATACTCTTGATTCAGTTATATTTTATAACTCAAGGCACCTTTTTCATGACATTTTACAATTCAGTTAGAGCTCAAGGTAAAATTTGAGATGCATTTTGGTCATAAACTAGCTTGCAATACAGCCAGCATTAAAAGAAAAGGAAGTGTCAGGTATATCTCAGGGATTGGTCACCTGCACCCCTGAGCATCTCCCAGCTATAAAGTAGCTGACAAGTATTAATCAAAGGGACACACATGCATGTGCTTGCTTTAATGAGTGGTTGGGGAAAAATACTCTGTACAGACATTCAAATCTTTTCTCCCATAACACCCTGTCAAAGCAATTAAAATAGTATTCTTTACATTGCTTGACTACAGAAGACAGTAATATGACTTTGGGATGACTTTAAGGAAGCTGTCAGAAGAGCCCTTCATGATACCAGAGATGTGTTCTGGAGAATTCTTTTTTTTTAATGATGATCGATTTAAAGCAGTAGACTAAGTTTTAACAGCTGAAAAAATAGTTTGGTCAATGTTGATAAAAATATAATGCCTATCAGGTCAAAGACAAACATGTTGATGAAAATATTAGTTCCTAAGCAGCAAGATAACCATATTTTATGAAATTATAAACTGAGTTAGCTACAAGTGTTAAGCAGATTGCAATAATTCTACCCAGTACAGTTAACTGAGCTTGGTTTCCTCCATGTTACCTTTTTTTAAATAGTTCTAATGCTTTTTAAATTAAAAAACACATGGGGGCCTATTGGTCCAGTACATCTGCCGTAAAGCACTCTTAAATATATTTAATAATTTAGTGTGCACTTTGCTTTAGCTTTACCTAAAAAGGTACAGTAACACTAAATGTAGCAGAACAATTGTGTAAAGAGTTGTTCTCTGCAATATAAATTTAGAACAACATAACTGAAAGTCATCTTAAATTACTGCTGCTTTTTCCTTGTTGAAAGGAAAAAAGCTGGAAGTTAATTCTTATGCCACATGCTTCTATATTTAAACATATTCAAGTGGGTTGTGTCTTTTTATACATTTATATAGTACTAGCTGTGCTACTAGTTATCTAATTTTGCAGTGCACCATCTATTGGGATGTATTTTTATAATGCATGTAGTAATAAAATGCTTTGCATTTTTTAATTCAACAGATGACGCCTCACAAAAATTAGCACTGCTTTTACAAATCCCATATCAAATGAGACACAGATACACAGACACTTTTATTTTATTAAGGTGGACTGTAGGTTTGTTTTACAGTGAAACATTTTCTTTTTTGATTTTTAAGTGTTCCAAGCTCAGGAAAACTTAAAAATAGACACAAATATTTGCAAAGTCTAACTTTTACTATGGTCATTTTGGCACTATTCAAACTAAAAGCTGGAGAGGTAGATTGTCGCAATCACTTCGATCATCTTGGTAAGCTCAAGTGTTGTAGTTGGTGGTCTACCAGTCAACTAATTTACAGTTAAGAATGCTTTTGGTTTACTGCTTAAACTGCATACAATATGTGAAGTTAGGAACCAGCACTGTTATTTACAAAGGTTGTTTTGTTACCCATCAAAATAAACATTAAAGTGTTTCCTTTCCGATTACAAGTTACTTTTGCCAACAGTCAGCAGATTTTTTACTTTCCTACTAGAAGTTACAAAAAACAAAATTGTGATATTTTCTTAGAAAATGTTTTGTTAATTACTAATTTTACCAAGATTGTGAAATGATGGAATAAAAAATCAAAAATCAGACAAACTAGGTAAAACTAGGGCTAACATTTTGGAATGGTATTTTCTTTTAGCAGAATGACTTTTAGTAGATGGCCATTATTTTTATGTTTCAACATTGTTTTCAGCATATGTTGCATTAATTTTATAATAATGACACAGCATACTGGGCTGTTTAGTGTAAATGTGCTTAATAAGAATAAACTGAATTGAATCTGCAATAATCAAAAGCTTAAAAATAGCCATCACTATAAATGTGGAAAAAATAATAGCAAATCCAGGTAACAGCTTGGTTTTCACCGTATATAGTGTGTTTATCAGTGAAAACAGGCTTCATAGTTAATTTGCATTGTTGGAGAAAAGAAACATTGACTTCAAGTTCACTGAAGCAAAACTGAAGATAAAATGAGCAGTATTTCAGATTAAACAAGATTAAAACAATGTGTTACAGCTTTAAAGGGATTCAGCTACAGAATCCAGTAAAGAGAAAGAAGTGTATTTGGCCTGTGTAGGTAGACTAGGAACATAGAAACACCACAGATCATGGGGTAAAAAGTGTAAGAAGAGTTAAAATCAATCAGCTAACTTCAGAATAAAAAGGTATTTCCAAGTAGAAGCTGTAGTGAGAAGTCAAGCAAAATGCTTTCATTGGCTAACTAAAAGATTATATTATGCAAGCTTTCGAGGCAATTCAGGCCCCTTCTTCAGGCAAGATGTAATGAAGATGGGGCCTGAGTTGCCTTGAAAGCTTGCATATTGTAATCTTTTTAGTTAGCCAAAAAAGGTGTAAATTTGCTTCACATCTCAATACATCCATAATGGCCAACACAGTACTACACCCTAGTACTATAAGTAGAAGCTGGAAAAAAAAAATTTAGATATACTGAATTTAGTAAACTGATCCAGCACTGTACTGTAGCTTCCTAAGAAATGCATAATTGGTTTTGTAATGCCATTTTTCTACATTTTTATTTATTCTTATTTTGATTTTATACAATAATTTAATCATTTTAGGTGTTCAGTAATATTGATCAGAAAAGTAAAATGTGTATTAGGCTTTATAACCTGCAGCCAGGATGAGGTCCCCATCCATGTAATGAAAAGCATGTTCTCAAAACATTGGAATAAATGTACTGTACATTAGCAAAGTCAGTTGTGCTAATTTACTTAAACATAACCTTAGGAAAAGGACTAAGGAGAGAATATACTAATACATTTCTCACATGCCAAAGTTATTCTTTGCATATGTGGCAAGTTTTTCCTGTTATTAGACATAAACAATTTTGTTACTACTCATCCATCATCCAACCCGCTATATCCTAACTACAAGGTCACAGAGGTCTGCTGGAGCCAATCCCAGCCAACGCAGGGCGCAAGGCAGGAAACAAACCCCGGGTAGGGCGCCAGCCCACCACAGGGTATACACACACGCACACACACACACCAAGCACACACTAGGGACAGTTTAGAATTGCCAATGCACCTAACCTTCATGTCTTTGGACTGTGGGAGGAAACCAGAGTACCCGGAGGAAAGCCATACATCTAATTTATTTTCTGAGTGCTAACGTTTATTGAATGACTTATCGAGTGCTGCATTCACATGATTGTTAAAGGCATAACATGACTATAAACCATTTTGTTAAAGGATGACTGAAAAGCGTGTAAGATGAAAGTATGAAAAAAGTATTGTATTTTATATGTTTTAACAAAGCAGTATTATTAGCCATTGGTTACTGCAGGTAAGAGAAAAAAGTGACTTCTAATATAAGTGTTACCAAGTGGTGATCTATAACTTACATCTATTGCAATTTTTTTTTTTTTTTTTTTTTACTTTTGCATGGACGCAGAGGACATTGGACAAAAAACATATAAACAGTAAAGACACAGAGAAAGAAACCAAAATTTATATATAAATAAATTATATATCTATACTAATAAAAGGCAAAGCCCTCACTCACTCACTCACTCACTCACTCACTCACTCACTCACTCACTCACTCACTGACTCATCACTAATTCTCCAACTTCCCGTGTAGGTAGAAGGCTGAAATTTGGCAGGCTTATTCCTTACAGCTTCCTTACAAAAGTTGGGCAGGTTTCATTTCGAAATTCTACGCGTAATGGTCATAACTGGAAGCTGTTTTTCTCCATTTACTGTAATGGAGATGAGCTTGAAACCCGTGGGGGCGGAGTTTGACATCATCACGCCTCCCACGTAATCACGCAGTATGTAGAAAACCAGGAAGAGCCCCAAAAAGCGCTGAAGAAAACATGCATTATATAATTGAGAAGGCAGCGAAACAATAAGAAGTGAGCGAGTGATATATACAACCATATTCATGAGTTCTGCTACTTCGGAAACAAAGCACAGTGTAAACCTACACTTTAAATTAAGTTCATAGACAGGCTGCCGCTGGCGTTTGTAATTTAGTGCCTGCCCATATAAGGCCGTCCGTCAGCGGCAATCCAATAGCAAACTGCCACGGGTAAATATTCACAGGTGAAGGACTGTGCTTATGCAGAGGAAGATGACATAGTCAGGGTGGTGTTTGGCACAAACTCAGCGAAACTGCGAGAGAAAGTTTTAAGTACCGGGACTTCGGTAGCATTAGATACAGCCATGGACATAGCACGACATGGCAACAGCACAGCTGGGAAAGTTCGATGCATGTACACCGAGCGGCTCACGTGAACTGACGCAGTGCACAGACAAAAAGCAACAGTTCCGAAGAGCGCTGAACAAAAACCGAATTACACAATTGAAAAGGCAGCAAAAAAATATGAAGCGTCTGATAAATACAAGATAAGTATGTAATAAGTACAGCTACTGCAGAAACAAAGCACACGGTGGAAAAAGTGAATGTCCCGCTAAAGGAAGACAGTGTTAAAAAAAACCCCTGCATGCAGTGTGTCAGGTCTCAGATAAAGAAGAAGACGAGCTGTTTATTGATGCAGTAAGAAACGAATCTTTTTCATAGCTTATTTAACACACTACGTCTCCGCTGCGATACGCGGGTATATATATATGTATATATATATATACCCTGATCTACATACTCGAATAATGAATACTTTATTCGCAATCAATGATTGTTTTGGTAAAGCCATACTCAGTGTATTCATTAGATGAACGGTAAAAAAGTAAGAGCGAGGGGAGGGTCACTTATTGAGGCATGCAGGCAAAACCACATTAGCACGCGGGCTCGATGTACGAAAAAATATATCTTTTCAAGTTCTATTTAGTCCATATGTGTCAAATTCAAGGGCCACGGGCCACATCCGGCCCGGCGTGTAATTATATCCGGCCCGCGAGATCATTTTATATACTGTATTATTGTTATTAATGGCCCGGGTATATGAAGCGCTGGTAACACAATAAACTACAGATCCCATTATGCAGCGCTTCACCTGCCTTGCCGAACACTTACCGCGTTAATCAAGTCTAGCTTGCAAGTTATTGCGAAGTTAGCCCACACGATGCTTAAGAGAAAAGTTGATTCTGAAAATAGAGCCTTTAAAAACCGATGGGAGGCTGAGTATATGTTTACTGACATTGCCGTTAAACCCGTGTGTCTCATTTGTGGAGCTAATGTGGCTGTAATTACAGAATTTAATCTAAGACGGCACTATGAGACAAAACATCACGGTAACATGAAAGACCTGAATGCAATGCAGAAGATACAGAAAGCAGAAGAATTAAATAAGAATCTGACACTTTAGCGGACGTTTTTACCCGTGCACAATCACAAAGTGATTTCAAGTGAAGCTGCTTTTATGGGAGACACAAATTCACCAGTGCAACTTGCCCCACTTTCCCTGTTGCCAAGTAATGTTGAACCAAGTCGTCACTACGGTGTTCCCAAATACGCACTTTGCTGATAAACTGAGCGCACGGCGCTTTAGTGACTTTGAAGAACAAAAAAAGTCCGTCTACATGCGGCTCGAACCTTGTGCATGTTTGGTAGCACATATCTGTGTGAGAAGCTCTTCTCAGTGATAAAGACTAACAAAACAGCACACAGGAGTCGCCTCACTCATGAGCACCTGCAGTCCATCCTGAGAATCTCCACAACACAGAACCTCACACCAAACATAAACGAACTTGTTGCCAAAAAAAGATACTAGGCGTCCAGCTCTAAAATGACATATGAGCAAAGACAACTGAATGATTTGATTTGTTATTGCTGAAAGGAACACATTTTATTTATATTTCCAGGTTTTGTTATGCAGCATGTTCATATTTGAATTTGTATAATTTTGACAGGATATATTTTTATGGAGAGCAAAATCTTTTGGGATATTTAAAATCTAAGTTTATTTTTTATATAAAATTACATAAGAGTAAAGAAATTTGAATGTTTGTTCTTTTAAAGTTTACTTTATTTCTAACTTGTATAATTTAGACAGCATATATTTTTATGGAGAGCAAAATATTATAAGTTGTTTAAGGTTTGAGTTGATTTATTCAGGAATAATATTCCTGTCTGTTTTTACCATTCCTACCAAAGATATTTCTGTCGACTAAATAAAAATTCCTTCTATTTAAAATTTAAATAGAACTTGAACAAATACGATAGTTCATAATATCCACGCAGACTTGCACGTAAGAGCGGGAGTTATCCGTTTTAACAAGCAGCGTCTTGCACTGATACGAAATAGCTGTGTGTGTATATATGTAGATATGTATGTATATGTATATATATGTTTATATATGTGTGTGTGTATGTATATATATATGTATTTGTGTGTATATATGTGTGTGTATGTATGTATGTGTGTATGTATATGTATGTGTATATATGTAGATATATATATGTATGTATATATGTGTGTGTGTGTATATATATGTGTATATGTATAGATATGTATATATATATGTTTATGTGTGTGTGTGTAAATATATATATATATATATATATATATATATATATATATATGACAGCAACACTCATCACTCACAACAGTGACAAAACAATTACATTGACAATCATGTTACGTTATTTTCAAAATGTTTCCTTTTCTTTTTCATTGCTTCTTTAACACACTACTTCTCCACTGCGAAGCGCGGGTATTTTGCTAGTTTATATATATATATATTCATTGCATTCATAGTTTGAATCACAATCTGATTGTATGGGTGGTTACCTACCAGATATACACATACATACATACATCATGTATTTAAACTAAGATTCAGGAATTTTTTAAATGTTTACTTTCTACATTAAAAGGAAGCAAAAATTAAGATACTGTCATAATTATTCACAGACAAGTATTATGTTATTTACCTTTATTAAGAGTTAGTTTTAGTTGTATATATGCCACCATAAAAAATGTAGACTCACAAATACAGTACTAACCAGCATCATTATCAACTAAGATTTGCACTAATGTACCCATTTCTTACCCTTGAGGCTGTCCCAAGACATTGGTGGTCATTGAAAACAGCCTTACACTGCATTTTGTATAGGAGGCGCAAGCCAACAACATTGACCTTGATAAATTATTTAAAATGGTTCAGCACTAGAAAGTACCATTTTCTTCTAGTTCTCTGACCATTTTAGAGGTACACTGAGCACAAGAATGTTGCTGAAATACTGTTTCAATTCAGTCAGCAGATATCAGAAAGCTTGTTGTTCCATAAAACATCAGAAACCTACTTGCACAGGTATAGTTGCACAGTTATATCTATAATATTTTACAGATTTGACAATTTATGGGAAGTAATCAGAACCATCATACATTCTAAGTTCCTCCAAGAGGACTGTAGGAATTTAATAGCATATAATATGTTTGCATTTGAACTCTCCCATAAAATGAAAGTAATATGATATTGGTACATGATTGGCATTTGAAAAACTGCAATTAACAATACAAGCCATTAATTATAATCTGTCCATTAGTTCACTCTTATATACCTTTATGAAGAATTTGCTCTTATAAATTAATTTACTCCTACTCCCTCAAGTCATCAAAAGGGCTAAGACAGTTTAATTGGCATTATACACAAATTAATCTATTAGAAATAAAAGTCATAAATTTGAAAAAATGACTGCCTGTGAATAATTGAAAAAAAATTCTGCATAACATGCATTACTACAAAAATATTCCAACATAGAAACTGTACACCCTGTTGCTTAAAAAATGGAAAAAATATAATCACTACAATAAAACTCAGAAGATTAAAACATGATAAGCAAGACAGAAGCAGGAATTTAGCATGATTATCTTCAACCTTTCAAAAGTGTACTTATATTTTCTATTCTCTTACACTTCATGCATTAATTTGAGAATGGATCCAGTTCTAGTTTCTAATGTTTGGTTCATTTCCAGTCTCGAAAAGCACAAGTCTAATAACTAAATATATTTTTGTAAATTCATCATTCAATTATCTTTTTAGCTCCTAGGTACCCAATCAACATTTTATTAAAAACAGGAATATATGACAAAAAGCAAGCACATTACAAAACAGTTTTTTAGAAGTGTAACGACAATCAAAAAAGAAATGCCATTGGTCAAAGGTATTTGAAAATACAAAAATAAAGAATAAAGTTAATCTGAAAATAACATAACCAAATGTTATCAGATGAACTAGCCTTCAGTATTGTCACTGAAAATAAATGTAGCAGGTAGCATGTGCAAACCCAATTAAACAACTCATAATTCCTACTAGCACCTTTTTATGTTAAAGATTAGTTATAAAATATTATCTGAATAACATCAGGAGTAGTTAACAGTTACCAAATATGGAATGTGGACAAAAATAATTATTCACTGCAAGCTGGAAAAAGCAACACCAAGAGATCTGTTAAACCTATGATATAATAATCCTACTGGTGACTCCATTAATTTTGATATTTTTTAGTGTTAAAACACCACTTAGTACCACATAGGAGAGCAATTTCAGTCTACACTTTTGTAGATGATATAATTACTAGCCTGGATATCAAGTAGATTCAGAAAGTATTACGACCCTATCACTTTCTGCACACTTTATTGTGTTGTAGGTTTAATTTTAAATTGATAAATTAGCCATTTTTCCCCATCGATCTGCACTCAATAACCCACAATGACAAGTGAAAATATGTCAGAAACGTTTGCAAATACATTAATCATTAAAAAAAAATATATATCATCCATAAAATTATTCACTTAATTCAGTACCTTGTCAATGCCCCTTTGGCAGCAATTATAGCTTTGAATCTGTGTGGGCAAGTCTCTGCAATCATTACACTCTTGGATTTAGGCATTTTATCCCATTCTTCCTGGTAGATCCTCTTAAGCTCCACCAGCCTGAATGGGAAACATCTGTAAACTGCCATCTTCAGGTCTCTCCACACATGTTCTATGGGGTGTAAATCCGGGCTTTGGCTGGGATACTAAAAGACAGAAACTTGTTCTGAAGCCATTCCAGAAATGTCTTGGCTGAGTGCTTTGGGTCATTGTTATCCTGAAAGGTGAACTGTTGCCCCAGTATGGAGCTCTTTCGAGCAGGTTTTCTTCAAGGACCTCTCTGTCTTTGGCTGAATTCATCTTTCAGAATCCTGCCCTTGAAGTTTCGGGTCAGATTGCCTGTGGTGAGGTTTGTATGGAGGTCTTTTGGAAGCCTTGCATTCTTTTCTCTATTTATGTACAATTTATCATGACACATAATACCTTGTGTTATAGGTTTTAACAGAACATCTAGAGGATAGTATACTGGGACATTATATTGCAGTAGCTATTTATATTTAATGGCCCTAACACAATGTCAAAATGAGTTACCCCTGTAAAGCACAAATCAATATTCTTTCCATAATACTAAAAATACTACCTATGGCACAAAGTAACTGATAAGTTTCAAAGGCAAAGCTGAAGACCTGTATATTACATATATATATATATATATATATACAGTGGTGTGAAAAACTATTTGCCCCCTTCCTGATTTCTTATTCTTTTGCATGTTTGTCACACAAAATGTTTCTGATCATCAAACACATGTAACCATTAGTCAAATATAACACAAGTAAACAAAAAATGCAGTTTTTAAATGATGGTTTTTATTATTTAGGGAGAAAAAAAATCCAAACCTACATGGCCCTGTGTGAAAAAGTAATTGCCCCCTTGTTAAAAAATAACCTACCTGAGGTGTATCACACCTGAGTTCAATTTCCGTAGCCACCCCCAGGCCTGATTACTGCCACACCGGTTTCAATCAAGAAATCACTTAAATAGGAGCTGCCTGACACAGAGAAGTAGACCAAAAGCACCTCAAAAGCTAGACATCATGCCAAGATCCAAAGAAATTCAGGAACAAATGAGAACAGAAGTAATTGAGATCTATCAGTCTGGTAAAGGTTATAAAGCCATTTCTAAAGCTTTGGGACTCCAGCGAACCACAGTGAGAGCCATTATCCACAAATGGCAAAAACATGGAACAGTGGTGAACC
>JANRMT010062796.1:29285300-29304674 GCA_026402145.1 Polypterus bichir lapradei | reverse complement strand
ATTGTGGAGTGTTTCTGTGGGAATTTGTGGACATTCATTCTGTAAAGAATTTATGAGGTCAAGCATTGATGTTGAATGAGAAGGCTGAGCTTGCAAAGTTCATCCCAAAGGTGTTGGATGGGGTTGAGATCAGGGCTGTCTTCGGGCCAGTCAAGGTCTTCCACACCGAACTCATCCAACCATATCTTTATGGACCTTGCTTTCTGCACTGGAGCACAGTCATGCTGGAATAGAAAAGGGCCTCCCCCAAACTGTTTCCACAAAGTTGGAAGTACAGCATGGTCCAAAATTTTTTGGTATGCTGAAGGATTAAGATTGCTCTTCACTGTAAGTAAGGGGTGTAGCCCAAACAATGAAAAACAGCCCCACACCATTATCCCTCCTCCACCAAACTTCACAGTTAGCACAATGCAGTCAGGCAGGTAATGTTCTCTCAACATCTGCCAAACCCAGACTCGCCCATCTGACTGCCAAACCGAGAAGAATGATTAATCACTCCATAGAACACATTTCCACTGCTCCACAGATCAGCGGTGGTGTGCTTTACACCACTCTATCTGACGCTTTGCATTGTATGTGATTATGTAAGGTCTGCATGTAGCTGTTCGGCCATTGAAAACCATTCCATAAAGTTTTTGTGCTTACATTAATGCCAGTGGAAGTTTGTAACTCTTTATTCACTATGCGTCTTCTGTGTCTTTACATGGCTTTCCACTTTGTGGCTGAGTTGCTGTTGTTCCTAAATGCTTCCACTTTCCAATAACACAGTTGACTTACAGTTGACAGTGGAATATCCAGCAGGGACGAAATTTCATGGACCGTCTTATTGCAAAGGTGGCATCCTATCACGGTACTTGGCTTAAAGTCACTGAGCTATTCAGAGATGACCTATTTTGTTTCACAAATGTTTGAGACTGCATGGGTTTATATATATATATATATATATATATATATATACTAGCTGTGTAAGCCCTTGCTGGGTCCTAGAAACTATTGAAATCGTCAGAGACGAAATTGAAATGCAGAGATGTCAGGTAACTGAAAGGAACTACTCTGGGCATTTCTCTTCTAGGTGGTTTCATGTTGCCAACATGCTTGCATCGTTTGTGCATTAGCAGCTAAGCGACTGTCTTTCTTCGGAGGTTTCCTTTTGCTGGCGTGCTCACCTTGCTTGTGTTTTAGTGGCGGGAGGAAAAGTAAAAGAGATATCGTTTTACCGATGTGCTTAACTTGCTTCTGTATTAGCCACTAAGCGAGTGACTCTTTCTTCAGAGATTTTGCTTCTGGGCCGGACAGACACACAAACTTCCACACATAGACGTTAATATATTATATACATATACTGTATATACACACAGTACATTTGCCTAACTTGCCTGTTCTGGTATCTCCTATTACGAGTATATTTATAAAAATGATGCTTTGTCCTGTAAATAAGAATTCTCTTTAGGGTAGAAATACTAGGGTACAAGGGTGGCACACTTGACTGCTGTGCAACATTTATTGTGGTTTGGCCTCTTTCATCCAGCCATTTCCTAAATCTATTTAATTTAGTTGAGGGCTGCTGGAAGCTGGTAGAGTACCCCATCAATACTCGGTACAAAGAAGGAAAAACCCTGGACAGGGTGCCACTTCATCTCAGGGAACACCCATTTACATAACACAAAACATAACACAAAGCCAACTTCAGCTTTTTTTCCCCCTTAACAACAAAATTCACTTAGAGCAAATCATATTAAGAAAAAATGGGTCAATGGATTTTCAGTAAAATTAGGGTTAAATACACAATACAAATATTCATTTTTTGTTTTATTTTCCAGAATAAAATATGCAGTCTTTAAAAATGTATTGTACCTATTGTGATTTTTACAAGAAAGTGTTAAAAATGCAATTGCTTAGAAAATCTACAGTATCAGAAGACACTGCCAAGTATTAAAAGCAGCTATAATTTTGACTTGACATTTTAACACAGTTTATGTAAGTCAGTTCTGATGCTGAAATTTGGAGAAGTGACACTGTAATAAGAAACATCATGTAGACAAAACCCTTTGGTAGTTGATCCAAAGATGCCATCTGGAGTGCATATTTTTTAAACCATGAGGGGCACCATCTATGTGATTTATAAAATAGGCCATGACAGAAGTGGAAAGTAAAAGTCATAATGTTCATCTACTATTTTTAAAGCCCTATGTGAGTACTCCATCCAAGAAATATGCATAGCATAGGCTGAGTAGGACTTAATAATATTTTCAATTTAGGCAGAAAGCACTAGAGTGCCTTGATGCCCACATATTTGGGTATACATAGGGGGTGTCATATACTATATATCATAGACTGTGTTGTCAGAAGAACATGGACAGCTGGCCCAACAGGAGGCATCAAGCTATTATTACATTTTGGCACTGACTTTCTACTTCATTTTGACATTCTGTCCAAGAAGAAGTTTTATAATGGCAAACTGTCACACCAATCCTTTACCATTTTAAAAGCGCACTTCTCAATATCACACTCTCCCATTGATATACCAATAAACATTTATAAAAATACATCTATAACTACATCTCTCCTTCAAGGCACCATCCACAGCTCAGAGCAGTGACACTGCACAATGTCAATACAACAGGCTAGTTATGTCCAATAATATATTGACATATTCACCATGTGAAAGACACCAAATTTTTCCTATGTAAATAAATGTTCTTTTTGTGTTTTGGACAAAGACTTGATGGCCATAGTAAAAGCATATTAGCCTTAAGACCCAAGTCATTTAGATTCATACAAAACTTAGGTAATACTTGGGCATGAAAGCACCTTACGCTGTAAAGGACCAGGCATTACTGGGGTCCAAACTAAAATCTATCATGTTTTTATGTGTGCAGGGCTTTGTATAGTTCTTGTTACTCTGCTTTTGACCAGTGCCATTCAAACCTTAACTGTGCATTTAAACAAGTATATATTATTTTTTTATCCAAAAATGTTAAGAATATATAATAAAAAAGCTTTTTTGTTAAATCAATACAATGTATTGTTCTTCTGTCAAAAACTGTTCCTGACATTGTTGCTTATAACACTTACAAAAATATAAAGAGATGTAACTTACTGATCACTAAACAAACAAGCGTTGCTTGGGAACATGTTGAACCTCATTGCTCTACAGTAAAGCCTTTTAAATACAATAAATTATAAAAAAAACAAGCATTTTTTTAAAAAAATGACACAAAAAAATAGACTAAAAGCATTTCACAGAGCACTAAATCCTAAGCACACATTAGGTTTGAAAGAAATAAGAATAAAAGAAAAAAGCTTGGCATAAGCAACAACACATGTAATTTGTCATCTCTAATTAGACTACACATTTTATTCTAGGGGGCTATTCTTAAAAAAACTTTTTTTTTTGCAAATATTTGTTACTAGTAAACTAACTAACAAGCTCTGCACTGAGACTGTGCTTTATGTAAATGTGATTGACAGACCAAGCAAATAGCACCAGTAACCAATAGGGTTGACAGACGACTGAAGACATGGCAGTGTCTTGGACAGGAAAAAATTATCATGTTCTGAAATGGAAAGAAAACGTTCTGCTAAGATCATGAACGGTTGTGCAAAGCTAAATGGTTAACAAGTGTTGTTTTTTTTTTTTACTGTTGACTGCCTGCACTGTAAGATGCATATTGGCTCTTAACTTGGTTATCTGTTCCATTCTGTCAACCTCCAGCCCCTGGTCATGATGCTCATCGATCATGGTACATGAAGCATTAAGGGAGACAGCCCCACTCTTCGACTGTGGTGCTGCAAACTCCAAACAAGAAATGACGGTCTTAGATAGCAGCGTTTGCATTTCTAATGGGGAAATATTCCACACTCCTTACTCTTCATATTAATACATCAGTCTAATACATGGTACACCAGCACTTCTGTATATCCACTTAAAGCACTGCTTTGCATATGCATTCATAACTGCAAACCTTAAAGGGATGCTACATACAACTGAAGAAAAACATTCATTCATTTTCAACCACTTATCCAATGCTGGGTCACAGGAGCAGAAGTCTTAGCAGTGAGGCCCAAACGTCCCTTTCCCCAGCCACACTTGACAACTCATACTGTGGAATACCAAGGTGTTCCAAGGCCATCTGGGATATATAATCCTCCATGCAAGCCCTGGGTCTTCCAAGGGATCTCCTTCCAGATGGTCATACCCATAAAACTTCCACAGGGAGGTGTCCAGGAGGCATCTGTATCATATGCCCAAAGTACCTCAAATGGCTCCTCTCGATGCAGAGGGTCAGTACCTCTACTCCAAGCCTCCCCCTGGATGTTGGCGCTCCTCATCCTTCTCTAAGGGACCAGTCACTCGGTGGAGACAGCTCATTCGGCTGCTTGTACCCTCAATCTCATTCTTCCCATCACTGCGCAAAGCACATGACCATAGGTGAGGGTAGGAATGTAGATGAACTGCTAAATCGAAAGCATCACCTTCTTAGTTCATAGTTCCTTCTTCCCCACTACAGATCGGAACAGCGACAGCCTAACTGCACTTGCTGCCCCAACCCATCTGTCATTCTCACTATCCCTTTTCCCCTCACTCGTGAATAAGCCCCGAGGTATTTAAACTCCACCACTGAAGGCAGTAATGTACCTCCCACTCAGAAACAAAAATTCCACCTTTTTCTTACAGAGCACCATGACCTAAGATTTGCTGGTGCTGAACTTCATACCTACGTCTTCACATTCGGCCACAAAACATTGCAATGCATGCTGGAGTTCACAGTCTGATTAAACCAACTGGACCACGTCATCTGCAAAAAGCAGTGATTTGATTCTGAAGTCAATGAATTGGACCCCCTACCCTTCCCAGCTGCACCTTGATATCCTGTCCATGAAAACCACAAACAGGATAGGAGCCAAAGCACAGCCCTGGTGGAGTTCCACAATTACTCGAAACGGTGTTGATGTTTTTCTGAATATGCGGACACAGCTCTCACTGTGATTATACAGGGGCTAAATAGCCCTTATTAGTGGCCCCAGAACCCCATATTCATCCAGGACCCACCACAGCATCCCTCAAGGAACACAGCCTTCTCTAACTTCCAAAAACACATGTAGAACGACTGGGCATACTCCAATGCCCCATCCAGTATCCTAATGAGGATAAAGAGTTGGTCCACTGTTCCACAGCCTGGATGGAATCCACATTGCTCCTCTTGCATCTGAGGTTCCACGACTGGTTGGAGTCTCCTTTCTAGTACCCTGGCATAAGCTTCCCAGTGAGGCTCAGGAGTGTGATCCCCGATAGTTGGAGCACACCCTCCTGTCCTTATTTTTTAAAATAGGGACCACCATACCAATCAAAATTTTTTCGCACTGACCATCAGCAAAAGATGAGTCACTAGGAAAAGCAAGAAAAAAGCAGGAATTGATCTGATGCAAGATTCTTTTACTCATGGACAATTGTGTATAGTATTTTCAAGAGTAAGAGATTTAATAATACTGTTATTATTACTTATTATTTGACCAATGCAATTTACAACATTTGAGATACACTTGGTTACATTTGTTTTGATTTTCCATTTGGAGCACAGGTAGGTAAAGAGACTTACTCAAGGTCACACTTCAAACCCACACCCTCAGGGTTTAAAGTCCTAGATCCAAAGCCTTAATACTGTATACAAAAAAGCACTTAGTTACATAATGCTTCTGATACACTTGATCAACCAATGGCACTATAACTGATGCTCAATGTCCTGGGTAATACAGCTAGTATTTTTATATATTCAGTGGATTGGAAAAGCTTTCATAGACAATAAGTATTTTCAATCGTTACAATATAAACGTCTTGTTCTAATTTTTTTACCAAATAATGTTTTCGTTTTTATAAAACAAATGGGCAGTATTGTTGACTGATGCGTCTTAACTCTACTGTCAGCCACTGAGCTTGGAATGTCTTTCAAAAGTGACCATTCAGTGATTTTCCATACAGTTTGAGCAGAGTGTTTTGACTGATGTCTTCTTGTAGGCAGTGTCTGACAAGTCTAATGCAGCTGTCATTTTTAAATATTCACCCAACAGTGCTCAGATGGAGATTTAAACAATCTGCTATAGTTTTAATATGAACACACATGTATACACTGTATACAAACATGCTGGACAATAAGAGTTCTCAGAAGGTACACTTTTAATGATCCATACAACAGCTCATGTATTTGAATTAATTGATACAATTCTGTTAATGGATCTGTTCTTCCATGTTAAATAATCACTTAAATCAATACTTATCAAATAATGTTCAGAAGCTTAGCATATTGTTAATTGAGGTCTACAGGGACAGCTTGCACATAATAATACCTTGTTACCTTGTGCCAGATGGATCAATATAAAAGTTATCTAAAATCACTGTGTTGTGCGTGTTCCCATTAGCAAACGATCAAAATCAATTCAATTTGAAGTGACCTTCTGTCAGCACCAGTTACGGTTTCTGCAGTTGTAATCTTTCTGGCAGTAAAGATATTGCTAAGTGTGGAAATGTTACAGCAAGAGAAAAATACTTGCTTTTTAATCTCTGAACCCAAAAGCCTGCACAGATTGCTTTTGTCTGATAATGAATAATTTGATATTAACCTCCCGAGACATACATATAAACTGCACAGTAAAGTATGGATATACTGTACATTTCCAAATACATCATCAGCAACAGAGTTACCAAAAACATTTGCTGTTTACATTAACTTTACATTGCTGTTAAGTAAAAGATATTTAATGATATATTAAGCTCCATCTAATAGTATAAACATGGCAATACAGTCATGGAAGGGCACACCTTTTTCTCCCATTTTTTATAATAGAATTTTACTAAAACCATGAAAAATAGATGTGAATACTGAGACAAACATTAAATACAAACAATAAAAATAAAAAGGTACAACAAAGAAAAACAAATGTATTCTCTCATTTTTTGTAAATTTTAATGGGATAACACCAGCTGTTGTAGTCCAGTTTTAGCACCTTTCTATCTGGCTTCTGACACCATTCCTCACAGCCTTATGAAACGATTAATAGTTAAAGAAATGGGCCTGTCATTTTCCCTCTGTCAAGGCATATTTCAGCCAAGCAGAATTCAAATTAAAATACAGTACAAATACAAATACAATTCAAATACCAAGCTTCAATTTGATTAATGCTTAGTCTAAAAGTCATAAATGCAATTGTTAAAGAGGCATATCATTTGAGTAAGACTGACAAAAAAGCAAGTACTGTATGTTCCATATAAGGTATCAACAGTGAAAATTTTAATTCAATATGTTCAATAACAAGCAGCATTGGGACCTTAAATGTATTTATCTACTGCTTAATTCCTGGCAGTTGTAGTACCCCAAACTAAAATATCTGTTTTCCTTGATAATAAAATTAAATGGATAATGATTTATTGCCTGCATTTTTTCATGGCAAAATAATGCATAGGTACTTCACTCTTCTAAATATTGATATTGAGAGTGATCTTTTCAAAATGTATTTAAAGTACCTTTGTAACATTACAAATAAGTAAAAATATGTCTTTTTAAGAGAACAACCAGAAACATAAAAACAAATCATTATGTGGTAACAATGATATAGTTTAATTTTTCTGTGTAAAGAAGGAACTCTCTGATGATTAATTATTAAGAAGGTTCTCTTTCTTAAAATTTAACAGTGCTGCCAAATTTTTTCAAAGAAATTTCATCATCATCATTATTTTTTTCCCAAACTTATTTTGATCAGGGGCCTCATTTTGACCGCTAATACTCATAGCTCATAAACACAGGTGAGGTCAGAAACGTATACCAGTAAAAGGAAATATAGCTCCTGCATCATCACCATGGTAAAATATAACATTCCATGTGTAATAATACTTCCATTTATTGTCACAAAGGTCAAATTTGAAGGTGATTCTTCAAAGTAGTGTCAAATAATACATTCATCTTATTGTAGTACTAGAAAATGTTTTGTAAACTGGCAACACAATAAAGTACTGGAACAAAGATGACAAACCTGCAATATTACAAGTCATGGAGATGTACGAGTAGTAACAGTACCAGTTAAAACAAAAACAGTGTATGGTTCATGCAGTAGGCAAGTTTTCATTGCAAAAAGTAAATATTAATCTAAAGCAGTACTTGAATTTACCTCTATCCAACCTATACTGACAGCACACTGATTAAATTTGATCATTTGTATTTAGCATGCAACTTATATTTGGCATGGATAATGCCTTGTGCTGCATTATTTATGGAATTACAGGGCATCATCTAAGCATTAAACCAGGAAACTGGCCATAATCAGTAACTAGTTCAGTCAATAAAACTTTACTAAGCTTGACAGAAACAAAGTAACCATCCTAATGTCTAAGCAGAAGCACTATCATTATTGTTAATTGATTACTAAATAATCATGGTTAGTAAAAATCTGTGAAACACCTTTTAAAGAACAGCAAAGCAACTGAATTGGGTGAAGGATTTCCAGAAATATCTTGCAAGCTTGTAAAAAAAAAACACACATTCAAAAATCCGATATGTTCAGCTAAAAGATATGAAATTTTGTTGTTGCATTTTTTGTAATATGGACAAAGAGATATGATTTTATATTTACTAACCCAATTTATCCAGTTCAGGGTCATTAAAAGCCACGGCCTATGCCTAAAGAACTGTCTGTTTATGCATCCACCTATTTTATAGTCTTCGTATCATGTTAAAAATTGCCAGTGTCTATTCCTCGCAAAACGTGGAAGGAGAGGAATCACCTCTTGGGGAGGGTATCCTTCATTCCTGGGCACATAAACATGCACATATTGACTCATACAAGGCCAAATTAAAGTCGCCAATTAAACAAACTATTATGTTCCTTTTAGGTGCATTTGCATAAAATGTAGAAGTGCCTATTGTCTTCATCATATCTGTTTATCTTTCTGTCTTTCTGTGCATCTGCATAAAACAATAAGGCTCCCAGAGGAGCAATTTCTTTGAAATTGTGTGCACTTAAACCTCAAGAAAAATTAAGTCTTCATTATATTTCAAGATAATTATACTTTCATTTAAAAAGCATTGGTGAATTCCCTAAATTCTCCATCTTAAAAAAGAGGGGCATACTGTGCGACCTCAGGTAATAATTAATTTCCTCTTTCAAATTTTTCTTGAAAGGTTATTTGTTGCATATTTTCCTAGTTTACAGTACATGTCCGATAACTACTTCTGATGTCAAAATAAATTCCCAATACAAGTTACTAAAATTGCACCTGAGTTACAGCCAGACTTTGATGTAGACCATTTGGCCAGGTTTATACTTCACGTGACGCAACACGTGCTCCAGCAGACACTGCTGCTACACAAGCATTGTACTGTTTATACTTGCACGTGTACTTTACATAAATCTGGAAGATTCCACCAGGTGGCAGTGCAACATATCATCACGGTGAGAACAGGTTCGGCTTCGCTGGGTTGTGAATTGCCTGAAACACCCATTAAATTCCGAGGACACCTTGCCACAATATCTCTGAAAAGGATGGATGTTTAATGATAAAATACATCAATCCAGGGATGCGCCCATTCAAGCTAGCACTGGGCATGTGGCAGAAACAATCCCTGGATGGGGCATCAGCTCATTGCAAGTTGAACACAAGAACTCACATACACTAGCATCATTTTAGCATCACCAAATCCCCAAATCTGCATATCCTTGGAAGGAAACCGGAGCACACTATGGAAGCCCACCAGGAAAACATGCAAATTTTAGGCAGGGAATGCCAGCGACATGACTCCCTGCGAGACAGCAGCGCTACCGCTCTGCCACAGTGCCGCCCAAATATGTGTAATTCTTAATAGTATTCATTATTTAAACGAAGTTAACGATTTATCTGTAAAATGTAACAAACACTTTAATGCATTTCATCATGAAAGTGATATCAAGTATACATCTAAGGATTCTAAATGTGCAGAGAGTTGGAATATCATAAATTTAATGTGTTCTGTGTGGTGATCTACGGCTGCTTGCTGCTGCTGTCTGGTCAGAAGGAAATCCCAGAAGAATTTCCACTTTAATCACAATTTTGATGCTGTTGTGAAGGAGCAAAAAAAAGAAAGAAAAAAAAAAAGGCAGCACAAAAGACAGCATGTGAGACTTTTAAAATGTATCGTGTCATTACGTTGGGGAATATGCGGCGCTTGAATATAAAAGCACCAAGAATGCATTTGTATGTCGGCATTTTGCTTCACCACATTGAATCGTTCATCAAACATCAAAGCATGTACATCGATCCTGGAAGATCCTCAAAGCGGCTTTCTGTCACATGTAGATAGTAAACAGAGCCTGTGATGTCACATTCTGAACATGCCCGATTCGCGCATGCGACATGTTAATTTCTGAGGAAATGCTCAGAGGACGTGTTAAATGAATGTTGAGAACGCGTGGCAGCCATGATGCGTTCACATATACAGGTATGTTCTGAGTGTGAAGTATAAATGAGCCCTAACTGGTTACTGCATTCAAAATTTTTACACTTAAGATATCTGAATTACAGTTAACCCTTCAATCCCCACAACCAACAACTAACAATAGCATATCCTCAATGTAATTTTACATCACATGAGCTGGAACCTGGTGTATATTAAAGTTTACTCAGCCTCTACAAGCCTATAGTTGCATAATACTGTTAAATGCTATTAAATACCTGTATATACTAATAAATGCAATTTAATTTTATTTGTTAATTTTGAATATGATGTAATGTTACAAAAATTTTATAAAAAATGTGATTTCTATATTTTTGATGAAGTAAATAAATAAATATTTAAAATGCTCCAACTTTCTTAACCGTTAACTGAGCACACAAACACTCCTTAATGTTATACAAAGCTTACATTTTGTAACTTTTTAAACCAATTATTCTGAACCTCTTATGGAGCAGTGTTAACAGTTTTGCCATCACACTGCTCATATCAGTATATGCAGTATGTATAAATGTATAAATGCTTCTTCAGTATCCTTCTTTTCAAATTTAAGGTGGGCCTTTTCAATATGGGAATTGGTCAGGAGTTTTTTTAATCTATGACAACCACACAAATATGAACAGTTTTTAATCAGACTGAATAATAATATTACAAAATATCCAATATAGTATCTCAAATTGTTTATAGACACCCTACCTTACAGTTTTTATCTGTCTCACGTAAAAGACACTTGAAGATTTCCAAGAAGCAAAATGGCATAAACTTTTTAATTATATTTATACAGCTCTCTTCCACACAAACCTCCTCTGGGTAAGTGGGTTTTGAAGATGGATGTATATACGGCTCTCTTTGTTTCCTTTAGGATCATTTTAAATATGCGCTCCTGTTTTCACTTAATACTGAATAAACATCATGCTGTTATTGCAGAGACTTTGGATCAGGGATGGATATTCAAGCTTAGCTTTACACTGAAAACATGCATTATGGATTTGATGGACTGTCCATTTATATGTGATTTATATACCTTTAAGATTTTGCCAAATCTTTGTGAGATATATGTTGTTAAGTAATTATTGTTAAAGCCTCTTGTAATCAGGAGTCAGAAACAAAGCACAATAGTGTATGAGGTCCCCAAAAGACCCATTAAGAAGAGGCTCAACTTGAAACTGCTGGGGAGTTGGGAGTCAACAAATGAAAAAACTCACTTTTATATCCAAGTACAAACTAAATCTTCAGCTGCTGAATCTCTCTGTCTCAACAAAATATAACAACGTGAAGAGGACTCAGCAGCAGTGATGTCAGGCTAGCTCTGACTCCTAGGGTTGCACCCACAAGGCACAAAAAATGTCAGTCACACAACACAAGTAATAAGCGAAATCAACAAAAATAACTTAAAATGTGAACAATAATCATTCCAAATATTATAAAATAAAATCAAAATGGAAATACTGTACATATTCATAGCATATAAATGTAAATATAAAAGGCAATGCTGTTTTTGGTTTTTAAATTATTAGATCCACCATTCTATGTAGTTGCCATTACATATTATAGCACACAAAGCACACCACAACTTATTTTCTTGCACTTAACAAAGACTAGTAAGTACATTCTAAAAGCAAAGATCCTCAGAAGGACACTACAGTTCATATCTAAATACAAAAAAAAACACTTTCAATTCAAAACGCTGTATTTCAAACCCCTTCAAGATAGGATGAATATAGTAGCAAGCTG
The DNA here is from genome assembly GCA_026402145.1 of Polypterus bichir lapradei. Lineage (NCBI taxonomy): Eukaryota > Metazoa > Chordata > Cladistia > Polypteriformes > Polypteridae > Polypterus > Polypterus bichir. The sequence goes on along the minus strand of JANRMT010062796.1, from coordinate 29,292,465 downwards.
CACCATACTTTGTGCTACCTGTTATCCTAATTCTAAGACTAATTCAACAAAGGCAGCTAAATGTCTCATGAATTTTACCTAATTAGATGAATCAGACTGAAAGGTTTACAATGTGCAAGCTCTTTTGAAAGTAGCAGGGCATGCCAAGCAGGAAAGAGAAACATGAGTTGAATTTGATTTGCTGAAAGGTTTCCAAGGTATGCAAATAATAATGACCTTTGGTAAACTGCATATGGAATTGAAAGCCCTGCTGAGCACAGCCGTGGGATTCATAAGCCTTGTTTGGTTGAGCATCTTACTCAATTGTTCAGATATAAGAGAAGAGGCTAAGAAAATCACTACAGTAATGGAGAGTATTAATATTAAAGCCACAGAGCATCACAGGTAGTTAATTACCTATTTTGTAACTGAAATGTATTAATTACATATAGTTCTTCAAGAATATATTTGATTATGTCATGTGCACTTAACTGTGATTATATAACTGTGAGATATAATCCAAAGAGCTACTACTAGATACTGTTTAACTAGGATGAAAAGGTGTAGAGAACAATCATTTTTTTCAAACATGTATGGTGGAGGCAGAACTTTCTTTTAGCATTTAGTGTTATTTCCTCACTCAAAAATCTATTTTTAGAAATTGTAAAAATTAGTAAATATAAATATGAAAGGTACTGTTCAACATATTACACTCTAGACAACATTTTACTAGTCTAAAAGTTTCAACTGTTCCTGACAGAACAGCCATAGGCAAGAGTGGTTAAGCTAAACCACTTTTCCATTCCAGTCAGCAAATTTGAGACAAGCATTTCTGTTGAAGAGGCTTCTGCTGGTCTCTTCAGAAATGTTCACAAAATAACTCTTGAATTAAATTAAGCTTTCCCTGTGCTGCTCCCGCACTGAATGGAGGGCAGTGAATACGCTGAAACTGTACATTTCCTCGAGGATGCCAGAAATAAGGAAATCTATTTTTCTATTTGTAAGGTTTGCATTATAAAATGAATATTGCATATATTAAGCATATGACAATTGGACAAACCAGTAAAAGCCTATGAACAAAAATGTATACTAGAAAGGACATTCATTTGTATGCTTGAATACACTTCTAAATTTTAAACAACTAACTGTGTGGATAAAAACTTTTACCAATCATTTCATTTTATTTAAATGCATACAGTTTTTATCAATCACATCTATTTTATAAAGTAATCAATTTTATATAAGCACACTCAAGCATTAAAACTTTTATACAGAGATTTTCAGCTTTTGATAGAAAAGGATACTTTTTAATCAAGGTACCAATAAATTGATCTAAAAATAAATTCAAGACATTAGTAGTGCTGGGAATTGCTATTACTGGTTGAAATGAGTGATTTGTAATTCATTATTCACACATGACTGCAAAGCTACATTTTCAGCAGCCATTACTCCAGTGTCTTAATGGCAAACTCTCTTAGCTTATCCTTAAAAATGTTTAATGCTAATTGGTTATTGAAGGAATGTTTGTAATTGTAGTAGAAGCCTGATATTATATGCAGTAAAGTTAAAAAAAAAAAAAGTTTTCTTGGTTGCAAGGTACTGGCATTCCTAAAGTTCAATTCTTTGTTCAAAAATAGCCAAAACTAAACAGCTTTGTAAAGAAACATGCTAAATTTGACAGACTGCCAAAAAAAAAAAAATCACTGAAACTTTAATACAAAGACATCCACTAAAATCTTAGGAAAAAAAAACAAATTGAATCTAAACAGGATAAGAAGTGGAAGGTCCAGATGTTCAATGGCACAAGAGGAAAAGCACATCAAAATGTGTAGTTTGATTCTTAAATTAGTATACAATAAATAATAGTGTCATATGCAACAGTGAAAAGATTACTGTACGATGCTGGTTTTGGAGGTACAGTTTCAAAGTAAAAACCAAACCTGCAATTTTCAAATAAAAAGAAAAACTTGGAATAACCAAGAACTCCACCCTCCAATGTCTGTGTTGCTCTAGCCATTTTAGATTTCTCTTTTTGCTATTGCTGATGACACTACACACATAAATTTTGACCACTATTGGGCATGTCAGACCTCCAAACCCCAGACACTACAACACATCAGTCTTGGATTTATCGAGACAAGTAGCTTTAAACAGGCTTCTTTCTCCACAATACAATTCTTTAATATTCTTTTATACTTTTCCTCTCTTTCTCTCTCACGCTTACACTCCAGACGAACTTCGTCCTATTTCACTCTCACAATATTGCCTCCAGGAAGCACTTCCAAGCCAGGCAGAGCTTCTATAAGACAGAAGAGTCCCCTCCCGGTAGCTCCCTCTGGAGGCACCCAAGGACCCCAGCCCATTGACACTACAACTTCCATGCAGCACTGCTGTTGTGCAAATGGAAGGCCCTCCAGAGAGATGCTGCCACCAAATTTACCTTGGGGGAAACACATAACCCCTGTAAGCAGTCTCCCTCCATCCTTCTATTAAAGTGGCCTCCTAACTGGGAAACGAAACACCAACCATCCCAGCCATGGATCCATTATATGGGGCTTCCAGCAAGATAAGGAATCATCCATACCAGCCTGGGGGCCAGACCACCTCTGCCTTCCATTACAATATATACAGTATGCACACACACACAATAATGTCCATGTTCATATTGATAACAAGAACAGTGCACAAATTGTTCTGCAGACATTCTCTCTTAACCTTTTACCTTAAAACTACAGAGTACAACTAAAATCATTTATCATTTGTAATATAGTGTCAAACTGGAAGGAAAATGAGAAACATGAGCCTGTTACAAGGACACTTTCTGCTGTGTAACACTCCATATTTAGTGCAGATATACACAAAAATGATTTGGAATTCAGGGGTACTTAAAAAAATAAACCTATGAAATGTACAGAGGCAAAGATAAGATATTTTTGGTAAATTACATTTAAAATGATTAACTTGTAAACTTTGAGGAGATTAATTTAAAAGTTACTAGCTATTACTATCATTTAGTGACAGAAATGGAAAAAACAAATGTATGTTGTGTTTAAATTTGTAGCCTATAAGTGGTCATTTTCAAAAGATTTCCAAAAATTTTCTAATTAATGTAACAAAACAGGCAGACACAGATATCTCAACATTTAAAACCCCTGAAGACACCAGACTGTGCAGTTTCAGCATACAGAGTCAATCTTTACTATTACTGAAGTTAAAAATAAAAACATGCTAAATCAAAATAATTGAAACATGTTTCAATATAAAAGACTTAAATAGACCGATAATACAACTTTTCTTTTTTGGTTATATGAATACATTGAAGTAAACACAGAATTATGTTATTTTCATGTTAATGCCTTAAAAATGTAATTCATAAATAAAATAACTCAAATATTTATAGTATATATAAACTAACTGGGATACAGAAATTGTAATTAAAAAAAAACCTTAGTAGTAAACAAGGACTCAAAAGCTTTCATGGCCTTTCAATAAAAGCCTTGGTTTGTGTAGATGTTATCTATAGTCCAGTGATACATATTAAATCAAACAGAAGTAAAAAAAAAAAAAAAAAAAAAAAAACTAACTAGTTGACCCACTTCATAAAATATTACTTGCATATTAAAGTCAATTTAATTGTACTTCAGTATAGTGTACACAAACATAATATTTTTCTGGGAAACGATATATTTTCTATTGATGTCTTAATGCCACTTATTAAGACAAATTGTAGCCAAATGCCTTAGGGCAAAGCAGTTGATAGGAATTAAGCATTTTGTAAGAGGCAAGACACTAGCATACCTGTAAATATTTCTTAATCTACTTCCACGTAATAATTATTTGGGTGCAACTGTAACAAATCAAAAATACAGTCTTTACCCTTAGAGGCCTTGATAAATAAAGACCACAGAAACTGCATTAGAGAGTTAACACCATACAGCAAGCCAACAAACCAGCATGAGCATGTCTTATCTGCTGTGTTCTACCTGAGATTCAACAGTCCAGGCACGGTAGGTCATGTCATCAGTAAACCACTAGATGAGACCTTTCCACATCTTTTCAGCAGCATAATAACCCATGAGACAAAGATGACAAACATGCATCCATCATCATTCACCCTGCAACCTGCAGAGACCTACTGTAATGGTAAATTTAAAATTGAAAATTCTCAGACGGGAGAGGAATACTGAGGAGAAATCAACTCATTTTCAAAACATTGCATCCAGCTGTGGAATGCATTTCTTTAATGCTAATGAAGGATAAAATATTAAATGATTGACTAACTTTCTTTAAATGTTTAAAACTAGAACAATAATTATAATGATTTTCACTTAAACATAATATGAGGTGTGTTCTGATCACACTTGATTGGTTCTCTTATTCAAGAAACAACATATTGTAAAATAAATGTAATATTTCCACAATGTAATATTTTGTAACATACACCCTTGCATGACTAGAAATTATTATTATGTATTCTTATTTCCATATTTAAACCAACGTCCATCAAAATAAAATCAAAGTTATGTTGCTCAATTTCTGACCTTTGCCTTTCTCCATAATATTAATTGTGATCACTGTTTTCCCTATTAACATCCATAATAGATTTAACTTAGCCCTCCTCTCATCTTTAGATAAAATAGATGTTTTAAAACACAGAAAAGTCTCCTTTAATCATTCAGCTCTTTTATATAATTCTCTGCTATGATCTAGAAAAGCATTTGGCTGACACCATGAGAGACTGTGACATAGTACTGGCATCACTACTGCCAGGCTTTCTATTGTAACTGTGAACAACAAAGAAATATATTCATAGGGTGGCAATCTATCATTCACTTTTACCACTAGTCCAGTGATGTCTTCGAATGCCAGTATTTATTGTTTTATAGAATGGTTTTCCCTTGCAACAGGTCATGTCTATTTTCAATATAAATCACCACCCCTACTCTAAGCTCCATCTACAGTGGCTTGCAAAAGTATTCCGCCCCCTTGAACTTTTCCACATTTTGTCACATTACAGCCACAAACATGAATCAATTTTATTGGAATTCCACGTGAAAGACCAATACAAAGTGGTGTACACGTGAGAAGTGGAACGAAAATCATACATGATTCCAAACATTTTTTACAAATAAATAACTGAAAAGTGGGGTGTGCGTAATTATTCAGCCCCCTGAGTCAATACTTTGTAGAACCACCTTTTGCTGCAATTACAGCTGCCAGTCTTTTAGGGTATGTCTCTACCAGCTTTGCACATCTAGAGACTGAAATCCTTGCCCATTCTTCTTTGCAAAACAGCTCCAGCTCAGTCAGATTAGATGGACAGCATTTATGAACAGCAGTTTTCAGATCTTGCCACAGATTCTCGATTGGATTTAGATCTGGACTTTGACTGGGCCATTCTAACACATGGATATGTTTTGTTTTAAACCATTCCATTGTTGCCCTGGCTTTATGTTTAGGGTCATTGTCCTGCTGGAAGGTGAACCTCCGCCCCAGTCTCAAGTCTTTTGCAGACTCCAAGAGGTTTTCTTCCAAGATTGCCCTGTATTTGGCTCCATCCATCTTCCCATCAACTCTGACCAGCTTCCCTGTCCCTGCTGAAGAGAAGCACCCCCAGAGCATGATGCTGCCACCACCATATTTGACAGTGGGGATGGTGTGTTCAGAGTGATGTGCAGTGTTAGTTTTCCGCCACACATAGCGTTTTGCATTTTGGCCAAAAAGTTCCATTTTGGTCTCATCTGACCAGAGCACCTTCTTTCACATGTTTGCTGTGTCCCCCACATGGCTTGTGGCAAACTGCAAACGGGACTTCTTATGGTTTTCTGTTAACAATGGCTTTCTTCTTGCCACTCTTCCATAAAGGCCAACTTTGTGCAGTGCACGACTAATAGTTGTCCTATGGACAGATTTCCCCACCTGAGCTGTAGATCTCTGCAGCTCGTCCAGAGTCACCATGGGCCTCTTGGCTGCATTTCTGATCAGCGCTCTCCTTGTTCGGCCTGTGAGTTTACGTGGACGGCCTTGTCTTGGTAGGTTTATAGTTGTGCCATACTCCTTCCATTTCTGAATGATCGCTTGAACAGTGCTCCATGGGATGTTCAAGGCTTTGGAAATCTTTTTGTAGCCTAAGCCTGCTTTAAATTTCTCAGTAACTTTATCCCTGACCTGTCTGGTGTGTTCTTTGGACTTCATGGTGTTGTTGCTCCCAATATTCTCTTAGACAACCTCTAAAGCCCGTCACAGAGCAGCTGTATTTGTACTGACATTAGATTACACACAGGTGCACTCTATTTAGTCATTAGCACTCATCAGGCAATGTCTATGGGCAACTGACTGCACTCAGACCAAAGGGGGCTGAATAATTACACACACCCCACTTTGCAGTTATTTATTTGTAAAAAATGTTTGGAATCATGTATGATTTTTGTTCCACTTCTCACGTGTACACCACTTTGTATTGGTCTTTCACGTGGAATTCCAATAAAATTGATTCATGTTTGTGGCTGTAATGTGACAAAATGTGGAAAAGTTCAAGGGGGCTGAATACTTTTACAAGCCACTGTATATGAAGCATTGGATTGGTTTAGAAATGTCACACTCAGTGAATCATTTTGGAAGCAATTGGTCTCACCCACATTTAAGCAAAATTCAGTCACTGTGTTCTCCATAAATATAATATATACACCAGACCACACAAGTCTAATCTCCCACTTATCTGTTCTATAGAAAGTTTCACTTACCTGTAGTTACTAATAACCAGATGAAACTCTTTCTGTCTGGCTTCAGAGCACAACACAGCTGTAATGGTGAGTTGCAGAACAGTCTGAAAGAGTCACTGGGGATGCCAAACTATATGAGTCACAGTTACAGGAATGCACCATGGCTGCACTCAACTCACTAAGATTATATAAATGTAGGCTACAGCTGAAAACTGCTGGAAAAGTTGTGTAGTGTGAAGGGCTTTAGTGCCAGACACACAATGAGTCCCTCAAAGTTCTGCCCTTGGTCATCTGCTTTTCTGTATTTACATTATTCCATATTACTCATAGTCTTGCGATAAGTTATCATTTTTATGTGGGTGACACTCAGATTTATTTCAGTGCTAAAAGCAGATGTTCAACAGAGATCTCAAGCTCATGACTAGATTGATAATATGACCATATCTTTATCTATTTTGTACCTA
>JANRMT010062796.1:29268781-29279484 GCA_026402145.1 Polypterus bichir lapradei | reverse complement strand
ATATATATATATATATATATATATATATATACAGCATTTTTAATGTAGGTAGATCATTTCGACCTGGTCATTTTAAAAGTAGCTCGCAAGCCGAAAAAGTGTGGGCACCCCTGAACTAGATACATGTACTTATATGACAGCATGAACTGCTTGTAGATAAGGTTACTCTACTATTGGTGTCAACATATTGCAGTAGTTTTATTAAAAATAAGTGCGGGTCGTTCTAAAACCGTTCACATGTGAGATGCCCATGCACTGTGTCATCCCCGAGAGCCCGGAATTCCCGGGAATGACAAACGGGATTCCCAAATTCCCGGGAACGGATAAACCCATCTGGGAATGGATTCCCTAGTACCTACCTTCTTATCCAACTGACATAAGTCACAATAAGAAAGATTCTTACATAACCAGTGTTTACTTGTTTGTCTCCTTTTCTGGGGCTGAGATGCTCATCCATGAATTCATCATATCCAATATTAACTTATGAATCTCACTGTTCCCCTCTGTTCTGTAACTCTTCTTCGAATCAGTAATCAGGCTCCTGTTGGAACAAAATTCTGCTGCAAGTGTCCTTATTGAGACCTGCAGCAGCGAGCATATAAAACATGTTCTGTTCAGTCTTCAGCCTTGTACCTTATAGGACTGAACACAAAATTCTATTGCGGACCTATAAAGCTTTAAATGGCCCTGCATCAGACTACATTAGTCAGTTCCTGCAGCAATACAGTCCTGCCTGGTAATTCGTTTCCACTGACCCTAATAACCTTGCTGTGGCCCAAACTAACTTGAACTCTACTGGTGACACAGATTTCAGCTCTACTGCACCCAGACTTTGTGCTGGTCTCCCTAATGTAATTATATCTGCTGACACAATTCATTCTTTTACAAAGCAACCTAAAACAGATATGTTCAGGAAGACATTAAACTGACATTCTTACTCTGTCTCTCATTTAACAATCTCTGTCCAAGTACTGTTGAGTGTATACTGTATCACAGACTATTTGATTTGTTAATTGTCTTCTACCATTTTCTATTTTAGTCTTGTGTATTGTTTCTTCCTCCAATCCAGTGTAGGCCTTTTAGCTGGGTATCAATTTATGCATTTATTAATTACGTATTTGTGGTTATTATTTTAATTGTTTATTTCAATAGCCTTTTAAGCTATAATTGTCATGGCACTTAGCCAATGAAGGAATATGGGTGCAGATCACTTAATCTGACTCCAATTCATTAATTATATTTAAAGATGTGCTGTAAGTTATGAACTGATTATAAGTTACAGTTATATTTAAGATTTACCTATCAATTACAATGCTTTAGGTTATATACCTGTTTTGTATTGGTAGAGTAATATATTACTCCACTTTCCCCTTTTGTATTATTAAGGTGTAGCCTTTGTCAGAATGTCTCAAATCTCACAGACTTACCATTGTTTATAAAGCATTGTACCATATAACTTCTCCCCACCTTCCCTTCTATAGCTGTAACCTCAGGCAATTAGGTGTAGTAAAAGACAAGCAGGAGTTAAGTAACACTTTAAATAATGTAATATTGATAATATTCATAAATAATAACAATTTGCAAAGTACATTTGAATATTGGCAACCATACAACCTGATAAAAGGTGATGTGTAGTTTCAGGCGGCACACAGACTTGTTAGTTACTTAAAATGTCTCTAGTTAAGGCATCATTTTTGGTCAGCTTTCTTCAGAACAGGCCACATGCCTGTCTCAATATGGCTGCTGAGCTGTGCTCTTCATTGTGTTGTCCTATTGAGTTCATGGTGTGAGATGATCTTTCATCAGTTTGGTAAGAGAGAAAGAGCTGGGTAAAGCAGACAAATTTATAGGTTTTCTGTCCAACCCCTAGAGCCAATAGGGCATCATGGTAAAAAAGGTTATACCTTTCTAACATTAGTACTACTCTCCATAGCAAATCAAAGATCAGATGTAGTTTGGGGCAATTAACAATTAATTAACAACTTCCAAACTCAAAATTATATACAGTAACAGAAATAATATAATTACAAAACTGCAGGATATTGTGATTAATGGCTAAGAACACAGACATGCAATCTGGGAGTTTGCCTTAAAACATTCCAAGTTGGCTATTGGGTTCTGTCTGTTTCTATTCTTTTGTGCAGCCTGAGGCAAGTTAACAGAACAGTTTTGGAGCACCAACTGGAAACAAAGACTGTGATACAATTACATAAGCCTTCGCAGATCAATAGTTATCAGATGGAATGACGCATGAGCCACTTACTCCTGTTAAGTGCAGCTGATGTAAAAGGCTCAAGTTTGATGTCAGAAACATTAAAACAGGTTTGCTGTGTAATCACATAGTTCTTGTCCCTGAGAAAGGTCCAAAGGCTAAACTGAGCTTTGCCTTTTCTTCCAAGAAAGAGTTTGTTTCCTACGAGTCTTTCAGTAGATGATTATATCAAAGGCTTTAATTTTCTAGTCCCTTGTTGTGATTATTCTGAAGTCGACAACAGTTGTTATACCATCAAATGGAACTGGTTCTCTCAAATTTTGATGTGTAGACAAGGTAACTGCTGATGTAATTCATAGGATAGGCATCTGCACTCAGTTCATTATGGTGAGTTGATTATTAAAATATTCCCCTGTCCTCACTCGTTCCAATATCTTACACCAGAATTTTATGTTTCATTCATTTATGTTATATGGAGTTAAATGCTATCTTTCTGGTTGCTAGCACTATTTACTGAGTTTTTGTCTGTGCTTCTTTTTCTATTATACCCTTTAAATAATTGTTTAGCATGTTTAGCATTCAAGAGTTGCTACATAAATAAAATGTTACAATACTTAAATAGATACATTTAAATTGAGGATGACAATCAATGCAATCTACAAATTTCAGCTCTATAATACTAAGCATGAGGAAAGGTACAATTATATTAAGAAATAAATGTAAATTAGTTTTCTTCAAAGTTCATCTGATTAGACTGTCTGACTTATGCCAGTCATTTACACAGCTTACAGTGTTGTTACAGCAATTAAAGCAGGAATTACAGTAAGAATAATGCGATTATTCTTTTGAAAAAAATGCAATGAAACATGCAGCAAATACCTATAACAAGCAGATGCAGTTAATCTACTGTTCAGTTTTTTCCATTGTTGTTTATTTCTAATTTGCAAGTCAAAAACCCAGTTTATATAATAAAAAAATGGAACAAAATAGTAAAAATGGTAATAATTTAACAGGATTATCATTCTGTCAAAACATGGGAAAATGTATTGTTGTATCTAAATGCAATAAGCAAAAATACCAACAATAGGTTTCAGTGTTCAAATGTACTGTACATTGACTTCTGTAAATCACCTTGATTAAAACAGTCTGTTAAATGAAGAATAGAAAATCCTAATAATGCAGATAAATCTCAGGATTTGAATATGAGACCTTTAAATATATTAGTCCAAAACATATACATACATTTATGTTTATGGTTTTAGCTGTGAACTAAGAGCATGGATTGTGAGACTCACTTTTAAAATAAGGAGAAACTTAAATTAGTTTTTGTTCTGGTAGACTCTGCTCTGCTTTTGATGCATTAATTTTGCCTTGAAGGCCTTCACAGGAAAGCAGGCAACCTTAAAAATGATCTGAGTTCACCACACCCCAACCCACCCCCCAAACCCCCACATTAGTCCAACATCAATGCCATTGCCCACCTCCCCCACCTCCTAATCGAAACCGCTTTCTTACTCAAGGCACGGAACACAGCTGCCTGTCGTATTGCATTTGAGATGACAGAGAGAAGAACCTTAGAAATGGCATCCCAGCAGAACCTCTAATCAAAAGGATGAGTTTATTAATGAAAGTCATGATGTTACAATCTTTTCCTGGAGAAAAGAAAAATCCATTAAGATAAAACAGCAATATGCTATTTTGCCTTCCTTTTTTAAGAATAAAAACAAACAGGAAACTACTTTCAGAATAAAATAGCTCAGCTGTCTTTTCATAATGAGATGCATAGTATAAACTATTTTCTCTGGTTTTAAGAAGGTTTCCTTGGAAACTGGGTAAACTATCAAACTATGGAATTTTAGCCATATCCAGTTAATGCTGCTTTAAGAAGTGTCCTGTGTTGCTTTTCCTGGGGTTTAACTAAACTATAATTATTTTGCTAAATAATTGGTGGTATTATCAGAATACCAGAAAATCAAAACATTATAAAACAGTTAATTTAAGATATTTAAAATTGTACATTTATCTTTGTTTATTTAAAAAAATATAAATATACAATAGATCTATAACAGCTACAAGTTTGATAAGTTTGAAAGTAAAGACTAAAACCTTCTAGGTATCAAAAGAATTTACATTAAAATCAAGTATCCATTTATCTAAAGTGGCATGTTTTGAGAGAGAGTATCCACAAACTGGTCTCAGTTCTAACTATTCACAAGTCTGTAATGCCCTAGGCACATCCAGAAAATGGATGATAGATATTTTTTCAAGAAATTCAGTAATATGTATAATTTTAATTATACTGTATTAGTGTATGATAAACTACATGACTCCTTAATTAATCTATTGTTGATGGTGTTGATTTCTGTCAATTGGTACAAAGAGCACATCACCAACACTAAAATATAAAAGAAGATCATAAAAGTACTCAGTAAATGCCCAACAAAGACATGCATAAATTCAGAAAACACTTCACATTTACTAGTATGTCTGATTTCAAGTAGTCAATGGAAAATGGAAAATTAAAACTTGAATTGAGGCTTTCAACATTATTTGATGAGCTACCATACACAAAAACTACACCACATGTCCAAAATGAAATTCTATCATCAGTATTCAGCATTCATGCAACATAAGCGGAATTGTGCTACAACTTCGAAAAATTTTAATTCTATTTCATTTTCACTATTACATTCCCATGAATATTTTTATCCTATTCATTAAAGTAAATGTGCATGTTTAGTTTCCTTTCCATTCATTTATCTATGTCTTATTGCCCGACTGCAATGCTGGAATCAACCCTAGAGAAGACATTGGTCCATCACTGAGTGTACTCACTAACCACTGGGCAAATCACAGATACATTAACGCTTATTATACTATAGGTTTATTCTGTCATTATTGTGATATGTTCAAAGTAGTTGAACATGCTAATCAACAAAAAGTACATTGCCACTCTCTGGCACCATGATTAGTGAGTATAAAGTACAGCTAAATTGTTTTGTATTTTTCACAGATGGACAGTGAAATTATTATTGTATAGGGCTCTACGCCAAGTGTCAGCTCATACGCAAAAATACAATTACAAATTACAAAATGCAAACACAAATATACAGATTAGTTTAAACACATAGTAAGCACAACAACTTCAAAGTAATTAACACAAAAGGATTCTAATAATATATGTTCATAAATATTATTGTAATTTAGACTTTAGATATTATTAGGGAATGAGTGAGGATAATGCATTGTTTCCTGGTTTATTCCAAAAAGGACGACAATCTAAGACCATAGCCAAAATTTCAGGTAACATGTACTATACTGGTTATTTGCTTTATTTATGTATTTTAGTACATTATTAGAGTATAGCTTTTACTTGCCCTGAGTAAATCAGGTGAATACTGCTTGTAATATAAATAACAGCCTATACAGTTCACAACGATATATAGTAAAGAATTAGTAGTCTTTCAGTGTTAACTTGGATTTTGCTACCAAGGAAGGTCTCCTAGAGAAGCAGTGATAAAAGATCAATTCGCTGTTCTTGTCTACCACAAAAAATTCAAATGCATCCATGATAAAAAAAAAAATCGGAACACTGCAGCACATTCAAGTAGGTCCTATACTAATGAACCTTTTCAGTGTTCTTTCTCATTCCTCTTGCTGTGTTTGTTCTGCTTCAACGCTGTCCACAACTGCACATCAACAGAGGGTGTTCCCTTGACAGAAGCTTCTTTCTGAAAATGAGCTACCTAGGTCACAGAGGCTTAATGCCTGAGTTTGGCTTCTATATGGATTTGAAGATGACACCGTCTAAAAATAGACATGCAGAATGGAAGATTGGATTTGTTTTATGAAATCTTCAGACCTTGGTGATTAATTTTTAAGAACAAACACAGCAAGCCTTGTCATTGATGGGAGGTAAGCTTTTAACTTTCATAGAAAACACCACAGGAAAAATGGTAGTAACAAAGGAGGAAAATTAGACTCCATCACCGTCTTATCACAATCTTTTCTTCAACAGTCAACTGCCTCAAACAGTAAAAGCAAAAAATTGTTGATATATTGAATTAAATGCTTGTCTCACATTCATCTCTGAGATCCCCACACCTTATAAAGATTTGTGAAATGCACAGTCCTAACAGATTTAGGACATCTGACAGTGTACCAGAATTGCACGGATGTGGTGCTTATTGATTAAATTAAAACAGTTACAGGTGCCTGGCAAGTTCCTTCAAGGGTCAAGTATTTCTGTGCCAACTGAGCACCATTCCATCTTCATATTCTCATTTTCAGTTCACCTTTGTTTTCTCCTCTCTGCTGCTCTGCAAGTGCCTGGCTTTGCTTCAGCACACATAACAATTTCTTGTTCTTGGACAGCTTGTGGTCCGTCTGGAATTCAGAAAGCAGCAGGAACACCATTGCTGCATTCCAAACTGTAACTTAACCCACAGGGCAAAAGTATGACTCAGTGAATCTGAATTATTTTGTTTTAATCTTATATTAATTTCTCTTTAAATTTAAAACACAATTAAACCAACATTTGTTTAATCAAAAAAGTAATGAATAGAGGCAATACTGAATATAAAATTTTCCAGTGTCTGTGTTTTCAGTTTGAATCAAAGTTAGAAAAGCATATTTAACCGAAAACATGTATAAAAATAAAACAAAGCCTGGTTTCTGATAGCTAAGAGTCAAGTCTGTCATTTAGCCTACACTAACAACTATTTCTCAAAGTGATAGTTACTATAAAGTGCTTTTCATTACACAGCAATGAAAAATGCAGCAATAAGTAGCCAACATTAGCACAGAAAATAAAGTGCTATATTAACCAATGCTATTAAAATGAAAGTGTCATGTGAAATGAAGTAATAGGGACTGTTCTGTAGCCAAATGTAAGCTTATTTCGTAAAGATCATTTTTTAAAAAAATGTAGCAGCCAGAAAATTTGAATGAGGATCACATAACAATAAATAAGTGATAATAAGAAGCACAAAAAGATTATAAATATCCTTATAACCCAATGTGCAGTATTATACTGTACAATTGCATGCTTTGTTGAAAATTATTCTTTTATTGGCTGTTTAGAAAGAATTTTTAAAAAATGATAACCAAATAGATTACCAAATGAAAGAAACATAATTCAGGATTAATTAGCCAATAAAGTGAAAGTATTGTTCTAAGACAGTTTTGCGCTGCTTAATTTTCAGGTTTACCATGCATCTCACTCCACTGCTGAGAAATAAAACTTCCAGCAAGTTTGCATGAAAGTTTTCATTACCTTTGGACTACTGGTTAAAAAAGACTAAGGCTGAGGTGTTCTGTGCTCAAAAAACTTTTGCCGTACTCTCCTGTCTTATGAATCAGTTTGCCATCTTGTCTTCAAAAGTTTGCCTTTGCCATTATAGAAAGGCTACTGCCTTGTTGAGGATGTTCAAAACAAAGTCCTAACTCAACTGATTGAATCTTGCTTATTGAGTAAGCCAGCCTTTGTTTATTGATCAAATATAGCAGTAATAATACAGGAAATAATTTTCTCAGGCCTCCAGGAATGTGGTCTTGTACCTGAAGGAACAATACAGTGTATAGTTTCAGTAGTAGTAGCAATTATACAAATAAGAAGAAGCAGAACAATGCATTATATAGATTTTTTCCAGTGCTTAGGTTGCTTATGAGAAAGGCAAAAACATGGTCAAGTAAAGGGAGAGACAAGGTTTAAGTATTTTTGGTTAGGGATAGAAAAAAAACATTTGTAGCTGATGATACAAAACTATGAGCTGATTCACAGGGAATTTATAATATCTGGTAGAAAAATCAAGCAGAGCTACATGAGCATATTGCTCAAAACCCAAAAACGGGAGGAAAAAGTTACAAGTCACTAAGCAACCAAGTGTATCAAAGTTTATAAACATGACAATTACAGTATGTATCCATAATTCAAGTTGAAATGGTAGGTGCTTCATTCAGAAAATCCTGTACATTTTCTGACTGTAGATATCACATAAAAACATGAATATGAGAATCTCTTGGAATTTTTTTTCAAGATGTACATGCTACATTAGCGGCCTGAAGGCCTGAACCCAAGAAGGAAATAAACAATTTAATTTCGATTATTTTGTTATGTAAGATAGCAGAGATTAATTACTTTTCTCTACTAGTCTTCAAATTGAAATGCAATGATTTTCATAATGGTTATATAAAATGGATAATCAACAGTTTAAACCAAGGTTGTTTTTTTCGGTTCAGTATCATTTAAATGATATATTAGACTTATTGCTATGTATATGGCAGGCACTCAGGCAAATAAAATATTATAAATAAAGAGATGAAAGAAAATAATTTCAGATAGCACAGACCCTTCTGCAGTTAGAGTGGCTTTCATTATTATATCCTCATTTATAAAAAAAAATTTTTGATCATCCATACTTTGAGTAAGACAACAACTAAATATCAGATGCTGTCCCACTGCCTGTGCAGTGGTTGGGGAAATGATGGACCTTATCACATGCAGTATATTCTCCAAAAAATAGGATTTGTTATAGTAATCAAGCTCCATAAGGCTACTTTTAAGAATTATTACTTCCCTTGGCTCAGGAGTGTTATTTTTTTGATAAGCAAGTAAAACAAAGTGAAGAAATTACCTCAAGGTTCATTTTCATTTATCAGAAAACATTTAAAGAAAAGTATCTTCTTTATAATAAACTCTGTGTAGCTTGTATAATTATGAAAACAACGACAAATATATACAACTTTTTAATTATTGTAAAATTATGAGGTACATTTCAAACAATTTTTTCTTGTCTTATTTTCTACCACCTGCTTTTCTATATTAACAACCTCTTCAATATAAAGAAATACACTGCAATTGTGTCCCTCTAGAAAGACTGTCACACTCACTTCATGTTTTGTAAATTTCTATCTCATGCCTGAAAATAACACCACTTTATATAGTAACATGACCAGAGCAATTCACTCAATATCTACTGTCACCCACTAAAATTAACATGTTTTTGCAGTGCCTGCTTTCCACTTTCTTTTTATAATGCCATCTTTAAAATAAGATTGGTTGTCAGAGCTATCAAGGTTAACATTTTAACTAAGTGGGTTAAAAAACCCAGGACAAATCAGTAAATAAATACATTTTTCCAGCATTAAAAAAATGTAATTAAGATATTAAATAATGTCTTGAGGATTTCAGCTAGGAAACACACTGCTTTATCTGCAGAAGTACCAGTAATTAAAATATATTAAGCTGTGTAGGTTATATTTTGTTGAAGAGATTTTGAGGGCAGAACCATGCTACAATTCATACAGAGTTTAAATATCAGTAAACTAAAATTAAATACATTTAAAAAAGAGCAAATAAGTGCAGAAAGAAAACTATATCAAAAAGTGTAATTCTGTCTGGTTATGCTTTAAAGACCACAGGAAGCTGAAGCTTCTTACATGCTGTCAGAAGCTTCAGCTGTGAATTAAGCGCAGATCACCTCCTGAAACACTTTTTCATTTTTATTATTTCATACTATGTGACTACTAATTGTGCTGAAATGAAAATAATCCCATACAAGATTTTGTGATATGCCTAGACGCAGGTTGTACCATCTAACAGGTTCTTCTGAAATCTGAGTCACTATGGAAAAGCAGTATCTGACAAAAAATATAACAAAAATGGCACATTATCAGCAAATAAGTTCTAGTAAAAAAGCAATATTATAAACCATACCAACCAGGTACTGAAGAAAATATTTAATCTTTTATATATAAATTAAATTCCACATTTTGTAAACTGTAACTTAATTGCACAAAACAGACCCATTCAGGAAATACAACAAAGATCTGTTTGAACATCTGATTTGTGGCAGTTTTGTATGTACCTACAGATATAATCATTAATAGAAATTATTTCTAGTGCAGTGCTAAATGATATTAAAAATAATGTTTTAAATTGCTACTGCAAAGGCACTTTCAAATTAATTTCTTTGCAACAGAAAAATGTAAAATGAAGCAGTATTAATTTCTTTGACAAATGTAAATTAATCTCACTTAATGCATGGATTTCTTGTAGAGTAATGCTGTCGCAGGCCTCATAAAAACATACATGGTTCTATTAAAAATGTATTGGACTATGCTGCAACATGCTCTTTTGTTGTGCCAAAAGAAACGAGTACCTTACCCTCTGCATTCTCTAAGCTGTCACATTAATACTGTGTGGCACATTTTCTTTTGTGTGTCGGAGGAAATATAAGATTGTTCATTTATTTCTTAGTAAGAAAACGAAGGATGACTTTCAATATTTTTGGAACAGTGGTAAAGTACAGAAGGGATAGAGAAAGAAAGGCTATTTTTATATTTAAAGTAGTTTTCATGTACTGGTTTTCTCTTTTTTTTAAAAAGTGAAAACAGGAATACACTTCTTAGAGCAGATTCCCAGGAGCTGAAAGAAACAGGTGCATAAAAATAGGCATACCTAACATTAGTACACACAATCACATACACA
>JANRMT010062796.1:29258250-29268771 GCA_026402145.1 Polypterus bichir lapradei | reverse complement strand
TTTGGAGCTATATGACTGTATGTCTTATGTTTACCGCTGCCAAATCAAATTTGAAATTATTGTTCCTGGAGAACTTAGCATACTGCAAAAAGAGTCTTATATTCAAATGGCTGTTCTTATCTTTTGTTGACTACTAAATACAGGATGTATAAGTAAAATATGAAAATAGTCAGCTTCGCCAAATGTCTTTTAGCACATTCCTGAACAGAGGTGAAGTAAGAGACAAGCAGTATATTGGTGAACAATGGTGAAAAGAATGGTTAAGAAACGTTTTAGTAAATAAACCAAAGCAACAACACAGCTGAAAAAATAAAGTGCAAAAAGGAAATGGTATACATGACTGGTGATGTATAGAGATAGGTAAAGAGTTTCTTTGGCTTCAGATCACATTTTGTTACTGTAAGGTAGAGAAACGTTAATTGTGATCACCTTATGTTGCCAGTTGTTAATGAACTCTGGATGATTAAGCATGTTTACCATTTAATAAAATAATTGTTAAAGTTAACTTACAGTCTCTTCATTCTGCCTATTGAGAGAAACAATACAACAGATTCAAACCAATTTGTGATGCCTCTACTGTATATAAAAGCTCCTTTGAGGAAATGCTGTTTCAAAATAAACTTTTAAGAATTACTTTAAAACTATAAAAATTAATGTAACACCGGTGGATCTTTCTGTGTAGTGGTATAATGAGAAAGGCATCACTAGTGACAGAACAATGATTCAGAACTTAATACAATTTTATTTTTGTTGTGAACACTTGCCTGCAAAGAGAACAGCTAGGCAGATAATTGTAATGAATTTATAACAGCTTAAATTTTTGTTTTTCCTCTCTTATCCAGTATCATATGGAAATTTATCAGCTTGAACTTTTATGAATAAATATGGATAGATAAATTATTTCCAGGTGTGTCCTTTGTTCATAGAAAAGGTTTATGCATAAAAAGTTAACTAATACTCTACTGTAAAAAAGAGCCAGGGTAGCAAACAAAGGAAGATCATTTACAAATGAGAAATAATCAATGAGTGTGTGAAGCCTGGTTGGTTACTTAGTAGTTTACTAATCAAAGTACTCTATCTCATGCATCAATGCTCCCCAAAAACACTGCGAGGCAATTACTTCACAAAGGTATAATAATTTGTCTTTTTTAAAATTTAAAAAGTAAGGTTGAACCAGGAGTACAAAACATGTAACCACAATAATAATAATAAAAAATAAACACAAGAAAATCCATTCCAGAACACAGAAAGTGTGACTGCAGAAAACAAATGTAACTTATGTAAATGTAAGGCATCTGCTATAATTGAGCTTGAAAATGTTAACAAGATAGTACTGGTAAGCAGTGCAATTTCTATTCCAAAACAGCTGCCAAGGCAAATTTAACAAGACGACAGCCCTTCAACCCTAGATCTGTGAAAAACCACAGGATGATTGCCTGCATATAACATTTACTGAAAATCAGTTCTATCTGCAATCTACTGTGTCAGTACAGTGTGAAATTAAAGAAAAAAAATACTAGCTTTGCATAGTGTTGGTTAATAGACAGTAAAAATCGTTACATCTTCTATTGCTTTATTACACGCATTGTAAATGAAAATAGTAAAAACAATCACGAAAAATGAGCAAAACATAGTAGGGAGGAAGGAAGAGACAGTGGTCAAAGAAAGCAAGAGTCACTTCCCACTATGAAGAGAAGACTGCAACTTTGACATGTCGAGTGGCAAAGAAATCCACTGTTAACACTACAAAATAAGAAGAGGCAGCATGCCTGGGCCAGGAGCCACACACAGTTTCAGTGTACTCTGAAATTAAAGCATAGAGCAAATTAACAATTGGCGATATGGATAATGCACAGCCATTAAGCTGTGGATGAAACTGTTGAATTGTGAGGTACAAGCTATTGATTATTAGAAATTTGTCTTGTGATTCTATCAAAGTCTCCTCCAGTTTCAAAGTTTCTTTTGATGATGTAGAAAACAGTGTAAACAAAAACAGTTTTAAAAGTGTAGTACTCATCGGTACCTACACTTTTAAAATTTAAATTGGTCTGCCTTCCTTTGTCAATTGCCTTTTTCTCACCATTATGTTATCAATATACAGTGAAATGTTCTCTAAATACTGCTTAAGAGGGTGTAGTAAGTAGCAACACAGTTTGTTTCAACACTTCTTTTATAGAGACAGCGGATTGGTAAGTAATTAACAAAAGCAGGGACACCTGTAGGAATTGCTTGTATCAAGATTAACTAATTTCCATTGCTACAGAAAAGCTGTAAGTTGTTAACCCATTACATGTTCACTGAAAAAGGCCTTTTGGTATAACTCTGAAAATTACATAATTTTTAGTTTTTCTTAACCTGTACTTTTTTTTAAACTCTTGAAATTTGCAGTTTACCATTGTACCATTTCAGATAATTCACGGGATTTTAATTGCATAAATTTTAATAAACCAGGAAAAATGGAGGTGTTCTAAAATTTTTGAGTAGTAATATATGTGTGTATATACATTTAGGTCTTGCTTAACATACAGTAATTATATATAACTACAATGATATTAATATGAATAACATTTATATTATTACAAGACAGTGACTTTAAAAGACGAGTGTTTGTTGTGATAGACTTAGCATGTGATTCACTGAGAATGTCTTATTACTTTACTTATATATCAAGAGGAACAGTACCAATTATACTGACTTAGAACTAAGAGGAAAGAAAAGCAACAGCAAAGTGAAAATGTGCTTAGATAATGGATCCTAGCTAAATAAAGTAGCCACTACACAAAGCAATATACAGTATAAAGTAAACAACATGCTAGTTTCTAAGTCATGAGCTGGGAGTGTTTGTAAGAAGAATGTGACAGTCACTATGGTAAAATCTTCTGGATTTTCTGGAGCTGGTTATACAAATATCTGGTAATAACAACAATAGAAGGCTGATCTTCAGGATTCAAATAAACACCAGAATTTATGTCTACCCAGAAATCAAAAGGTAACAATAGAAGTTATTAAGGATCCAGACCCAGACATAGCATAGAAAAGAAAAGATGACTAATAAACAAAACTATGTTATTACTCAATAACTTTAGAAACTTAATATTAATATTGACCTGGGATTTAAAAAGACTTAAAATGATTCAACATAATAATGTAGCTATAAAAGGTGATTGATTGCTGATGATCATTGAGAGTGTAAAACTGTCTTAGCAAAATATAGTAAAATAATCACAGAACTAAGAATTCTAACAATTTTGCATTCAAATTTCATTAAGAACCACAAAACAATTTTCATTTTTTCCCCCCCAATAACAGACATGTTCTAAAATTCATTGCAACATTGCAATCCATCAACTTTAAAGCACAGGAAACCCATGTTGCACAAACAAATCAATGTATTTGATAAAGAATGGTTTCAAGTGAATTGCTGCAAATGCACATTCAGTGAAACTATCAAGAAACAGAGATGCCGGATATGGTTGGAATCATCCTTCACCACATTTTACATAAAAAGACACACAGTGAGTCCAAAAACATCTTCTTTGACAGTTTTTGCTGCACACCTTTTGAAAGAGTAGTTTTGCATTCCTTACTAGGATCTGACACCAAGATTTTGAATTTTGGTTCCACATGGTTCCACCATTTTGGTAGCACAAGGAAGTGTAGCACCTTACTATGTCAAATATTAGTGTTGACATCTTTTGTAAGTATATATGTTTTAAGAAATACTTAAATAAATAAAACAAGTGTTATTTGCGATTTTTCCTGTGTGGTGTCATATTAATGTAATGTCTTTCTTTTTCCCACATTAGGTTTTCTCCTAGGCTCTACAGCAACATCAAGTGCTTGACATGGCCCCTCCTCCTCCTGCCAATAAACCTCATGTCTGCATGTCAGCTATTGTAATCATGTCTACCATGGCAGCTATGGATGTTTATCTAGTTGAACAGAATTTGGGACCAAAGAAGATTGGCGTGTGCATTATGGTGCTAGTGGGGGATCTGTGTTTCCTTATTGTCCTGAGATATGTGGCTGTATGGGTGGGTGCTGAAGTAAGAACAGCAAAAAGGGGATATGCGATGATCCTTTGGTTCCTGTATATTTTTGTGCTGGAGATCAAACTTTATTTTATCTATCAGAATTACAAATCAGACAAGCGAGTTCCGGATCCCTTAGCAAGAAAAACTCTTACGTTACTTCTTTCCATTTGCATTCCATCACTTTTTATCATCCTGGTAGCAACTGACCACATGGAATACGTCCGTGCCTTTCGCAAAAAGGAGGACCTGAGAAACCGTCTTTTTTGGGTGGTTATAGATCTCTTAGATGTTCTTGATATTCAAGCTAACCTCTGGGAACCACAAAAAAAAGGTCTGCCTTTGTGGGTGGAAGGACTGATGTTTTTTTACTGTTACATCTTGCTCCTGATCCTTCCTTGTGTTTCCCTGAGTGAAATCAGCATGCAGGGAGAAAATATCATTCCTCACAAGATGATGGTTTATCCAGTCCTAAGCTTGGTCACAATCAACATTGTGACACTCTTTATCCGTGGTGGAAATATGCTTTGGTATCAGGATCCAAGAGTATCTACAGTATTTCTTGGGAAGAATGTCCTGGCAATTATAATCAAGACCTGTACAGTACTCCAGTATCAACGGCACCTTATGGATGCTTCTCAAGGTATGGGATCTGAACTTAATCAGAATTCTCTAAGCCAGAACAATACAATCCCAGGCTCCCTCACAGTTTCGCATAACCAGACACCAAATCATACTCTTTCAAATGGGGATAACTCAGAAGACTCTATTGGCCCCTCTTTCATTTCTAGGGAAATGTAGACTCTTTATTACCTGATCACTGCTGAGAAGAGACAAACCACAAGGCTTTCATTTACTGTATAGTACTACACTTTTTCCTCTTGGTATCACAAGTAAGAGTGTACTGGCAAAGTCCAGTATGTTCACTGGTCAACAAATTATGAACTACTCAAAAAAGATTCTAAACATCAATATCTGTACTATGTTACTAACTTTACAATTACTGTAAAAGGAATATGGAATTTCTACAACGATAAGTGATAAATATATTCAGTATCGTGATAATCATTACAAACAATCAAAAACAATGAATATACGACTAAAATGCTAAATATAATCATTGTAATTTATGATTTTCAGATTCTTTGTCCTTAAGAGAGACATACTATAAATGTTTTTTTTTTTTTGCAAGAAAAACAAAAACACCTCAAGTGAAATTGGAAACAGACTTAGAAAAACTGACTATAGTAGGTAACTTTAACTGGAATTCTGTTCAACTCTGTGATAACATTAGCATTTAGAAATGTACTCTAAAATGTGTAATTATTGCATTTAAAGGGCTTCATGGGATCACTAAGCATTTCAGTAAGGACAGTTTAATGACAAGCTATGCAAAAACCCTGCAAAAGACTGACATATGCTCATCAAAGCTAAGAATAAATAAATGAAACAATGCCCATTAAATGCACAGAGGGATTTGTTTCACACTTCTTTAAATGGGTTCTGTTTTCCCAGAACACAAGTATCAATAAAGGCCGTTATGGGTCTCAATATTGCACTTCAGTTATAGAAGTGGTCAAATCCATACTATGACCTTTTGATTAGTGAACAATGTCTTACCCCATCAATACACTGCTGCCTTTAATCACCAAGTTTAAGCAGAGATGCAAAACACAAATGCAGCAGTAAAAAATGAATGACAAATACCAACCAAATCTACTTTTCTAAATATTACCTAACTGGTCCCAATTAACATATAAAGACAAAACCTTAAACTATATTTTAACCAGTAAAACAGACTTTGGATTAGGCATGCAGTCTGTCATTTAAAGATAAACCAAAGCAGAGTCTAATCACTCATGTACTGTAATGCCAAGTGACAGGAACACAGATACTGTACTATTCCTGTGTCTTGTAAATGGACAGAATACACTTTCTCCAGCACTAACAGTTTCACGAGCCTCCAGTCTCAAAGCAGTACAAGAACACTGTTTTTAAACCCTCTAAAAAGGTCAAATTTTAAGATTTCATCTTCTACTCTCAAGAGACTACCAAAAAATGTAAATGATGGGCACTAACTTTAGAAGCCCTTAAACAATTCGAAAATCTATCTTGGGACAAAACTATTTCAGGTGTAGTTATTGATTTTATTGTATACTTTTCATTACAATGTATGTTAGGAATTTGGCTGATGTGCAATTGCAGAAAGAGAGTGGTATTATTCATTGTTTATGCCCTGTTTCAAATATATTTTTAATGATGGTCTTTAAATTAACTGGGACACCTGACATTAAAATTACAATACACAAAATTATAATATTATGTGTACACTCACCTAAAGGATTATTAGGAACACCATACTAATACGGTGTTTGACCCCCTTTCGCCTTAAGAGCTGCCTTAATTCTACGTGGCATTGATTCAACAAGGTGCTGAAAGCATTCTTTAGAAATGTTGGCCCATATTGATAGGACAGCATCTTGCAGTTGATGGAGATTTGTGGGATGCACATCCAGGGCACGAAGCTCCCGTTCCACCACATCCCAAAGATGCTCTATTGGGTTGAGATCTGGTGACTGTGGGGGCCATTTTAGTACAGTGAACTCATTGTCATGTTCAAGAAACCAATTTGAAATTATTCGAGCTTTGTGACATGGTGCATTATCCTGCTGGAAGTAGCCATCAGAGGATGGGTACATGGTGGTCATGAAGGGATGGACATGGTCAGAAACAATGCTCAGGTAGCCCGTGGCATTTAAACGATGCCCAATTGGCACTAAGGGGCCTAAAGTGTGTCAAGAAAACATCTCCCACACCATTACACCACCACCACCAGCCTGCACAGTGGTAACAAGCCATGATGGATCCATGTTCTCATTCTGTTTACGCCAAATTCTGACTCTACCATTTGAATGTCTCAACAGAAATCGAGACTCATCAGACCAGGCAACGTTTTTCCAGTCTTCAACTGTCCAATTTTGGTGAGCTTGTGCAAATTGTAGCCTCTTTTTCCTATTTGTAGTGGAGATGAGTGGTACCCGGTGGGGTCTTCTGCTGTTGTAGCCCATCCGCCTCAAGGTTGTGCGTGTTGTGGCTTCACAAATGCTTTGCTGCATACCTCGGTTGTAACGAGTGGTTACTTCAGTCAAAGATGCTCTTCTATCAGCTTGAATCAGTCGGCCCATTCTCCTCTGACCTCTAGCATCAACAAAGCATTTTCGCCCACAGGACTGCCGCATACTGGATGTTTTTCCCTTTTCACACCATTCTTTGTAAACCCTAGAAATGGTTGTGCGTGAAAATCCCAGTAACTGAGCAGATTGTGAAATACTCAGACCGGCCCGTCTGGCACCAACAACCATGCCACGCTCAAAATTGCTTAAATCACCTTTCTTTCCCATTCTGACATTCAGTTTGGGAGTTCAGGAGATTGTCTTGACCAGGACCACACCCCTAAATGCATTGAAGCAACTGCCATGTGATTGGTTGATTAGATAATTGCATTAATGAGAAATTGAACAGGTGTTCCTAATAATCCTTTAGGTGAGTGTATATAAGTGCTGACAGAGAATTCATAAATGTGAGACTTTTTCCTATTTGTGCAGCTTAAGGTATGTAAATATTGTACTATTGCCTTGAAGGCAGCATTTCTAGCTTGTTTATCCTAAAGGTTTGTCTGTGTGTTGTTCTTTATTTATTTTCGTAACTGAATAATGTCATTGATTTAAGATAAATGTTTTGATCTGAATTTTGTAGCATTTTGTTTATGTACTTGTCTATTCTTAAAAGTTTTAAATGCTTTTATTATTGTATTCATCCCATAAAAACTAAGATGCCAGTCTTCTAGTTCATTGTCATTTAAATAAAAATTAGTAACTCTGGTTGTAGAAAACAAAAGCAGTGAATCCTATGTATTCAGCGCCCTATAAAGCAATCTGTTTCTCAGGCTGAGCTGGCACACAGTGAGCTATTATCATCTGAAAGGTAATGCCTGCAATTATCAGTTAGAATTTTCTTGCAGGGCACACATCAACCTTTTTCTGCAGATGTGAGGGCTTATTATTACAAACTGCTGAAATGTGGTTTATTCTGTGAATAAAGAACTAGACAAAATAGTTCACTTACTGCAGAATCTTGCTACAGCTACTATTACCACTGTTGAGTGCTGAAACTCTACTTTGTTTAATTTCCCATAATGACAACGTGAAAAAAGTTTACTTGAGGTTTTTGCAAATTTATTAAAAATAAAAAAACTGAGAAATCACATGTATATAAGTATTCACAGCCTTTGCTCAATACTTTGTCGATGCACCTTTGGCAGGAATTACAGCCTCAAGTCTTTTTGAATATGATACCACAAGCTTGGCACACCTATCCTTGGCCAGTTTCGCCCATTCCTCTTTGCAGTACCTCTCAAGCTCCATCAGGTTGGATGGGAAGCGTTGGTGCACAGCCATTTTAAGGTCTCTCCAGAGATTTTCAATCAGATTCAAGTCTGGGCTCTGGCTGGGCCACTCAAGGACATTCATAGAGTTGTCCTGAAGCCACTACTTTGATATCTTGGCTGTGTGCTTAGGGTCGTTGTCCTGCTGAAAAATGAACCGTCGCCCCAGTCTGAGGTCAAGAGCCTTCTGGAGCAGGTTTTCATCCAGGATGTCTCTGTACATTGCTGTAGTCATCTTTCCCTTAATCCTGACTAGTCTCCCAGTTCCTGCCGCTGAAAAACATCCCCACAGCATGATGCTGCCACCACCATGCTTCACTGTAGGGATGGTATTGGACTGGTGATGAGCGGTGCCTGGTTTCCTCCAAACGTGATGCCTGGCATTCACACCAAAGAGTTCAATCTTTATCTCATCAGACCAGAGAATTTTGTTTCTCATGGTCTGAGAGTCCTTCAGGTGCCTTTTGGCAAACTCCAGGCGGGCTTCCATATGCCTTTTACTAAGGAGTGGCTTCCGTCTGGCCACTCTACCATACAGGCCTGATTGGTGGATTGCTGCAGAGATGGTTGTCCTTCTGGAAGGTTCTCCTCTCTCCACAGAGGACCTCTGGAGCTCTGACAGAGTGACCATCGGGTTCTTGGTTACCTCCCTGACTAAGGCCCTTCTCCCCCAATCGCTCAGTTTAGATGGCCAGCCAGCTCTAGGAAGAGTCCTGGTGGTTTCGAACTTCTTCCACTTATGGATGATGGAGGCCACTGTGCTCATTGGGACCTTCAAAGCAGCAGAAATTTTTCTGTAACCTTCCCCAGATTTGTGCCTCGAGACAATCCTGTCTTGGAGGTCTACAGACAATTCCTTTGACTTCATGCTTGGTTTTTGCTTTGACATGAACTGTCAACTGTGGGACCTTATATAGACAGGTGTGCGCCTTTCCAAATCATGTCCAATCAACTGAATTTACCACAGGTGGACTCCAATTAAGCTGCAGAAACATCTCAAGGATGATCAGGGGAAACAGGATGCACCTGAGCTCAATTTTGAGCTTCATGGCAAAGGCTGTTAATACTTATGGACATGTGCTTTCTAAATTTTTTTATTTTTAATAAATTTGCAAAAACCTCAAGTAAACTTTTTTCACGTTGTCATTATGGGGTGTTGTGTGTAGAATTCAGAGGAAAAAAATGAATTTAATCCATTTTGGAACAAGGCTGTAACATAACAAAATGTGGAAAAAGTGATGCACTGTGAATACTTTCCGGATGCACTGTATGTTCCAAACACAATCCTAGAAACCTAATAGACACACCCCAGCCCGATTCAGGACAGCTATATGACAAGAGTCCCATCTGTGGTGGTTCTTCACATAGAATAGGACATAAAAGTAATAGAAACATAAAAAGAAAAAAAAGGTTCAGCACTGGCTTGCTTACTTTACA
Source organism: Polypterus bichir lapradei (assembly GCA_026402145.1). Classification (NCBI taxonomy): domain Eukaryota; kingdom Metazoa; phylum Chordata; class Cladistia; order Polypteriformes; family Polypteridae; genus Polypterus; species Polypterus bichir. Next base: position 29,258,859 of record JANRMT010062796.1, on the reverse strand, counting down.
GTTACTATTAATTAATTTATTTATTTATTAAATTAAATTCTTGCCAAATTTTGCAAAAACTCTGAACAGATCTTCGGCCTCGTCGACTAAGGAATAAGCTCAAGGTTTTAAATCCTGATGCTCCTACAGTCTCCTGGGTCATGCATTACCTGACCAACAGGCAACAGTTTGTGAGGCTCAGAAACTATATTTCAGAATTGGTTATGTGAAATACTGGAGAACCTCAGGGAACTGTTATATCTCCCTTCCTGTTTACCCTCTACACAACAGACATCCAGCATAATACAAGTGTTTGCCATCTACAGAAATTCTCTGATGACTCTTCCATCATAGGCTGCATTAATAATGGAGATGAGTCAGAGTACAGGAAAGTTATGGAGGACTTAGTCTTGTGGTTCAGGGACAACAACCTGTAACTCAGCATCAGCAAGACAAAAGAACTGGTAGTGGACTTCCGGCATGCCAAGGAGCCTCTGAGACCAGTCACCATTAAGAAGGAGGATGTGGAAGTGGTGCAGAACTACAAATAACTGGGAGTTCACATAAAAAACAAAATGGATTGGTCTGACAACACAGTGGTGCTGTACAAGAATGGCCACAGCACACTGT
>JANRMT010062796.1:29240020-29258240 GCA_026402145.1 Polypterus bichir lapradei | reverse complement strand
CAAAAGGAGCACAAAGCCTGAACAAACTTATCAGAAAAGCTTTATCACAAGGTAAACCATAGACACACTGGAAGCTGTTGTGGAAAAGAAGATGATGGCAATTGGATGCCATCGTGAAAAATTCCCTCCATTCCCTCCAGAAGGCATGCTCTTTGAGCGCTATTAGCCACAGGCTCATTCCACCATGATGTGCTAAGAAGCACATCGGGGGTCTATCCTGCCCACTGCTATCAGGCATTGCAATGCTTCCAACTGAAATACTGAAGTTTATTTTTATTTATTTATCGATTGACTGTATTATCTGTCCTGTGAGTCTGTATCCTGTTTTTTTATGTTTCTGCTGCAGTAGGCATCTGAATTCCCCATGGGATTAATAATGTTTATCTAATCTAATTTAATAAAGAATTTTTTTTTCTAGTTTGAAATAGTATATAGCATAACTTTCCCAATGAGTTATAAAAAGTTGCTAGTATTCTTCCAGTTCAGCAAAGTAATTTTTTTTATTCTGTAATCTGGTAGAGAATATTACAAAAGGCAATTCTTAGCATAATGTTCGGTCATCTGATATTACTCCACATATTTCTGTTAAAGTATTAGGAGTGATTTTAAATGAAAGTCTATGTAAGAGATATGGGATCTAGTGATGTGGACCCTTGATGTCATCACTCAAAGGTTGAATCTTGCCCTGAGTACATTTTAGACATCTCTGAAGATGTTGTCTGGATCTTCATTCAAACTAGCCAGTAGCTCCACAGGGAAGTCAAGATGAAAGATGACAGCTGTTGGATAGTTTTCTGTTTTGTATACAAAAGAAAAATTGTGTCGCTGGAAGATTACATTTCAACCTTAAGAGTTCAAAGGATACAAACTCATGATACGTACAGAGATCTGTACATGTCATAATACTTAGTGACTTTTATTAACTGAATAATGCATGGGTTAAAAAAGGCTAAAATATGTGATCATCCATTTTAAATTCTAGATTCACAAGATTTTTCATTCTTCTGATTCTTCATGTTCCTAGGCAAATAGACTTTATTTTGCATATCACTTTTCATTACCATAGAAACCATTAGGCAAATAACATTACAATATGAATATTTCTAATCCAACAATTTCAGAAGTGCTCACATGATGGTAGAAAAGTTTTAAATAAGTTGTGAATGACTGGGCTCAAGTATTTTGGTGTCAAAAATGAAGAATCAAAATTTTAATTATAACACTTTTTATTTAATTTTAATCAATGTTAATAAAATTAAAGAAAGTTTTCTTAACTTAGTATGAAAAGATCTATTTGCTGAAAATTTTAGAAAATATTCACAGCAACCTACTTTGTGAATACTTAGCAACAATAAATAATTCAATAATTTTGCCCCTTTGTTAGAACCTAATTTTTTTCCTTATGTTCAATCTGCATTTGACCTCTAAAGAAATGTTTTATGGTTTTGTGGTCTGCATTTCATTGCGGGTGTGAGGGGTTAAAGACACATATGTTATAGTTTGGCCCTTCACTACTGTAGTACTGTTTAAAATTTGGAATGTTTTAACAGTTACGTTTGCTGTGATAATAATTAGAAAAAGTGTGAGCGTCAGTAGGCCGTCCGCGCTAGGAACCAGGTTACCCAAACTATTCTATAACATTTCAGTAATTATTTACCACTCAAAAATCATATAATGATCATCTTTCTCATTATAAAATAGGTCGTTACAATAGCAATTGACGAGAATAATTCATAATTAATTGCAGAATTACAGTATTTGCAATAATTCCCAAGATATTATTAAAAAATCATTTGAGGGTTTCTCTAGAGTGCTTCTTTCTCTTGCAAGATTTGGCTCAAAAAGTAATCAGCATATCGTCATCTCGTATCAGGGTTAAGTTTCAAGTTTGGTATTTTTCCATCCAGCCATTTTAGCTCTAGACTGTCCTCAAGAAATTTTGGCACACACACAGACAGATACACACCCATCATTGAGATATTGATGTTTCAGTATCAAGGGACCCTAAAACGTTAAGATCCGTCGAAAACAGGAGATCGAAATTTTTGACAAATCTAAAGCTTTTCTACCCCATAGACAATAAGTTTTGGAGGGGGAGGGTTCAAAGCAAAAGTTATCAAAAAATACAAATCAAGCCAGGTGTTTACGAAAACCTCTTTTTTAACAGAAGGTCAGCAGTACAGTATACCAATGATAATAGTCTTCTTATTTGGCTCCTTTGACCTAGCTTTAAACTGCTTGTGTCCTTTAGTTTGCAGCAGAAATAAAAATATTTTTTTCCACAGAAAATGTCTAATTCACTATTAGAAATATACTGAAATTGTTTTAGTTGTGAAAATTAAATTACACAAATGTAATATTTTGCCACCTAAAAACGGAAAAATTCTAAATCGTGAAATGTTTTTTATGTTTCTCCTGTGTAAAAAAATCTTATACATAGACATATAAATAAAAAAACATTCATTTATTACAGCAATGCTTAATTAAATAAGGCAACTTAAACTACACTAAAGAAATCAATACATTACTCTTTAAAAAAAACAGAACATATGCATCACATCCCTGGTTAACTGTTTAATCTGCACAGATGATGAAACTAACCTCTTTAAATCTACCCAGCTTTCACCTTATATCAGGGCAAAGTGTAACAGACTTAAGAATAGCAGACTCACACGAAATCAGTGGGCTTCATCAACAACATGCAAAGGAAGCTTGAACCTAAGTGAATATGACAACTAGTATTAATATTGTTTTTCTTCTGTATTCACACTTATTATAACTGACACAAACATTTTAATCCACTAGTCTATGTGGCTACTTCTGGTACAGTGTTTTCATTAACTGCACTCTAGATGCTTTATTGTACTTCACAAGTAATGAACTTTACAAAATGACTTGTCAACTGAGTGTGGGAGGTGGGGGGAACATGATAATAATAGGCATCATAGGGAAATAGAGAAGGTTCAGCCTGCTTCAGATTCAGAATCTTAACAGCTAAGAGACACCATATATAGTACAGTACATTATCACATTACTGTGAAGTTTGAATGCCCATGTGGGTATTACAAGGAGTACTTGCAATATGGCATAGAAATAAGGTTGGTACACACCACATAGCTAAGAACATATGTTTATTGATAACCTTGGATTTTTGTAGGAGATGTGAGAGCTGAAGTTGAAAAACAACAAGATACACATCAATTTAAGCTTAAAAGCAATTTCTTTAATATTTATTCTTGGTGAGCTAGAGAGACTGCCCAAGCTCAGCCAACTGATTTGAGTTCGGGCAGACTAGCCTAAAAGGAAAAATGTTCTCTCTTTTATCACCTAGCTTGTTCATTAGCCAAAGGAGAACAGAAAAAAACCTAACAGTTCATTTTGAGGTCATACATAGATTAGGGTTGCATCTTAATTTATGACATACAGGAGTATGGAAAACAAAGCAGTACCAGGCACTTGCATTTTCTAAAGAATGTGTCCTTCAAGTGGACACACACAAACCCAATTTAAGCAGTTTTCTTAAAGTTCATTGCATTAGTTATAAAGAGATTACATTCTTATAGCTTTAATATCTTCATTAGATTATATTTGTTTGGTTAGATTAATAATCCTTATTTATTAATTCATAAATTACATTTTTGTCTTATATTTTTAAGTAAGAGTGAAGAAAACGATCACATTGATTTATAACATCACAGGGTGTTCTGTTAATGTCAAGAGGTTAGAATGTAAGCCAGTCTCATATTCTGTGCATAAACATAATTCCTTTCCCACCTAAATGAAGATCAAATCATATAGAAGTATAAAATCATATAGTTCTCTGCAGCATGATTAATACAAAATACAGTCATTGGTATTTTGTTTGTTAGATACTTATAATTATCTGCAGTGGGCTAGCGCCCTGCCTGGGGTCTGCTTCCTGCCTTGCGCCCTGTGTTGGCTGGGATTGGCTCCAGCAGACCCCCGCAACCCTGCAGTTAGGATATAGCAGGTTGGATAATGAATGGACAGATGGATACTTATAATCATTACAGTTAATAATGTTTTTTCTGCTTTCTCAGAGACAGACTCTGCTAACACAAATACAAATATGGCTTTACAAATTATTTATCATATTTGCTGCATATAACTTTGATTTATTACTATATATACAAATACTTATTACATTTTTGTTCGTTTTCCATATTTTGCACAAACGTTTACCTTGCAATTACACAGATACAAAAGTATTTAGCTGTACTGAAACTAAGAAACACTATTCAATCTGTCTTTTGAAAATGTAAACACTCAGTAAAAAATTAGAAGAAAAAAAAACTATAAATGCAGGCATAGAAATTGCCAGAATATTCTAGGCACTGTGAGAAAGAATGTGAACAGGGTGTATAAGAAATTGTGTCACTAATATGGTACATGCTGAAAAGTATATTTGAATAAGATGGAAAATTGGGGTGGTTACAATTATCTGCTGCTTGTATGTATTGCATATTGATGGGTTAACATCCAAGTGTTGTCTTGTTCAAAGATATTAAGCCATCATGTCACCAGGGCACAAGCTGAAGAACAAGACATTCCACAACAGACAAGAAACCTTCTCATGTTCTTGTTAAAGATGATCTCATTCTGACAACAATGATGATAATGATATGGTGCAAGTCTCCATAGCTGCCAATGTATATGTTCCAAGTTAAACCAACATTAAAAGCCAAGTTTAGTGCTTTCTCCTCTAAAGCTTCTTTGATTTGTTCTCCACCACATGTTCTGAATGGCTGGAGGGAAGTTTGTTGAACTAACACTAGGCATTATATAAAGAAACCTATAATTTAGGTAAGTGTTTGCTTCCTGAAAAATACAACTAATATTTTTTTCTTGGGGATGCACCACCAGAGATCCATATAAATTGAAGAGACCGTCCATTTACTTCTAGACAACTCTTGATATCTGTCTCCAATTTAGCTGTGACAGGGACCTTCAAATGGATCACACTGCAGCTGCCATGGGCTATAATGAGAGGGCAGTCAGGCCATGAGTCCCTTTACAGTAAACAATTAGAATGCTGAATGATATTAAAAAGACAAGAACATACTTTTGAGATTCTTTCCATATTTTTCTGAATTTTAGGGGCCTAATCTAACACTCATCAAGCAAACAAATTAGAACTTAGCTATGGGACTACACACTGTGATCTGATACATTTTTGAAAGCAAAAGGCAACAATAAGTACTTGGTGGGTGACACTCAAGCACATATGACCAGCAACTCCCTGTGACAGTGGCAGGTGTTTTTTTTTTTGTTTTTTTTTTTTAAACCAAGCATATGCAGAAAGACAGGGTGTCATTGATTTGTCTATGGTGGTATGTTTATCTTCTAAATGGACAGATTTTTTTTGATGTATCAGGGTGGCACAGTGACTGCATGTTCCTATAATATTCATGGTACCTCATGGAATGTATAATACTCATAGTGTCTCATCACTAATAAAGTAGAAAAATTACATTTATAACAATTTCAAACATACTGCTGAATTCTTAAAATTGACAAGAAAATAGCAGATTTGTTAAAGTTCTAGTAAAGTTTTACTATTGTGGATTAAGCCTGGAAAAAAAATCAAAAGTAATCAATACTGCAACAGTGAAGTTTTGGGTAATGTAAATAACCTACTGCAACCAACACTTAATTATCATGTTACTCTTAGATGCTGCTCCTTCTTCATATTTAGAATGCAGCTGGACTCAGCCCTTATAAACTGACTGTATTTAATGCATGTCCTTTTGTAGAAAAGCATGTTGAAGTGACAATTGTACAGTACAACGTTGTCTTTAAAGAATAAATTCATACTGTATTTTCCCTGACATTATAACAGTAATATTGTATACCTTTTGTATATTATTTTTGGAAAAAAATATAATGTTTATCTAACACTACTTGCAACTATGATGACTTTGTAAGCAGTGTACTGTACTTCTAATTTGTCACAAAAGATTTTTTTTTAACAATACCACATACTGACTTGACTATCAAAGCAGGTATCATAGAGCATTATTCTTTTAAACATCTAAAATCCTGAAAATTACATTTCAAAGAACAGTCAGCTTCCAGTGCAATCATCACTTACAAAGTGTTAAAATAAAGGTCTAAAGGAGCTCCTAGTGGAACAATCAAAGAGAATACTCAGCAGTCACACTTCTCAACAAAAAAAGAATATGAATTAGGTTACTGAAGCTCCATTGACCTGAAATGGCTCCTATAAAGGTACAAGAGCCTGCCAAAGAAGTAACGGTGGCCCATATTAAAATATGGACACATTTAGTGATTGATGGCAGGTGTTTGCTCAATTATTCACACTCATAGTACTATTTCAACTGCGTAAAATTTACTATGAATAATTTCAGTACTACTGGAACCACATAACCAAAAAATAAAATATAAACACCATTTGTGACATGGTCACTGTCTTCAGTGGGGAGTCAGAACATCATCTCTGTACTTAATACTGTGCATCAATGAACAATTCATTCCTTGGTTCGGTTGCACTACCATAGTTCTCCAACTTAAGCAATGACATCTACAGCTCTCTATTCAAAAAAAAGTTAAGAGTTATTAAGTTTTAAGAAAAATATTGTACAATACTGTAAAATGTTTTAAAACATCCGGGTAAGTGGCCATATGCTTGATTTTTTTAAAACCCAATGCAGTTCAATCAATCACAAGGATCAAACATCCAGTACAAATATGCTTTACACTGTTGATGCTACTACCCAACAATCCTTTTATTAATCTGTGTTTTCATCTTTTAATGTTTCTAAATAGATAATGTACTGCAAACATTTCTCTGTAGCAATTCTACTTAAGACAATCTAAACTGCAGATCTGGACTTTGACAAACCATAACATGTGATACACTGTTAATGGCAAGTGAAACCTTATTTCTATCACAAAATGACTCATTTTGTTTTCTAATAGTTAAATACATGTAAGTTATACTATTTTTTAAGAACAGATGGGTGAACAGATATTCTGTATTATCAAACCACTTTTGTCATTCAGGTGTATAGTCATGTACAATAGGAAAGCAGAGTGAACTCATTTAATATGTTAAAAAACACATTTTATTAGAAGCTGAATACCTTGTAAATCACATTGAGAGTCTATGTTTACATGACAGGGTTGCAGATAAGGATAATGCATGTTGACAATATGATCTATCAGCCCATTATTGCACTAGACTTGCCGTCCCAGGAGCTAAATAGCCATCTTTCAAGTAGGACAACTGTACTGCTCAATGACATCTCTTCCATCTAGCCATTATGTGTAATTGCTATGCCACAAAACTTCAAATCTACGGATTTAATAAAAAAAATGACATTTAATGATTTGAACCTAACAGTTTGTGTACCTGATTTAAAAAACAGAAAAAGACACATTTGTTGATACTTCTGATACTTTGACACTTTTATACCAAATAAATATTAATGACAGTGACGTCAGGGGAAAAAACAATCACAAGATTTTGCTTCAAAGCAGCACATTCATTTTGGAAGTGACCTCAGAAATATACAAAATAGTACTAAGTAATGTGCACATCGCCAGGCTGTTTTAAAAAAAAAAATAAAAAGCCATAATGTCAGAGTCTACATACAGTACACACAGGTTCTAAATCTCCATAATTTAATAACCAGTTTGAAAATTAGACCTGCAGGGCCACATCCTATGAAGACTGCAAGGCCATAAGCAAACATTAATTTAGTTAAATATATGAAACAAAAATGATTATGCTTCTACTATTGTAACTATGTATAATGCATCTTTAAAAAGTCAATTTTAGCAGGGAAATAATTCAATTTAACTATACAATTTCCACTAAAGAAAATATGATAAAGACCCAAATACTTCTAAATCATTTTAGATGTTAATAATGCAAAATTTGAGTGTATTGGAAGACATGAAACAGTGTTTTTTTTCTGTGTGTGTGTTAGATCTGCCAAAACGTACTAAGATACTGTGTATGCCATCCCCTTTCCTGTGAAATTGTATGTGTCTTCTAAGCACTTAGAGAAACTTTAAAATGTACCATGACATATCAGAAGTGCAAACTAAATTAGAACAGAAAGTCCAAAGCAATGTGACTTCATTAATTAAAAAAATATTACCTAATGCAACACTATTAGTAATATCTAATAAAACAAAAGTGGCATGGTGGCTGCTATTTCAAAGACAGCTATACATTTTACTACAGTGTCCTCAACAATTAACTGGCCTGAAAGCGAGTTTGTTACTTTATCCAATTGTTACATGCACAGCCTAAAGCATATCACTTTATGCTTATAAATAGGACAGCAAATACTGAATTGAACCCATTACCCAGTAAATCAATACAATTTTATAGCACACCTTTCATAGTCAAGACCATCTAAAAAATATGCTGCAACTTGTAGTTACACATTTAAATACAACCAGAAAACATTAACAGAGGGAAATTAATTCTCAAAACTGCATGCTTTAGCAATGGATCTTTTTTTTTTAAGACAGTTTTTGAAGTTTACACTAACATAGGTTAACAATGACGCTCATACTAGAGTATGATATGAAACTTTTTTTACTGCAAGCACATCATATTGTAGCAGACAGAAAAAGTTGACAAGATTGCAGCAAAGAAAAATGTTGGAACTAAAAGAAATTCAATAAAAACAAGGTCTTCAATCCAGAATCATTTTGAAATCAAAAGAGTAAGAGAGAGTGCCAGAGACAAAGTACAACAAAAGCTGCTGAGCAATCACTTGAAGCAGTTTGGCTGGGAGTATACTCCATAGCAAATTTCATAGGGCATAATTAGTTAACAGGAGTTTTTAAAGTGAAGAAAGGATTCATAAGACGCCAACAGGAATCCAATGAACTGAGACCACCTAAGGGGTTTTCACCAGGATCCTCGTGTTGGAATTCAGCAGCAACATTATGTATGAATCAAACTCTTATAATAACCATCTGAAATAAGTTATTGAGGATAATCAACTTTATTACCTTACAAGCAACCAACATGCTCAGGTTCACCATGCTGTTAGTAAATTTCACAAAGAGTTACAAAAAAAAAAATCATTACTCATTTACAGTTAGATAAAGGAGGCATCATTTCCAAAAACAATTTACTTGAAAGTAAATCACCTCATACACAAAGGGAAAGTACCATTTCAAGCTTACAACTTTTAAATTTCAGCCAGGGTTCCTCCCCTGGCTGGAGTTCATTTTCTTGTTTTATGTAGTTTTTCTTCACTTTAGGGTCATTGTTTTATGTCAATGTTACTTTCATGTATTATGTGTGTTGTGTACTATACCTTGGTTATGCTCCGTGTATTTACTAGGTGGTACCCCAAGAGGCAGAGCCACCTGTCAATCACTGCCAGGAACTGCCCTCCGCCCCATAAATCTGGAGGGTCTCCCATAGTTCCTGACAGTTCATTTCGAACGTGGCAGAGAGTTGGTGTACTTGTGCTTTTTTTTTTGGTTTAATTGGATTTCTACATTTTTTTACTTTTTGCTCAGTTTATTAATGATTCTTTCATTTTCTGTTTTGGGACTTATTTGCTTTGGAGTGTCTTCTGAAATTCCATTTTGTCTTTGTGATCCATGGAGCTTCATAGTGATTGGAATATTCATTATGAAAAATATTTTATTTTATAAAGATTCAGTTCTTGCCCTTATTACAAGCTGAGGTTTAACTGTACTGTCCTCCTCTAGTGGGCATTTTTGGAAATGCTGTTGGGACTTTCATGCTTTGGTGCTCCCACACCTCAACAATAACATGAAAATACACCACTGAAGAAAATGTACGATCATATGGTATAATTAATCAACAATCTCAGATAATATATGAATGAATATATGAATATATATTTCATCACTCTGCGGTGGGCTGGTGCCCTGACCGGGGTTTGTCTCCTGCTTTGTGCCCTGTGTTGGCTGGGGTTGGCTCCAGCGGACCCCCGTGGCCCTGTGGTTGGGATGTGGCGGGTTGGATAATGGATGGAAGGATATTTCATCGCTTTAACAATACAACCAATCTCCCCAAGATTTTACATACGGCCAGTACCCACCTTGAAACGGAACTGTTTGTTCAATTAAGTTCTCGAAGACAGACAATGTTAGCCACATGAAAAATAAAAAAAATAAGCTTGCATTAAATATGTGCATGCATTAAATCTATCCATGAAATCACTTTATATAGTATACAGCAATGCTGTGGTTTCCATTCCCTTTTTAAAATTATTATTTCATGAAGAACCATAAACATATGGAATAAATCATAATGTAGTGTGGTAGACTGGGTTTTTCAAAACTTGACTTGTTATTTTTGAGAAATTAGGTGGATAGTACTGGCAAATTTTATTGAGCAGAATGGCCTGTTCTTGTCAAAATTGTGCTAACATTCTAATTAGTGGAATTCCAAATGAGACCACTGGATGAAACTATTCCTGCACTACCCAAAGGCAAAAAGTTTTTTTTGCGCAGCTAGTAAGCAAAATCATTTATTATTTAGTTTTAAGACTAAAATATTAAACACTGCTTTGTGAGGTTTGAGGACTTCGAATTTACAGCCACACAGTTTAAATTATTACTGTTCCATACAACATGTCATATGCATGTTTAATTACTTAATGGAGCATTAGTTTCATAAGAGGACCACAGACAATGATTTCTTGGTTGTCATATAGGATGCGTAAAAGCTATTTTTTTACACTTATACCATCAATTTTAATTTGTCAGATTCTTTATTCAACCTCTTACAGATTATTACAGATCTTTGCCTAGTCTTAGACACTCGTTATAAACTTCACTTTGGGAAGTGGATAATCCACAGTAGCTTCAGCTAAAATTTTTAAAGGATGGATTTGCAAATGTAACTATAGCAGCCAGCAGAAAAGAAGACATAAGATTAATAAGTTGTTTGAAGTAAGCAGGTAATCAAAGAACAAGAAAGAACTTAAAAAGATGAATAGTCATAACCATTAATGAGCAAATGCTAGTAAAGCTGCAAAGCAAAAACAATGTCAACACGTAAAGCTAAAGGTCAAAACATGGAGATTTGTGAAGTAACATGCACATGAAACAAGAACCTAACAGAGACTAAGCAACAGAATAAAGACAAATTAATTTAAATGAGCTTAAGGTATGAGCTGTATAATTTTCTTTACCAGGCAATGGTCAACAAGAAGCATGGCCAGAGACAAAAACAAGGACAAGCAGTTAACTTAACAGGCTTGGTCCTGATTAAAGCAAATACAACAGTAAGCTAAGGCAAGATCTGGACCATATTCAAAGAAAACAACTGAAAGATTACTGTAAAAAAATGGAACTTGCCCAAGGAATTAAATAGTAGTAGTATTCATTTGTACAGTAAAATTCATATGTTGTACATGGATGCATAACCAACATGCAAGACACCACCTCTCTCCAGCATCATGATAAACAAGAATATATTAAATGACATAATTTAATTTAATAGAACAAACAGGCAGTGCAGTGTTTAGCAAAGCTGCATCACCTCACCAGACTTCTGAGTTTAACTCACAGCCCGATTATGGTCCGTGTGGAGGCTGAAAGTCCAAACTGGTCTTCACCCTTCATCTCAAATTCATGTTAGGTTGACTAGGAATTCTATATTAACCATATGTGAGTAAACGTATGGGTGTGTGTGTGTGAGATAAAGAATGGTTTTCAACCTTCCCTCAATGCTGCCAGGAACAGGCACCAGCTCCGTACAAACCTGAAGTAGTTAAAAAATGATGAATGGATGAATAAATAAAAAACAAAAGCCATCTCTTCAGCACCATTAATAAATACATGTTGTACTTAAATTATGTAATAACATTCAACCATCTTCGTAACCTACTTATGCCGGGCAGGGTCATGGAACAGGTGCACCCTATCCCTGCAATCATTGAGTGTAATGCAGGAACAACACTTGGACAGCGTGCCAGACCATCACATGGCAAACCCACACACACACACACACTAAGGCCAATTTAGCAGTGCTAATTCACCTTACCTGTGGAAACTGGAGCACCTGGAGGAAACCCACACAGACATAGAGAGAACATGCTAACTCCATGCAGGGACCACCCAGGGCACAAACCTAGATCTCCTTACTGCAAAGCAGCAGTACCATCATTGCGCACATAACAACATATTATCATATTTCATAGTTATATACTTTTACATGCTGCAGTTAAAAGCAACAGACTGTGATGTTTTCAGTACATGCTAATCAACAATAAAATCATAGTATAATAACTCCTTGGAAGAGATCTGTTTGGAATGGACCAACATGAGGTCATATGCACCATTTCTTATTTTACCAATATCAAAGAATAGATTTCTTATGCCAATTGTTTCATCATGGAAAATGCAAAGTTAATGCAAACCTGTCTCTCAATCCCTAGGTCCACAAACCTGATAATCCTGTCTGGCCAATTATTTCTATATGTAACAGTAGAAATACTCATATTTCAGCCTTTCTTGACAGTTTAATGAGACCACTTGTAAAAATAAATACACTAAATCGTATTCCCCTGTTGTCTGACAGATTTCAATTTCAGGCATCCAATTGCTACACCTTTTTCCAAAGACATCACTTCTCTCGACTTTCATTCTCTCGACACTCTCATTGTGACACCAGAGTCACAAACTTGAAACAGATCTTTAAACTAATATTAAGAGATCCTCACACCCACTCACACACACTTCTGTAAGCCTGGCAGAACTGATTCTTGTCCTCAATAATTTTTCCTTCACAGCATTTCTTGTTCAAATTTCAGTAGCTGCTATGTGCAGATTGTGGTTTGTTGTATATAAGATAATTCATTTAGTTTTTTACCTGGGTTTTGTACCTAAACTATACAAGCAATGTACTGATGACTACCTCAGTATTTATATGTCTTAAACCTTCTCCAGGAATGTATACTGATATAATGTATAGTAGTGTTTTAATTTTAATGTCATTTTACTAATTTTTGATTGCTTTGTGTTTTTCACCACTTCCTTTTTTTGATGACAATTTTGGACACACAAAACATGCCTATGTTATGGCTGGCTCTCATGTAGATTCCATCTCTGACCTGATCTTTTTCAAAAAGATGGAATAAGAGTGGCAGCATTTCCTCACACTGTGAGATTATTTAGTTAAAACAAAGCAGAGGTCAAATAGATAAAAGAAAAACATTACTGTAAATGATTAAGTATATTATGAAGTGGTGAGATAATCAGAAATGAAAAGCAGTCTATCTTAATTTTAGTTTAAACATTGTCACACATGTGCGAGAAAGAGGCAGCTAAAGGGCTTGAGTAATTGTAATTCTACACCAGACCAGGGGGTGGCGAGGTGCACTGACTGTCTTTCTCAGTTCCCTGCAGACCTTTCTCGGGAAATCCCACCGGGTTCTGGCACCTCTGAAGACGGCACTTCCGGTCTTGAAGACTTCACTTCCTTCACCAGCCTTTAAAGCCGCCATCTTTTCTCACAATAATCAGTTCTGCTTTGGACTGAGTAGTGAAAACAACTCTGAAAACTTTAACCTTTTACAGCCAGGGCATAATACACGGGTGACTGCCTCAAACCTTTATATGTCTATTGGTTGTTTTTGTGACAACATCCATATCTGATATTGGCATTTCTTAGATATCTTCCATTTTAGCTTCAAATATCTAAGTTTTATTGCAAATTCTGACCTTTGCAACACCTCTCTACTTTATCTCTGTGCTTAACTTTATGCTTAACTGTTTGCTTTTTAATTGTTTTCTTTTGTTTATCAGCCTCACTACCTGTAATGGTAATATTCCATCCTTCACTTTTGTGAGTACTAATTAGGTGCTTTTCTGGTACATGTATAAAGGGATTAAAGTAGTTCAGTGTCACTTCCCAATCCACCATCCAGGACTAAAAAACAGTTAACCTCTCCAAATTTATTTTCAGGCTCAGAATACATTTAATGCTTAGACTAATAGGCTCTCTGATTATAAGGTTTCCCATAAACCAAAGTGCATCCAAAATAACTAATGCATTAAGGCAGACTTTACATTGCCTTGGGAAAGACATGTAAATGTATTTGAAAATTAAAAACTTTTTGTTATCATATTTGAAAATTAAAAACTTTTTGCTATCAAAGTATCAATTAAAAGCCTAGCAAAACCCATAACCTGGGTTGAGAGTTCTTTAATGCATTTGGATCTTATAAAACTCAGTCAGTATTCTGAAATAACACATTTCAAATTATGCAATTACTGCATACCTTTTCATTATTTTCCAGGATAAGCACTGTGTATGTTATATTTATTTAAAGTCCGATTATTAAGAGCCATAAAATTCAAAGTTAGATTTATTTAGAAAATGTATGGGGTTAACAAGTTTATCTTTAACTTAGTATCAACCTTGTTAACTATAGGATTATTAGGATACTGCATAGTTTTAATACTATAAAAGGAAATTTACATTTGGCAAAAGCCCTTAAAGCATAAGATTTGGAAATTTTCTTTTCTAAATTGTGTGATTATAGTGTTGCAAAAATAGGAGAGGGGTATTAGATGTTCATATACTATTGCTCTCCAGTCTGCAGAATATCTGAAAGAACAATATAGAGTTGCATTATCATGCTTTTGTACAAATCAGTACTCCACTGCAGAGCAATTGAACATACAGAGAAACAAATTCTGATATATTAAGCAGACACTTCCCTCTACACAAGTCAGATGAATGAAATATTACTACAAGCAAGCTCTTAGAGTTGTAGGTATTGAAATATGCAGCTGTAGCAGAAGCTGCATGTTATCACCAAAACATATGGGTAAACATTGTAAATACAACGTACACAAGTGGAAGACAGGGACATTAAATAATACAGACATCCTGCACAACCTTCTATGAAACATAAAATATGCTCAAATATATGTGCAGCAGGGTGCAACTGCTAAAGCAGTGCTTCTGGTGGTGTGCAATGAATCCCTATTAAAAAATGATCATAGATTAACAGATGTATAACTCTTATTAAAACGTTGTGGATTTATAGTTTTTTTTGGAGTGGAGTTTCAAATCTACTGTTTCTAAAACTCAAAATCTGGAAGGTATTGTGTATTTTGCTTAAATACAATGGAATTAGGATCAAAGGTGATAAATATCAGAGCAGATCTTACACAATCTGACTTCTGAAAGATCCCATCAAACAACCCAAAAAGTAGCAGGATGAATGTCACCTTAAACAATGCAGTTTTGCAGCACGGTCACTTTACGATGCAACAAACACAAAAAGGTTTGAAGATATCCTCATATGATATTGATTACTTCAATTCAGTTCTAGATAATACTGCAACCTGTCTCTTGCTGGAATCAATATTTATTTAGCCTTCTCATAACATTCGACAGTTTAACTGAGGATCCTAGGAAACATGCAGTGTAAACCACAGAAATTTAACATGGCCTCAGGAATTCTATGGTTCTAGATCATAGAATTATATCCTATCTTCTTGGTGTTCTTTTAGAAAGTTCTTTGTGTACATAGTTTCAAATACAAACCAGAAGGTATCCTCAGGCCCCATCAATTCCATGTAAACCTGTTTATTGATTATTGTCTTTTAATTAACAAAATGAGTATAAAATATTAATAGCAAAGTACTGAGTGCTTAGCACAGCTTCCTAAAATCTCCAGAGACAGTCTGTATGGACCTTGCACATTCTCTCTTGCATGTGATGACTTATCTATGGGTGTTAAGTTAATTGGCAGCTCAAAATTGACCTGTTATAAGTGAGTGTGGGTGTGTGTGGGTAAATGTGCTGTGTGTCAGTGTGGGAAGTTAGTGTGAGAAGTAAAGGAATTGATTCTTGTTAATCAACCAGTTAATTAATTAATGACTTTGCCTTAGGCAATGCCAGTAATAAGTTAAATAATTGGTCTCCTACTTTATTTTCTTTACTTTTCTTTGTAGGTGGGGTTTCCAGATATTAGACCTACATCAAGTTAAATAAAACACACTCATTTTAAGAGACAGAATAATATAATTTGCTGACAAACTGCTTATACGCTGACATAGAAGACAGAGGTACAAGAAAAATGAGACAGAAAAGCATATGACACAGAAGAGGGTGCCTGTTCTTTGCTTGTTTACAGGTGTTCCTGGATTTCCCTTGTGTTTACAGTCTTTTCAGTTTAGAATTTCCATTTTTGGAATTTTAGCATGGCATCACAGTCAATGAATCCTTGCTCTAATGACCAGCCTTGGGTGACAGAGGGCTAAACTGTTAGGTTGTGATTCAAATATTTTGGTTGCAATGTAGTTAAAAGCTTGTAAAAGCTTTATCTACCACATTCATGAGCATTTCACAAGTAGCAATCAAATAAGAAAAAGGAGATATTTAGATGACTGTTTACTAGCTATTTAGAGTTCTAATTTATCTTGGCACAGGTAGCTTTACAATACCACAGCTTTAAGGATATTCTCCAATGCTCTGTGGGGCTGCTTTTCATCATTCCAGGTTCAAGTAGAGGATTATTCTTCTTTGATACATGGTCCTTTGTCCATGGTGTAGTGTAGTGTTTTAATCGTCAGCTCACTGTTAAGCTCTACAAAAGCAATACTCTTTTTTGCACAAGAGTTTAGGAGATGAAGTTCACTTCTTGCTGTAATGCTGCTTCTCAGTCTTCTCAGACTGGGCTCAGTCACTGACAAAGAGCTTAGCTTGAAACAGTGGATTTTAGAGCTAGTTCAAGGCATCCAGCTCCAATGCTTTCTGGAGAGTAGCTTCCAGGTCAATTAAAGTCTGTTGAGAGTGAGTGACTTCCTGCTCCAAATAGACAGAGAAGATGCACACACCCAGCTTTAACACTAGAATTACCAGAGCCTACGAGAAAGCTCGTAAATCCAGCGCACCTTAAATTCATTCTCACCTCTCCGTCAGTGTCTTTTGTCCTGTAAATGTGCCGATAAGCAGCAAGCAGCCTGGTATGCCACCCCCCTCCCACCACTGCAGTTCAATTCACAAAGAAGTTTCTCAGTGCTCAGTGTTTATCTTCAAGTGAACTGCTGGAGCTTTATAGGGTAAAAAAGTACATCATCATTTGGAATACATACATTTCATGTGTGTTCCGTGTCAACAACAATCTATGTAAAAACGTCGTTAACACAGAATAGTTTTTCATGTTTTAGTAATAATTGAAAAAATGTAGACATGAAATGTATAAGGTGTGAAGACTGAAATATAAATATGAAATAAACACTTTCACAAAAGGTACAAGTATAATAAAACAAGTGCACTTTTATTCAAGAATTTACCTGAAGAAAAAAGAAAGCAGGTTACGGTAGGCGGTTGATACGACAGCTTGCGTGGTGCAATCCTAAGAAATGCTGCCTTCCAGCAGGTCGTGGTTTCGATATCAGCTGCTTCCCAAATTTACCATTTTCAGTAGTGAGCTGCTCTTATTGTTAATATCATACAATAAAAGCATACATTTGATTTGCGTCTGTAAATTTATAGTTAAAGTTAGCTTTTTTTTTCAGTTTTATTCTCTCACTCACTTTCAAGCTCCCACACACCTACTGGATCTGACGCCGTTTTCAGATAAAGACATGGTATAACAAACAAACTTGTTTTGGTACACCCACTCTTTATTTGAAAACCGTCTCAGATCTTGGACTTTGTCCTTCATCCAAACAGTGCCATCTTTCGCCTTTACGCCTGGTGCAGCTGTGTTTTTCTTATATGTGAGTGGACGTTTCTTGCGGGGGGGCTTCTGTTCGCTTTCTCCTATCTGAGTTCACCTCTGTTATAGCACATCTTTATTTGAAAACAGCTGTGTAGTAAATAACATTTGATCTGGCTTTTATGTAAGTAACACAGTGAAAAGTCAAGCAAAATGACTCCTTTTATTGGCTAACTAAAAAGATTACAATATGCAAGCTTTTGAGGCAACTCAGGCACCGTCTTTGAGCAAGATGTAAGTAACATATAAATGTTAATGTTTTGGGCACATGCACCATCCAGATCTAAACACTAGTGTGGAGAGTCTATAGCTGAAGGTGGAAGCTGCCGTTGCTGTACTTTGTATATAAGAGCCACATCGAATGCTATTTACTTATTTACCTTGGTTTATTTACTTACTTCCCACAGCGTAAAGTCACAAGTAGATTGCAGATCTATAGCGCGTCTTTATATGTAAACAACAGTGTCAGATGGGGGGGGGGGGGG